>CM051012.1:20579187-20676687 GCA_027704905.1 Muraenolepis orangiensis | reverse complement strand
TGGCAAGCGCTTTAAATGAGGAGAGACGAGGGTTAGAGAGAGAGACTAGAGAGAGAGACTAGAGAGAGAGACTGGAGAGAGAGAGAGAGAGAGGGAGAGGGAGAGGGAGAGGGAGAGGGAGAGGGAGAGGGAGAGGGAGAGGGAGAGGGAGAGACAGGACAAAGGGGCCCCCGTGTGGCGCCAAGGAAATTAACACCTTGCGAGCAAGATGTATTTATTTATTTATTCCGTTTACAACGCGTCACGTATTGGATCAGCCAACCACCGGTTGACTGGTCGGTCCCCTCGGTAGGAGCGCGTCCTGCCATATTCAAGCGAAGGGGACAGCAAGAGGACAACCCCATTGTGTGTGTGTGTGTGTGTGTGTGTGTGTGTGTGTGTGTGTGTGGTGTGTGTGTGTGTGTGTGTGTGTGTGTGTGTGTGTGTGTGTGTGTGTGTGTGTGTGTGTGTGTGTGTGTGTGTGTGTGTGTGTGTCGCATGTCCTTATTAATCCCCGCGCACGGACACACACACACACACACACACACACACACACACACACACGTGAACTCGTTATGGGTTTTATGTTTTATGTTATGAACGACTTACTATTACTGTAAGTCACAGGCAGCTACCTATATTTAGGGCATAATATCCTAGAAAAAGATAACTATACTAGTTAGATATGTGTTATATCATGTTACTGTAATAACATAACACAGTTAGTCCAGCTTTGTGGAAAAAAGTCAAAGGGCTGGGAGCGGTTCTGCGGTCCTGGCAACCTTGCAAGTAACACCTCACGGTCCTACCAATAGCATCCGAGTATTTACAACTGTGCAAAAACTACCCCCGCCCCCTCGAATCCACTGCTGCACCACAGCCACTGTCAATCAAACTCACCTGTCCATCAAACACATCACCGGGGAAAGTAGAGAGATGGTGTCCACTATGGCGGGCGGCGGTTCTGAGCGCCCAAGCAGCAAAACACGTAATTTGAACCAAAACCAACGTTTGATTTGGGTTGTATTTTGGTGTTCAACAAAACCTACGTGTAAACAACGTTCATCAAACGTGTTTTTTAACACCAACAGAAGGAATCCTATAAGTAACGTTTGTTAAACGTTCTAATCGGGTGTTGAACACAACGTTTAAAAACGAACGCATCTGACACCGATTCCAACGTTTAAGGAACGTGCTGAATTGGTGTCAACTTACACCAACCGTTATCAACCAAAACACAACGTGAATGACACGTTCTAAAAAGGTGTCAAACACAACGTTCAATAACGATCGTATCGGAGACCTGTTTCCAACGTTTAACGGAGGTGCTGCTGTGGTGTCATTTTACACCGAATACCGACGTGTTGAAAACGTTTCATAAACGTGTTTCCCCACACATGTGGAGGGATGCTTAAGCAATCGCATTATGTCCAATGGACATATAGACCTACCTACACCAAGCTGACGATGAAATAAGACATCAATTGATATAACACTTTAGATGTTTACATATTTTTACATTTTTACTGTCTGTTTTTGTAGTATTTAGTATTTCGATAGTTAACGTTAGTTTTCTAAGTTAGATATATATTTAGTTATATATATATTGTAGATTTTGTATAGTTGTATATATTGTGGTAGTGAGTAATAACGAGGAGGCGGTAGACAGGTTGTCGAGTCGAAACGTTTACTCCCCAACATGAACGGTAATACAGCGGCAGTTACTGTAACGACAGGTCAACCGATCAGAACCGGTACATTCAAAACTCCTGCTCACTCTTACATTATTATTTTAATCTTATTATTACCCAGAAAGCAAGGTTTTGTTGGGGAAGGATGGCAGCTTCCTCACACGTTGCACTCGGAGAGAAATGGTTGTGACGGAGACGATGAACTGTTTAGCCCTTGGTCATGGTTTATGTTCCTCTGCACCACTGGTACATCCTTTAGCTCAGCCGAGCTAACTTAGAACACACACACACACACACACACACACACACACACACACACACACACACACACACACACACACACACACACACACACACACACCACACACACACACACACACACACACCATCTGAACATGTGCGTCAGGTGAACCCCCCCCTCATTAACATACGACGCAAGCCTGCGTCCTTACTTAGCGCGTAACGCTTCAGTGCCTCACAGTGGTACAATAATAACACTGCATCCCTTTGTAAACTTGGTTACAGAATATACATACTCTATATATATATATATAACAACTGAGGACATATGTAGACATTTCACTTAACACCCCCACTGCTGTACTCCAAACATGTGGAAAATGTGGACCTCACACATTTTAAACTCCAAAAACGATTCCTGCAAACTTCTTCAGTTTCAGCTTAGTTACAGGTTTTGTCATTATGTCTGCCACCATCTCTTCAGTAGGGCAGTAGGACAGTACTTTCCCATCATTTACCGTTGATCTTATGAAGTGGTACTTTATGTCAACGTGCTTACACCGCTGTCTGCTTACAGGGTTTTTGGCTAGGGCGATTGTTCCCTGGTCATACACTACTGTTTGTGTATATTTGTAATCCTCGATACCCTCCAGTAACTGCTCTAGATATATACACTCTTGTATAGTTGAGGCCAGAGCCTCACAGGTGGAAAGTGCTACTGTAGGCTGCTTCCTACTCTTCCATGAGACTTAAGAGCTGTTCTTACTGAGGCTTACACAGTATCCTGTGGTACTACGCCTGTCATACCTGCCATCAGCTGCCCAGTCGGCATCACTGTAGGCTAGTAGGCCTAGTTTCTCACTGTTGTTTCTTCTGAAACACAACTCTTTCTCTGTAGTGCCTCTGAGGTATCTTAACACATGTTTCACAGTTACCCACTGCTCCCCTGTAGGCTCAGCAAAATATTGTGATAGTTTGCTAACAACAAAAGTTAAATCTGGCCTTGTACATGTGGTCAGGTATATAAGGCTGCCTACCGCCTCACTGTACATCCTGACATCATCCATTATGTATCTTGTTATCATACTTTTCCTGTGACATCTTTACACATCCATCAGACCGTTTGAAATCGATACCAATCGATACTTATCATCTTCCCATCTTCGGTCTCTTTGGCATAGACAGTGGTCTGCTGGGTTCTGTGCAAAATCATCTTTAGTTAAACAATTGTGCAAAATCCTATTCCAATTTCTACCGGATTGTTTTAGACCATTAAGAGATTTTTCTAGCTTACACACTAGACCTTCACCTCTTTCTTCATAACCCTCTAGTTGACCTATATAGAATTCATAATCTATAGGAGCGTGTAAGTACGACGTTTTTACATCCATCTGATGCAGTAGCAAGTCATCCAGTGCTGCTTTCTGTAACAACACTCTTACACTTGTCAAGTTGACCGTGGGAGAAAAAGTCTCTCCATAGTCAATCCCCATCCTCTGGCTATAGCCCTTGGCCACAAACCTTGCTTTGTACTTATCCATTCCCTCAATATCACTTTTACCCTAGAGTAAACCCATTTACTCCCCACTGTCTTTTTGCCTTTTGGCAGATTTATCAGGGTAAACGTGTTGTTGTCGTTTAACGACTGGATTTCGTCATCCATGGCTTTGACCCAGTCTTTTGAGTCAGTTGACGTCATAGCCTCCTTAAATGTCTGTGGAACACCACATACTGCTCTGTAGTATGAATCCCATCACTATCACTGTCTTCAGTGACAAAGTCCTTTAAGTGACTTGGTTTCCTCCTGTCTCTAGTCGGGTACCTCGCACTCTCAGACACATCATCTGTCATTCTTGGTTGTGTTTGGCTACTGTCGTCAGACATAGTTACTGGACTACAGCTTTGAGCACTAGTCTCTTGAGCATTCTCAGTACTCTCATTTACCTCCTGTGTGACCCTGCTAGCCCTAGGCTGCCTCACACTGTCATCGTCATCATTTTGGTCTGGCCCAAAAGTCTCTGTCTGTTTCTCCACAGTTACGTTGTTCACAAACTTGACTAGCCTGTGCGTTTGTACTTTCCTAGTATCTGGGTGATAGACCAAATACGCGGTCATAACCCACAAAACGCCCTTGGTCACAACTGGAATCAAGTTTTCCCTTGTCCTGTTTGTATGTGTAACATACAGACCCAAACTTCTGCATTGTAGAGACGTTAGGCTTTTTATCTGTCAGAATCTGGTAAGGGGTTTGTCCTGTACGCCTATTAAAACATCTGTTATGTACTATGGCTGCTTTTTGGACTGCGTAGTTCCATAACTGTTTTGGTAGCTGACTTTCAATTAGCATACACCTACCCATCTCAAAAAGAGTACACCAGCTTCTCTCAGCTGTACCCTTCTGGTGGGGTGAATACGGGGCAAACATCTCATGTCTAATCCCGTTTTTCCTCAACGTTTGGAAATCCCTGCATGTGAACTCTGTGCCGTTGTGCGACCTGATACACTTCACTTTCCCGTATGGGGCTGTATCTGCCAGGATTTTTTCCGTTGCCTGTACCGTGTCACTTTTGGTTTTTAGAAAATATACAAGTACTGCACCTGAGTAGTCATCAGTGAATGACATATTTGTAACCATCTATTGACTCTGTAGCTCAGTGTGCGAACTATACCACGGTCTCCGGGGGAGCCGGGATTTTTTTTTTTTGGGGGGGGGGGGGTCCGTTTATTAATAGCAACAGCACAGACATAGGCCTATTATAAAGAGAAAATCTGTTGCACACGGGGTGGTGCCACAGGTCTACATTTACATGAAACGTCCCGATGGATCATGTTCATGTCAACATATTTCCCGAGCATGTATGGGCTACGCAAACATCAACTTGATAATAAATAATCCACGGACCACCAATGTAACGTTTGACTGTTTAATTAAATCAACTTAAAATGACTCAAAAACAGGCTACATTGTTTCACATGGGCTATAGCCTATTATGGCTGTAGCCTACACAGAGCCGAACACACGCGATAAGAGCAGCCAGCGGCACCAACCATGAACAATATTAATATTAATAATACAGCTATAGCACAACACAACCCTCTCACTGCCTGGAGAGACGCGACGCCACACACACAACACAACGATGCACATAGCACTCATCATATCAGTATTTTAGAGAGCTCCCCCCAAATTTCACAAACCATGTTCCCAGGGGAGCTCATGTCACCACTAGGGGAGCTATAGCTCCCCCTGCTCCCCTCCAGTTCGCACCCTGCTGTAGCTACCGGACCGGCTAGGTCCGTGGGTACCATTTGTAAGGGAGCCTTTGCTCTTCTATCAGGGTCTCTATTTCTGGTTTGTGCAAATTTTCCCTGAAAACATAACTCAGGTCGGGTGGTCGGGTCTGATCTGTGTCTTGCACTTGATCTGCATACCGCCGACTCTGTCGTGCTTATTTTCTCTGTGTCTTCAAAACTCCTTAGTTTGTCCTGAACTCTGCAAACGTCATATTGTCATCAATATGTGCCACGTGTATTGCAAATGGCCTAAACCCCTCCGGCAGTCCTTTTAAGACCATTGTCACGGGTTAGGTTTGGACCCAAATGCTGCACACGGACACCAAAGGCAGATAGTGGTATTTATTGCGATAAATATCACACAGACAGGGACAGGCAGAGACGTTGTCGGGGACAGGCAGGGGATCAGAACCGGGGCTGGGTAGACGAACCAGGCATTGAACAGGCAGATGCGTAGTCAGGGACAGGCGGTGGATCGGGAACCAGGCAGGGCAGATGAACCGGCAGGGACAGGCAGAGGCGTAGTAGACTTAAATAGGCCGGTTAATTATCATGCGCTGCAGGTGTGGGGGAAATGTAAATGCGGGTTGACGCTGCCCCCTAGTGGAGGCAGGGTGAATAGCCATTGTGACAGAACCCACCCCTTAAGGGACGGCTCCTGACGTCCACAAAAACAACAACAACCACGAAAAACAAAACAAAAAACTGTCCTACTTAGTCGGGTGGGTGGTTGGGGCCTGGAGGAGGGTCAGTACTCGTCAGAGACGTCCATGTCCACCTCCTCCTCCTCCTCCTCCGCCGCTTCCTGAGGGTTCTTGCTCACCTCCGAGGAAGGTCTCTCCCCGTCCTCCTTGGAGGAGTCTGACACCCCGAGGAAAGGAATCTCCATGGTGGCACCGGCTGCTGATGTGGTTGACCTGGGTGACTGGTCGGGGTGGCGTTGATGGAACCGCCTGATGAGGTCCTTGTCCAAAATGTACCGGGCCGGAACCCATGATCTCTCCTCCGAGCCTTACCCCCTCCAATCGACCAGGTACTGGAGACCCCTCCCACGACGCCGGGAATGCAGTAGGCGGCGGACGGAGTAAGCCAGGCCGCCATCGATGACTCTGGGTGGCGGTGGAGGTCTGCTCTGAGGTCTACTCTGGACCTCCCTGGTCCTCTTTGGTCCTCTCTGGACCTCTCTGGTCTTCTCTGGTCCTCTCTGGTCCTCTCTGGTCCTCTTTGGTCCTCTTTGGACCTCTCTGGTCCTCCCTGGACCTCTCTGGACCTCTCAAGGGACGGCTCCTGACGTCCCCAAAACAACAAAAAAACTAAAACAAACGTCAACCTCGCAACAGCCATCCCCTCCGCCGCTTGCTGGAGAGTCCCGCCCTCCTCCGAAGATGAGCCCTCCCTGCCCCCATAGGACTCAGATTAACGAAGCAACAGGAACGAAGTAGGCGGCGAACAGTGCACCATCAATGAACCGGGGCAGCGCGGCGTAGAGCAGCGCGGCGTTGAGCAGCTCGGCGTTGAGCAGCTCGGCGTTGAGCAGCTCGGCGTTGAGCAGCTCGGCGTTGAGCAGCGCGGAAGAAGAAGAGTGACGCTGTCAGACGGGGGAGGAGCGACGCTGGGGACAGAGGGGACAGAGTAAGGCGCCAGGAAGGACGAGCAGGTCGGCGTCTGTCGTATCTTAGCCCCCTCAGAGGGAAAGGTGCAAGGCTGGGGCTCCGGTGCGAATCCCACTGGAAAAGGCGGTGGTGAATCGGGACGAGTCGCTGGGTCTCGCTGAGCGACCATGGAGGGTTTCCTCAATCCACTTGCGACGGGCCAGTGGTGACGTGGTGTGCACTGGGTCCATTTTGGGCCAGATTGTTCTGTCACGGGTTAGGTTTGGACCCAAATGCTGCACACGGACACCAAAGGAAGATAGTGGAATTTATTGCGATAAATATTACACAGACAGGGACAGGCAGAGACGTTGTCGGGGACAGGCAGGGGATCAGAACCGGGGCAGGGCAGACGAACCGGCAGGGACAGGCAGAGGCATAGACTGGGACAGGCAGCAGATCAGGAACCATGCAGGGACAGGAACGGGAATCAGTCCGGGTACGCTGGACAGTCTGTGTCATCTGGAACAATCTGGCCAAGTATGAGTGTGCGGGGAAGACTTAAATAGGCTGGTTAATTATCATGCGCTGCAGGTGTCGGGGAAATGTAAATGCGGGTTGACGCTGCCGGGGCTGCCCCCTAGTAGAGGCAGGGTGAATAGCCATTGTGACAACCATGGCTATCAGTAAGCCGTCGCTTAACGTTTCACTTGTGTTCCGTAGCGCTGTGATGGTTTCTGCCCTTATGATATAGTCCGTGACACTTTCACTGTTCGTCTTCTGAAGCGATCTCAACATGATGTACAAGTTTATTATCTGGGTTTTCCCTTCCCGGCATAATATCCCCTTAATATCTTTAGGGCTTCTCTTGCATTGTCGGGCGCATCTCTCATAATTAGCGAGAGGCTTTTATCGTCTAAAAGTTGTATTAGCGGCATTTTTCTTGCCGCCTGCCGCTATCTCGGCTTCACCATTTGGTTCTCTTAGAATTGTGTTCTTTAACCCTAATAGGTGAAGCTGTCCCAACACTTTGGTCTCCCACAGTTCATACTTATTCTCATCTCCGTCGAACATCAGTCGAGGCAACCTGCTTGTCCCTCGATGATCCATGTTAGCTTGCTATCCCGTTAGCACGCGGTTCGCTGCGACTTTCTGACGGTGATGAATCTTAAAAACATCTCCCCGAATGACTTCTGGGCCCATAACCTGTTGACGTTAAGGATGGCAGCTTCCTCATACGTTGCACTCGGAGAGAAATGGTTGTGACGGAGACGATGAACTGTTTAGCCCTTGGTCATGGTTTATTTTCCTCTGCACCACTGGTACATCCTTTCGCTCAGCCGAGCTAACTTAGAACACACACACACACACACACACACACACACACACACACACACACACACACACACACACACACACACACACACACACACACACCACCACACACACACCACACCATCTGAACATGTGCATCAGGTGAACCCCCCCTCATTAACATACGACGCAAGCCTGCGTCCTTACTTAGCGCGTAACGCTTCAGTGCCTCACAGTGGTACAATAATAACACTGCATCCCTTTGTGAACTTGGGTACAGAATAGACCAAATACACTAAATACACTGTTACAAATGATATATCAACTATGTTAATCTGCACTTAAAATGACTACAACTCTCTCACCTTTACGCAGCCATAACAAACGTCATAACGTCTTATTTTTATGAAAAGCCTTTCAAATTAGACCAAATGGTGGAGACACTACAGGAGGTCTTAAGACTGGTGAGTTTGAACCAAGCCCCCAGGATGTAGGCCAAGCGTTGAAACACATTTGTCGTAGTGGCCAAACGGTGGAATTACAAGTCACGTGATGTCACGTTGGGAGCCAAAACTATTTTTTTCCATTGACTAACATGGGGAAAGAGACGTCTATAAATCAGCGTATACTTTTTTTTAGGGAAATTAACTTCCCATTCCGAACATTTGAATAGCCCTTATTTGACAGCTTTTACATGTTCAAAATGTAACTGTAATATGTATTTTCTAAGTTTATAATTATTATTTGTTGTAATATTTCATGCGTGCAATATTTAGAGTCTTTTATTTTGTTTTATTAAGTTCAAGCTCACGTCTCGTTATGCTGTTCTCGTGTGAGTTAGAGAGACAAGAAACTGAGAGTAAGGATGCACGGATACTTTTACAGCTCCGTTAGTTTAAGTGTTAAGTGCAGCCAACGAGGTATGTTGTTTGTATTTATTTTACGTTTATTACTTTGCTAAAGTCATCTCACATGCTGTGAATATTATTGTGTGTCTAACATGATACTATGTCATTTATACTGTTTGTTTGTGTGTAGTTTTCCCTGTGGATTCGGAGAGGAATAAACACGTTATGAGAGCCACTTGTGTCTGCCTGTGCTTCGAGGGAATTACAGCCATCCAGGGAGTTATTTGTATAGGCATAATGAACGCGCATCAGACCCACGGGACTGCGCGTTCATGTGACAAATCCTGTTCTACAGGCTTCCTTTCACGTTTGAATACATAAAGTTAATGCAATAAACATAAATCATTTATCGTGAATGTTTGAATACATAAAGTTAATGCAATAAACATAATTTCTTTATCGTGAATGTTTGAATACATAAAGTTAATGCAATAAACATAAATCAGTTATGAATGTTTGAATACATAAAGTTAATGCAATAAACATTAATTGAAGTCTCAGTTACAAAACAGTAACATAAACTACATGTATGTCATTTACTATTTACTATTTACTACTATCATGCAGGTCAAAGCCACAGTGCACATCCTATACATCCATGGATACAGCACGAGGAGAGAGGGTGCGATCTAAAGCCACCAAAGGGACTCCCGCCTGTCGGGCTAGAGTAACATCCAGTAGACACTCGTCGGCACCCGAGTCTATGAGAGCGCCAACCGACAAGGTCTCCGTACCCCAGGCTAAGGTGGCCGGAAAGAGACGATTTAACGTACTACGGGGCGGGGAAAGGGATGTCTTACTCACCCGTATGCCCCTTACTGGTGAGCTTGGTCGTTTGGGTGGGTTGGGCAGACTCTGACATAATGTCCCTCCTTCCCACAGAAGAGGCACTGTTGGTGGGACATCCTGTACTCTCTTAGTCCTGCCGAAAGGTGGGATCGGCCAATCTCCATGGGCTCTCCGGGCCCGGACGTCGACCTGTCAACAGACAGCGAGTGCTGAAAAGGGGGCGTGGCTAAGCCCGCCGCGGACTGGGTGGCGGTCGCCAAGGCAGAGCGACCGGGAGCCGGGCGAAGGAACGAACGCTGGGCTCGGTCCAAACGGTGTTCACGCAGCCGTGAGTCCATTTGGAGCGCCAGGGTGATTAAATCCCTCAGCGTCTCCGGGCTGTCTCGAACGATGAGGTCCTTGACGGCGTCGCTCAAACCCTTGCGATAGAGACAGAGAAGAGCTCTATCGTCCCAACCACTTTCTATGGCTAGGATCCGGAACTCCACCGGGCAATCGGCCACCGAACGAGACCCCTGATGGCAAACTAGCAGCCGGCCAGCCTGTCCAGCGGATGGTCAAAGACCGCGCAAAACTCTCGCTTGAACAGGGGGTAATCGGTGGCATAACCCCCGTCGCTGTTCACCGCGGCTATCGCCTAGCTAAGCGCTCTGTCGGCAAGGAGGGACATCACAAAAGCAATCCTGGCCCCACCAGAGGAATACTTGGATGGCTGATGTGTGAACAGTAACTCGCACTGAGCTAGGAACCCACGGCACTGGTTCAAATCGCCTCCGAACGATCTGGGGCTAACCAAGCTGGGCTCGGCGCAAACGACATCGGGGCCAGCTGGGATGTAGGACGAACCGGTTCCCGGACCGGAACCTGGGGCTGGATAGGTGCTGACGGCTAACGCGTCCAGAGATCGCTGGATGGATGCTAGGGCTCCGGACATAGCGTCCACCTTGGCAGTGAGGCTGGTGACCGTACTGACGGTAGTCTGCGACGTGTTCTCCAGCACCGCGATCTGGGACTGGACCGAGGGAAAAGCCTTTCCCAGTTCGGCCTGCAGTTGGGTAAGTTCGATGGCTTGTTCCGTTACAATCTTGCGTAACTCGGACGGTGTCCCGCGCCCCGCTTCTGGGTTCCCGGCTTGGCAAATTTTTGGCTTGGTTATTCTGTTACGCCCCAACGAGACCAGCGAGCCAAATGTGCCAAAGAACCCAGAAGTAGAGAGACACGAAACACAAAACAATGAAAAAATGTCTTTACTGTAATTTCTCCAACATCAAAAACACAAACTAGGCAGGGTTGGACTGGTTACTTGGCGAGGTCGGAGCTGGAACACGCAGTCTCTCGTGACAGTGGTCCTCGGCAGCGGACGTCGGTCCTCGGCAGCCTAAAGAAGGGTAGATCCCAGGTAGCCTCAGTAGGCCTGATATTGATGGGCAACACCTGGGATCGATTAGAACGTGGGGGGGGGGGCGCAACAATTTAATGCCCATTCAGAGGCATAAAGTAACTCGTTAAACACGTTCAATAAACGTGTCAAAGTCAACGTCTAGTGGACGTGACTGAAACCTAATTTAAACGTGCATAACACGTTCATCGCACCATTTTTCTCAAACGTTGTTTGACACCTTTTCACAACGTGTACGAAACGTGTTTGACACCTATTCTGAACCAATTTCCAACGTGTTTAAAGCGTAATCGGGTAAAGCCATGCAAAGCCAATATTTATATTAGCATAATTCACACATTTAACACAAAGAACACGTTATATTGCGCTATTGTCGCACAACTTCTGCCAAGGTGATGGGTTGCACCAGGGACGTGCAGACATTTTCGGGGGCAGGAGCTCAAGTGAGAAAAAGGGCACTTCCCATAATCATTTAGAATTTTTTTTTTTTAAACAAAACGTTTAATATAGTTGCACATCTCTGACTTACTGACCAATTCATTTTAATACCCTCACACTCACGCAATTGTTTAATACTCAACAGAATTCTACAAAATAATCAGTGAACACAGAGACAATCGTCTTCTTTAGTGTTCACTACGCACAAGAGCAGACAACAAAGGAAACTATGCCACAATGTGCATGTTTTCTATGCTACTAGTTAAAATTGCTATAACAATTAGTTTATTTTAGCACAACAATAAGTCCTTTGATTTTTGTGGTATTCAAATAAATAACACTTCAAAATCAACAAAAATCTTCACACAAAACTGAAAAAGGCTGTTCACTACACGCCTAATTTTTCATATCAATTTGGCGATTGTGATGACGTTATTAGACACATACACATTTGACTGTATTCACCTGTAGTGTCTCCCCTTAAGTACAGTACATTAGCCTGTATGCCCATGATAAATTGCCTTAGCTAAACTTTGAGCTAACTTATCCATTAGCTAGTTAACTATATTTGTTTTAGTCTTTTGGCTACGTGCTGCTACCTGTCTGAAGGGACTGGAAGGTGGGAGGTGCTGCTACCTGTCTGAAAGGACTGTAAGGTGGGAGGTGCTGCTACCTGTCTGAAGGGACTGTAAGGTGGGAGGTGCTGCTACCTGTCTGAAGGGACTGTAAGGTGGGAGGTGCTGCTACCTGTCTGAAGGGACTGTAAGGTGGGAGGTGCTGCTACCCGTCTGAAGGGACTGCCGATGACTGTCCGCACCGCTGAGCAGCAGACGTGGAGGGAGGGAGGCAGGGAGGAGAGAGGGAGGGTAGGTAGAGAGAGAGAGCATTGGAACTTGACAGTCTAATCTCCCGACCTGATATTTTTATCTTTTATTCAATCAATATATTTTTTGGAAAGGGAAACTGTGCGCAAACAGGAGTAGATATATTATATAAATTGATAACAAAAATTAAAAAAGCATCCCATAAAAAGGGCACTTTCTCTGGAGGGCTCAATCCACCTTTGATGTGTGCACGTGCCTGGGTTGCACACACGCACACACAAGTTATTTTACAATTTCCCTTTGTTATACATCAGACCAAACTTCACACTTCATAGATGTGTTTGTATTTTTATTTATTATTTTGAGGAATGACGCAATGAAAAACAAGATCTATAAAAATGTTTCTGTATCAAAAAAGCTGAATTTTTGCCGGATTTGTTTTAGAAATGTCACACATTTCAAATGTCAACATGATTGTTCACACTATTCATATTAATCATTAAATAAGACAGCACCCAAATTGAGGCAAACTTTGTCTGGGAAAGATACAGTCGATCACTGTGATGGAGTCGGGGTCCCAGACGCAGTGCTCCTCCATGCCGCTTTCTGTCATGCCACAGTTTGGAGGGCACCAGGCGGTGTCGAACACCTTCCCGTAGCGGCCATCGTGCCAGTTCTTCTGGAGCGGATGGCCCTGGTAGTTGATCGCGATCACCTTCCCCACGTTGACCTCGACCATGAGCACCACCCGCTGGGCTTCAGGCAAGTCGATGGGATACCGACTGGCTTTGTTCAGGTCGCGGCTGAGGTAGACGCCACGGCCCAGCATCCCGTCTTTAGACTGGCGGAAACCCTCACGCATGATGACATCTGCAATGTCCCGGGTGGTGCCGTGGTACATGATGTAGGTTCTATCGAGCTGTGGCTTTTCCTGGCACATTCTCAAGAACCCTTGATTAATACATATTTCTTCCTCCCAGCAGATTTGCGGCTGTTGGAACATTTTGTTTGTAGGAATTCTGCCTGTAAAACACAGCCATTAGTGACTTGAATGAATCAATGCGAGAGACGGTGCCTCGCAGAGAAGATGTGAAACCACGCAAACCAACAAAAGCGTATATTCACTTTTGAAGACTTGTTTCTTTCAAATACATTTTTATTTAACACTCTATGGGCGAAACACAAGTCTGTTTTAATATGATCTTTAAGTCATTTATGATAGCTTATACCCAAGACTACATTCTACTTGCACAATTCTATAAACACATTTGATTTCCATAATGAAACATAACCAAAAAATAACATAATTTCTGGACCAAAAAAAAAGACAGCTAACGTACCTGTACGTTAAACGTGCAATGGTCGGTCTGTCTGTCTGTCTGTCTGTCTGTCTGTATGGGATGATCCTTTCTCTTATCTCTCGTAAACGTTTCGTTTCGGTTTCATCAGAAATTATTTTTAGTTACCTCTCAAACTAAAACAGGATGCTCTTACGCGGAGGGGCGGTCAACGAGAGGAGGCCGGTCAAAGGATAGCGAGGGGCGGGGTGGAGAAGTGGAGAGGAGACGGGAGTGGAACTTAGACTAGAATAGTGTCAATACTGTCAATAATGTTTCCAGAGATGCGGTTAAAGACGCGTAATTCTATGGCATAGTCCATAGAAACTGTTGTGATTAAGTCAACCCTATGACAACCATTATCAAATACAATATACAGTATATTCAAAGTCAATATTTACATTTGCATTAGGCCAGATTGTATTTTTTGACGATTTTTAAATGAGTGCTTTTATTGTTGTGCATTGTCAATGTGAAGAGCTAAGTCCATGTTTGTTATGTCCTGAACTCCCAAGCACTTCCTGAAAAGGTTCTTTCTCCAGAAGAGGCGCATCAGGTTGCTGCCAGCTTGATACGAGCAGGAAAGAGGAAAGAGAAGCTGTGTGGCTATCCAAGCGCGTTCTCACTCTAAACCAGTTGACTGGACAGGCTATAATGCATGTGAAGACAGAACATCTCAGACCTAAGCCTAAAACTATTGTGAAATGGTTGTTACGGAGACGATGAACTGTTTAGCCCTTGGTCATGGTTTATTTTCCTCTGCACCACTGGTACATCCTTTCGCTCAGTCGAGCTAACTTAGAACACACACACACACACACACACACACACACACACACACACACACACACACACACACACACACACACACACACACACACACACCATCTGAACATGTGCGTCAGGTGAACCCCCCCTCATTAACATACGACGCAAGCCTGGTCCTTACTTAGCGCGTAACGCTTCAGTGCTTCACAGTGGTACAATAATAACACGTTTGTGAACTTGGGTACAGAATAGACATCATCTATATAACAACTGAGGACATATGTAGACATTTCACTTAACAGGTTTATCGTCTAAAAGGAGTGAATGTCTGTGTCATCACACAATTGTCACAATGGCTATTCACCCTGCCTCCACTAGGGGGCAGCGTCAACCAGCATTTACATTTCCTCCACACCTGCAGCGCATGATAATCAACCGGCCTATTTAAGTCTACCGCACACTCATACTTTGCCAGATTGTCCTGATGACACAGACTCTCCAGCGTACCCGGACTGATTCCCGTTGCCGACCCTGGACCTGCCCGCCCTGTCTGGTTCCTGATCTACCGCCCGTCCCTGACTACGCTTCTGCCTGGTTCGTCTACCCAGCCCCGGTTCTGATCACCTGCCTGTCCCCGACTACGTCTCTGCCTGTCCCTGTCTGTGATATTTATCGCAATAAATACCACTATCTGCCTTTGGTGTCTGTGTGCAGCTTTTGGGTCCAAACCTAACCCGTGACAACAATTAAGATATTTTACTTCCACTAGTATTAACAAACATGGACTTAGCTCTTCACATTGACAATGCACAACAATAAAAACACTAATTTAACAATCGTCAAAATACAATCTGGCCTAATCCAAATGTAAATATTGACTTTGAATATACAGTTTATTATATTTGATAATGGTTGTCATAGGGTTGACTTAATCACAACTGTTTCTATGGACTATGCCATAGAATGACGCGTCTTTAACCGCATCTCTGGAAATATTATTGACACTATTCTAGTCTGTTCCACTCCCGTCTCCACCCCGCCCCTCACTATCCTTTGACCGGCCTCCTCTCGTTTACCCCCCCCCCCTTCGCGTAAGAGCAGCGTGTTTGAGAGATAACTAAAAATAATTTCTGATGAAACCGAAACGAAACGTTTACGAGAGATAAGAGAAAGGATCATCCCAGACAGGCAGACCGACGACTGCACGTCTAACGCACAGGTACGTTAGCTGTCTTTTTTTTGGGGCCAGAAATTGTTATTTGTTGGTTATGTTTCATTATGGAAACTAAATGTGTTTATATAATTGTTTATTTCATTAAACGTGTGTGCAGGTAGAATGTAGTCTTGGGTATAAGCTATCATACATTTCTTAAAGATCATATTAAAACATAGACTTGTGTTTCGCCCATAGATTGTTAAATAAAAATATATTTAAAAGAAACAAGTCTTCAAAAGTGAATATACGCTTTTGTTGGTTTGCGTGGTTTCACATCTTCTCTGCGAGGCACCGTCTCTCGCATTGATTCATTCAAGTCACTAATGGCTGTGTTTTACAGGCAGAATTCCTACAAACAAAATGTTCCAACAACAGCCGCTATACTCCTGGGTGGAATTCGTCTTTGATCTTCTTTTCGGGGTCCCGAGAAAGCGCCCGACACCGCCACAGCGCAATAGAACCTACATCATGTACCACGGCACCACCCGGGACATCGCAGATGTCATCATGCGTGAGGGTTTCCGCCAGTCTAACGACGGGATGCTGGGCCGCGGAGTCTACCTCAGCCGCGACCTGAGCAAAGCCAGTCGGTATCCCATCGGCTTGCCTGAAGCCCAGCTGTGCTCATGGTCGAGGTCAACGTGTTTCGCTCGCAGACGAGGTGCGCCTTATGTCAACATGATTGTTCACACTATTCATATTATTAATCATTAATTAACGATGGGCTCGTTAATTAATGATTAATAATATGAATAGTGTGAACAATCATGTTGACATTTGAAATGTGACATTTCTAAAACAAATCCGGCAAAATTCAGCTTTTTTTGATACAGAAACATTTCTATAGATCTTGTTTTTCATTGTGTCATTCCTCAAAATAATAAAAAAAATACAACACATCTATCTTTTTTTTACCCCTGCGCCCCTCCTACTTCGGATGTCACCGGCCGCCACTGCTAGTAATACATTCTTCTACCTACCCAAGGTGAGTACCTCGAAACGGTGCAATTTAACACCAACTTGCTAACCTAAACAGTTGTCTATACGTTTCTTATGGTATCCTATGTGTCAAGAACTTCCCGAAGTTAAGCCAGCTAACTATGCTAGCTAGCTAACAGTCATTTTAAAATATGACCGTTAGACAGTAGCGCGAGCTCACTTTTAATATCATTTAACTTGCCAGCGAACTATTAACGTTACACATGGTATGTAAATAAATGTGATGGATAACCCCAATACCTAGCTGACGTTATGTATTTATTTATATTAGGATATCCACTGGTATTACGGTAACGGTCCCAATGTCAGGCTGGGGACCTCAACAAAGTGATGGCCTGTGAGTACAGCCATTGACATTTCTTGTTCTAAATACACGGTTACAAATATATCAACTATGTTAATCTGCACTTAAAATGACTACAACTCTCTCACCTTTACGCAGCCATAACAAGTCTTCTTTTCATGAAAAGCCTTTCAAATTAGACCAAATGGTGGAGACACTACAGGAGGTCTTAAGACTGGTGAGTTTGAACCAAGCCCCCAGGATGTAGGCCAAGCGTTGAAACACATTTGTCGTAGTGGCCAAATGGTGGAATTACAAGTCACGTGATGTCACGTTGTGCCGTTGGGCCCAAATTATTTTTTTCCATTGACTAACATGGAGGAGACGTCTATAAATCAGCGTATACTTTTTTTTTAGGGAAAGTAACTTCCCATTACGAACACTTGAATAGTCCTTATTTGAATTATTAGGTCGTAAAAGTTGTAAAAATCAGATAGCCATTGTGTCATCTTTTACATGTTCATAATTTAACTGTAATATGTATTTTCTAAGTTTAATCATTATTTGTTGTAATATTTCATGCGTGCAATATTTAGAGTCTTTTATTTTGTTTTATTAAGTCTAAGCTCACGTCTCGTTATGCTGTTCTCGTGTGAGTTAGAGAGACAAACTGAGTAAGATTCACGGATACTTTTACAGCTCCGTTAGTTTAAGGTTTAAGTGCAGCCAACGAGGTAGGTTGTGTTTGTATTTATTTTACGTTTATTACTTTGCTAAAGTCATCTCACATGCTGTGCATGTTATTGTATGTCTAACATGGTACTATGTTTGTCATTTATACTGTGTGTGTAGTTTTCACGGTGGATTCGGAGAGGAATAAACCCGTTATGAGAAAGCCACTTGTCTGCCTGTGCTTCGAGGGAATTACAGCCATCCAGGGAGTTATTTGTATAGGCATAATGAACGCGCATCAGACCCACGGGACTGCGCGGCCAGCGCGTTCATGTGACAAATCCTGTTCTACAGGCTTCCTGCTGTCTGTATCATGGATGGATTAACATAACTAATTATGGATATATTGCAGATATTGGCTGTAATTCATAACTTGTATCCTCTTATAATACTTCCGTGGGCTGTATGCAGTAAATCCTTTATTGTGAATGTTTGAATACATACCATTAATGCAATAAACATAAGTCCTTTATCGTGAATGTTTGAATACATAAAGTTAATGCAATACATATCGCGTGTGTGCGTGGGTGTCACTTATACGCATGGATGTGTGTCCCGTCATGCGTCCCCGGGGATTGGCTGGGAGAAGATGATTCGGCCCAGCTGCTCTACATCAAATGATGAGCTGCGGACACATTCCATTGGCTGGAATCGAGGTCCGGAAGTGGACAAAAGGAGCCATGAACGTTTGGGTAAGGGGGTTGTTGAGCAGGGAGAGAGCCACACGAGGACGGACCGGCGAACTCCAGACGTGGCTGGCGTGGAGGAGAACAAAACGAACTGCAGCAGAGTGTGTGGCACCGAGCTATAGCCGACACACCACAGACTATAACTACGCCAAGCTACAACTACGGACTATAACTACGCCAAGCTACAACTACGACGCCTACAGACGGGGGAGTGCCGCGCTGCGTTGACGACTGCAGCGGTTCGGGTGAGCCCTCCGCGAGGACCTTCCAGTGGGGTGGCTGATCGCTGGCGGACCGCTGCCGGGTGGATTACAATCTCCTTGGGTGGCGTTTACCAAGACCATAGAACGATTTGTTGTGGCTGTGTTAGGCCGGTGGGGAGGACGATATCGAGCTAATCAAAGTAGTTGATAAGCATCCCCACCAGGGGTCAGCAACGCACCGCTGGGAGCCAGAGCACCTTCTTTCCTTTTTTCGGCCGACTCCGTGAGAGGGGGGGGGATCCCTCGGTCGGCCAGCCATGACTACAACTTCTTTCCTTTTTCCCTAGGCAGGTAGTTCCCCGTTTAGGGCCAGCATAGTTTGTTTAAGGGGGGGGTAACTCGTGGTCCCATCGCCCAGGTAGGGCTCCGCCCCTGACCTATTATCCTTATTTTGCTTTTCATAGGAGCACGATTGTGGTTGGCCGGAAGCCCTTGTCGAGTGTAGTGTGCCCAGGGTTGTGGTGTCCCTTAGGTTGGGAGTGAGTAGTAATTAGGTCAATACTACGGTTGCAGTTGGCCAGAGGCCCTTGTTGGAGTGTGGTGTGCCCACGGTTGCGGTTGCAGTGAGGTTACCGGTAAGGGGGGGGGGCGGGGGCGGAGTAGCTGGTGGCTGGGGAGACCATAAGGAGCAGGGCCCCTTAGAGCTTAGGGACAGTCCCATGTTTTATGAATTCTATTTTATCAGTGTTTAATAAAGACTATTATTCACCGCCTCAGTGTTTGTTTGTTGGGGATATAGGAGACCTGCTCTAGCTATCCCACTGGAGGGTGAACCCGTACTTGGGGCACTCTCTGTGGCGTGCTATTAACATCTTTTGGCGTTTGTCGGCAGGATCTCCTTATTTTCTACAACAAACATGTCAAACGAGGAGACTACTCGTGGCGGTGAGCCAGGGACCTCGATAACCCCAAACCCCCCAGTTATGAGCGCAGTCATGATGCCCTGGTTCTTGGGGTTTCATTGGGTTCCTAGGTTCAGTGGAGAGAAGGGGACAGTCAGGTTCAGCCAGTGGTTGGCACAGGTAGAAGCGTTCCTACGAGCACAGACCTTGCAGCCCCCACAGGGAGTGGATTTCATTCTTAGCTCCCTCGATGGCCCAGCTCATAGAGAAGCAATATTACTCCCAGCAACCACTAGGGGATCGGCCCAAGAGATGCTAGAAGTTCTAGCTAGGAAGTATGGTGACAATCGGTCCCCCGACACCCTCCAGGTTGAGTTTTTCAGTTTTCGACAGACGGAGAAGGAGGGGATTGAAGAATTCACTCTACGCCTTATAGAGTGTCTCTACCGATGGCGAACCAGCGATCCAGACCAGGCAGGCAACGAGGATAAGAGGCTGCGGGCACAGTTCGTCAAGGGCCTACGGGAGGGCCCTATAAGGCGTGAGCTCCTACGTCACCTGCGTCGAAACCCCCTAGTGCCTTTCAAGGACGTCTGCCAGGAGGCAAGCTCCATAGAAAGGGAAGAGCGAGCCACCATGGGGGAGGTGGCAGCCTGTCAAGCCCAAGCCGCCGCGGTCACGCCAGCCCCCAACACAGAACTGCTGTCCCAGAGTAGTCTGCAACAGCTGAAGGACTCCCTGCGGGCAGAGCTACGGGAAGAACTACACAGAGTACGGCCTACTGGGCATGAATGTGATATCTGAGTGTTGGGAGGGTCTGTTCTCAAAGGGCCACCCAGGCCAAGAGGCCTTTAAGTCCACTGTCCCTCCCACTGCCCGCAAAGCGTGGGAGAAAGCATTCACTCTTTGTCAGCAGGTGCAGAACACTACGCCGCTGGATGGGTCTGGTGGCGTGGCGAGGCTACCACGACAAGCCCCGGTCCTGGTGCCCCCGGAGTCCGAAATGGTGGTCTGGGCCGACGTGCCCCCCTCACTGGGCCGTCTTGGGTGCCCCGTGCTGATAGAAGACCTCGCTGACTGGACTGAAGAACGTGGTTGGCGGGTGGCCCGGTGTATTGGCTGGGTATGGGGAGGTAAGGTGGCCCTTCGCATTTGTAATCCCCACCTCGCCTCTGGACAGATCCCTCAACGGTGTGCCCTGGCAAGTGTGACACCAGTGGCCCCACAGGATGTCCACGGGGCTAACCGGCTGATCCTGAGAGACACGGCCCCAGGGGTGCTGGAGGTGGATGTGCGTCCAGTGACTGAATCCCCCGGGGCAGACCACCCGGCCCTCGAACTGAAAGGGGATGGGCTGACTGAGGAACAACAAGCTGGGCTCACCGCCATGGTACGCCGGTGGACCCACGTTTTCGCTGCACATGAGGAGGATTTCGGGCGCACCAGGGCGATCCAACATCACATTCCCACTGGAACGGCACCCCCCATCCGGGAGAGGTACCGGCCAATTCCTCCCAACCTCTACGCCGAGTTGAGAACTCTGCTGCAGTCGATGGTGGACAGCAAGGTGGTGCGCGAGAGTTCCAGCCCATGGGCGGCCCCGGTGGTGTTGGTGCGCAAGAAGGACGGCTCCTGGCGCTTCTATGTGGATTACCGCAAGTTGAATGCTGTGACCCACAAGGACGCATACCCACTACCTCGGATCGAGGAATCATTGACCAGCTTGACCCAGGCCAACTGGTATAGCACCCTCGACCTGGCCAGCGGGTATTGGCAGGTGGAGGTGGCGTCGGAGGACCAGGAGAAAACTGCCTTCGCCACCACTGGGCCTGTACCAGTTTGAGAGGATGCCCTTTGGCCTCTGCAACGCCCCGGCCACATTTCAGAGGCTGATGCAGCGGTGTCTGGGTGGGCAGGTCTATGACTACCTACTCATCTACCTCGATGACATCATCGTGTACTCGCCAGACTTCCAGAGCCACCTGACCCACCTAGAGCGAGTGTTCCACCGACTCCAGGAGCATGGCCTTAAGCTCCAGCCCGGGAAGTGCAGGCTATTCCATCGTGAGGTCACCTATCTGGGGCACGTGGTCAGCGGTAAGGGTGTCTCGACTGACACAGAGAAGACCCGAGCTGTCAGCAGCTGGCCTGTCCCAGCCACGGCACGGCAGGTGAAGTCATTCCTGGGGTTTGTGGGGTACTACCGCCGTTTATTCCGGGCTTTGCTCGGATAGCGGCCCCACTGACCCACCTTCTCCAAGGCACGGCCGGGCGACCCTCTGCACCGGTGACCTGGACGCCGGCCTGCCAGCAAGCGTTTGACCAGCTGAAACGGAGGCTCCTGGTGGCCCCAGTCCTGGCTTTCGCTGACTTCACCCAACCTTTCAAGCTCTACACGGATGCCAGTCTGGAGGGGCTGGGTGCCGTCTTGTCCCAGGTCCAGGAGGGCCGAGAGCGGGTTATCGCTTATGCCAGTCGCAGCCTGTCCCGGACGGAGCGGAACGACCAGAATTACAGCTCTTTCAAGCTGGAGCTGTTGGCCTTGAAGTGGGCGGTCACGGAGAAATTCAAGGACTATCTCTGGGGGGGCCCAGTTCACGATCTACACAGACAACAACCCGCTTGTTCATCTGGACACCGCCCGGCTGGGCGCACACGAACAAAGGTGGGTGGCCCAACTTGCTAATTTCTCTTATGTGATTAAGTACCGACCAGGGGCTGTGAACCAGAACGCGGACCTGCTGTCCCGGTTGCCGGAGAGCGTGGCAGCCCAGGCGGTGGAAGGACGAGGTCACCCAGATAGCACGGCCGTGGTGGAAGCGGCCCCTGACCCGGAAGCAACTGCGTGGGTGCAAAGCCAACGAGAGGACCTGGACCTACATCAAGTCTGCCAGTGGCTGGAGGAGGGAAGGTTACCCCCTCCGGGTGGTCGCCACATTTACATTTACATTTACATTTAGGGCATTTGGCAGACGCTTTTATCCAAAGCGACTTACAAGGTGTACATTAGTTGAAGCAGACAATAGCATAACACTGAGGTACGCAAACATAAAAATACAGCAGTTCACAAGTATTCATATTAACAAGATGAATAACACAATTTCGTACTGCTAGGTCACCTGCTTAAGTAGCTGTGATAAGAGCGTGTTATCAACATTAAGGATATACACTTGCTAACATATACAACATGCTACAACATGCTAAGAGCTATTAATGGAGGGTTCAAGGAGAGTCCAGGTGGACTCTGAACAGGTGGGTCTTGAGTCTCTTGCGGAAGCTGGCGAGGGACTCTGCCGTCCTGACATGAGACGGGAGTTCATTCCACCACTGTGGAGCCAGAGCCGTGAAGAGCTGGGTCTTGGACGAGCGATGTTTGGTTGTCATCAGTGAAGGTCGAACAAGTCGCCTGGCAGAAGTTGAGCGGAGCGCTCTGGCTGGGATGTAGGGTTTGACCAACGCCTGGAGGTA
The DNA here is from genome assembly GCA_027704905.1 of Muraenolepis orangiensis. Lineage (NCBI taxonomy): Eukaryota > Metazoa > Chordata > Actinopteri > Gadiformes > Muraenolepididae > Muraenolepis > Muraenolepis orangiensis. The sequence goes on along the minus strand of CM051012.1, from coordinate 20,653,622 downwards.
GGCTGGGGCAGTTCCATTGACTGCCCTAAAGGTCAGCACCAGAGTCTTGAATTTGATGCGAGCATTTACCGGAAGCCAGTGGAGATCGCGGAAGAGAGGGGTCACGTGGGAGAATTTCGGTAGGTTGAATACCAGGCGTGCTGCTGCGTTCTGGATGCGTTGGAGGGGCTTGGTTGCAGAGGCGGGGAGTCCCGCCAGGAGAGAGTTGCAGTAGTCGAGGCGGGTGATGACGAGCGCTTGGACCAGGATCTGCGCCGCTTCACGTGTGAGGAAGGGCCGGATCCTGCGGATGTTGTAGAGGGCAATTCTGCAAGATCGGGCCACCGCGGTGACGTTGGTATTGCAGGACAGCTGGTCATCTACCACCACACCAAGGTCTCTTTTTGTGGTTGAGGGGGAGACTTGGGTGTTCTCGATGGTGACCAGTAGGTCCATCTGAGGGCAGTCTTTCCCCGGTATGAAGAGGAGCTCAGTCTTGTCAAGGTTGAGCTTCAGGTGGTTGGCGGCTGTCCATCTGCTGATGTCGGCCAGGCATTTAGAGATGCGTGTTGTGATTTGGGTTTCTGAGGGGGGAAAGGAGAGAAACAGTTGAGTGTCATCTGCATAGCAGTGATAGGAGAAGCCATGAGATGTGATTACAGAGCCTAGCGATTTAGTGTAAAGAGAAAACAGAAGGGGTCCCAATACTGAGCCTTGGGGGACTCCGGTGTCCAGGGTGCAGGGTCTGGACAGGGAACCGTTCCATGTGACCTGATAAGTGCGATCTGCAAGGTAGGAGTCGAACGCAGGTCGAGAAGGATCAGTACCGATGAGAGGGACGAGCTTCTGGCATCACGAAGAGACTCTGTCACTGCGAGCAGTGCCGTCTCCGTGGAGTGCGCAGCCTTGAAGCCTGACTGGTGAGGGTCGAGGAGGTTGTTCTGGGAGAGATAGGAAGAAAGTTGTGAGGAGACAGCCCGTTCAAGGGTTTTGGACAGGAATGATAGGAGAGATACCGGTCTGCAGTTTTGGACATCAGTGGTGTCTAGGGATGGTTTCTTGAGGAGCGGCTTGATTCTGGCAGTCTTGAAGGCTGCCGGAAACAGGCCTGCCTCAAGGGAGATGTTGATTTGGGATGTAAGGAAGGGAAGGATATCGCCCGAGATGTCCTGGAGAAGAGAGGAAGGGATTGGGTCGAGGGGGCAGGTGGTAGGGTGGTTAGATGTCACCAGTTTGTTAACTTCATCAGGGGAGAGGGGGTTGAAACAGGTAAGGTTAGTGAGGGAGGGAGGAAAGCGGTGGGGGTGAAGGAGGAGGTAATGTCGTTCACCTTCTTCGTAAAGAAGGTGACAAAGTCATCAGCTTAGGGGGAGGAGGGAGGGGGAGGGGAGGGGGGGTTGAGGAGGGAAGAGAACATGGAGAAAAGTTTCCTTGGGTTAGAGGCAGAAGAGTTGATTTTTGTAAGGTAGAAGGCAGATTTAGCAGCCGATACCGTGGAGGTGAAGCCAGCGAGGAGACGGAGGTAGTGAGCGAGGTCATCAGAAGAGTCAGATTTCCTCCATTTTCTCTCGGCCGCCCGTAGCTCTGCTCTACGAGCCCGCAGAGGTTCGGACAGCCAAGGAGGTGGAGGAGAGGCTCGTGCTGGTCTGGAGGTGAGAGGACAGAGAGAGTCGAAGGAGGAGGAGAGAGAGGAAGTCAGAGTGGAGGAGGCTTCCTCTACCGACAAGAGAGAGAATTGTTGGGGGAATGGTAGTGAGGATAGGACAGATGCGGAGAAAGAAGAGGGAGAGAGAGTTTTCAGGTTACTACAGAAGGTAACAATGTGGGGAGTAGTGGGTAGGGAGGTGGGGGATTTGAGAGGGAGAGAGAAAGCAACAAAATGGTGATCAGAGACAGGGAGGGGTGTGACAGACATCACCGAGGTGGTACAGGATCTTGTGAAGACAAGATCCAGTTGGTTCCCAGCTCTGTGGGTAGGGGGAGAAGGAGTGAGTGTTAGACCGAATATGGCAAAAAAGTTAATGAATTCAGGAGATTGTAACTTATCCGACTGGATGTTGAAGTCACCCAGAACCACGAGTGGGGTGCCGTCCTCAGGAAAGCAGCTGAGGAGGGCGTCCATCTCGTCAAAGAAGTCACCAAGAGAGCCCGGTGGTCGGTAGATTACGGCAATGTTGAGCCTAGTTGGGATGGTAACAGAAACAGCATGAAATTCGAGTGCCGATCTGGTCAGGTGACCCAGAGGGAGTACCTGATATGTTTGGAGAGACTAGGAGTCCCGTTCCTCCACCACGCCCAGAGGGTCGGGGGGTGTGGGTGAAGGAGTAGGTCGCGGAGAGAGCAGCTGCAGTGGCCGTGTTCTCAGGGGTGATCCAGGTCTCGGTGAGAGCCAGGAAGTGGAGAGACTGGAGTGCGGCGTAGGCCAGAAGGGTCTTCTTGACCGACGATTGGCAATTCCAGAGTCCCCCTTTCACCACAAGATCTGTGAAGGTAGAAATGGTAGGATAGAGGAGATTGGAAGGGTTGCGGCGTCGAGAGGGAGAGCCTCGATGCCATCTATTGCGGGAGGATGTCCAGACTACAATGGAATGACGACACATAGCAAGGGTAGGGGGACTGGATTTGACTAACTAGGACTAGGATTAACTAGGACTCCCTAGACAGACTCCTGTAGAACGACTCCTTGGTCTTAGTTCCTGGGACCTGACGCTAAATGCTGACGCTAACAAACTACTTATATGTTAATAGCCCATGCGATAGGGAGGGAGGCTCATGCAGGGTTAAGCTCCTCCCTGTCGTTAACTCTATTGACTATGGCTGTATGAGCCAGACTGGGTGATTATCTTAGCACAACAATAGGCCTGTACACCTCACTTACTATGTACAGGTAACTAGCTTTGAGAAAAAGGTTCTTCAATTTTATCAACACAAATAACTAAGAACAACAATAAATCTTATGTCTACTTACCCACAGCAGAATACTATGTAGCCTGCTTCAAGAACAAAATGTACAAGCCATGTACACGCCACCAAATGTCCCCTGTCCTATGGGGCCTGCTCGTCGAATGGGAATGCCTGGATATCCAGAGAGGACTCTTGGTGCGGCAGGTAACGGAGCCAGACACCCAGATGCCGGCCAACCAGCTCATCGTGCCCCTGGGCCGAGCTAAGGCCCTCTGGCAGGTGTACCATCGGGCCGCGGGCCACTCTAGTGCCGAGAAGGTGTTGTCAGTACTGCGGCGACGGTTCTTCTGGGCGGTCATGGGTAAGGCGGTACGGGTATGGACCACAGAGTGCCCCACGTGTGTGGTCAGTAAGGCGGGGCCAGAACAGTTTGAGGTAGTGGGGTTAGACTATCTATCGTTGGGTCGACCAAATGACGTTTACCCATACATCCTTGTAATGACAGATCTGTTCTCCCGCTATGCCTTTGCAGTCCCCACCAAGGACCAGACAGCGACCAGCACCATCAAGGCACTGTGGACGGCGCTGATCTAGCCCTTTGGGTGCCCAGAACGGTTCGTCATCGATCAGGGAGCCGCCTTTGAGTCCCGACTGATGAAGCAGCTGTGTGAGGTATACGGATGTGTGAAGAGCCGGACCACCCCATACCACCCGCAGAGCAACGGAGCCTGCGAGCGGTTTAACCAAACGCTGCTTTCCCTGCTGAGCTCCCTGGATCTGGCCACCCAGCCCTACTGGCACCACCAGTTGCCATTTCTGGTTCAGGCCTATAACAACGCCACCCATTCCAGCACCGGAATGACGCCCCATTTTGTTATATTTGGTCGTCATGCCAGGTTGCCGGTAGACCTGATCCACGGTGTTTCACCACCACAGCGGAAGACCACTCTGGAAGGTTGGGTTGCGAACCATCACCGGGTGTTAACCGAGGCATACGAACGGGTGCGAATGAATGTGGCCCGACGACAGGCGTGGGACAGAGCCCGGTACGACCAGGGAGCCCGGGCCGTACCATTGCTGCCAGGTGAGCGGGTCCTGGTGAGGAATTTCCGCCGTCGGGCGCACGAAAAACTGGCGCCACGATGGCTACCTCGGCCCCATGTCGTCATTGGGCAGCCCCGGCCCAACCAACCCGTGTACCTGGTCCGGCCGGAAGGACTGGAGGGCCACGGCCGTACTCTTCACCGACGGCCCACCAGCCAAAGAACCTGCAACAGGTGCCTGGGTCCCCGACCTCCCCTTTCTCCCTCCATCGGCCCCGATGACTGCTGCCAGAGAGTGGTATGAGCATCCAGTTCTGGAACTCCCTCTGGACCCTGACCCCTTTGGACCAGACCCAGCGGTAGTGAGGGACGTGCCACCCCAGCCAGAAGGGGCAGAACAAAGGCCCGGCGACGTGGGAAGGGGCCCGGGAGAATTTGAGGTTCCCGCCAACCCTGAGAGAAGGGAAGAGGCCGTCGAAGGTGTGGGGCCCTCCGACGATGACGCTGTAGCTCTCCCCGAGGCGGTGCCCCTCCGACGATCCCGACGTAGCAACTTTGGTAAGCCACCTATCCGCTTAATACAACTGTGATGACCGGGACGGCCATCGATATAGGGGGGGAGGGGGGGGGAGTTATGTCGCGTGTATGCGTGGGTGTATGTCCCTTGATGAGTGTCACTTATACGCATGGATGTGTGTCCCGTCATGCGTTCCCGGGGATTGGCCGCTGCGCGGAGAGGATGATTCGGCCCAGCTGCCCTACATCAATTGATGAGCTGCGGACACATTCCATTGGCTGGAATCGAGGTCCGGAAGTGGACCAAAGGAGCCATGAACGTTTGGGTAAGGGGGTTGTTGAGCAGGGAGAGAGCCACACGAGGACGGACCGGCGAACTCCAGACGTGGCTGGCGTGGAGGAGAACGAAACGAACTGCAGCAGAGTGTGTGGCACCGAGCTATAGCCGACAGACCACGGACTATAACTACGCCAAGCTACAACTACGGACTATAACTACGCCAAGCTACAACTACGAAGCCTACAGACGGGGGAGTGCAGCGGTTCGGGTGAGCCCTCCGCGAGGACCTTCCAGTGGGGTGGCTGATCGCTGGCGGACCGCCGCCGGGTGGATTACAATCTGCTTGGGTGGGGTTTACCAAGACCATAGAACGATTTGTTGTGGCCGTGTTAGGCCGGTGGGGAGGACGATATCGAGCTAATCAAAGTAGTTGATAAGCATCCCCACCAGGGGTCAGCAACGCACCGCTGGGAGCCAGAGCACCTTCTTTCCTTTTTTCGGCGACTCCGTGAGAGGGGGGGGGGAGGCCGGGGGGGGGGGATCCCTCGGTCGGCCGTGACTACAACTTCTTTCCTTTTTCCCTAGGCAGGTAGTTCCCCGTTTAGGGCCAGCATAGTTTGTTTAAGGGGGGGTAACTCGTGGTCCCATCGCCCAGGTAGGGCTCCGCCCCTTACCTATTATCATTATTTTGCTTTTCATAGGAGCACGATTGTGGTTGGCCGGAGGCCCTTGTCGAGTGTAGTGTGCCCAGGGTTGTGGTGTCCCTTAGGTTGGGAGTGAGTAGTAATTAGGTCAATACTACGGTTGCAGTTGGCCAGAGGCCCTTGTTGAAGTGTGGTGTGCCCACGGTTGCGGTGTTGCGGTTGCAGTGAGGTTACCGGTAAGGGGGGGGGCGGAGTAGCTGGTGGCTGGGGAGACCATAAGGAGCAGGGCCCCTTAGGGAGCTTAGGGACAGTCCCATGTTTTATGAATTCTATTTTATCAGTGTTTAATAAAGACTATTTATTTTATTCACCGCCTCAGTGTTTGTTTGTTGTGGGGATATAGGAGACCTGCTCTAGCTATCCCACTGGAGGGTGAACCCGTACTTGGGGCACTCTCTGTGGCATGCTATTGACATAAACAAATTCTTTATCTTGAATGTTTGAATACATAACGTTAATGCAGTAAACATTAATTAAGTACAAAGTACAAAGTACAAACCGCATAAAAAGCAGAGCACAAGGATTTACCAAGTCATAAAAGCACAAGGACTTAGTGCCAATGTGAATACATAGTGCATCAAAGGGGAGGGGGTGGTTAAGCTGGGGGTGAAAACACACCTGACTCTAAACAGGTGTGTTTGGAGTCTCTTGCGGAACGTGGCGAGCGTCTCTGCCGTCCTGACGACGGCCGGTAGCTCATTCCACCACTGTGGTGCCACAAGGAGACTTGGGACATATTAATTATATTAACATTAAATTAAAGGTATGATCTACACAGTGGTTGAAAGTCATTTAATTAATTTACTCCCATTTGATATTACTTTAGATTTCTAATCAGAAGTCTAAATTGTCTTCTAATTACAGAGGGAAATATGTATTAATCTACATGAATATAATTAGAATGATACATTAAAGATGTTTCACATAATTGATAATATAACAGGTTCTGTTATAACAGAACACATTCTCAAAGATTAAACCGGCATATATCCCTTTTAAGTGTAACGCTGTGTCATATTAAGCTTTATTATCAATGTTAACTTAGTGCCATACAAATAATGGTTTACTCTTACAGATATCCCTCCTGTCCCTAGACGGCTCAAGCAGCGTAGGGAGGACCATCAGAAGAATGATGAGCCGTCTAGGGACCACTGAGCTGTGGTCGGGGTACAGCATGAGAGGGAGGATGAAAGCCTGCTTTGCAGACCTCCCTCTCATGCAGCTGCTAGTAAGTAAGTGCAAGTGCATTTTGGTGTATTCCCTACCAGTAAGCAACAGCTTAGTCATCAGGCTATGTTTATTTGTGATGTGTTTTAATGCAGAGGCCTGCATCAGGTGTCATTCTTCAGCTAAGATCCTGGACATTGAAAAGGAGGTGGCTGAATACCTTAAACACGCCCCTTTTAAAAAGGGTGGATCGGGCAAGGTCATTTTCTGCATGACATCAGTAGCCTAATGGGCTATATGCACTAAGCTGTGTGAAGGACTTCCGGCTTCAAATTAAACCAGTAAACCTCTTCCGGTATATTTGTTTACTTCCAACTAGCAAAGCTACAGCTCCTGGGCTACTATTTCACCATGAATTCCCATAAGAAAATGCGTTTTCAAAAACAGGAGAAGAAATACTCCGAACATTGTTGTGTTCCGCTTTGTTCGGCATCATCGAAATGTAACGGTATTTAGTTTCCATGGCATTCCAACCCATCCCGACCTGAGAAGAACCCGACGCGGACATCCGATTCTATACCAGGTAACGTTTGACCCAAGTTGTGCTATTCAGCTAACTGTTTGGCATCGACCAAAGTATCAGTTAAACTATAAAGAATCCTATCGTAAGTCTTAATACAAAATAGTTACTGTGCCTACTGCACATTGGTCAGATCATTTGATCAAGTTCATAGGATAAGGTGGAAACGTGTTTGGGTGATCAAACATATTTACACAAGTTAACACTGCTAATATACACCATCTAAAGCATAATAGTTATCAAGGAAGGTTATTCAAGTGTGTTTGAGTAGGGAGAGAATGTAAAGCTAAGCATTTAGGAGCATGGTTCAGTAACTAACAATAACTGTTCTACTCATAATAACCTACTTTTCCATGAAGCAGAGGGTATATTTCTAATTGTTTTCTCTTTCTTCATAGATTCCGCTTCTTGATTCATCGCCAGTGGTGTTGACACAGCCAATGCTCCTGTGTGGCAGGCAGTGTTGTGTGCAATCACATAGTGGCATTGCTGTTCCAAACAGTTGTGCAACGATTACACATGGATCCACAAGTGCAAAGATCAATTAGAGAAAAAGCTGACCATTTATATATACATGCCAAGATACGTGTCTTTGAGAAATGAACATGAGCAAAACCTAGGTTCTTCAATGAAATATTGGAATGACAAAATGTTATAAAATATTTTATTACAGTTCATTTTTCAATAATGTTTTTTATCCAATATGTTACAATAGTTCAATAATGATGTATGTACAATATGTTAATGTTAATTTTTATCAAATCGATACAAATGACTTTACATTCAACAGTTTGCTTACATTGATAATGTTTGTGCACATAAGATTGACAGAATGTTTAACTAAATTATCTGCCACTGGAATAAACAAAATTCACTAAATTAAACTACAAAAACCTGGTGTTGAACCAATGCTTTACTTAACCCATGCCTTAACTAATGCCTTGTTTTGGTAGTTTGACAACAGGCATGCCACTGTAAACGTCTGCCAATAAGCCCTTTCATGGTGCAGTGAGATTTGTAGGTGGAGTACATCTCACTTTGGAGGGGATGGTGTCTGACACTTGAGCTCAGTGCAGTCCAAGATGACCTGGGTGTCTGGGAAATCTCAGAACTCCTCAGGGAGGTAAGCTTGCACTTCTGCAGGTGTGAGCCAGATGCATTGAGACCCTAGTGCCCAGGGCTAGAAACGTGTCCATGTTGCAATAATGCAGCTCACTGTGGACTGGGTATGTTGAATCAATGCGCCGGGTCCCTCTCCTTCAAACCAACCAACAGGAAGACGAGAACAAGAAAGAACTTGTCGATTGGCTGGAGCAGCTGTCTCTGGAAGGTTAAAAAAAAGGTTACTGCTTTAAGTTATAAACTAGTAAGGCTGTGCTCTTGTTTGGCTAAATGTTTTATAATGGTTATGTGTACCATACCATGGGGGAAAACTGAGTTGCTGTAGTGCACTGGTGTATTTAAAGGGGGCTGAGTCCTTTAGTGTAGCCTTCTGTAAATGCAATGGCATCCCACCCTCTGTTACTACAAAGCAGCTCAGACCATAACCTACCGTTGATGGACGTGCTCTGGAGGCTCTTGGCTCTGGAGACCCGAACCATTTAGTCAATTGAAGGCTCAATCAAACCCCAAAACGGGGTCAGGTGGTCATAGCTTGGAAATTGATTTACAAAAAGACATATACATCATTCATTCAGTCATTAATTAACAAAGTAAATACAATCATACACGGTCACCAAAATAATGTTAGCTGTAACAACTAAGCCAATGTCTCATCTCGTATGCATGACAGGCTGCAGCGGTCACGCAGTAGGTACATTTAACCTTTTTATTAAGACTTACGATAGGATTCTTTATAGTTTAACTGATGTTTACTTTGGTCGATGTCAAACAGTTAGCTGAATAGCAGAACTTGGGTCTAACGTTACCTGGTATAGAATCGGATGTCCGCGTCGGGTTCTTCTCAGGTCGGGATGGGTTGGAAAGCCATGGAAACTAAATACCGTTACATTTCGATGATACCGAACAAAGCGGAACACAACAATGTTCGGAGTATTTCTTCTCCTGTTTTTGAAAACGCATTTTCTTCTGGGAATTCATGGCGAAATAGTACCCCAGGAGCTGTAGCTTTGCTAGTTGGAAGTAAACAAATATACCGGAAGAGGTTTACTCGTTTAATTTGAAGCCGGAAGTCCTTCACACAGCTTAGTGCATATAGCCTTTTACCATAACGTTAATGTGTGGTTTACTGTTGCTAGCTAGGTAATTTCAAAAACACACTTTACTCAACAAAAAACCTACAAAATCATGTCAACATCAGCAAAACCAATTGAAATTAACTACGGGTACTAAGTTAACTACTAAGTTAAGCTGCTATTGTCACGGTTACGGTGGTTGACAGGGGCCGTGGCCTAGCCACGTGCGCTGGCGGCACACACACACATCTGTCAACTATTGCCGTGGTTGATTACTAATTACCTCACCTGGGGCTACATATACCGCGGCGTCACTAGGGCACGTTGCTTGTTCGTACTTCTTGTATTCTCGGATGTATGTTACAAGTTCTCCGGTAACCCACTTACCTGTTTTCTGTCTACTACCTGTCGGTACTACGCACCTCGACCTCCTGGTATCCAGACTCCTCGCCTGTCCCTAACCATCCGCCTGTCTACTACCTGTCGGTACTACGCACCTCGACCTCCTGGTATCCAGACTCCTCGCCTGTCCCTGATCATCCGCCTGTCTACTACCTGTCGGTACTACGCACCTCGACCTCCTGGTATCCAGACTCCTCGCCTATCCCTAACCATCCACCTGTCTACTACCTGTCGGTACTACGCACCTCGACCTCCTGGTATCCAGACTCCTTGCCTGTCCCTAACCATCCGCCAGTCTACTACCTGTCGGTACTACGCACCTCGACCTCCCGGTATCCAGACCTCTTGCCTGTCCATGACCATTCCATGTGCGTTTTTGCAAATAAACCACCTGTTCTCCCCTCTCTGGTCTGTTGTCTGCTTTCGGGGTCCAACCCACACACTGCACTTGTGACAGCTATCACAGAAAACCAAATGTAGTTGGATAAATTCCTTTCTCTACCTTCTGTTCCCACGCTGTATCATGGGAGTAGGAAAATGGCCATATGGCAGACGCAAATATATGATTAATAGTGGGCTAACAGTTAGGCTAAACTAAAACAAGATTTATGAATGGATTATTTGGTCTTTATTCCGAGAAACACTCTTTATTTTCTTCACATGGTCCACTGAAGATCAAGATGGGTGGATATTGTCCACTTATTGACCATTACATAGGCTAACGTTACGCCTAACCCAGTGGTTGTCAATCTTTTTGAGTCGGGACCCCCCAGAATATTTAGGTTGGTGTTGACCTAACCTAGTTGACCTAACCCTGACCATCGGTAAGCGAAATATCATTATATTTCTGCAGATAAAAACACATACGGATCGACCACCAATAGATACAATTCATACGCTTTCTTACCTCACATTTCCCAGCTGTCCTCCTGCTTCTTCTGGTGCTGGACTTCTAGCAATGTGATCAAAACTGTACTTGCTCCTTGCTGTCCTCATCTGGCTCAGGACTCAAGTGAGGTTTTCATATGAGGAGATGCTCCCAGCAGCAAACCGCTCGACCAATCACATCAATTTATAGCTGTGTTGTACAAGGATGTTTTTTGGAAAATAAAACCTGTGGTTGGAGATAGCTTAGATAACAACTTTGGGTTTAAATCTTGAGCTTAATTGTCTTTAAGGGTAGTTTTTATGCACAGGCAGTGCGCCTACTGAACTGCTAGGAGTGCTGCCACTTTCACTTTCAAAACATAGTCATTACCATTACACTTACATACTTGCTGGATTCTCTGGACTCATCACAGTTACTGCACTGTACTGCACTGTATTCACGATGCTGCTGCACTACTGGCACTTTAAATGTTTGTGGGGGTGAGCTCCTCAGGTGGGCTGGGGGTGAGCTCCTCAGGTGGGCTGGGGGTGAGCTCCTCAGGTGGGCTGAGGAGCTCACCCCCAGTCCACCTGAGGAGCTCACTCCCAGCCCACCTGAGGAGTGTTACCTGCCACGCCCTCAAGCCCAAGCCAGACACTCTTATTGTTTTAATAAAATATGGCGATTTGAAATGATTCATAACTTCTGCTTGGTTTCTGTTGAGATTGTAAAATAGGCCTGCTCATAAATGCTCTCATAAAGCATAGGCCTACCTGTGTGTATACATTTAACGGCCATTCAGAGGCATGAAGTAACTCCTTAAACACGTTCAATAAACGTGTCAACGTCTAGTGGACGTGACTGAAACCTAATTTAAACGTTCATCGCACCATTTTTCTCAAACGTTGTGTTCGACACCTTTTCTCGTGTACGAAACGTGTTTGACACCTATTCTGAACCAATTTCCAACGTGCTTAAAGCGTAATCGGGAACCTACACTTTAACCTAAAACGAACGCGTTGTTTTGCTTGGATAATATTATCCTTAAGGCTTACGCCTTGTTCACCCCTCCCTGCATGTTCGTGTGTCATGCAAAGCCTAAATTTATATTAGCATAATTCACACATTTTGGCAAATAACACGTTATTTAACGCTATTGTCGCACAACTTCTGCCAAGGTGATGGGTTGCACCAGGGACGTGCACAGACAATTTCGGGGGCAGGAGCTCAAGTGAGAAAAAGGGCACTTCCCATAATCATTTATAAAAAAAAAAAATTTAACAAAAAGTTAAATATAGTTGCACATCTCTGACTTACTGACCAATTACACCAATACCCTCACACTCACGCAATTGTTTAATACTCAACATAATTCTACAAAATAATCCGTGAACACAGAGACAATGGTCTTCTTTAGTGTTCACTACGCACAAGAGCAGACAACAACAAAGGAAACTATGCCACAATGTGCATGTTTTCTATGCTACTAGTTAAAATTGCTATAATAATTAGTTTATTTTAGCACAACAATAAGTCCTTTGATGTTTGTGGTATTAAAATAAATAACACTTCAAAATCAACAAAGGTCTTCGCACAAAACTGAAAAAGGCTGTTACACGCCTAATTTGCATATCAATGTTGCGATTGTGATGACGTTATTAGATACACATGTTACTGTATTCACCTAGTGTAGTGTCTCCCCTTAAGTACAGTACATTAGCCTGTATGCCCATGATAAATTGCCTTAGCTAAACTTTGAGCTAACTTATCCATTAGCTAGTTAACTATATTTGTTTTAGTCTTTTGGCTAATTAGCTGTAAACTCGAGGCACTGGCAGCTTAGTCATCTGTTCATCACCACTCCCCTTCAAACAAGCCAAGAAAAGCCGGCATCACATGGGACTGTAAGGTGGGAGGTGCTGCTACCTGTCTGAGGGGACTGTAAGGTGGGAGGTGATGCATGTCTGAAGGGACTGTAAGGTGGGAGGTGCTGCTCCCTGTCTGAAGGGACTGTAAGCTGGGAGGTGCTGCTACCTGTCTGAAGGGACTGTAAGGTGGGAGGTGCTGCTACCTGTCTGAAGGGACTGTAAGGTGGGAGGTGCTGCTACCTGTCTGAAGGGACTGTAAGGTGGGAGGTGCTGCTACCTGTCTGAAGGGACTGCCGATGACTGTCCGCACCGCTGAGTAGCAGACGTGGAGGGAGGGAGGAAGGAAGGAAGGAAGGAAGGAAGGAAGGAAGGAAGGAAGGAAGGAAGGAAGGAAGGAAGGAAGGAAGGAAGGAAGGAAGGAAGGAAGGAAGGAAGGAAGGAATGGAGGGAGGCAAGGTAGGTAGAGAGAGCATCGGAACTTGACAGTTTAATCTCCCGACCTGATATTTTTATCTTTTATTCAATCAATATATTTGTTTGAAAGGGAAACTGCGCAAACAGGAGTAGATATATTATATTGTGTGGTGAGTTACATAATTCACCTGGGAACTATGGTTGGGGGGGCGTGCTCCCGCACGGACTGTTTTGAGCACCGGACTTGTTCTTGTTCCGGTTAGCGTTCTAGTTGCTCCTGTGTGTTTTTATATGGCTAATAAAACCACAAGTTACTCTTTTGATACACCGCCTCCGACTCCCATCTTTCGGCACTACATTGGTGACCCCGACATAAGTCTCGTCGAAGTATCCGAGACAGAACAGAACATGGCAATTAGCCCCTTTTTCGTGAAATTGCCGGAATTTTGGGAAAATGCAGCCGCGGCGTGGTTCGCACAGACGGACGCTCAACTCGCCCTCCGCGGGATAGACGATGACGAGACACGCTATCTACACGTTGTCACGGCACTGGGTAGCTCCACGGCGTCTCGGTCGGTAAGCTTCATTACCAATCCCCCCTTCCTGGGTAAATATGAGGCTTTCAAGAGCTATCTGCTTAGGACTTTCGAGTTGTCTCGACGGGAACGAGCCCGACGTCTTTTGGCGATGCGTGGCCTAGGAGACAACAAGCCCTCCGTACACATGGACATCATGCTAAAGCTGCTAGGTGCGGAGGAGCCAAATTTTTTGTTCATGGAGATGTTTCTGCAACATATGCCGCCACACGTCCAGACAGCGCTCGCTAACACCCACATAACGGAGCCCCGCGAGTTGGCTGAAGAGGCTGACCGTTATTTCCTGGCTACCCAGTGTTTCGCCCCAGAAGTGCTGGCCCCGACACGTAGCTACACCCCGCCTGGCAGGGATGTGCTAGCCGGCGGGAGCACCGGGACCGCTAACGGCCGTGCTAACACTGGCATGTGTTATTTCCACGCTCGTTTCGGACCAAAAGCCAAAAAGTGCGTTCCCCCCTGTAACTACAAGCCGACGGGAAACGACAGGGCCTGCGCTCAGTAGTGGCCGCGAGCGTGGGCATAACAAACCGGCTCCTGTTCATCAGGGACTCTTGCTCCGGGCGCAAATTCCTTTGCGACACCGGGGCTCAGAGGAGCGTCCTGCCAGCTTCTGTGGGCGACACCGCAAGAGGAGACCACGGCCCGCGTTTGATGTCCGCTAATGACACCCCTATCCGCACCTATGGCACGAGGACAGTAGACCTGTGTTTCGGGGGACAGCGGTTCACATGGGACTTTGTCACGGCCGACATCTCTTTCCCCCTCCTCGGCGCGGATTTCCTGTGCGCCCACGGGCTGCTGGTGGACGTTAAGAACAGCCGCCTGGTGGACGCTATGACGTTTTCCTCGCTCGCATGCGTCCGCGGCGAGGCAGCATACGGCGGGCTCTCCAGCACACTCTCGGAAGGTAACAGCTACCAGCGACTTCTCGGTGAGTTTCCCAGCTTGACGCAGCCCACTTTCTCCGCCGCCACTACTAAACACGGGGTCGAGCACCACATCGACACTAACGGCCCTCCGGTCTACGCTAGGGCCCGACGGCTCAACCCTGACAGGCTGGCGGTCGCTAAGGCTGAGTTTGCCAATATGGAACGTCTGGGCATCATCCGCCGCTCAGACAGCCCGTGGGCATCACCGCTCCACATCGTCCCCAAGCCAGACGGCGGGTGGCGGCCGTGTGGAGACTACCGCCGCCTTAACGACGCTACTACTCCGGACCGCTACCCGGTCCCTCACATCCAGGACTTCTCTGCACACCTGGCGGGCAAGCTGGTGTTCTCCAAGGTGGACCTGGTGCGTGGCTACCACCAGGTTCCGGTACACCCCTCAGACGTCCCCAAAACGGCGGTAGTCACGCCGTTCGGACTTTTTGAGTTCTTGCGCATGCCGTTTGGTCTTAAAAACGCAGCGCAGTCCTTTCAGCGGTTAATGGATGCGACACTAAGGGACATGCCATTCCTTTTTGTCTACTTAGATGACATACTCGTCGCCAGCTCCTCTGAGGAGGAGCACCAGGCACATCTGCGGATCCTTTTCGAAAGGCTTACCCAACACGGCCTTATTGTCAACCCGGCAAAGTGTCTGTTCGGGGTGTCCTCCATCCACTTCCTCGGTCATCTCGTCACCAAAGAGGGGGCCGCCCCCCTCCCGGCGAAAGTGGAAGCTGTATCCGCTTTTCCCCGACCAAACACAGCTCGGGCGCTCCGGGAGTTCCTCGGGATGGTAACCTTTTACCACCGGTTCATCCGCCGGGCCGCCCACACCATGCGCCCGCTGTACGAGGCTCTCAAGGACAAGTCCCCCGGCCAGACCATCGACTGGACGGCCGAAAGGGAGTCCGCTTTCGATGCCACCAAGGCCGCCCTGAGCCAAGCCGCCATGTTGGCTCACCCGTCGCACAAGGCCCCTATCGCTATTACCACCGATGCGTCCGACTATGCCGTCGGAGCGGTACACGAGCAATGGGTCGACGGCGCCTGGCAACCGCTCGCCTTTTTCAGCCGGCAGTTGACCCCCAGGGAGCGCAAGTACAGCACGTTCGACAGAGAACTACTTGGCCTCTGGTTGGCAATTCGCCACTTCCGGTTCCTGCTGGAGGGTCGCGACTTTGCAGCGTTTGTGGACCACAAACCGCTCACATTCTGCATGTCCAAGGTGGCAGAGCCGTGGTCCGCCCGCCAACAGCGACAGCTGTCGTATATATCGGAGTATACGACAGACATCCGACACATCGCTGGGAAAGCCAACGTGGTCGCGGACTGCCTCTCCAGAGCGGTCATCGGAGCCGTGCAGCTGGGCCTCGACTACGCCAGCATGAGCACGGACCAAGCCTTGGACCACGGGATCCAGACCCTCAGAGCTTCAGACACAGGGTTGCGCCTGGAGGAGGTCGCGGTCGGCGACTCAGGCGCAATGTTGTGGTGTGATGTCTCCACGGGCCAACCCCGTCCGCTAGTCCCTGTGAACTGGCGCCGACCCGTTTTTGAGGCGATACACAACCTTTCCCACCCCGGCAGGAAGCCTTCCGTGAGGCTAGTGTCGCAAAAATTTGTGTGGCAGGGACTCAAGAAGGACGTGAAGACCTGGGTTGACACATGCGTGGCCTGTCAACGGGCTAAGGTGCACCGACACACTAGAGCCCCTTTCGAGCCTTTTACGGTTCCCGAGAGGAGGTTCGACCACGTTAATGTGGACCTCGTGGGTCCACTTCCCACATCTCATGGGTTCACCTACCTCTTCACTATGGTGGACAGGACGACCCGCTGGCCCGAGGCCGTTCCCCTCACCTCAACGGCAGCTTCCGACGTGGCCCGCGCATTCATCGGCACGTGGGTCGCGCGTTTCGGTACACCGTCCGACCTCTCCTCTGACCGCGGTTCCCAGTTTACGTCGGAGCTATGGAGTGCGGTTGCTGAAGTTCTGGGGGTCAAGCTACATCGCACTACCGCCTATCACCCCCAGGCTAACGGTTTGTGTGAGCGGTTCCACCGATCCATGAAGGCAAGCCTACGCGCTAGCTTGACGGATGGCAACTGGGTGGATAAGCTTCCGTGGGTGATGCTTGGCCTCAGGTGCGCCCCTAAAGAAGACCTGCAGTCCTCGTCGGCGGAGCTGGTGTACGGCCAGACTCTACGGGTCCCCGGGGATTTTATTCCGGAGGCCAACATGCCCTGGTCTGCGGCCAGGCAGCGCTCCTCCCTACTGGAGACCGCCGGCGCATTCGTTCCCGTCCCCACGTCGCTGCACGGCACTCCTGCGTTCCAGGTGTCCCCCGGTCTGCGCTCGGCAGGTTTTGTTTTCATCCGTCACGACGCCCACCGCGGTCCCCTACGTCCCCCTTACGACGGCCCGTTCAGGGTCATAAGGCACGGGGATAAGACCTTGGTGGTGGACGTTGGCGGCAAAGCGGAGACTATCTCCGTGGACAGGATTAAGCCGGCTCATGTGGACGTTTCCAGGCCATTGGAGTTGGCCCAACCCCCACGTCGGGGCCGTCCTCCCCGTCCCCGCCCCCTTAACCCTGTTGGAGTCCCCGCCTCGTTGGCACCCTTACCCTCCAATTTTGTCGAGGGCGCGGACGCACTGGCTGCCCCGCCCTCCTCGACACCCGTCGTCCTTACTCGCCGGGGTCGGGTAGTGGTCCCTCCCCGGCGCGGGGATTTTGACTATGGGTGAATTCTGGGGGGGCTTGTGTGGTGAGTTACATAATTCACCTGGGAACTATGGTTGGGGGGGCGTGCTCCCGCACGGACTGTTTTGAGCACCGGACTTGTTCTTGTTCCGGTTAGCGTTCTAGTTGCTCCTGTGTGTTTTTATATGGCTAATAAAACCACAAGTTACTCTTTTGATACACCGCCTCCGACTCCCATCTTTCGGCACTACAATATTATATTAATTAATTTAAAAAAAAAATAATAATAAATAAAAAAAAGCATCCCATAAAAAGGGCAGGGGCTCAAGCCCCCTTTGATGTGTATGTGTGCACGTGCCTGGGTTGCACGCACACGCACAAGCTCTCGCCAACAAACCTTTTTGTTGTTATTTTACAATTTCCCTTTGTTATACATCAGACCAAACTTCACACTTCATAGATGTGTTTGTATTTTTTATTTTATTTTGAGGAATGACACAATGAAAAAACTATATAGAAATATAGAAATGTTTCTGTATCAAAAAAGCTGAATTTTGCCGGATTTGTTTTAGAAATGTCACACATTTCAAATGTCAACATGATTGTTCACACTATTCATATCATTAATCAATAATTAACGATGGGCTTGAGGCGCACCTGGTCTGGGATCGATACGCTTGAGCACTGTGATGGAATTGGGGTCCCAGACGCAGTCCTCCTCCAAGCCGCTTTGCGTCATGCCACAGTTTGGAGGGCACCAGGCGGTGTCGTACACCTCCCCGCAGCTGGCATCGTGCCAGGTCTTCTGGCGCGGATGGCCCTGGCAGTTGATCGCGATCACCTTCCCCACGTTGACCCGGACCCTTAGCACCACCCGCTGGGCTTCAGCCAAGTCGATGGGATACCGACTGGCTTTGTTCAGGTCGCGGCTGAGGTAGACTCCGCGGCCCAGCATCCCGACTTTAGACTGGCGGAAACCCTCACGCATGATGACATCTGCGATGTCCCGGCTGGTGCCGTGGTACATGTTGTACATTTGATTGCGCTGTGGCTGTTCCTTGCCCATTCTCTTGACCCCGTCAGGAAGCACAAAGTCCTCTTCCTCCCAGGAGTATAGCGGCTGTTGTTGGAACATTTTGTTTGTAGGAATTCTGCCTGTAAAACACAGCCATTAGTGACTTGAATGAATCAATGCGAGAGACGGTGCCTCGCAGAGAAGATGTGAAACCACGCAAACCAACAAAAGCGTATATTCACTTTTGATTCAAAAGTGAATATACGCTTTTGTTTGGTTTGTGTTAAAAATGTATTTGAAAGAAACAAGTCTTCAAAAGTTTTGAAGACTTGTTTCTTTCAAATACATTTTTATTTAACAATCTATGGGCGAAACACAAGTCTGTTTTAATATGATCATTAAGTAATTTATAATAGCTTATACCCAAGACTACATTCTACCTGCACACACGTTTAATAAAATAAACAATTCTATAAACACATTTGATTTCCATAATGAAACATAACCAAAAAATAACATCATTTCTGGCCCAAACAAAAGACAGCTAACGTACCTGTGCGTTAAACGCTCCTGTGTGTCGGTAGAGTGCAATCGTCTGTCTGTTTGTCTGTATGGGATGATCCTTTCTTTTATATCTCGTAAACGTTTCGTTTCGTTTTCGTTTCATCAGAAATTATTTTTAGTTATCTCTCAAACTTTCAAACAGGATGCTCTTACGCGGAGGGGCGGTCAACGAGAGGAGGCCGGTCAAAGGATAGCGAGGGGCGGGGTGGAGAAGTGGAGAGACGGGAGTGGAACAGACTAGAATAGTTTCAATACTGTCAATAATATTTCCAGAGATGCGGTTAAAGACGCGTAATTCTATGGCATAGTCCAGAGAAACAGTTGTGATTAAGTCAACCCTATGACAACCATTATCAAATATAATATACAGTATATTCAAACTCAATATTTGCATTAGGCAGGATTGTATTTTTTGACGATTTTTAAATGAGTGCTTTTATTGTTGTGCATTGTCAATGTGAAGAGCTAAGTCCATGTTTGTTATGTCCTGAACTAGAGCACCAACTGCACTGGTCCCCAAGTTGAAACCCCAAGCACTTCCTGAAAAGGTTCTTTCTCCAGAAGAGGCGCACCAGGTTGCTGCCAGCTTGATACGAGCAGGAAAGAGGAGAGAGAAGCTGCGTGGCTATCCAAGCGCGTTCTCACTCTAAACCAGTTGACTGGACAGGCTATAATGCATGTGAAGACAGAACATCTCAGACCTAAGCCTAAAACTATTGTAGTGTTTGGGCCCCTTATCGATTCTGTCACGGGAGACGCGGGGAATGAGGAACGGGGACTTAGGAGGTGAACCAAAATGCGCGGCTCGATGACACGTATCAAAGTAAGGAGACATTTGCAGTAATACAAAAATCCTCAAAAGCAAAAGACCTAACTACAAAAACCTGACAGTGGCATGACTTGGAAACATGACGCTTATTCATACACATGAAACAAGTACGAGCCTAACAAACAACGAAACAGTATATAATGAACTGGCGCCGAACAAAATAAGACTCCGCCTATTTAAACAAAAGGAACATAACGCACGGAAACAATGAGGTCCCAGGCAGCCAATCAGAGGGAAGGAAAACATGAGGGGGAAGATCAAGGTGATGCGCTGCAGCTGCGGGGAGAACTAACAAGGGGGCGTGGCTATCAGGACGAGGGCTGGGGAAACGATGACATGAATGCGGGACGTGATTGTTGACGTTAAGGATGGCAGCTTCCTCATACGTTGCACTCGGAGAGAAATGGTTGGGACGGAGACGATGAACTGTTTAGCCCTTGGTCATGGTTTATGTTCCTCTGCACCACTGGTACATCCTTTCGCTCAGCCGAGCTAACTTAGAACACACACACACACACACACACACACACACACACACACACACACACACACACACACACACACACACACACACACACACACACACACACACCATCTGAACATGTGCGTCAGGTGAACCCCCCCTCATTAACATACGACGCAAGCCTGCGTCCTTACTTAGCGCGTAACGCTTCAGTGCCTCACAGTGGTACAATAATAACACTGCATCCCTTTGTGAACTTGGTTACAGAATATACATAATCTATATATATATATATATATATAACAACTGAGGACTTATGTAGACATTTCACTTAACACCCCCACTTGTACTCAGGTTGCTGTACTCCAAACATGTAAACAAAACAACAAAAATAAAATGTGGACCTCCTCACACATTTTAAACTCCAAAAACGATTCCTGCAAACTTCTTCAGTTTCAGCTTAGTTACAGGTGTTGTCATTTTGTCTGCCACCATCTCTTCAGTAGGGCAGTACACCAGTTACTTTCCCATCATTTACCGTTGATCTTATGAAGTGGTATTGTTGGAGCCAGATTCAGTCCTTATTATTTGTTTATTTATTTTGTTTGATATATGAAGCAATATTGTTTGGAAAACGGTTGCAAATTAACTTGATTGATAACACATTTTATTTGTTATGATTTGGATGCGTGTTGCTTCGACAACGTGGAGGCGTGTCTGGTCCAGCCCATGTCGAACCGGTGATTGCAGCGCCTGAGCGTGTGAACCCGCTTTTATCAATGAAGCCGGTTCCCTAGTAAAACACACTGGAAATGCAAGGCACGCAGCCCAGACGGTTTTTGACCGTCGCAAGCGCTACGGATTTATGAAGTGTAGAAATAGGAAACCAGGACACCATGCAACGGGAATAAGCCACAGCACACCTCCACGTCGTATGGTAAGAACCCATCCACGCTAAACAAAGCTTCAAGTAAAAGACAATAAATACCATTTTCTACAAACAAACAAACTCATCTCTGCCGTCTTTCTTACGGAAAAGCGCATGCGCGCGTCAACCAAGGCTGTGGATCCCACAGGTACTTTATGTCAACATGCTTACACCGCTGTCTGCTTACAGGGTTTTTGGCTAGGGCGATTGTTCCCTGGTCATACACTACTGTTTGTGTATATTTGTAATCCTCGATACCCTCCAGTAACTGCTCTAGATATATACACTCTTGTATAGTTGAGGCCAGAGCCTCACAGGTGGAAAGTGCTACTGTAGGCTGCTTCCTACTCTTCCATGAGACTTAAGAGCTGTTCTTACTGAGGCTTACACAGTATCCTGTGGTACTACGCCTGTCGGTGGCATCAGCTGCCCCGTCGGCATCACTGTGGGCTAGTAGGCCTAGCTTCTCACTGTGGTTGGCAGGGGGCGTGGCGAAGCCACGTGCGCTGGCGGCGCACACACGCTCCTGTCACCAACGATTACGGTGTTTGGCAGGGGGCGTGGCCAAGCCACGTGCGCTGGCGGCGCACACACACACCTGTCAGTGATCACCCTTGTCTAATTGCTAATCACCTCACCTGGGGTATATATACTTTGTCTATCCTTTACCCCAGCGTGAGGTCGTTACTTTATACGGCACGTGTTCTTCCGTCTGTTTGGTACCCGTCGCCTGCCTACTACCCGTTCAGTACTACGCACCTCGACATCCCGGACTACTCGTCGGTCTACTACCCGCCGGTACTCCGCGGATCGACTCCACGGATCGTTTACTCTTGTATTTTGTGAGTGCTTTTGGAATAAAGCCGTTCGTATCGCTCCACTGTGTCGTTGTCTGCGTTCGGGGTCCAACCCACACCCCTCATCGTGACAGAACGACCTCACCACTATGGACCCCGGCAACTTCAACCACTGGATGCAAAATATGCAGTCTCTCAACTACATGGGACGCTCTGTGGACCTGGCCCCGTTGGACCCCGGCCACCTAGCTCTGGTGGACCAATTGCCACCAGACAGGGCGGGCAGGTCCAGGGCCGGGAACGGGAATAAGTCCGGGTACGCTGGAGTGTCTGTGTCATCAGGACAATCTGGCAAAGTATGAGTGTGCGGGTAGACTTAAATAGGCCGGTTGATTATCATGCGCTGCAGGTGTGGGGGAAATGTAAACGCAGGTTGACGCTGCCCCCTAGTGGAGGCAGGGTGAATAGCCATTGTGACAATTGTGTGACGACAGACATTCACTCCTTTTAGACGATAAACCTGTTAAGTGAAATGTCTACATATGTCCTCAGTTGTTATATAGATGATGTTTATTCTGTACCCATGTTCACAAACGTGTTATTATTGTACCACTGTGAAGCACTGAAGCGTTACGCGCTAAGTAAGGACGCAGGCTTGCGTCGTATGTTAATGAGGGGGGGGGTTCACCTGACGTGTGTGTGTGTGTGTGTGTGTGTGTGTGTGTGTGTGTGTGTGTGTGTGTGTGTGTGTGTGTGTGTGTGTGTGTGTGTGTGTGTGTGTGTGTGTGTGTGTGTGTGTGTGTGTGTGTGTGTGTGTGTGTGTGTGTGTGTGTGTGTGTGTGTGTGTGTGTGTGTGTGTGTGTGTGATCCTTAACGTCAAGCATTCAAGAGACTTTATTTATCCCGAGGGAAATTAAGGTGCAACAGTTGAAACAGGGGGAATAAATGCACACAAAATACTAATACCTAAAAACTAAATAACAAACTAAACTAAACTAGTATAAACAAAATATAAATAAATGAAATCTAAATGTATAGACAGATGAATTGCACAATTACAGTATTATTACAGTAATACGTAGGTATATACAACAATACGTATAGTGCAAATTGGCAGTAATAAAATACTAATAAATAATTCAGATGAGTACTGAAAAAGATACATGTGAAAAGTGAAATTGAATTTACAGTAAAAAAAATTACAGTGAAAGTATTTACAGTGCGTTTACCAAAAATAATAACAAATGTTATGAACTGTGGGAGACCAAAGTGTTGGGACACCTTCACCTATTAGGGTTAAAAAACACAATTCTAAGAGAACCAAATGGTGAAGCCGAGATAGCGGCAGGCGGCAAGAAAAATGCCGCTAATACAACTTTTAGACGATAAAAGCCTCTCGCTAATTATGAGGGATGCTCCCGACAATGCAAGAGAAGCCCTAAAGATATTAAGGGGGTATTATGCCGGGAAGGGAAAACCCCGATAATAAACTTGTACATCATGTTGAGATCGCTTCAGAAGACGAACAGTGAAAGTGTCACGGACTATATCATAAGGGCAGAAACCATCACAGCGCTACGGAACGCAAGTGAAACGTTAAGCGACGGCTTACTGATAGCCATGGTTGTCACAATGGCTATTCACCCTGCCTCCACAAGGGGGCAGCGTCAACCTGCATTTACATTTCCCCCACACCTGCAGCTCATGATAATTAACCGGCCTATTTAAGTCTACCCCGCACACTCATACTTGGCCAGATTGTTCCAGATGACAGACTCTCCAGCGTACCCGGACTGATTCCCGTTGCTGTCCCTGCATGGTTCCCGATCCACCGCCTGTCCCTGACTACGCATCTGCCTGTCCCTGCCTGGTTCGTCTACCCAGCCCCGGTTCTGATGCCCTGCCTGTCCCTGACAACGTCTCTGCATGTCCCTGTCTGTGTGATATTTATTGCAATAAATACCACTATCGGCCATTGGTGTCTGTGTGCAGCATTTGGGTCCAAACCTAACCTGTGACAATGGTCTTAAAAGGACTGCCGGAGTCAGGCAGGATTCAACTTTATGGATCTGGGAAGAGTCGTTTGACTTGATAGGAATATAGATTTGGATGTCGTCAGCATAACAGTGAAAACTTATTCCATAACTGCGAATAATATCACCAAGAGGGAGCATGTAGGTTTGTGGCCAAGGGCTATAGCCAGAGGATGGGGATTGACTATGGAGAGACTTTTTCTCCCACGGCCAACTTGACGAGTGTAAGAGTGTTGTTACAGAAAGCAGCACTGGATGACTTGCAACTGCATCAGATGGATGTAAAAACGTCGTACTTACACGCTCCTATAGATTATGAATTCTATATAGATCAACCAGAGGGTTATGAAGAAAGATTCAGATTCAGATTCAGAAAACTTTATTAAACCCGAGGGAAATTAAGGTGCAACAGTTGACACAGGGGGAATAAATGCACACACAAAGAGGTGAAGGTCTAGTGTGTAAACTAGAAAAATCTCTTAATGGTCTAAAACAATCCGGTAGAAATTGGATTAGGATTTTGCACGATTGTTTAACTAGAGATGATTTCGCACAGAACCCAGCAGACCACTGTGTCTATGCCGAGACCGAAGATGGGAAGGTGATAAGAATCATCTGGGTCGATGATCTGATAATTGCAGCTAGCAATGACAAAATACTGAAGGAAGTGAAAAATATGCTCTGCCAAATTTAAGATGAACGATTTAGGGAGGCTAAAACACTTTCTGGGTATCGATTTCAAACGGTCTGATGGATGTGTAAAGATGTCACAGGAAAAGTATGATAACAAGATACTGGTTTAACATGAACAACTGTAGACCCAGAGAAACACCCTGTGATCAGAAACTTGACTATACAGAAAATAGAGTAAAAATGGATGTCAGGATGTACAGTGAGGCGGTAGGCAGCCTTATATACCTGACCACATGTACAAGGCCAGATTTAAGTTTTGTTGTAAGAAAACTACACAATATTTAGCTGAGTGAAACATGTGTTAAGGTACCTCAGAGGCACTACAGAGAAAGAGTTGTGTTTCAGAAGAAACTGTCACGATGAGGGGTGTGGGTTGGACCCCGAACGCAGACAACGACACAGTGGAGCGATACGAACGGCTTTATTCCAAAAGCACACACAAAATACAAGGGTAAACGGGGAGGTCGATCCGCGGAGTACCGGCGGGTAGTAGACCGACGAGTAGTCCGGGACGGGGGAGGAGTCTGCGTACCGGGATGTCGAGGTGCGTTGTACCGAACGGGTAGTAGGCAGGCGACGGGTACCAAACAGACGGAAGAACACGTGCAGTATAAAGTAACGACCTCACGCTGGGGTAAAGGATAGACAAAGTATATATACCCCAGGTGAGGTGATTAGCAATTAGACAAGGGTGATCGCTGACAGGTGTGTGGGTGTGTGCGCCGCCAGCGCACGTGGCTTGGCCACGCCCCCTGCCAACCACCGTAACTGTGACAGTACCCCCCCCCCCCCCCCCCCTCAACGGGCGCCTCCTGGCATCAAACCTGGCTTGAAGGGGTGTTCCCGGTGGCAGTCAAGGGAAAAGAACGGATCCAGACTATAACGGCACGGAGGCCAACCCCGCTCCTCTGGACCGTATGCCTCCCAGTCGATGATCCGGGGGGGTTGGAGGAGATTTGGTGGGCGGGCGGGGCCCGGGAAGAGAGCCACCCCTTCTGCCCAGGTCGGTAGGAGTCTTCTCAGGGGTCTGCTCTGGACCCCCTCTGTAGTCGACAGACCCGCGTGAC
This sequence comes from Muraenolepis orangiensis, assembly GCA_027704905.1. Classification (NCBI taxonomy): domain Eukaryota; kingdom Metazoa; phylum Chordata; class Actinopteri; order Gadiformes; family Muraenolepididae; genus Muraenolepis; species Muraenolepis orangiensis. Next base: position 20,628,086 of record CM051012.1, on the reverse strand, counting down.
GTCATCAGGCGGGTATGGCGCCGGCGTCAGCAGACGGGGGCAGCGTGACGTCGTCGGGCGGATACGGCGCGGCGTCAGCAGGCGAGTGTGGCGTGACGTCGTCCGGCGGGTGCGGAGCGACGTCGTCCGGTGGGTACGGCGCGACGTCGGTAGCGTCGACAGACAGGGGGAGCGCAACGTCGGGCAGCGCAGTGTTGGGCAGCGCGGCACTGTCAGACGGGGGAGGTGCGGCGCTGTCAGACGGGGAAATAACGACGTCGTCAGCGGACGGGAGCGGCGCGACGTCTTCAGGCGGGTGCGGCGCGACGTCGGCAGCGTCGGTAGACAGGGGCAGCGCAACGTCGGGCAGCGCAGCGTTGGGCAACGCGGCGCTGTCAGACGGGGGAGAAGCGGCGCTGTCAGACGGTGGCAGCGTGACGTCAGACACGTCGGCAGGCAGGAACAGGGCGGCGCTGGGGACCCCTCTGAGGGGGGGGGGGGGGGGGGGGGAGTAATAGCGGTTGTCAGGTCTCAGAGCTGGTCCATCATGACCTGCAGTCCCCGCGGCCACTGTCCGCACTGGGAATCAAACACGGGCTTCCACTTAAAGTAGTCGTCGAGGGCTATCCGGGCTAACATGACCCTCCACTCCTTCTCCAGCCTCCGCAGAGCTCGAACCTGTGATCTGCCACGGCTCCTCAGGGCATCGACCAGGTGCCTCACCCGCTCGAGATCACCGGGGCCCAGGTCGATTAACCGGTGATCCCTCAGCTCCAATTGGCAGTGGCGTTTTCTCCCGGAGGCCAAGGGAAGCCAGGCTTCCCCTGTTTTTTCGGATTGTAGTTATAATTTTAATACATTTTTTTAATTAAAATAAAAAAAATTCGGTAATTCTCCTTTGCTGTAGGAGCAGCACGGTCCGCTCTCCCCCATTCTCATTGAGTATTTTACAAAGAGTGAAACAACAGCGCCCCCTAGATATTATGGTGAAATTGAGGAGGCCAGCCGAATGAGCTTCCCTTGGTGAAAAAAAAAATGGAGGGATTGTCCCGGATTGACCAATCAGATGAGGCTCACGTCATGTGCCCCTGCCAACCTGTGATTGGTCAGGGCCATGCCAAGGGAGGCCAGAGACGGCTGGCATCCCCCCTCAAGGGAATGGGATCCCTTGATCCCATTGGATCGATTTGAAGGGAATCCCTTGACTCACAAATCCAATCAAATCACATCAACATCAGTACGTAGTACTGTAACTGTCATCCTCGCCGTTTGATAGTATTAAGCATTATGGAGGGTGGAGATTTGGCGTACTTAATAAAAAACAACTTTACTAAACTTCCGCTACAGCAGCAACTAAAAATTAAATCAGATGACAGGCCCATGCCCACACTCGAGCTGTGTGCACAGAGGAAAAAGGGAGCGAATCGGACGTTCAATGAGGACAATTATGTCCGCACGGAGTGGCTAACTGGAAGCGCTGAACTTCAGCGTCTATTTTGCTGGCCATGTCTTCTTTTTGACAAGGATTCGTGCTCCCTGAACAATCCTTGGGCAACTTCAGGATTCATCGACCTTGCCAACCTGTCACGGGCAATTGAGAGGCACGGTAAATCAAAAAATCACATAGATTGTGCTGTGAAATTGAAGCTTTTTTATTCATTACCGAATCTGCACTGCGCATTGAGCGGCTGGTTATGCATTTGGGGGGGGGGGGGGAATGCTTAAATTAATAAGACGAGAGAGTTTTGGCTGGAGAGTGCGTGCGGACCTGTCGGTTAGATAACAGGCGTGTGCAAGTCCTGCATCTGTATGATACAACTGTGTAAAATGATACCGGGCGCTGTAATCACTCATCTGGTTACGTTATTGACCCAAAAAAACTGGCTTCCCCTAAAATTTTCCCCACGCCACGCTACTGCTTGTGTTTCGCCCATAGATTGTTAAATAAAAATATATTTAAAAGAAACAAGTCTTCAAAAGTGAATATACGCTTTTGTTGGTTTGCGTGGTTTCACATCTTCTCTGCGAGGCACCGTCTCTCGCATTGATTCATTCAAGTCACTAATGGCTGTGTTTTACAGGCAGAATTCCTACAAACAAAATGTTCCAACAACAGCCGCTATACTCCTGGGTGGAATTCGTCTTTGATCTTCTTTTCGGGGTCCCGAGAAAGCGCCCGACACCGCCACAGCGCAATAGAACCTACATCATGTACCACGGCACCACCCGGGACATCGCAGATGTCATCATGCGTGAGGGTTTCCGCCAGTCTAACGACGGGATGCTGGGCCGCGGAGTCTACCTCAGCCGCGACCTGAGCAAAGCCAGTCGGTATCCCATCGGCTTGCCTGAAGCCCAGCTGTGCTCATGGTCGAGGTCAACGTGTTTCGCTCGCAGACGAGGTGCGCCTTATGTCAACATGATTGTTCACACTATTCATATTATTAATCATTAATTAACGATGGGCTCGTTAATTAATGATTAATAATATGAATAGTGTGAACAATCATGTTGACATTTGAAATGTGACATTTCTAAAACAAATCCGGCAAAATTCAGCTTTTTTTGATACAGAAACATTTCTATAGATCTTGTTTTTCATTGTGTCATTCCTCAAAATAATAAAAAAAATACAAACACATCTATCTTTTTTTTACCCCTGCGCCCCTCCTACTTCGGATGTCACCGGCCGCCACTGCTAGTAATACATTCTTCTACCTACCCAAGGTGAGTACCTCGAAACGGTGCAATTTAACACCAACTTGCTAACCTAAACAGTTGTCTATACGTTTCTTATGGTATCCTATGTGTCAAGAACTTCCCGAAGTTAAGCCAGCTAACTATGCTAGCTAGCTAACAGTCATTTTAAAATATGACCGTTAGACAGTAGCGCGAGCTCACTTTTAATATCATTTAACTTGCCAGCGAACTATTAACGTTACACATGGTATGTAAATAAATGTGATGGATAACCCCAATACCTAGCTGACGTTATGTATTTATTTATATTAGGATATCCACTGGTATTACGGTAACGGTCCCAATGTCAGGCTGGGGACCTCAACAAAGTGATGGCCTGTGAGTACAGCCATTGACATTTCTTGTTCTAAATACACGGTTACAAATATATCAACTATGTTAATCTGCACTTAAAATGACTACAACTCTCTCACCTTTACGCAGCCATAACAAGTCTTCTTTTCATGAAAAGCCTTTCAAATTAGACCAAATGGTGGAGACACTACAGGAGGTCTTAAGACTGGTGAGTTTGAACCAAGCCCCCAGGATGTAGGCCAAGCGTTGAAACACATTTGTCGTAGTGGCCAAATGGTGGAATTACAAGTCACGTGATGTCACGTTGTGCCGTTGGGCCCAAATTATTTTTTTCCATTGACTAACATGGAGGAGACGTCTATAAATCAGCGTATACTTTTTTTTTAGGGAAAGTAACTTCCCATTACGAACACTTGAATAGTCCTTATTTGAATTATTAGGTCGTAAAAGTTGTAAAAATCAGATAGCCATTGTGTCATCTTTTACATGTTCATAATTTAACTGTAATATGTATTTTCTAAGTTTAATCATTATTTGTTGTAATATTTCATGCGTGCAATATTTAGAGTCTTTTATTTTGTTTTATTAAGTCTAAGCTCACGTCTCGTTATGCTGTTCTCGTGTGAGTTAGAGAGACAAACTGAGTAAGATTCACGGATACTTTTACAGCTCCGTTAGTTTAAGGTTTAAGTGCAGCCAACGAGGTAGGTTGTGTTTGTATTTATTTTACGTTTATTACTTTGCTAAAGTCATCTCACATGCTGTGCATGTTATTGTATGTCTAACATGGTACTATGTTTGTCATTTATACTGTGTGTGTAGTTTTCACGGTGGATTCGGAGAGGAATAAACCCGTTATGAGAAAGCCACTTGTCTGCCTGTGCTTCGAGGGAATTACAGCCATCCAGGGAGTTATTTGTATAGGCATAATGAACGCGCATCAGACCCACGGGACTGCGCGGCCAGCGCGTTCATGTGACAAATCCTGTTCTACAGGCTTCCTGCTGTCTGTATCATGGATGGATTAACATAACTAATTATGGATATATTGCAGATATTGGCTGTAATTCATAACTTGTATCCTCTTATAATACTTCCGTGGGCTGTATGCAGTAAATCCTTTATTGTGAATGTTTGAATACATACCATTAATGCAATAAACATAAGTCCTTTATCGTGAATGTTTGAATACATAAAGTTAATGCAATACATATCGCGTGTGTGCGTGGGTGTCACTTATACGCATGGATGTGTGTCCCGTCATGCGTCCCCGGGGATTGGCGCTGCGCGGAGAGGATGATTCGGCCCAGCTGCTCTACATCAAATGATGAGCTGCGGACACATTCCATTGGCTGGAATCGAGGTCCGGAAGTGGACAAAAGGAGCCATGAACGTTTGGGTAAGGGGGTTGTTGAGCAGGGAGAGAGCCACACGAGGACGGACCGGCGAACTCCAGACGTGGCTGGCGTGGAGGAGAACAAAACGAACTGCAGCAGAGTGTGTGGCACCGAGCTATAGCCGACACACCACAGACTATAACTACGCCAAGCTACAACTACGGACTATAACTACGCCAAGCTACAACTACGACGCCTACAGACGGGGGAGTGCCGCGCTGCGTTGACGACTGCAGCGGTTCGGGTGAGCCCTCCGCGAGGACCTTCCAGTGGGGTGGCTGATCGCTGGCGGACCGCTGCCGGGTGGATTACAATCTCCTTGGGTGGCGTTTACCAAGACCATAGAACGATTTGTTGTGGCCGTGTTAGGCCGGTGGGGAGGACGATATCGAGCTAATCAAAGTAGTTGATAAGCATCCCCACCAGGGGTCAGCAACGCACCGCTGGGAGCCAGAGCACCTTCTTTCCTTTTTTCGGCCGACTCCGTGAGAGGGGGGGGGATCCCTCGGTCGGCCAGCCATGACTACAACTTCTTTCCTTTTTCCCTAGGCAGGTAGTTCCCCGTTTAGGGCCAGCATAGTTTGTTTAAGGGGGGGGTAACTCGTGGTCCCATCGCCCAGGTAGGGCTCCGCCCCTGACCTATTATCCTTATTTTGCTTTTCATAGGAGCACGATTGTGGTTGGCCGGAAGCCCTTGTCGAGTGTAGTGTGCCCAGGGTTGTGGTGTCCCTTAGGTTGGGAGTGAGTAGTAATTAGGTCAATACTACGGTTGCAGTTGGCCAGAGGCCCTTGTTGGAGTGTGGTGTGCCCACGGTTGCGGTTGCAGTGAGGTTACCGGTAAGGGGGGGGGGGGGCGGAGTAGCTGGTGGCTGGGGAGACCATAAGGAGCAGGGCCCCTTAGAGCTTAGGGACAGTCCCATGTTTTATGAATTCTATTTTATCAGTGTTTAATAAAGACTATTATTCACCGCCTCAGTGTTTGTTTGTTGGGGATATAGGAGACCTGCTCTAGCTATCCCACTGGAGGGTGAACCCATACTTGGGGCACTCTCTGTGGCGTGCTATTGACATCTTTTGGCGTTTGTCGGCAGGATCTCCTTATTTTCTACAACAAACATGTCAAACGAGGAGACTACTCGTGGCGGTGAGCCAGGGACCTCGATAACCCCAAACCCCCCAGTTATGAGCGCAGTCATGATGCCCTGGTTCTTGGGGTTTCATTGGGTTCCTAGGTTCAGTGGAGAGAAGGGGACAGTCAGGTTCAGCCAGTGGTTGGCACAGGTAGAAGCGTTCCTACGAGCACAGACCTTGCAGCCCCCACAGGGAGTGGATTTCATTCTTAGCTCCCTCGATGGCCCAGCTCATAGAGAAGCAATATTACTCCCAGCAACCACTAGGGGATCGGCCCAAGAGATGCTAGAAGTTCTAGCTAGGAAGTATGGTGACAATCGGTCCCCCGACACCCTCCAGGTTGAGTTTTTCAGTTTTCGACAGACGGAGAAGGAGGGGATTGAAGAATTCACTCTACGCCTTATAGAGTGTCTCTACCGATGGCGAACCAGCGATCCAGACCAGGCAGGCAACGAGGATAAGAGGCTGCGGGCACAGTTCGTCAAGGGCCTACGGGAGGGCCCTATAAGGCGTGAGCTCCTACGTCACCTGCGTCGAAACCCCCTAGTGCCTTTCAAGGACGTCTGCCAGGAGGCAAGCTCCATAGAAAGGGAAGAGCGAGCCACCATGGGGGAGGTGGCAGCCTGTCAAGCCCAAGCCGCCGCGGTCACGCCAGCCCCCAACACAGAACTGCTGTCCCAGAGTAGTCTGCAACAGCTGAAGGACTCCCTGCGGGCAGAGCTACGGGAAGAACTACACAGAGTACGGCCTACTGGGCATGAATGTGATATCTGAGTGTTGGGAGGGTCTGTTCTCAAAGGGCCACCCAGGCCAAGAGGCCTTTAAGTCCACTGTCCCTCCCACTGCCCGCAAAGCGTGGGAGAAAGCATTCACTCTTTGTCAGCAGGTGCAGAACACTACGCCGCTGGATGGGTCTGGTGGCGTGGCGAGGCTACCACGACAAGCCCCGGTCCTGGTGCCCCCGGAGTCCGAAATGGTGGTCTGGGCCGACGTGCCCCCCTCACTGGGCCGTCTTGGGTGCCCCGTGCTGATAGAAGACCTCGCTGACTGGACTGAAGAACGTGGTTGGCGGGTGGCCCGGTGTATTGGCTGGGTATGGGGAGGTAAGGTGGCCCTTCGCATTTGTAATCCCCACCTCGCCTCTGGACAGATCCCTCAACGGTGTGCCCTGGCAAGTGTGACACCAGTGGCCCCACAGGATGTCCACGGGGCTAACCGGCTGATCCTGAGAGACACGGCCCCAGGGGTGCTGGAGGTGGATGTGCGTCCAGTGACTGAATCCCCCGGGGCAGACCACCCGGCCCTCGAACTGAAAGGGGATGGGCTGACTGAGGAACAACAAGCTGGGCTCACCGCCATGGTACGACATGGGACCCACGTTTTCGCTGCACATGAGGAGGATTTCGGGCGCACCAGGGCGATCCAACATCACATTCCCACTGGAACGGCACCCCCCATCCGGGAGAGGTACCGGCCAATTCCTCCCAACCTCTACGCCGAGTTGAGAACTCTGCTGCAGTCGATGGTGGACAGCAAGGTGGTGCGCGAGAGTTCCAGCCCATGGGCGGCCCCGGTGGTGTTGGTGCGCAAGAAGGACGGCTCCTGGCGCTTCTATGTGGATTACCGCAAGTTGAATGCTGTGACCCACAAGGACGCATACCCACTACCTCGGATCGAGGAATCATTGACCAGCTTGACCCAGGCCAACTGGTATAGCACCCTCGACCTGGCCAGCGGGTATTGGCAGGTGGAGGTGGCGTCGGAGGACCAGGAGAAAACTGCCTTCGCCACCACTGGGCCTGTACCAGTTTGAGAGGATGCCCTTTGGCCTCTGCAACTCCCCGGCCACATTTCAGAGGCTGATGCAGCGGTGTCTGGGTGGGCAGGTCTATGACTACCTACTCATCTACCTCGATGACATCATCGTGTACTCGCCAGACTTCCAGAGCCACCTGACCTACCTAGAGCGAGTGTTCCACCGACTCCAGGAGCATGGCCTTAAGCTCCAGCCCGGGAAGTGCAGGCTATTCCATCGTGAGGTCACCTATCTGGGGCACGTGGTCAGCGGTAAGGGTGTCTCTACTGACACAGAGAAGACCCGAGCTGTCAGCAGCTGGCCTGTCCCGGCCACGGCACGGCAGGTGAAGTCATTCCTGGGGTTTGTGGGGTACTACCGCCGTTTATTCCGGGCTTTGCTCGGATAGCGGCCCCACTGACCCACCTTCTCCAAGGCACAGCCGGGCGACCCTCTGCACCGGTGACCTGGACGCCGGCCTGCCAGCAAGCGTTTGACCAGCTGAAACGGAGGCTCCTGGTGGCCCCAGTCCTGGCTTTCGCTGACTTCACCCAACCTTTCAAGCTCTACACGGATGCCAGTCTGGAGGGGCTGGGTGCCGTCTTGTCCCAGGTCCAGGAGGGCCGAGAGCGGGTTATCGCTTATGCCAGTCGCAGCCTGTCCCGGACGGAGCGGAACGACCAGAATTACAGCTCTTTCAAGCTGGAGCTGTTGGCCTTGAAGTGGGCGGTCACGGAGAAATTCAAGGACTATCTCTGGGGGGGCCCAGTTCACGATCTACACAGACAACAACCCGCTTGTTCATCTGGACACCGCCCGGCTGGGCGCACACGAACAAAGGTGGGTGGCCCAACTTGCTAATTTCTCTTATGTGATTAAGTACCGACCAGGGGCTGTGAACCAGAACGCGGACCTGCTGTCCCGGTTGCCGGAGAGCGTGGCAGCCCAGGCGGTGGAAGGACGAGGTCACCCAGATAGCACGGCCGTGGTGGAAGCGGCCCCTGACCCGGAAGCAACTGCGTGGGTGCAAAGCCAACGAGAGGACCTGGACCTACATCAAGTCTGCCAGTGGCTGGAGGAGGGAAGGTTACCCCCTCCGGGTGGTCGCCACATTTACATTTACATTTACATTTAGGGCATTTGGCAGACGCTTTTATCCAAAGCGACTTACAAGGTGTACATTAGTTGAAGCAGACAATAGCATAACACTGAGGTACGCAAACATAAAAATACAGCAGTTCACAAGTATTCATATTAACAAGATGAATAACACAATTTCGTACTGCTAGGTCACCTGCTTAAGTAGCTGTGATAAGAGCGTGTTATCAACATTAAGGATATACACTTGCTAACATATACAACATGCTACAACATGCTAAGAGCTATTAATGGAGGGTTCAAGGAGAGTCCAGGTGGACTCTGAACAGGTGGGTCTTGAGTCTCTTGCGGAAGCTGGCGAGGGACTCTGCCGTCCTGACATGAGACGGGAGTTCATTCCACCACTGTGGAGCCAGAGCCGTGAAGAGCTGGGTCTTGGACGAGCGATGTTTGGTTGTCATCAGTGAAGGTCGAACAAGTCGCCTGGCAGAAGTTGAGCGGAGCGCTCTGGCTGGGATGTAGGGTTTGACCAACGCCTGGAGGTAGGCTGGGGCAGTTCCATTGACTGCCCTAAAGGTCAGCACCAGAGTCTTGAATTTGATGCGAGCATTTACCGGAAGCCAGTGGAGATCGCGGAAGAGAGGGGTCACGTGGGAGAATTTCGGTAGGTTGAATACCAGGCGTGCTGCTGCGTTCTGGATGCGTTGGAGGGGCTTGGTTGCAGAGGCGGGGAGTCCCGCCAGGAGAGAGTTGCAGTAGTCGAGGCGGGTGATGACGAGCGCTTGGACCAGGATCTGCGCCGCTTCACGTGTGAGGAAGGGCCGGATCCTGCGGATGTTGTAGAGGGCAATTCTGCAAGATCGGGCCACCGCGGTGACGTTGGTATTGCAGGACAGCTGGTCATCTACCACCACACCAAGGTCTCTTTTTGTGGTTGAGGGGGAGACTTGGGTGTTCTCGATGGTGACCAGTAGGTCCATCTGAGGGCAGTCTTTCCCTGGTATGAAGAGGAGCTCAGTCTTGTCAAGGTTGAGCTTCAGGTGGTTGGCGGCTGTCCATCTGCTGATGTCGGCCAGGCATTTAGAGATGCGTGTTGCGATTTGGGTTTCTGAGGGGGGAAAGGAGAGAAACAGTTGAGTGTCATCTGCATAGCAGTGATAGGAGAAGCCATGAGATGTGATTACAGAGCCTAGCGATTTAGTGTAAAGAGAAAACAGAAGGGGTCCCAATACTGAGCCTTGGGGGACTCCGGTGTCCAGGGTGCAGGGTCTGGACAGGGAACCGTTCCATGTGACCTGATAAGTGCGATCTGCAAGGTAGGAGTCGAACGCAGGTCGAGAAGGATCAGTACCGATGAGAGGGACGAGCTTCTGGCATCACGAAGAGACTCTGTCACTGCGAGCAGTGCCGTCTCCGTGGAGTGCGCAGCCTTGAAGCCTGACTGGTGAGGGTCGAGGAGGTTGTTCTGGGAGAGATAGGAAGAAAGTTGTGAGGAGACAGCCCGTTCAAGGGTTTTGGACAGGAATGATAGGAGAGATACCGGTCTGTAGTTTTGGACATCAGTGGTGTCTAGGGATGGTTTCTTGAGGAGCGGCTTGATTCTGGCAGTCTTGAAGGCTGCCGGAAACAGGCCTGCCTCAAGGGAGATGTTGATTTGGGATGTAAGGAAGGGAAGGATATCGCCCGAGATGTCCTGGAGAAGAGAGGAAGGGATTGGGTCGAGGGGGCAGGTGGTAGGGTGGTTAGATGTCACCAGTTTGTTAACTTCATCAGGGGAGAGGGGGTTGAAACAGGTAAGGTTAGTGAGGGAGGGAGGAAAGCGGTGGGGGTGAAGGAGGAGGTAATGTCGTTCACCTTCTTCGTAAAGAAGGTGACAAAGTCATCAGCTGAGGGGGAGGAGGGAGGGGGAGGGGAGGGGGGGTTGAGGAGGGAAGAGAACATGGAGAAAAGTTTCCTTGGGTTAGAGGCAGAAGAGTTGATTTTTGTAAGGTAGAAGGCAGATTTAGCAGCCGATACCGTGGAGGTGAAGCCAGCGAGGAGACGGAGGTAGTGAGCGAGGTCATCAGAAGAGTCAGATTTCCTCCATTTTCTCTCGGCCGCCCGTAGCTCTGCTCTACGAGCCCGCAGAGGTTCGGACAGCCAAGGAGGTGGAGGAGAGGCTCGTGCTGGTCTGGAGGTGAGAGGACAGAGAGAGTCGAAGGAGGAGGAGAGAGAGGAAGTCAGAGTGGAGGCTTCCTCTACCGACAAGAGAGAGAATTGTTGGGGGAATGGTAGTGAGGATAGGACAGATGCGGAGAAAGAAGAGGGAGAGAGAGTTTTCAGGTTACTACAGAAGGTAACAATGTGGGGAGTAGTGGGTAGGGAGGTGGGGGATTTGAGAGGGAGAGAGAAAGCAACAAAATGGTGATCAGAGACAGGGAGGGGTGTGACAGACATCACCGAGGTGGTACAGGATCTTGTGAAGACAAGATCCAGTTGGTTCCCAGCTCTGTGGGTAGGGGGAGAAGGAGTGAGTGTTAGACCGAATATGGCAAAAAGTTAATGAATTCAGGAGATTGTAACTTATCCGACTGGATGTTGAAGTCACCCAGAACCACGAGTGGGGTGCCGTCCTCAGGAAAGCAGCTGAGGAGGGCGTCCATCTCGTCAAAGAAGTCACCAAGAGAGCCCGGTGGTCGGTAGATTACGGCAATGTTGAGCCTAGTTGGGATGGTAACAGAAACAGCATGAAATTCGAGTGCCGATCTGGTCAGGTGACCCAGAGGGAGTACCTGATATGTTTGGAGAGACTAGGAGTCCCGTTCCTCCACCACGCCCAGAGGGTCGGGGGGTGTGGGTGAAGGAGTAGGTCGCGGAGAGAGCAGCTGCAGTGGCCGTGTTCTCAGGGGTGATCCAGGTCTCGGTGAGAGCCAGGAAGTGGAGAGACTGGAGTGCGGCGTAGGCCAGAAGGGTCTTCTTGACCGACGATTGGCAATTCCAGAGTCCCCCTTTCACCACAAGATCTGTGAAGGTAGAAATGGTAGGATAGAGGAGATTGGAAGGGTTGCGGCGTCGAGAGGGAGAGCCTCGATGCCATCTATTGCGGGAGGATGTCCAGACTACAATGGAATGACGACACATAGCAAGGGTAGGGGGACTGGATTTGACTAACTAGGACTAGGATTAACTAGGACTCCCTAGACAGACTCCTGTAGAACGACTCCTTGGTCTTAGTTCCTGGGACCTGACGCTAAATGCTGACGCTAACAAACTACTTATATGTTAATAGCCCATGCGATAGGGAGGGAGGCTCATGCAGGGTTAGGCTCCTCCCTGTCGTTAACTCTATTGACTATGGCTGTATGAGCCAGACTGGGTGATTATCTTAGCACAACAATAGGCCTGTACACCTCACTTACTATGTACAGGTAACTAGCTTTGAGAAAAAGGTTCTTCAATTTTATCAACACAAATAACTAAGAACAACAATAAATCTTATGTCTACTTACCCACAGCAGAATACTATGTAGCCTGCTTCAAGAACAAAATGTACAAGCCATGTACACGCCACCAAATGTCCCCTGTCCTATGGGGCCTGCTCGTCGAATGGGAATGCCTGGATATCCAGAGAGGACTCTTGGTGCGGCAGGTAACGGAGCCAGACACCCAGATGCCGGCCAACCAGCTCATCGTGCCCCTGGGCCGAGCTAAGGCCCTCTGGCAGGTGTACCATCGGGCCGCGGGCCACTCTAGTGCCGAGAAGGTGTTGTCAGTACTGCGGCGACGGTTCTTCTGGGCGGGCATGGGTAAGGCGGTACGGGTATGGACCACAGAGTGCCCCACGTGTGTGGTCAGTAAGGCGGGGCCAGAACTGTTTGAGGTAGTGGGGTTAGACTATCTATCGTTGGGTCGACCAAATGACGTTTACCCATACATCCTTGTAATGACAGATCTGTTCTCCCGCTATGCCTTTGCAGTCCCCACCAAGGACCAGACAGCGACCAGCACCATCAAGGCACTGTGGACGGCGCTGATCCAGCCCTTTGGGTGCCCAGAACGGTTCGTCATCGATCAGGGAGCCGCCTTTGAGTCCCGACTGATGAAGCAGCTGTGTGAGGTATACGGATGTGTGAAGAGCCGGACCACCCCATACCACCCGCAGAGCAACGGAGCCTGCGAGCGGTTTAACCAAACGCTGCTTTCCCTGCTGAGCTCCCTGGATCTGGCCACCCAGCCCTACTGGCACCACCAGTTGCCATTTCTGGTTCAGGCCTATAACAACGCCACCCATTCCAGCACCGGAATGACGCCCCATTTTGTTATATTTGGTCGTCATGCCAGGTTGCCGGTAGACCTGATCCACGGTGTTTCACCACCACAGCGGAAGACCACTCTGGAAGGTTGGGTTGCGAACCATCACCGGGTGTTAACCGAGGCATACGAACGGGTGCGAATGAATGTGGCCCGACGACAGGCGTGGGACAGAGCCCGGTACGACCAGGGAGCCCGGGCCGTACCATTGCTGCCAGGTGAGCGGGTCCTGGTGAGGAATTTCCACCGTCGGGCGCACGAAAAACTGGCGCCACGATGGCTACCTCGGCCCCATGTCGTCATTGGGCAGCCCCGGCCCAACCAACCCGTGTACCTGGTCCGGCCGGAAGGACTGGAGGGCCACGGCCGTACTCTTCACCGTAACAACCTCCGGCCATGTCCGGCCGGGGTGCCTACATGCCCGGACGATCCGAACGACGGCCCACCAGCCAAAGAACCTGCAACAGGTGCCTGGGTCCCCGACCTCCCCTTTCTCCCTCCATCGGCCCCGATGACTGCTGCCAGAGAGTGGTATGAGCATCCAGTTCTGGAACTCCCTCTGGACCCTGACCCCTTTGGACCAGACCCAGCGGTAGTGAGGGACGTGCCACCCCAGCCAGAAGGGGCAGAACAAAGGCCCGGCGACGTGGGAAGGGGCCCGGGAGAATTTGAGGTTCCCGCCAACCCTGAGAGAAGGGAAGAGGCCGTCGAAGGTGTGGGGCCCTCCGACGATGACGCTGTAGCTCTACCCGAGGCGGTGCCCCTCCGACGATCCCGACGTAGCAACTTTGGTAAGCCACCTATCCGCTTAATACAACTGTGATGACCGGGACGGCCATCGATATAGGGGGGGAGGGGGGGGGAGTTATGTCGCGTGTATGCGTGGGTGTATGTCCCTTGATGAGTGTCACTTATACGCATGGATGTGTGTCCCGTCATGCGTTCCCGGGGATTGGCCGCTGCGCGGAGAGGATGATTCGGCCCAGCTGCCCTACATCAATTGATGAGCTGCGGACACATTCCATTGGCTGGAATCGAGGTCCGGAAGTGGACCAAAGGAGCCATGAACGTTTGGGTAAGGGGGTTGTTGAGCAGGGAGAGAGCCACACGAGGACGGACCGGCGAACTCCAGACGTGGCTGGCGTGGAGGAGAACGAAACGAACTGCAGCAGAGTGTGTGGCACCGAGCTATAGCCGACAGACCACGGACTATAACTACGCCAAGCTACAACTACGGACTATAACTACGCCAAGCTACAACTACGAAGCCTACAGACGGGGGAGTGCAGCGGTTCGGGTGAGCCCTCCGCGAGGACCTTCCAGTGGGGTGGCTGATCGCTGGCGGACCGCCGCCGGGTGGATTACAATCTGCTTGGGTGGGGTTTACCAAGACCATAGAACGATTTGTTGTGGCCGTGTTAGGCCGGTGGGGAGGACGATATCGAGCTAATCAAAGTAGTTGATAAGCATCCCCACCAGGGGTCAGCAACGCACCGCTGGGAGCCAGAGCACCTTCTTTCCTTTTTTCGGCGACTCCGTGAGAGGGGGGGGGGAGGCCGGGGGGGGGGATCCCTCGGTCGGCCGTGACTACAACTTCTTTCCTTTTTCCCTAGGCAGGTAGTTCCCCGTTTAGGGCCAGCATAGTTTGTTTAAGGGGGGGTAACTCGTGGTCCCATCGCCCAGGTAGGGCTCCGCCCCTTACCTATTATCATTATTTTGCTTTTCATAGGAGCACGATTGTGGTTGGCCGGAGGCCCTTGTCGAGTGTAGTGTGCCCAGGGTTGTGGTGTCCCTTAGGTTGGGAGTGAGTAGTAATTAGGTCAATACTACGGTTGCAGTTGGCCAGAGGCCCTTGCTGAAGTGTGGTGTGCCCACGGTTGCGGTGTTGCGGTTGCAGTGAGGTTACCGGTAAGGGGGGGGGCGGAGTAGCTGGTGGCTGGGGAGACCATAAGGAGCAGGGCCCCTTAGGGAGCTTAGGGACAGTCCCATGTTTTATGAATTCTATTTTATCAGTGTTTAATAAAGACTATTTATTTTATTCACCGCCTCAGTGTTTGTTTGTTGTGGGGATATAGGAGACCTGCTCTAGCTATCCCACTGGAGGGTGAACCCGTACTTGGGGCACTCTCTGTGGCATGCTATTGACATAAACAAATTCTTTATCGTGAATGTTTGAATACATAACGTTAATGCAATAAACATAAATCCGTTATCGTGAATGTTTGAATACATAACGTGAATGCAGTAAACATTAATTAAGTACAAAGTACAAAGTACAAACCGCATAAAAAGCAGAGCACAAGGATTTACCAAGTCATAAAAGCACAAGGACTTAGTGCCAATGTGAATACATAGTGCATCAAAGGGGAGGGGGTGGTTAAGCTGGGGGTGAAAACACACCTGACTCTAAACAGGTGTGTTTGGAGTCTCTTGCGGAACGTGGCGAGCGTCTCTGCCGTCCTGACGACGGCCGGTAGCTCATTCCACCACTGTGGTGCCACAAGGAGAAGAGTTGGGACTTATTAATTATATTAACATTCAATTAAAGGTATGATGTGGTGGTTGAAAGTCATTAAATTAATTTACTCCCATTTGATATTACTTTAGACTTCTAATCAGAAATCTAAATCATCTTCTAATTAAAGAGGGAAATATGTATTCATCTACATGAATATAATTAGAATATATATACATTAAAGATGTTTCCCATAATTGATAATATAACAGGATTTCAAAACACATTCTCAAAGATTAAACAGGCATATATCCGTTTTAAGTGTAACGTTGTGTCATATTAAGCTTTATTATCAATGTTAACTTAGCTCTGTTGCATACAGCATGAGAGGGAGGATGAAAGCCTGCTTTGCAGACCTCCCTCTCATGCAGCTGGTAGTAAGTAAGTGCAAGTGCATTTTGGTGTATTCCCTACCAGTAAGCAACAGCTTAGTCATCAGGCTATGTTTATTTGTGATGTGTTTTAATGCAGAGGCCTGCATCAGGTGTCATTCTTCAGCTAAGATCCTGGACATTGAAAAGGAGGTGGCAGAATACCTTAAACACGCCCCTTTTAAAAAGGGTGGATCGGGCAAGGTCATTTTCTGCATGACATCAGTAGCCTAATTACCATAACGTTAATGCGTGGTTTACTGTTGCTGGCTAGGTCATTTCAAAAACTCACTTCACTCAACAAAAAACCTAAAAAATCATGTCAACATCAGCAAAACCAATTGAAATCAACTACGGGTACTAAGTTAACTACTAAGTTAAGACTGCTATCACAGAAAACAAAATGTAGTTGAATAAATTCCTTCCTCTACCTTCTGTTCCCACGCTGTATCATGGGAGTAGGAAAATGGCCACATGGCAGACGCAGATATATGATTAATAGTGGGCTAACAGTTAGGCTAAACTAAAACAAGATTTATGAATGGATTATTTGGTCTTTATTCCGAGAAACACTCTGAATGAAGACTTTATTTTCTTCACATCGTCCACTGAATATCAAGATGGGTGGATATTGTCCACTTATTGACCATTACATAGGCTAACGTTACGCCTAACCCAGTGGTTCTCAATCTTTTTGAGTCGGGACCCCCCAGAATATTTAGGTTGGTGTTGACATATGAGGAGATGCTCCCAGCAGCAAACCGCTCGACCAATCACATCAATTTATAGCTTGTGTTGTAAAAGGACGTTTTTTGGAAAATAAAACCTGTGGTTGGAGATAGCTTACATAACAACTTTGGGTTTAAATCTTGAGCGTAATTGACGTAAAGGATAGTTTTTATGCACAGGCAGTGCGCCTACTGAACTGCTAGGAGTGCTGCCACTTTCACTTTCAAAACATAGTCATTACCATTACACTTACATACTTGCTGGATTATCTGGACTCATCACAGTTACTGCACTGTACTGCACTGTATTCACGATGCTGCTGCACTACTGGCACTTTAAATGTTTTTGAAACATTTTTGTAAAAAAAAAAAATTTGGTTTATTTTATTGTATATACCATTTTTATTTTTATGGTGTTGTTTTTGCGGGAGGGAATGGGGAGTAAGCGTTCCTATGTACTTGATACAAATAGCAAATAAAAATTGTGTATCTTGTATCTTTCAATGTAAAGGATCCAATTCAGTTTTCTAATTATAATTTTATAAAGGAACTTAGATTTCCAATGTTTTAGTTATACTGTGTAATTATCTGTGTTTTCTTACTTCCTGTAACTTTTGAGTATGGTGACTTTTACTTTGTAAAAACGGAAGCTTGGTGTGTGCGCAACTTAGCAAGTTAACATCCGGTTTGGCTCCCGGCTTTCGTTGGAGTGAAAAAAGTACGGTGAAGGATAAAGTGTGGTGTCGTGTAAAGTTAGAATAAGTATATGTATAAGGATTCTCGTGTTAATCATAGCAACCCCCGAAGAAGCAAAAAGGTATGATAATGTGGTGTGAACTTAACAATAATAGCTTAACAATTTGTAACATTAATAAATGTATTTGTTTAATTTGTGTAACAAATTTATAACCGTTGTTTGGCTCTGTGTTGTAGCTAATGTGTTTTGCCTAGCTTAGAGCTTCTCGGTAGCTAACGTGTGTGTTAAGTGATGGAGAATGTTACGGAGAATATGTTCTAATTACCCCCCCCTTTTCTACTTTATGTACCACAGTTCTTACGGTGTTATATCATTCTGAAGGAACGGAAAATAAATGGTCAACATCAGTCAAAGACTCTGTTTTAATTCGAGGGACTGCTACATTCAAAATAATGTAGGCTACTTGCATTTGTATTCTGTATTATATGTAATGTACTGTATTTGTATTCAAACTCTTTTCAGAGTTGGGCTATTGCATCTGCAAATCACCTTTTTCACAAGCTAATTAATTGACACCTTTTGTATTGTTTCAGAGACGAATGTCAGCTGGCCTCAGCCCACAAAGGGAGCCCACCCCCAGCCCTGAGGAGCTCACCCCCAGTCCACCTGAGGAGCTCACCCCCAGCCCTGAGAAGCTCACCCCCAGTCCACCTGAGGAGCTCACCCCCAGCCCTGAGAAGCTCACCCCAGCCCACCTGAGGAGCTCACCCCCAGTCCACCTGAGGAGCTCACCCCAGTCCACTGAAAGCTCACCCAGTCCACCTGAGGAGCTCACCCCCAGTCCACCTGAGGAGCTCACCCCCAGTCCACCTGAGGAGTGCAATCTGCCACGCCCTCAATCGGGAACCTACACTTTAACCTAAAACGAACGTGTTGTTTTGCTTGGATAATATTATCCTTACACCTTGTTCGCCCCTCCCTGCACGTTCGTGTGTCATGCGAAGCCAATATTTACATTATGCTAATATAAATATTGTCGCAAAGAACACGTTATATTTGTCGCACAACTTCTCGCCAACAAACCTTTTTGTTGTTATTTCACAATTTCCCTTTGTTAAACATCAGACAAAACTTCACACTACATAGATGTGTTTTTTTTTTATTATTATTTTGAGGAATGACACAATGAATAACATGATCTATGGAAATGTTTCTGTATCAAAAAAGGTGAATTTTGCCGGATTTGTTTTAGAAATGTCACACATTTCAAATGTCAACATGATTGTTCACACTATTCATATTATTAATCATTAATTAACGATAGGACGCACATTGAGGCGCACATGGTCTGGGAGCGATACACTCGACCACTGTGATGGAGTCAGGGTCCCAGACGCAGTCCTCTTCCAAGCCACTTTTCGTCATGCCACAGTCTGGAGGGCACCAGGCGGTGTCGAACACCTCCCCGTAGCGGGCATCGTGCCAGGTCTTCTGGCGCGGATGGCCCTTGTAGTTGATCACGATCACCTTCCCCACGTTGACCTCGACCACGAGCACCACCCGCTGGGCGTCAGGCAAGCCGATGTGATACCGACTGGCTTTGTTCAGGTCGCGGCTGAGGTAGACGCCGCGGCCCAGCATTCCGCCTTTAGACTGGCGGAAACCCTTACGCATGATGACATCTGCGATGGGCCAGGTGGTGCCGTAGTACATGATGTAGATTTGATCGCACTGGCACATTCTCCTGACCCCGCGAGGAAGCACAAAGTCATCTTCCTCCCAGGAGTATTGTGGCTGTTGTTGGAACATTTTGTTTGTGGGAATTCTGCCTGTAAAACACAGCCATTAGTGACTTGAATCAATGAATCAATGCGAGAGACGGTGCCTGGGTTGCACACACGCACGCACAAGCTCTCGCCAACAAAGATTCTTGTTGTTATTTTACAATTTCCCTTTGTTATACATCAGACCAAACTTCACACTTCATAGATGTGTTTGTATTTGTTGTATTATTTTGAGGAATGACACAATGAAAAACAAGATCTATAAAAATGTTTCTGTATCAAAAAAGCTGAATTTTGCCGGATTTGTTTTAGAAATGTCACACATTTCAAATGTCAACATGATTGTTCACACTATTCATATTATAAATCATTAATTAACGATAGGCTTGAGGCGCACCTCGTCTGGGATCGATACGCTGGACCACTGCGATGGAATTGGGGTCCCAGACGCAGTCCACCTCCAAGCCGCTTTTCGTCATGCTACAGTTTGGAGGGCACCAGGCGGTGTCGAACACCTCCCCGTAGCGGGCATCGTGCCAGGTCTTCTGGCGCGGATGGCCCCTGTAGTTGATCGCGATCACCCTCCCCACGTTGACCTCGACCCTGAGCACCGCCCGCTGGGCGTAAGGCAAACCGCTGGGATACCGACTGGCTTTGTTCAGGTCGCGGCTGAGGTAGACGCCGCGGCCCAGCATCCCGCCTTTAGACTGGCGGAAACCCTCACGCATGATGACATCTGCGATGGCCCGGCTGGTGCCGTGGTACATGTAGGTTTGATTGAGCTGTGGCTGTTCCTGGCCCATTCTCTTGACCCCGTGAGGAAGCACAAAGTCATCTTCCTCCCAGGAGTATTGCGGCTGTTGTTGGAACATTTTGTTTGTAGATATCTGCCTGTAAAACACTGCCCTTTGTGACTTGAATGAATCAATGCGTCGCAGAAAATATGTGAAACCACGCAAACCAACAAAAGCACCGAAACATGTATAGGTACATTTTCACTTTTAAAGAATTACTTTCAAATACATTTTTATTTAACAATCTATGGGCGAAACACAAGTCTACGTTTTAATATGATCTTTAAGCAATTTATTGATAGCTTTTACCCAAGACTACATTCTACCTGCACACACGTTTAATAATATAAACAATTATATAAACACATTTGGTTTCCATAATGAAACATAACCAAAAAATAACATCATTTCTGGCCCAAAAAAAAGAAAGCTAACGTACCTGTGCGTTAAACGTGCGCTCCTGTGTGTCGGTAGAGTGCAATCGTCTGTCTGTATGGGATGATCCTTTCTTTTATGTCTCGTAAACGTTTCGTTTCGGTTTCGTTTCATCTTTCAAACTTTCAAACAGGATGCTCTTACGCGGAGGGGCGGTAAACGAGAGGAGGCCGGTCAAAGGATGGTGAGGGGCGGGGTGGAGAAGTGGAGAGGAGACGGGAGTGGAACTTAGACTAGAATAGTGTCAATACCAGTGGCGGCCGGTGACATCCGAAGTAGGAGGGGCGCAGGGTTTTTTTTAAATCATATCTGCTGTGCAATACCGGATTTGCCCAGACGGTGGCGCCATTTCACCATGTAAACGACCGAGAGGGCTAATTAAAAATAAAAAACTATACATAATATAAACCTCACCGTTACTCATTCTACTCTGTATTGTATATATGTATATTGACTGAACATTCCTTTACTTACTGCTTAATTTCTTTTTTTACTTACTTTATTTTTACTGTATGTAGCACAATCAATCAGTATTCTGTATTTTGTTGTGACAAATAATAAACAAACTTGAAACTTATGGTGAAAGAACATTTATTATATGGTGCCTAGTAGAACATAAACATAAAAAAAAGAAAAAAATATGGTCTTATATTAGAAAGACTACCCAGTGTGCCATCAAAAATAATACCTAAATATGGTCTTACATTCGATTGTGCAAAAGTAATTAGAACAAAATAGAAGATAATAAAATAGACCTGATACAAGTCCTGAGATAAAATGCAATACAATGTTAAGCTTACAAATTAAAAGGTACTGGGTCCTATGTACACTACACTACTATACAATATACAGTTTAATCTATGTACCTATGCTATACTAACTATACAAGAACCACTTAGCAAACCAGGTTCTGGAAAACGACCGAATATATAGCCTTCCTCTGTCTGTTGCTGGTTGCTGAATGCTGATGTCAGGCTGATGAGGTCCAAACTCTTTCACTCTGAGTTTTTCTTGCAGTGTTCGTCTTTCAAATGGTGTTGCTTTGAGGGATTTGACAGAATTCTCCATGGTAGCTAGTGTAATGGCGGTGTCCTGTACAGAACAAAAAAAGAACAAACTTGCAACATGAGGTCTCTCCCACACACACGGGTCTCAATCTCCTCTCCTCAGACAGCAAGACGCAGCAAGAACTGACTCATTAACAAATGCTTCTGAATTTAACTAATTAAATAGAATACAAATGCTTAATACATTCGACCACAGCATATATTAGCAGACAAACACACAGAGGACCCTGTAGCTAGCATTGGGGAAGCACGTGTCCACGATAAACTTACAAAACCCCAATCCACACCGTTTACATACAAATGACACAAGCTGCATGTTTATACAGCAAGACCAACATTTCTTATCCCCTTTACTTTACGTTTACATCGTCCACAATAAAAATAAATGTAAAACTATAATCGGGACAACAAAAACATACCTTTCCTCAGACAGCAAGACCGAACTGAGATCAGAGCAGTACAGGCTTTACAAATAAGGTTCAACTAGGCTATGAATTGCGCATGCGTGACTGGTTTTCTTTGCTCACGCATTCACGCATGCGCCACTCAATTTGCTCACGCATGCGCCACTCAATTTGAGTGGCGCATGCGTGACTGGTTTCTTTGTTCGGGCGCAATGAAATGCGCTCCCAGAGATCGTATTCAGGACCCTTGATAGGCTACATTTAATTGCTTGATCCATCTTCATTGGCCGCTTGCGCGCAGTGACGCGGAGATCCTGGGCGCACTGCCGTGCGCCCAGGTTTGGAGGTAGGTACCAGATTTCTATGAGAGTGACGTCAATGACAAACGAGGGGGGAGAATAGCACGCACAACAATGATTTATATTTGCTATATTAACGTTATTGTGCATTTTAAACACAAACATACATAAAATGAGTAATTATTATTCATTTTAAACATGTTTAGTTTATTTTTAGGGGTCAAAAAAATAAAAAATAAAAAAACACAATTATTATAATTTTTT
Organism: Muraenolepis orangiensis; assembly: GCA_027704905.1. Taxonomy (NCBI): domain Eukaryota; kingdom Metazoa; phylum Chordata; class Actinopteri; order Gadiformes; family Muraenolepididae; genus Muraenolepis; species Muraenolepis orangiensis. The sequence goes on along the minus strand of CM051012.1, from coordinate 20,605,984 downwards.
TTATTTTTATTTTTTCCCCTCTCTCAACCAGGTGGGGCGGCGCCCCTGCGCCCCTATGGACGAGCCGCCACTGGTCAATACTGTCAATAATATTTCCACAGATGCGGTTAAAGACGAGTAATTCTATGGCATTGTCCATAGAAACAGTTGTGATTAAGTCAACCCTTTGACAACCATCTTGAATTATCAAATATAATATACAGTATATTTAAACTCAATATTTACATTTGCATTAGGCGTGGCTACCTGGATGAGGGCTGGGGAAGCAGAACTGCCAATCCTGACATTCTCCACCGTCACACCCTGATACCGTGTTCACAACTCTTGTCTACCTTGAGAAGTCACTGAAGAGCTTTGGCTCTTGTATGCACAAACCACACCTACGAATCTACACTATTCTAGTAGAATCTTAAGAGTCATTTCAGGGTGTGCCAGTGGAGTGACAAGGTACAAGATACAAGATACAAGATATTTGATTGGCCAATTGTAACAGGTACATTGGAATCCTTACTCCCCATTAGACCAATGAGCTGATCGTGAACTTCAGGAAGCAGAGGGGAGTGCACAGCCTTATCAATTCACACCTTGCCAATGCATATAGAGCAGCTGGAGCTGATGAGACCCTCGTCATCGTTGACTGTTACAATGATGAGCCCCGTGCCAAAGATCATGAGAGGAGAAGACGAGCAGGAGTTGGTGCAACTGAGTACAAGCTGACAGGAACTGTATGGGGCTATCAGCGAACAGGAGTCGGCACACCCAGAGGCTGCTCTCATCGTGGCGGGGGACTTCAACAAGGCGAACCTGAAGAAGGTTCTCCCGAAGTTCTACCAACACATAACGAGCAACACACAGGGCGAGCGGATCCTTGACCATTGCTACAGATTCAGATTCAGATTCAGATTACTTTATTAATCCCGAGGGAAATTAAGGTGCAACAGTTGACACAGGGGGAATAAATGCACACACAAAAATACTAATACCTAAGCTAAAAAACAAAACAACAACTAACTAAATAAAACTATTATAAACAAAAATATAGTTAAAATAATTCTAAATGAAATCTAAATGTATTGATAAAGAAGATAAATTTACAGTATTATTACAGTAATACGTAGGTATATACAATACACAACAATACGTATAGTGCAAATTGGCAGTAATAATATATTAATAAATAACAACTGAAAAGTGACATGTGAAAAAACACCCCCTTCCGTGATGGCTACAAGGCCCTCCTCCGCCCACCGTTCGGCAAATCAGACCACCGCTCTATCCAGCTACTCCCCGCCTATAGGCAGAGACTGAAGCAGCAACCGATCGCTGTGAGGGAGGTCCAATGCTGGTCGGACCAATCGATCATGCTGACTGGCACATGTTCCGCGTTGCCTCAGACAATAACATCAACGAGTACGCGTCGTCGGTCACCGGGTTCATCAAGAAGTGCATAGATGACGTTGTTCCGACCAAGTCGTTTCGGATATATCCCAACCAGAAACCGTGGATTAACGGCGATGTTCGTGCTGCCCTACACGTGCATAACGCAGCCCGCTACGACCTCCGCAAGACCATCGTCACAGCCAAGCGGGAGTATAAGGACAGAGTGGAAGAGAAATTCAAGAACCACGACGCGAGGGGTATGTGGCAGGGGCTACAGACGATAACGAACTTCAGAGGGAGAACCAGTTGTGTAGAGAACTCCTTTACCTCCCTCCCAGAAGAGCTAAATACTTTTTTTGCCCGATTCGACGTCAATGGCAGCCCTCCGAAGCCAGCGCCGCCTGAGGAGACCAGCCTAATGAGCATCTCGGAGGCTGATGTGCGCCGCACCTTCAAGCGGCTGACATCCGTAAGGTGGCAGGCCCCGACGACATCCCGGGCCGCGTCCTCAGAGCATGTGCAGACCAGTTGGCAGGAGTCTTTGCAGACATCTTCAACCTCTCCCTGTCCCAGGCTGTTGTTCCCGATGTCTTCAAGATGTCCACCATCGTGCCTGTCCCTAAACAACCCAAGGTAACATGCCTGAATGACTATAGACCTGTAGCCCTCACCTGGATTGTAAGCAAATGCTTCGAGAGGTTGGTCAAGGACTTTATTTGCTCCGTGTTACCTGCCACGATGGATCCATGGCAATTAGCATATTGTCAAACAGATCCACGGACGACGCAATTGCCATGGCCCTCCACACTGCCCTTTCCCACCTGGAGGGAAAGAACTGTTATGTGCGAATTGTGGCGAATTGTGTGTTTGTGGACTACAGCTCAGCGTTCAACACGATAGTTCCTGCCAAGCTCAAGACCAAGCTTAGAGGTCTAGGCGTGCCCCCATCCACGTGCAGCTGGATACTGGACCTCCTGACGGACCGCCGCCAGGTGGTGAGGATGGGCAGCACCACCTGCATGGCTATGCACAGCTCCAACGTCATCATCAAGTTTGATGACGACACGACAGTGATGGGCCTGATCGCCGGCGATGACGAGACAGCCTACAGGGAGGAGGTCGGATCGCTGGAGCAGTGGTGCCAGGACAACAGCCTCGCCCTCAACGTCAAGAAGACCAAGGAGCTGATCGTTGACTTCAGGAAGCAGAGGGGAGAGCACAGCCCTATCTCCATCGACGGTGTTGCAGTAGAGAGGGTCAGCAGCTTCAAGTTCCTCGGCGTGCACATCTCCGAGGACCTCACATGGTCCACGCACAACACACACGTGGTGAAAATGGCCCAACAACGCCTGTATTCCCTCAGGCGTTTGAAGAAATTCAGCATGGGCCCCCGCATCCTGAGAACATTCTATAACGGCACCATCGAGAGTGTTCTTACAGGGTGTATCACCGCCTGGTACGGGAACTGCACCGCACTCGAGCGCAGAGCGCTTCAAAGGGTGGTGCGGACGGCCCAGTATATCGTTGGAGGTGAGCTCCCCTCCCTCCTGGATATATACAACCAGTGGTGCGTGGCCAAGGCCAAACGCATCATGAAAGACATTGCCCACCCCAGCCACAAACTATACTCACTTTTACCGTCAGGCAGGCGATACCGCAGTATCAAGTGCCGTACAAATAGACTCCGAGATAGCTTCCACAGTCAGGCCATCTGGCTGCTGAACAAGGGCGTATAGCATATAACAATGTATATTTTATTACATTGATTTATATATACATATTGCTCGAGTCGCTCGCCGCCTACCGGAGTTTTTTCACTCTTTTTTTCACTCTTTTTTCGACTCGGACATCCCGCCCGAAGTCACAGCTGGATTATTTCCGACCATCTTGGGCACGATTACACGCAAGCGTCGCAGGAAGAAGTGAGGGAAGCCGACCACTGCTACACACCATTCCGTGATGGCTACAAGGCCCTCCTCCGCCCAACGTGACATCTTTACACATCCATCAGACTGTTTGAAATCGATACCCAGAAAGTGTTTTAGCCTGCCTAAATCTTTCATCATAAATTTCCTTTAGTATTTTGTCATTGTTAGCTGCAATGTTCAGGTCATCGACCCAGATGATTATTATCATCTTCCCATCTTCGGTCTCTTTGGCATAGACACAGTGGTCTGCTGGTGGTCTGCTGGGTTCAGCTAACGTACCTGTGCGCTAAACGTGCGCTTTTGTGTGTCGGTAGAGTGCAATCGTCTGTCTGTATGGGATGATCCTTTCTTTTATGTCTCGTAAAAGTTTTGTTTCGTTTTCGTTTCATCAGAAATTATTTTTAGTTATCTCTCAAACAAAAACAGGATGCTCTTACGCGGAGGGGCGGTAAACGAGAGGAGGCCGGTAAAAGTATAGTGAAAATGTAAAGAGGCCTCTGTCTCAACTGTCCCGAAGACCTGGACCTTACCTAGAAGAAGATGAGGATGATGATGAGGTTGACCGTAGGGACGTCTACGGTCTACGGAGCCTACGGAGGTTGCGGTAGGGACGTGCATGCTGTGAGGGTATCAGAAAAAAGAGCTGCATAAAACAGGGAGCCTTTATACACCACAAAAATAGCAGGTGGCGGTGATTGGTGGAGTCTGGATCCTGGTGCTGTAGCAGGGCAGGGCTCTGACCTGCAACAGGGAACAAAGCCCACATTGCCACCTGAAGGCACCACATGCCGTAACACGCCCACCAAAAAGAGCAAACGTGTGGGGCACGTTTGCTTGAGTCAAACAAAACATTCAACCAACATACATGGGCTTCCCGGGAATGTAAAAATGTACAAACCATTACAGCTCATTAAATCAAAGGACACGAGACAAAGCGTCCACTCCCTCTCCCTCTCTGGTCCTCTCTGGTCCTCTCTGGACCTCTCTGGACCTCTCTGGACCTCTCTCACAGCCACACCATAGTGCTGTGCCATGGATAGCCAGTCTGCCCCCCCGGCAGCTCTGCAGGCCGACACCTGAAGGACTATCAACATCTAGGTCAAAAGCAGCCAAATCCATTTTCGGACCTGCTTAAATGCTCTTTTGTTTGTCCCTTGTTCGAATAAACATGCACCCCCATACCAGTCCTCTCTGTACCTAGTTATTTTACCACACACCAATCACACTCACCTGTGCAGTACTCCCACACTCACTCCAAGACACACAGGATCCCGGACGAGCCCCCAATTGTTACAGCCCGAGATGTCCAAGCGAGTTCGAACATCGGGTAACCTCTGTCTAACCACGTCAGTGTGATGCTCGTCAGAGAGATGCTCAAGATGGAACTCTAGGTTAGTCAACAACTCAGAATTGAACAACCTCACACTCTGCTGGGGTGCGTTGCGAAGCACCAGATCATCCTCATCCTCAGCCACTGGGACAGACCGACATGCAGGCAGAGGCACTGGCGTTATAGGTGGCACCGCTATGGCCAGAACAGGTGACACCTTACTCTGGGGCACCTCTACCGGCCTGGCGTGGTAGAGTTTCAACTTGTTTAAATGGCAGACTCGTGACTGCCGTCTGTGGTGGGGCGTACGAATCACATAATCAGTTTCACTCAGCTTTCCCCCTACCGAGTATGGACCGGAGAACCGGGCAGACAAAGCAGAACCTTGTACAGGCAGTAAGACCAAAACCTGGTCTCCCACCTCAATCGAACGTTTAACCGCCCTACGGTCGAAACATTTTTCATGACACCCTGGGAGGCAGCGAGCGCCTCTCTCGCCAGAGTGCACGCTCTGTGGAGACGTTCTCGGAAGTCACTGACGTAGGTCAGCACGTCAGTTTTAGGGGGCTCAGTAACCATCAGCTGCTCTTTCAGCACCTGTAATGGCCCCCTCACCGTGTGGCCAAACACCAACTGGGCCGGGCTGAATCCTAATGATTCCTCACACACGCACAGTTTCCCTTAGCGCAAACAATGCAAACAGCACCCCCTCATCCCAGCTTCTACCACTCTAGACAGAATTTACGTAGCACTGTTTAAGTGACTGGTGCCAGCGCTCCAATGCACCCTGAGACTCCAGATGGTAGGCCGAAGACACGTCGTGTTTAATGGCTAGCATAGCTATCACTTGCTTAAAAACCTGACATAAAATTGGTTCCCTGGTCTGTTTGCAGGATCCTGGGGAAACCAAAAGTGGCGAAGAACCTTGTCAAGGCTCTCACCTCGTTTAATTCATCTATCAATACATCTACAATACATTTAGATTTAATTTAGTTATATTTTGCTTATACTAGTTTTGTTTAGTTAGTTGTTATTTAGTTTTTAGCTTTAGGTATTAGTATTTGTGTGTGCATTTATTCCCCCTGTGTCAACTGTTGCACCTTAATTTCCCTTGGGATAAATAAAGTAATCTGAATCTGAATCTGAACCACTGTCTTCGCAGTAATGGAGCAGGGGGGCACAGCCTCGGGGAACCGAGTGGCCGCAGACATTAGCGTTAATAGGTATTGATTACCAAATTTGCTCCTGGGTAGGGGTCCCACACAATCTACAATCACCTGACTAAAGGGCTCTCCCATAGCCGGAATAGGATGGAGAGGAGCGGGCGGAATAGACTGATTGGGCTTTCCCACAACCTGACAACTGGTACACGTTTTACAATACTGTACCACAGATGCCTTCAGTTTAGGCCAAAATAAATGTTGCAACACCCTGTTATAGGTTTTGTTCACCCCCAGATGACCAGCCCAAGGGCTCTCGTGGGCCAATGACAATACCTGCTGGCGGTAGGGGGTAGGAATAACCACCTGGTTAACCTCACCCCAGTCCATGCCAGCCGCAGCGGGGACTGTCCATTTGCGCAGCAACAAACCCCCATCCACATAGTAAGTATTTGTCTTGCCCTTAGCTAGCTCAGGAGTGACAGCTGTTGTAATACAAGGTTCAAGCGACTTGTCATGTTTCTGCGCCTGTATTAGGAGCTCTCGTGTAACCGGCAGCGTTATCGTGGGCAGCTCGACCGCCACCAGGTTTTTCCTTTTTTTTCTGGTGTGGCAACGGGAGCATCAGTTGTGGTGCAGCCCGAAATGTCCAAGCGTGCGCGCCCTTCGGGTAAAGGGGGATCCCGTGTGCGCCGGAGCAAGAACGGAGTCAACACAGGGGTCAAAGTATAAAAAGTGTATTGGTGATAACAACAAAGGACACAGACACAGGAAACACTCAAATAACAAATACTCAGGAACCAGGCCTAGGGACCTGGTGGAAGTATGCCAAATCAAAAAGAACTTCACAAAGCTAGGGGAAAAAGGAAAACTAGGTTCCCTCTCCCAAATTCCATATAGCAGCGGTGGCAACAAGCGGTTGACCAAACACACTACTCTATCAAAACGTACATGGGTGGCATACCCCCTCTAACCTAAGGTATTTAACAATGAGTTACCTACGTGGTGAAAATGTAAAGAAGCCTCTGTCTCAACTGTCCCGAAGACCTGGACCTTACCTATACCAACCACCGTAGGGACGTGCATGCCGTGAGGGTGTCAAACAAAAGAGGGTGAGCTGCATAAAACAGGGAGCCTTTATAAACCACAAAAATAGCAGGTGCGGTGATTGGTGATTGGTGGAGTCCGGATCCTGGTGCTGGAGCAGGGCAGGGCTCTGACCTGCAACAGGGAATACATTGCCACCCGAAGGCACCACATGCCGTAACAGCAATGTGAAGAGCCATGTCCATGTTTGTTATGTCCTGAACTAGAGGACCAACTGCACTGGCCGTCCCCCAAGTTGAAACCCCAAGCACTTCCTGAAAAGGTTCTTTCTCCAGAAGAGGCGAATCAGGTTGCTGCCAGCTTGATGAGCAGGAAAGAGGAGAGAGAAGCTGTGTGGCTATCCAAGCGCGTTCTCACTCTAAACCAGTTGACTGGACAGGCTATAATGCATGTGAATACAGAACATCTCAGACCTAAGCCTAAAACTATTGTAGTGTTTGGGCCCCTTATCGATTCTCTGTCACGGGAGACGCGGGGAAGGAGGAACGGGGACTTAGGAGGTGAACCCAAATGCGCGACTCGATGACACGTATAAAAGTAAAGACATTTGCAGTGATACAAAAATCCTCAAAAGCAAAAGACCTAACTACAAAAAACTGACGGTGGTATGACGTGAAAACATGACGCTTGTTCATACACATGAAACAAGTACGAGCCTAACAAACAACGAAACAGTATATAATGAACTGGCGCCGAACAAAAGAAGACGCCGCCAATTTAAACACAAGGAACATAATAGTGATGTGTCGGTCGCGAACGAGCCGAGCCGGCTCTTTTTAGTGAACGACGGGAGCCGGCTCGCACCCGCGAACGAGCCGTTATTTATTTTTTTACGGGTGCTCCGCGTACATGCAGTGACTGAATGTCACTGTCATGACTGCATGTCATGCTGTGCATCACGTGAGGATAGATAAGGAGGAGGGGCGGCGTGTGGTCAGTGCTGATAGCTGAACAGAGGAAGGGGTGACACGGGGAAGTGTCAGTTTGCGTCGCGCAAATAAGATAAGTGAAAGTAGGAAAAGAAGCAGCATTTGGCTGCATTTTAACAATTGTGCAAACACAAAGGCAGAATGCAGAATTTGCAACATGAAGCTCTCATATAGAGCAGGGTCCACAAACCACCTCCACAGGCACTTGAGAACTGTGCATCCAACAGTTCAGTTGGAAGAAAAAAGGCAGGCAGACTGCCTGCTTCTGCTTCTGTGTGTCTACTCCACCTGTTGTTGCTGCAGCTACAGGATCTACCCCCCATGCATCAGGTACCCAAAAACCAACAGCTACACAGACCTCAATAAGCCAATGTATATACAATGAATGGCAATGGCAAAGGCAATGAATGACCCCAGCTAGACAGAACATAGTGGATGAAGAATAGGCCAAAATTATTGCAAGTGATTTCCAACCATTTTCCATTGTGGAGGACAAGGGATTCCGAAGCTTCACACAGGCTCTCAATCCAATGTTCCTCCAAGCAGGAAAACACTCTCAAAAAATCATTCCAAGACTGTATGATAGAGAACGTGCTTCACTGCAGGCCAGGGTTAAGGAAGCTACTGCAGTTTACCACTGATTGCTGGACATCAAGAACCACCACTTTCATGTAAATAAAAGGTATATGTGGTAAAATAGAAGAGCCGTTTGGGAGCTGAAAGAGCCGGCTCTTCTTGGTGAGCCGAGCCAAATGAGCCGGCTCACTCAAAAGAGCCGGAATTCCCATCACTAGAACATAACACACGGAAACAATGAGGTCCCAGGCAGCCAATCAGAGGGCAGGAAAACATGAGGGGGAAGATCACGGTGATGCGCTGCAACTGCGGGGAGAACTAAGAAGGGGGCGTGGCTATCAGGACGAGGGCTGGGGAAACGGTGACATGAATGCGGGACGTGATTGTTGACGTTAAGGACAGGGTTTCCGTTAGCCGGTATTTACCGTTTTTTAGCGGGTAAAATTTAAAAAAAAACGGTAATTCGAAAAATGTCCGGTAATAATGTTGGGTTTTGGTCATGAAGTGACCAATCAGCTGCCGCGCCTCTCATGACGTCACGCGCCTGACGAGATGCAGGTGCAGTGATGGCCGCTCCACGGCTATGGTGCTTTAATGTTAGCGCTCCACGGCTATGGGGCTTTAATGTTTGCGACAGCTTGCCAAGTGCTAATGTCTGAGTTCAGCAAGCTGTACCTGACTGGGCCACTCGGGCTAAAGGGCCTGTGTTGTGCCCGTGTCAAGCGACCAGCAGAGGGGCTTCTCCCTGCAGAATGGTTTGAAAACCTCACTGCGGAATCGTCTGGAGGAGGAGAGAGTGATGATCTTATGCGGATTGCAAGCTGCAAAGACACATTAGACACCTTTGATTTCAGCTCGGCAGCAGAGGACTTTGCCGCAATGAAATGAAAGAGAAAGCAAAAAGTTGCCTGGTAGCCTACAGGGTAAATGTGATGCCATGTAGCCTATGTTAAAATGGACTACAGATATTACAGGGGTTTTGAAATAGCCTTGTGATTTTTGCAGCTAACGAGGTTTTGCTCAATCGTTCTTGTTCGTTTTGTTGTTCATTAAATATGTCATGAGTGGGATAGTTCGGTGGGACCCAAGACAGTGGAGCTATGACATAAAGCTTTATTTAAAGCACAACACAACTCAAACACAATACAAGGGACAGTCCAGGGGTCTGGGTACCGGGAGGTCGGAGTAGCGACAGGTACCAGACAGGTAATTATAATTACCGGGGAGCTCGTATAGACCGGAGTAACGCGAGACCGGCGGGGTAGGCAAGGGATCGGGATCTGGATCTCCGGGACATCAGTGTGGCGATTCCGTCCAGAATGTACGACTTAACGTGAACAACGTATGACGTGCAGTAAGACGTACGACCTAACACTGGGGTAACAGGGAGCCAGGGTTTACATTACAAGATCATCATGAGAAACTGGTGCATATGTAAAACGTCTGTGTGTGCATGCGTGTGTGTTTCTCAGGTAAGACAGCCCATGCACGCAATCGTGATTTAGACACTTTGAATTCTTTATTTCTTCGGGTGACGCAGATTTGTCTGGTAAAAGACAAGAGTTCCAGCGCAGCTCGGAGCAGACCCTATACAACATCAGTGATATCTCTCTTGCAGACACACTTGCCCACCCATAGGAGCATAGGCGGTCAAGGACAGTCTGTTGATTTGTAACTCTGCTATGCTACAAGTATACCCATCATACAATATGTACACACATACACATATATACAGAAACGTGCGCTCAAAGAAAGACAAATCACACACACACACACACACACACACACCATCTGAACATGTGCATCAGGTGAACACCCCCTCATTAACATACGACAGCCTGCGTCCTTACTTAGCGCGTAACGCTTCAGTGCCTCACAGTGGTACAATAATAACACTGCATCCCTTTGTGAACTTGGTTACAGAATAGACATAATCTATATATATATATAACAACTGAGGACATATGTAGACATTTCACTTAACACCCCCACTTGTACTCAGGTTGCTGTACTCCAAAAACAAAACAACAAAAGGAAAATGTGGACCTCCTCACACATTTTAAACTCCAAAAACGATTCCTGCAAACTTCTTCAGTTTCAGCTTAGTTACAGGTTTTGTCATTTTGTCTGCCACCATCTCTTCAGTAGGGCAGTACACCAGTTACTTTCCCATCATTTACCATTGATCTTATGAAGTGGTACTTTATGTCAACGTGCTTAAGAACCTGAAGAAGGTTCTCCCGAAGTTCTACCAACACATAAAGAGCAACACACGGGGCGAGCGGATCCTCGACCACTGCTACACTCCCTTCCGTGATGGCTACAAGGCCCTCCTCCGCCCACCGTTCGGCAAATCAGATCACCGCTCTATCCAGCTACTCCCCGCCTATAGGCAGAGACTGAAGCAGCAACCGATCGCTGTGAGGGAGGTCCAATGCTGGTCGGACCAATCGGACTCTATGCTGCAGGATTGTTTTGATTGCGCTGACTGGCACATGTTCCGCGTTGCCTCGGATAATAACATCAACGAGTACGTGTCGTCGGTCACCGGGTTCATCAAGAAGTGCATAGATGACGTTTTTCCGACCAAGTCGGTTCGGATATATCCCAACCAGAAACCGTGGATTAACGGCGATGTTCGCGCTGCCCTACATGCGCGTAACGCCGCCTTTGGTTCCGGGAATACGGAGGAATATACGAGAGCCCGTTACGACCTCCGTAAGACCATCGTCACTGCCAAGCGGGAGTATAAGGACAGAGTGGAAGATAAATTCAAGAACCACGATGCGAGGGGTATGTGGCAGGGGCTGCAGACGATAACGAACTTCAGAGGGAGAACCAGTTGTGTAGAGAACTCCTCTACCTCCCTCCCAGAAGAGCTAAATACATTTTTTGCTCGGTTCGACGTAAACGGCAGCCCGCCGAAGCCAGCACCGACTGAGGAGACCAGCCAGCTGCGCATCTCGGAGGCGGATGTGCGCCGCACCTTTAAGCGGCTGAACATCCGTAAGGCGGCAGGCCCCGACGACATCCCGGGCCGCGTCCTCAGAGCATGCGCAGACCAGTTGGCAGGAGTCTTTGCAGACATCTTCAACCTCTCCCTGTCCCAGGCTGTTGTCCCCGCGGTCTTCAAGATATCCACCATCGTGCCTGTCCCTAAACAAACCAAGGTAACATGCCTGAATGACTACAGACCTGTGGCCCTCACCTCGATCGTTAGCAAATGCTTCGAGAGGTTGGTCAAGGACTTTATTTGCTCCGTGTTACCTACCACGCTGGACCCATGGCAATTTGCATATCGTCAAAATCCACGGACGACGCAATTGCCATGGCCCTCCACACTGCCCTTTCCCACCTGGAGGGAAAGAACGGTTATGTGCGAATGCTGTTTGTGGACTACAGCTCAGCATTCAACACAATAGTTCCTGCCAAGCTCGACACCAAGCTGAGAGGTCTAGGCGTACCCCCATTCATGTGCAGCTGGATACTGAACCTCCTGTCGGACCGCCGCCAGGTGGTGAGGATGGGCAGCACCACATCAGAGCCACTGACCCTCAACACGGGAGCCCCCCAGGGATGCGTGCTGAGCCCTCTCCTCTACTCCCTCTACACCCACGACTGCATGGCTATGCACAGCTCCAACGTCATCGTCAAGTTTGCTGATGACACGACAGTGATGGGCCTGATCGCCGGCGACGACGAGACAGCCTACAGGGAGGAGGTCGGATCGCTGGAGCAGTGGTGCCAGGAGAACAGCCTCGCCCTCAACGTCAAGAAGACCAAGGAGCTGATCGTGGACTTCAGGAGGCAGAGGGGAGAGCACAGCCCTATCTCCATCGACGGCGTTTGCAGTAGAGAGGGTCAGCAGCTTCAAGTTCCTCGGCGTGCACATCTCCGAGGACCTCACATGGTCCACGCACACCACACACGTGGTGAAAAGGGCCCAACAACGCCTGTATTTTCTCAGGCGTCTGAAGAAATTCAGCATGAGCCCCCGCATCCTGAGAACATTCTACAACGGCACCATCGAGAGTGTTCTTACAGGGTGTATCACCGCCTGGTACGGGAACTGCACGGCACTCGAGCGCAGAGCGCTTCAAAGGGTGGTGCGGACGGCCCAGTATATCGTTGGAGGTGAGCTCCCCTCCCTCCTGGACATTTACAACCAGCGGTGCGTGGCCAAGGCCAAACGAATTATAAAAGACATTGCCCACCCCAGCCACAAACTGTACTCACTATTACCGTCAGGCAGGCGATACCGCAGTATCAAGTGTCGTACAAATAGGCTTAGAGATAGCTTCCACAGTCAGGCCATCAGGCTGCTGAACAAGGGCGTATAACATATAACAATGTATATTTTATTACATTGATTTATATATACATATTGCTCTTTTCTGGGCTGATTTTTTCATTTTATAAATTGCATTTTTTATTTTTATTTTATATTCTTTATTCTATTTTTATTCTATTTTTATTCTATTTTTATCTATTTTTATCTTATTTTATAACTGCTGTCTGTCGTCGGGTATTGCACACAAGATTTTCACATCACTGCTTTATACTAAACTGTAAACTGTGAAGTGACAATAAACTTGACTTGACTTGACTTGACTTGGTACTTTGTCAACGTGCTTACACCGCTGTCTGCTTACAGGGTTTTTGGCTAGGGAGATTATTCCCTGGTCATACACCACTGTTTGTGTATATTTGTAATCCTCGATACCCTCCAGTAACTGCTCTAGATATATACACTCTTGTATAGTTGAGGCCAGAGCCTCACAGGTGGAAAGTGCTACTGTAGGCTGCTTCCTACTCTTCCATGAGACTTAAGAGCTGTTCTTACTGAGGCTTACACAGTATCCTGTGGTACTACGCCTGTCATACCTGCCATCAGCTGCCCAGTCGGCATCACTGTAGGCTAGTAGGCCTAGCTTCTCACTGTCGTTTCTTCTGAAACACAACTCTTTCTCTGTAGTGCCTCTGAGGTATCTTAACACATGTTTCACTCAGCTAAATATTGTGATAGTTTTCTTACAACAAAACTTAAATCTGGCCATGTACATGTGGTCAGGTATATAAGGCTGCCTACCGCCTCACTGTACATCCTGACATCATCCATTTTTACTCTATTTTCTGTTTTGTCAAGTTTCTGATCTTTTTCTGATCTATCTTGTTATCATACTTTTCCTGTGACATCTTTACACATCCATCAGACTGTTTGAAATCGATACCCAGAAAGTGTTTTAGTCTGCCTAAATCTTTTACCTTAAATTTGGCAGAGAGCATCTCTTTCACTTCCTTCAGTATTTTGTCATTGCTAGCTGCAATTATCAGGTGATCGATCCAGATGATTCTTATCACCTTCCCATCTTCTGTCTCTTTGTCATAGACACAGTGGTCTGCTGGGTTCTGTGCAAAATCATCTCTAGTTAAACAATCGTGCAAAATCCTAATCCAATTTCTACCGGATTGTTTTAGACCATTAAGAGATTTTTCTAGCTTACACACTAGACCTTCACCTCTTTCTTCATAACCCTCTGGTTGATCGATATAGATTTCATAATCTATAGGAGCGTGTAAGTACGCCGTTTTTACATCCATCTGATGCAGTAGCAAGTCATCCAGTGCTGCTTTCTGTAACAACACTCTTATACTCGTCAAGTTGACCGTGGGATTAAAAGTCTCTCCATAGTCAATCCCCATCCTCTGGCTATAGCCCTTGGCCACAAACCTTGCTTTGTACTTATCCGTTCCCTCAATATCACTTTTGATAGAGTAAACCCATTTACTCCTTATGATCTTCTCCTTTCAATGGACAGCAATGCAAGCTCCTTGCTGGTGCAGCTCGACCTTAGTGCCACTTCGACACAATCGACCACAGCATTCTCCTTGATCGCCTCGAACACTATGTTGGCATTAAAGGTTCGGCTCTTCTCTGGTTTAGATCTTACCTCACAAATAGAAAGCAATTTGTTCTTTGTGATGATTCACAATCGAATCACTAACCTAAGCTTTGGTCTTCCCCAAGGGTCGGTCCTTGGTCCTCTGCTCTTTGCAATCTACATGCTCCCTCTTGGTGATATTATTCGCAGTTATGGAATAAGTTTTAACTGTTATGCTGACGACACCCAAATCTATATTCCTATCAAGTCAAACGACTCCTCCCAGATCCATAAAGTTGAATCCTGCCTGACTCCGGCAGTCCTTTTAAGACCATTGTAACAGGTTAGGTTTGGACCCAAATGCTGCACACAGACACCAAAGGCAGATAGTGGTAATTATTGCGATAAATATCACACAGACAGGGACAGGCAGAGACGTTGTCGGGGACAGGCAGGGCATCAGAACCTTGGCTGGGTAGACGAACCAGGCAGGGACAGGCAGATGTGTCGACGGGACAGGCAGCAGATCAGAAACCATGCAGGGACAGCAACGGGAATCAGTCCGGGTACGCTGGAGAGTCTGTGTCATCTGGAACAATCTGGCCAAGTATGAGTGTGCGGGTAGACTTAAATAGGCCGGTTAATTATCATGCCTGCCGGTGTGGGGGAAATGTAAATGCAGGTTGACGCTGCCCCCTAGTGGAGGCAGGGTGAATAGCCATTGTGACAACCATGGCTATCAGTAAGCCGTCGCTTAACGTTTCACTTGCGTTCTGTAGCGCTGTGATGGTTTCTGCCCTTATGATATAGTCCGTGACACTTTCACTGTCTTCTGAAGCGATCTCAACATGATGTACAAGTTTATTATCTGGGTTTTCCCTTCCCGGCATAATATCCCCTTAATATCGTTAGGGCTTCTCTTGCATTGTCGGGAGCATCCCTCATAATTAGCGAGAGGCTTTTATCGTCTAAAAGTTGTATTAGCGGCATTTTTCTTGCCGCCTGCCGCTATCTCGGCTTCACCATTTGGTTCTCATTTGGTTAAAGAATTGTGTTCTTTAACCCTAATAGGTGAACTTCACCTATTAGGGTTAAAGAACACAATTCTGGTGAAGGTGTCCCAACACTTTGGTCTCCCACAGTTCATAACATTTTTGTTATTATTTTTGGTCAACGCACTGTAAATCCTTTCACTGTAATTTTGCACTGTAAATTCAATTTCACTTTTCACTTTTCACATGTCACTTTTTCAGTACTCATCTGAATTATTTATTAGTATTTTATTACTGCCAATTTGCACTATACGTATTGTTGTATATTGTATATACCTACGTATTACTGTAATAGTGTAATAACTGTAATTGTGCAATTCATCTGTCTATACATTTAGATTTAATTTATTTATATTTTGTTTATACTAGTTTAGTTTAGTTTGTTGTTATTTAGTTTTTAGGTATTAGTATTTTGTGTGCATTTATTCCCCCTGTTTCAACTGTTGCACCTTAATTTCCCTCGGGATAAATAAAGTCTCTTGAATCTTGAATGCTTGACGTTAAGGATGGCAGCTTCCTCATACGTTGCACTCGGAGAGAAATGGTTGTGACGGAGACGATGAACTGTTTAGCCCTTGGTCATGGTTTATGTTCCTCTGCACCACTGGTACATCCTTTCGCTCAGCCGAGTTAACTTAGAACACACACACACACACACACACACACACACACACACACACACACACACACACACACACACACACACACACACACACACACACACACACACACACACACACACACACACACACACCACACACACACACACACACACACACACACACACACACACACACACACACACACACACACCATCTGAACATGTACGTCAGGTGAACCCCCCCTCATTAACATACGACGCAAGCCTGCGTCCTTACTTAGCGCGTAACGCTTCAGTGCTTCACAGTGGTACAATAATAACACGTTTGTGAACATGGGTACAGAATATACATCATCTATATAACAACTGAGGACATATGTAGACATTTCACTTAACAAGTTTATCGTCTAAAAGGAGTGAATGTCTGTGTCATCACACAATTGTCACCATGGCTATTCACCCTGCCTCCACTAGGGGGCAGCGTCAACCTGCATTTACATTTCCCCCACACCTGCAGCGCATGATAATCAACCGGCCTATTTAAGTCTACCCGCACACTCATACTTTGCCAGATTGTCCTGATGACACAGACTCTCCAGCGTACCCGGACTGATTCCCGTTCCCGGCCCTGGACCTGCCCGCCCTGTCTGGTTCCTGATTTACCGCCCGTCCCTGACTACACCTCCGCCTGCCCCTGCCTGGTTCGTCTACCCAGCCCCGGTTCTGATCCCCTGCCTGTCCCCGACTACGTCTCCGCCTGTCCCTGTCTGTGTGATATTTATCGCAATAAATACCACTATCTGCCTTTGGTGTCTGTGTGCAGCTTTTGGGTCCAAACCTAACCCGTGACCACAATTAAGATATTTTACTTCCACTAGTAATACATTCTTCTACCTACCCAAGGTGAGTACCTCGAAACGGTGCAATTTAACACCAACTTGCTAACATAAACAGTCTATAAGTTTCTTATGGTATCCTATGTGTCAAGAACTTCCCGAAGTTAAGCTAGCTAACTATGCTAGCTAGCTAACAGTCATTTTAAAATATGACCGTTGGACAGTAGCGCGAGCTCACTTTTAATATCATAACTGAACTTGCCAGCGAACTATTAACGTTACACATGGTATGTAAATAAATGTCATGGATAACCCCAGTACCTAGCTGACGTTATGTATTTATTTATATTAGGATATCCACTGGTATTACGGTAACGGTCCCAATGTCAGGCTGGGGACCTCAACAAAGTGATGTCCACGATGGCCTGTGAGTACAGCCATTGACATTTCTTATTCTAAATACACTAAATACACTGTTACAAATGATATATCAACTATGTTAATCTGCACTTACAATGACTACAACTCTCTCACCTTTACGCAGCCATAACAAGTCTTCTTTTTATGAAAAGCCTTTCAAATTAGACCAAATGGTGGAGACACTACAGGAGGTCTTAAGACTGGTGAGTTTGAACCAAGCCCCCAGGATGTAGGCCAAGCGTTGAAACACATTTGTCGTAGTGGCCAAACGGGGGAATTACAAGTCACGTTGGGCCCAAAACTATTTTTTTCCATTGACTAACATGGGGAAAGAGACGTCTATAAATCAGCGTATACTTTTTTTTTTTTAGGGAAATTAACTTCCCATTACGAACACTTGAATAGTCCTTATTTGAATTATTAGGTCCTAAAAGTTGTAAAAATCACAGATAGCCATTGTAAGTGCAGCTTTTACATGTTCATAATTTAACTGTAATATGTATTTTCTAAGTTTAATCATTATTTGTTGCAATATTTCATGCGTGCAATATTTAGTCTTTTTTGTTTTATTAAGTCCAAGCTCACGTCTCGTTATGCTGTTCTCGCGTGAGTTAGAGAGACAAGAAACTGAGAGTAAGATGCACGGATACTTTTACAGCTCCGTTAGTTTAAGTTAAGTGCAGCCAACGAGGTATGTTGTGTTTGTATTTATTTTACGTTTATTACTTTGCTAAAGTCATCTCACATGCTGTGAATATTATTGTGTGTCTAACATGATACTGTTTGTCATTTATACTGTTTGTTTGTGTGTAGTTTTCACGGTGGATTCGGAGAGGAATAAACCCGTTATGAGAGCCACTTGAGTCTGCCTGTGCTTCGAGGGAATTACAGCCATCCAGGGCAGTGGCGTTTTCTCCCGGAGGCCAAGGGAAGCCAGGCTTCCCCTGTTTTTTCGGATTGTAGTTATAATTTTAATACATTTTTTAAATTAAAATAAAAAATTTTTATTTTTATTTTAATTAAAAAATGTAGGAGAGACGGTCCGGCAGCAACACACAGCCTGTGTGTTGCTGCCGGACCGTCTCTCCCCCATTCTCATTGAGTATTTTACAAAGAGTGAAACACAGCGCCCCCTAGATATTATGGTGAAATTGAGGAGGCCAGCCGAATGAGCTTCCCTTGGTGAAAAAAAAATGGAGGGATTGTCCCGGATTGACCAATCAGATGAGGCCCACGTCATGTCCCCCTGCCAACCTGTGATTGGTCAGGGCCATGCCAAGGGAGGCCAGAGACGGCTGGCATCCCCCCTCAAGGGAATGGGATCCCTTGATCCCATTGGATCGATTTGAAGGGAATCCCTTGACTCACAAATCCAATCAAATCACATCAACATCAGTACGTAGTACTGTAACTGTCATCCTCGCCGTTTGATAGTATTAAGCATTATGGAGGGTGGAGATTTGGCGTACTTAATAAAAAACAACTTTACTAAACTTCCGCTACAGCAGCAACTAAAAATTCAATCAGATGACAGGCCCATGCCCACACTCGAGCTGTGTGCACAGAGGAAAAAGGGAGCGAATCGGACGTTCAATGAGGACAATTATGTCCGCACGGAGTGGCTAACTGGAAGCGCTGAACTTCAGCGTCTATTTTGCTGGCCATGTCGTCTTTTTGACAAGGATTCGTGCTCCCTGAACAATCCTTGGGCAACTTCAGGATTCATCGACCTTGCCAACCTGTCACGGGCAATTGAGAGGCACGGTAAATCAAAAAATCACATAGATTGTGCTGTGAAATTGAAGCTTTTTTATTCATTACCGAATCTGCACTGCGCATTGAGCGGCTGGTTATGCATTTGGGGGGGGGGGGGAATGCTTAAATTAATAAGACGAGAGAGTTTTGGCTGGAGAGTGCGTGCGGACCTGTCGGTTAGATAACAGGCGTGTGCAAGTCCTGCATCTGTATGATACAACTGTGTAAAATGATACCGGGCGCTGTAATCACTCATCTGGTTACGTTATTGACCCAAAAAAACTGGCTTCCCCTAAAATTTGCCCCACGCCACGCTACTGATCCAGGGAGTTATTTGTATAGGCATAATGAACGCGCATCAGACCCACGGGACTGCGCGGCCAGCGCGTTCATGTGACAAATCCTGTTCTACAGGCTTCCTGCTGTCTGTATCATGGATGGATTAACATAACTAATTATGGATATATTGCAGATATTGGCTGTAATTCATAACTTGTATCCTCTTATAATTCTTCTGTGGGCTGTATGCAGTAAATCCTTTATCGTGAATGTTTGAATACATAAAATTAATGCAATAAACATAAATCCTTTATCGTGATTGTTTGAAAACAAAGTTAATGCAATAAACATTCTTTATCGTGAATGTTTGAATACATAAAGTTTATGCAATAAACATAAATCTGTTATCGTGAATGTTTGAATACATAAAGTTAATGCAATAAACATTAAAGTTTATTTACTATTTACTACTATCATGCAGGTCAAAGCCACAGTGGAACATCCTATACATCATGGATACAGCACGTTTTGAATCGGTTTATTTTTTATTTCTCCGATCCTGTATGTTTCATTGATACATCCATGGTTTAAGCCCAATAGTTTATTGTATTACCGTTGTAATTTACTTTATAACATTGTGACGCTTTAGCGGTGGTAGCCAGCTCGATATAGAAGACTGAGACAATGTTCTTATTTGATAGCCAAACTGGCCCAGATTTAGCCGTTATTTATTTTTTTATGGGTGCTCCGCGTACATGCAGTGACTGAATGTCACTGTCATGACTATGTCATGCTTGACTGATGTCAAAGTCGGCTTCCTCCCGCTTGGGGTCGGAAGAACAAAACAAGACGCGGCAGTCAGGATAGATCAGGATTGAGCTGGTTGCCGCTTATTAAGAAGCACGTTTCGACAAGTCAAAAAGTTCTATCCACACAGGGCCACAATGAGAGTTCCCAGTGGTGACTCTCGAGCATGAATCATTGTGCGTCAGATGTAACCTACAGTACCTTAGACCACCAAACAGAAATCCACAAATTATAGTAGTCAGGTTATTTGGCATAGTGTGTAAACATGAGAAAAATAGAAGATCTACCCCCCATGCATCAGGTACCCAAAACCCAACAGCTACACAGACCTCAATAAGCCAATTTATATACAATGAATGGCAATGGCAAAGGCAATGAATGACCCCAGCTAGACAGAACATAGTGGATGAACAATTGGCCAAAATGATTGCAAGTAATTTCCAACCATTTTCCATTGTGGAGGACAAGGGATTCCGAAGCTTCACACAGGCTCTCAATCCAAGCAGGAAAACACTCTCAAAAAATCATTCCGAGACTGTATGATAGAGAACGTGCTTCACTGCAGGCCAGGGTTAAGGAAGCTACTGCAGTTTACCACTGATTGCTGGACATCAAGAACCACCACTTTCATGTAAATAAAAGGTATATGTAGTAAAATAGAAGAGCCGTTTGGGAGCCGAAAGAGCCGGCTCTTCTTGGTGAGCCGAGCCAAATGAGCCGGCTCACTCAAAAGACCCGGAATTCCCATCACTACTCCACGCAGTCTCACACACACACTCCCGTCCTTTTCCCCCCCTCTCCTCTAAGTTATAACTCTCGCGTGACTCTCTCACTCCCGTTCCTACGCAACCTGCTCCCCCTCCCGCTCATTGACTGCGCTCGCAGCCAATGAGCCTCTATAGTGGACACTTACCCCAAACACATGCAGGTAAACAAACACACACATACAACCCCCAATGAACTCCCAAACCCCCTTTGTCCTGGAGGGAGACCCATGGTGGGCCAGGCCTCAGCGTTACAATATATAACCGCCTATAATAATGTATAATCTATAATGATACATTTACATACACAGTGATAAATTATACATTTTACATTGGCTTTTATCCAAAGCGACTTACAAGAAGTAATTTCAAAGAGACAACAATCTATTTCTGTGGTAAATAAAGAGACGAGTAGAACAAGTTCCAAGCATTCCCAATAGCAGGCCAATAGAGACAATCTCCCAACTACTAGGATGCCTGCATAATGTCATCAAGTGCATTAACAACATGAACGTACGATATGTTGAAAAAGCCACGTGCTTATAAGCACAAAAAGTACAAAGAGCATGAAAAGCAGAGCACAAGGATTTACCAAGTCATAAAAGCACAAGGACTTCGTGCCAATGTGAATACATAGCGCATCAAAGGGGAGGGGCTGGTTAAGCCGGGGGTGAAAACACACCTGACTCTAAACAGGTGTGTTTGGAGTCTCTTGCGGAACGTGGCGAGCGTCTCTCTGACGACGGCCGCTAGCTCATTCCACCGCTGTGGTGCCACAAGGAGAAGAGTTGGGACTTATTAATTATATTAACATTCAATTAAAATGTATGATCTACACAGTGGTTGAAAGTCATTAAATTAATTTACTCCCATTTGATATTACTTTAGACTTCTAATCAGAAGTCTAAATTGTCTTCTAATTACAGAGGGAAATATGTATTAATCTACATGAATATAATTAGAATGATACATTAAAGATGTTTCACATAATTGATAATATAACAGGATTTCAAAATACAACACATTCTCAAAGATTCTCTTACAGATATCCCTCCTGTCCCTAGACGGCTCAAGCAGCGTAGGGAGGACCATCAGAAGAATGATGAGCCGTCTAGGGACCACTGAGCTGTGGTCGGGGTACAGCATGAGAGGGAGGATGAAAGCCTGCTTTGCAGACCTCATGCAGCTAGTAGTAAGTACATGTGCATTTTGGTGTATTCCCTACCAGTAAGCAACAGCTTAGTCATCAGGCTATGTTTATTTGTGATGTGTTTTAATGCAGAGGCCTGCATCAGGTGTCATTCTTCAGCTAAGATCCTGGACATTGAAAAGGAGGTGGCCGAATACCTTAAACACGCCCCTTTTAAAAAGGGTGGATCGGGCAAGGTCATTTTCTGCATGACATCAGTAGCCTAATGGGCTATATGCACTAAGCTGTGTGAAGGACTTCCGGCTTCAAATTAAACGAGTAAACCTCTTCCGGTATATTTGTTTACTTCCAACTAGCAAAGCTACAGCTCCTGGGGTACTATTTCGCCATGAATTCCCATAAGAAAATGCGTTTTCAAAAACAGGAGAAGAAATACTCCGAACATTGTTGTGTTCCGCTTTGTTCGGCATCATCGAAATGTAACGGTATTTAGTTTCCATGGCATTCCAACCCATCCCGACCTGAGAAGAACCCGACGCGGACATCCGATTCTATACCAGGTAACGTTAGACCCAAGTTGTGCTATTCAGCTAACTGTTTGGCATCGACCAAAGTATCAGTTAATCTATAAAGAATCCTATCGTAAGTCTTAATACAAAATAGTTACTGTGCCTACTGCACATTGGTCAGATCATTTGATCAAGTTCATAGGATAAGGTGGAAACGTGTTTGGGTGATCAAACATATTTACACAAGTTAACACTGCTAATATACACCATCTAAAGCATAATAGTTATCAAGGAAGGTTATTCAAGTTTGTTTGAGTAGGGAGAGAATGTAAAGCTAAGCATTTAGGAGGGTAGGCATTGTCTAGGAGCATGGTTCAGTAACTAACAATAACTGTTCTACTCATAATAACCTACTTTTCCATGAAGCAGAGGGTATATTTCTAATTGTTTTCTCTTTCTTCATAGATTCTGCTTCTTGATTCATCGCCAGTGGTGTTGACACAGCCAATGCTCCTGTGTGGCAGGCAGTGTTGTGTGCAATCACATAGTGGCATTGCTGTTCCAAACAGTTGTGCAACGATTACACATGGATCCACAAGTGCAAAGATCAATTAGAGAAAAAGCTGACCATTTATATATACATGCCAAGATACGTGTCTTTGAGAAATGAACATGAGCAAAACCCAGGTTCTTCAATGAAATATTGGAATGACAAAATGTTATAAAATATTTTATTACAGTTCATTTTTCAATAATGTTTTTTAGCCAATATGTTACAATAGTTCAATAATGATGTATGTACAATATGTTAATGTTAATTTTTACAAATCGTATACAAATGACTTTACATTCAACAGTTTGCTTACATTGATAATGTTTGTGTACATAAGATTGACAGAATGTTTAACTAAATTATCTGCCACTGGAATAAACAAAATTCACTAAATTAAACTACAAAAACCTGGTGTTGAACCAATGCTTTACTTAACCCATGCCTTAACTAATGCCTTGTTTTGGTAGTTTGACAACAGGCATGCCACTGTAAACGTCTGCCAATAAGCCCTTTCATGGTGCAGTGAGATTTGTAGGTGGAGTACATCTCACTTTGCAGGAGTGGTGAGGATGGTGTCTGACACTTGAGCTCAGTGCAGTCCAAGATGACCTGGGTGTCTGGGAAATCTCAGAACTCCTCAGGGAGGTAAGCTTGCACTTCTGCAGGTGTGAGCCAGATGCATTGAGACCCTAGTGCCCAGGGCTAGAAAATGTGTCCATGTTGCAATAATGCAGCTCACTGTGGACTGGGTATGTTGAATCAATGCGCCGGGTCCCTCTCCTTCAAACCAACCAACAGGAAGACGAGAAAAAGAAAGAACTTGTCGATTGGCTGGAGCAGCTGTCTCTGGAAGGTTAAAAAAAAGGTTACTGCTTTAAGTTATAAACTAGTAAGGCTGTGCTCTTGTTTGGCTAAATGTTTTATAATGGTTATGTGTACCATACCATGGGGGAAAACTGAGTTGCTGTAGTGCACTGGTGTATTTAAAGGGGGCTGAGTCCTTTAGTGTAGCCTTCTGTAAATGCAATGGCATCCCACCCTCTGTTACTACAAAGCAGCTCAGACCATAACCTACCGTTGATGGACGTGCTCTGGAGGCTCTTGGCTCTGGAGACCCAAACCATTTAGTCAATTGAAGGCTCAATCAAACCCCAAAACGGGGTCAGGTGGTCATAGCTTGGAAATTTATTTACAAAAAGACATACATCATTCATTCAGTCATTAATTAACAAAGTAAATACAATTATACACGGTCACCAAAATAATGTTAGCTGTAACAACTAAGCCAATGTCTCATCTCGTATGCATGACAGGCTGCAGCGGTCACGCAGTAGGTACATTAACCTTTTTATTAAGACTTACGATAGGATTCTTTATAGTTTAACTGATGTTTACTTTGGTCGATGTCAAACAGTTAGCTGAATAGCAGAACTTGGGTCTAACGTTACCTGGTATAGAATCGGATGTCCGCGTCGGGTTCTTCTCAGGTCGGGATGGGTTGGAAAGCCATGGAAACTAAATACCGTTACATTTCGATGATACCGAACAAAGCGGAACACAACAATGTTCGGAGTATTTCTTCTCCTGTTTTTGAAAACGCATTTTCTTATGGGAATTCATGGCGAAATAGTACCCCAGGAGCTGTAGCTTTGCTAGTTGGAAGTAAACAAATATACCGGAAGAGGTTTACTCGTTTAATTTGAAGCCGGAAGGCCTTCACACAGCTTAGTGCATATAGGCCATTACCATAACGTTAATGTGTGGTTTACTGTTGCTAGCTAGGTCATTTCAAAAACACACTTTACTCAACAAAAAACCTACAAAATCATGTCAACATCAGCAAAACCAATTGAAATTAACTACGGGTACTAAGTTAACTACTAAGTTAAGCTGCTATTGTCACGGTTACGGTGGTTGACAGGGGCCGTGGCCAAGCCACGTGCGCTGGCGGCGCACACACACATCTGTCAACTATTGCCGTGGCTGATTACTAATTACCTCCGCGGCGTCACTAGGGCACGTTGCTCGTTCGTACTTCTTGTATTCTCGGATGTATGTTACAAGTTCTCCGGTAACCCACTTACCTGTTTTCTGTCTACTACCTGTCGGTACTACGCACCTCGACCTCCTGGTATCCAGACTCCTCGCCTGTCCCTAACCATCCGCCTGTCTACTACCTGTCGGTACTACGCACCTCGACCTCCTGGTATCCAGACTCCTCGCCTGTCCCTGACCATCCGCCTGTCTACTACCTGTCGGTACTACGCACCTCGACCTCCTGGTATCCAGACTCCTTGCCTGTCCCTAACCATCCGCCTGTCTACTACCTGTCGGTACTACGCACCTCAACCTCCCGGTATCCAGACCTCTTGCCTGTCCATGACCATTCCATGTGCGTTTTTGCAAATAAACCACCTGTTCTCCCCTCTCTGGTCTGTTGTCTGCTTTCGGGGTCCAACCCACACACTGCACTTGTGACAGCTATCACAGAAAACCAAATGTAGTTGGATAAATTCCTTTCTCTACCTTCTGTTCCCACGCTGTATCATGGGAGTAGGAAAATGGCCATATGGCAGACGCAAATATATGATTAATAGTGGGCTAACAGTTAGGCTAAACTAAAACAAGATTTATGAATGGATTATTTGGTCTTTATTCCGAGAAACACTCTGAATGAAGACTTTATTTTCTTCACATCGTCCACTGAAGATCAAGATGGGTGGATATTGTCCACTAATTGACCATTACATAGGCTAACGTTATGCCTAACCCAGTGGTTCTCAATCTTTTTGAGTCGGGACCCCCCAGAATATTTAGGTTGGTGTTGACCTAACCTAGTTGACCTAACCCTGACCATCGGTAAGCGAAATATCATTATATTTCTGCAGATAAAAACACATACGGATCGACTACCAATAGATACAATTCATACGCTTTCTTACCTCACATTTCCCAGCTGTCCTCCTGCTTCTTCTGGTGCTAGACTTCTAGCAATGTGATCAAAACTGTACTTGCTCCTTGCTGTCCTCATCTGGCTCAGGACTCAAGTGAGGTTGAGGAGATGCTCCCAGCAGCAAACCGCTCGACCAATCACATCAATTTATAGCTTGTGTTGTACAAGGATGTTTTTTGGAAAATAAAACCTGTGGTTGGAGATAGCTTACATAACAACTTTGGGTTTACATCTTGAGCTTAATTGACTTTAAGGATAGTTTTTATGCACAGGCAGTGCGCCTACTGAACTGCTAGGAGTGCTGCCACTTTCACTTTCAAAACATAGTCATTACCATTACACTTACATACTTGCTGGATTCTCTGGACTCATCACAGTTACTGCACTGTACTGCACTGTATTACCGATGCTGCTGCACTACTGGCACTTTATGTTTTTGAAACATTTTTGTAAAAACAAAACAAAAAAAACCCATATAATTTATGTCACTTTGCTTCTCTTATTTGTTTGTTTATTTTATTGTATATACCATTTTTATTTTTATGGTGTTGTTTTTTGCGGGAGGGAATGGGGAGTAAGCGTTCCTATGTACTTGATACAAATAGCAAATAAAAATCTACTTGCATTTGTTTTCTGTATTATATGTAATGTACTGTATTTGTATTCAAAGTATTTTCAGAGTTGGGCATCTGCAAATCACCTTTTTCACAAGCTAATTAATTGACACCTTTTGTATTGTTTCAGAGATGAATGTCAGCTGGCCTCAGCCCACAAAGGGAGCACACCCCCAGTCCACCTGAGGAGCTCACCCCCAGCCCTGAGGAGC
>CM051012.1:20513393-20578187 GCA_027704905.1 Muraenolepis orangiensis | reverse complement strand
TCACCCCAGCCCACCTGAGGAGCTCACCCCCAGCCCTGAGGAGCTCACCCCCAGTCTACCTGAGGAGCTCACCCCCAGCCCACCTGAGGAGCTCACCCCCAGCCCACCTGAGGAGCTCACCCCCAGTCCACCTGAGGAGCTCACCCCCAGTCCACCTGAGGAGCTCACCCCCAGTCCACCTGAGGAGCTCACCCCCAGTCCACCTGAGGAGCTCACCCCCAGTCCACCTGAGGAGCTCACCCCCAGCCCTGAGGAGCTCACCCCCAGCCCACCTGAGGAGCTCACCCCCAGTCCACCTGAGGAGCTCACCCCCAGTCCACCTGAGGAGCTCACCCCCAGCCCTGAGGAGCTCACCCCCAGCCCACCTGAGGAGCTTACCCCCAGCCCTGAGGAGCTCACCCCCAGCCCACCTGAGGAGCTTACCCCCAGCCCTGAGGAGCTCACCCCCAGCCCACCTGAGGAGTTCACCCCCAGCAATGAGGAGCTCACCCCCAGCCCACCTGAGGAGCTCACCCCCAGCCCACCTGAAGAGCACACCCCCAGCCCACCTGAGGAGCTCACCCCCAGTCCACCTGAGGAGCTCACCCCCAGCCCACCTGAGGAGCTCACCCCCAGCCCACCTGAGGAGCACACCCCCAGCCCACCTGAGGAGCTCACCCCCAGCCCACCTGAGGAGCTCACCCCCAGCCCACCTGAGGAGCACACCCCCAGTCCACCTGAGGAGCTCACCCCCAGCCCACCTGAGGAGCTCACCTCCAGTCCACCTGAGGAGTGT
This sequence comes from Muraenolepis orangiensis, assembly GCA_027704905.1. Lineage (NCBI taxonomy): Eukaryota > Metazoa > Chordata > Actinopteri > Gadiformes > Muraenolepididae > Muraenolepis > Muraenolepis orangiensis. The sequence continues at coordinate 20,577,412 of CM051012.1, read as the reverse complement.
CACCTGCCACGCCCTCAAGCCCAAGCCAGACACTCTTATTGTTTTAATAAAATATGGCGATTTGAAATGATTCATAACTTCTGCTTGGTTTCTGTTGAGATTGTAAAATAGGCCTGCTCATAAATGCTCTCATAAAGCATAGGCCTACCTGTATGTATACATTTAATGGCCATTCAGAGGCATAAAGTAACTCCTTAAACACGTTCAATAAACGTGTCAAAGTCAGTGGCGTTGCGCAATATTTCGGGGCTCCCCCGCAGGTCGGACCATGGGGCCCCGCCCCCTCCCCTAAATCAATAAGGCATATTTTGTAAACAGTATAGGTCAGTAGGAACTCATGTGTACACTGTTGTACGGTGTTGTCGCGATCGTGAAGTCCAAGGGGGGGGGGTTGTCGCGTTCGTGAAGTCCAAGGGGGGGGGGGGGGGGTTGTCGCGTTCGTGTGAAGTCCAAGGGGGGGGGGTGGGGTGGGGGCCAGGGCGCCCTCTGCGCCCTGTTCCCGTTACGAAATCTAAGAGGATAGCCTACAGTGGGGTGGGGGCCTCCTAAGCTCCGGGGCTCCGGGGGCTGCGGGGGCCTCCGCTACGCCACTGGTCAAAGTCAACGTCTAGTGGACGTGACTGAAACCTCATTTAAACGTTCATCGCACCATTTTTCTCAAACGTTGTGTTTGACACCTTTTCTCGTGTACGAAACGTGTTTGACACCTATTCTGAACCAATTTCCAACGTGTTTAAAGCGTAATCGGGAACCTACACTTTAACCTAAAACGAACGTGTTGTTTTGCTTGGATAATAGTATCCTTACGCCTTGTTCACCCCTCCCTGCATGTTCGTGTGTCATGCAAAGCCAAAATGTATATTAGCATAATTCACACATTTTGGCTCGAGGCACAACTCGAGGCACTGGCAGCTTAGTCATTTGTTCATCACCACTCACCTTCAAACAAGCCAAGAAAAGCCGGCATAACATGGAACTGTAAGGTGGGAGGTGCTGCTACCTGTCTGAAGGGACTGTAAGGTGGGAGGTGCTGCTACCTGTCTGAAAGGACTGTAAGGTGGGAGGTGCTGCTACCTGTCTGAAGGGACTGCCGATGACTGTCCGCACCGCTGAGTAGCAGACGTGGAGGGAGGGAGGGAGGGAGGGAGGGAGGGTAGGTAGAGAGAGCATCGGAACTTGACAGTTTAATCTCCCGACCTGATATTTTTATCTTTTATTCAATCAATATATTTTTTTGAAAGGGAAACTGCGCAAACAGGAGTAGATATATTATATATTATATTAATTTATTTAAAAAATAAAAAATTATCCCATAAAAAGGGCAGGGGCTCAAGCCCCCTTTGATTTTCCTTTTGTTAAACATCAGACCAAACTTCACACTTCATAGATGTGTTTGTATTTTTTATTTTATTTTGAGGAATGACACAATGAAAAACGATATAGAAATATAGAAATGTTTCTGTATCAAAAAAGCTGAATTTTGCCGGATTTGTTTTAGAAATGTCACACATTTCAAATGTCAACATGATTGTTCACACTATTCATATTATTAATCATTAATTAACGATGGGCTTGAGGCGCACCTGGCCTGGGAGCGATACACTTGACCACTGTGATGGAGTCGGGGTCCCAGACGCAGTCCTCCTCCAAGCCGCTTTTCGTCATGCCACAGTTTGGAGGGCACCAGGCGGTGTCGAACACCTCCCCGCAGCGGGCATCGTGCCAGGTCTGCTGGCGCGGATGGCCCTGGTAGTTGATCGCGATCACCCTCCCCACGTTGACCCTGACCCGGAGCACCACCCGCTGGGCTTCAGGCAAGCCGATGGGATACCGACTGGCTTTGTTCAGGTCGCGGCTGAGGTAGACGCCGCGGCCCAGCATCCCGACTTTAGACTGGCGGAAACCGTCACGCATGATGACATCTGCGATGGCCCGGGTGGTGCCGTGGTACATGTTGTAGGTTTGATTGCGCTGTGGCTGTTCCTGGCCCATTCTCTTGACCCCGTCAGGAAGCACAAAGTCATCTTCCTCCCAGTAGAATTGCGGCTGTTGTTGGAACATTTTGTTTGTAGGAATTCTGCCTGTAAAACACAGCCATTAGTGACTTGAATGAATCAATGCGAGAGACGGTGCCTCGCAGAGAAGATGTGAAACCACGCAAACCAACAAAAGCGTATATTCACTTTTGATTCAAAAGTGAATATACGCTTTTGTTTGGTTTGTGTTAAAAATGTATTTGAAATAAACTTCTTTTGAAGTCTTCAAAAGTTTTGAAGATTTGTTTCTTTCAAATACATTTTTATTTAACAATCTATAGGCGAAACACAAGTCTGTTTTAATATGATCATTAAGTAATTTATAATAGCTTATACCCAAGACTACATTCTACCTGCACACACGTTTAATAAAATAAACAATTATATAAACACATTTGATTTCCATAATGAAACATAACCAAAAAATAACATCATTTCTGGCCCAAACAAAAGACAGCTAACGTACCTGTGCGTTAAACGCTCCTGTGTGTCGGTAGAGTGCAATCGTCTGTCTGTTTGTCTGTATGGGATGATCCTTTCTTTTATATCTCCTAAACGTTTCGTTTCGTTTTCGTTTCATCAGAAATGATTTTTAGTTATCTCTCAAACAGGATGCTCTTACGCGGAGGGGCGGTCAACGAGAGGAGGCCGGTCAAAGGATAGCGAGGGGCGGGGTGGAGAAGTGGAGAGGAGACGGGAGTGGAACAGACTAGAATACTTTCAATACTGTCAATAATATTTCCAGAGATGCGGTTAAAGACGCGTAATTCTATGGCATAGTCCATAGAAACAGTTGTGATTAAGTCAACCCTATGACAACCATTATCAAATATAATATACAGTATATTCAAACTCAATATTTGCATTAGGCAGGATTGTATTTTTTGACGATTTTTAAATGAGTGCTTTTATTGTTGTGCATTGTCAATGTGAAGAGCTAAGTCCATGTTTGTTATGTCCTGAACTAGAGCACCAACTGCACTGGTCCCCAAGTTGAAACCCCAAGCACTTCCTGAAAAGGTTCTTTCTCCAGAAGAGGCGCACCAGGTTGCTGCCAGCTTGATACAAGCAGGAAAGAGGAGAGAGAAGCTGCGTGGCTATCCAAGCGCGTTCTCACTCTAAACCAGTTGACTGGACAGGCTATAATGCATGTGAAGACAGAACATCTCAGACCTAAGCCTAAAACGATTGTAGTGTTTGGGCCCCTTATCGATTCTCTGTCACGGGAGACGCGGAGAATGAGGAACGGGGACTTAGGAGGTGAACCAAAATGCGCGGCTCGATGACACGTATCAAAGTAAAGAGACATTTGCAGTAATACAATAATACTCAAAAGCAAAAGACCTAACTACAAAAACCTGACGGTGGCATGACGTGAAAACATGACGCTTATTCATACACATGAAACAAGTACGAGCCTAACAAACAACGAAACCGTATATAATGAACTGGCGCCGAACAAAATAAGACTCCGCCTATTTAAACACAAGGAACATAACGCACGGAAACAATGAGGTCCCAGGCAGCCAATCAGAGGGCAGGAAACATGAGGGGGAAGATCAAGGTGATGCGCTGCAGCTGCGGGGAGAACTAACAAGGGGGCGTGGCTATCAGGACGAGGGCTGGGGAAACGATGACATGAATGCGGGACGTGATTGTTGACGTCCTCATACGTTGCACTCGGAGAGAAATGGTTGGGACGGAGACGATGAACTGTTTAGCCCTTGGTCATGGTTTATTTTCCTCTGCACCACTGGTACATCCTTTCGCTCAGCCGAGCTAACTTAGAACACACACACACACACACACACACACACACACACACACACACACACACACACACACACACACACACACACCATCTGAACATGTGCGTCAGGTGAACCCCCCCCTCATTAACATACGACGCAAGCCTGCGTCCTTACTTAGCGCGTAACGCTTCAGTGCCTCACAGTGGTACAATAATAACACTGCATCCCTTTGTGAACTTGGTTACAGAATATACATAATCTATATATATATAACAACTGAGGACATATGTAGACATTTCACTTAACACCCCCACTTGTACTCAGGTTGCTGTACTCCAAACATGTAAACAAAACAACAAAAATAAAATGTGGACCTCCTCACACATTTTAAACTCCAAAAACGATTCCTGTAAACTTCTTCAGTTTCAGCTTAGTTACAGGTGTTGTCATTTTGTCTGCCACCATCTCTTCAGTAGGGCAGTACACCAGTTACTTTCCCATCATTTACCGTTGATCTTATGAAGTGGTATTGTTGGAGCCAGATTCAGTCCTTATTATTTGTTTATTTATTTTGTTTGATATATGAAGCAATATTGTTTGGAAAACGGTTGCAAATTAACTTGATTGATAACACCTTTTATTTGTTATGATTTGGATGCGTGTTGCTTCGACAACGTGGAGGCGTGTCTGGTCCAGCCCATGTCGAACCGGTGATTGCAGCACCTGAGCGTGTGAACCCGCTTTTATCAATGAAGCCGGTTCCCTAGTAAAACACACTGGAAATGCAAGGCACGCAGCCCAGACGGTTTTTGACCGTCGCAAGCGCTACGGATTTATGAAGTGTAGAAATAGGAAACCAGGACACCATGCAACGGGAATAAGCCACAGCACACCTCCACGTCGTATGGTAAGAACCCATCCACGCTAAACAAAGCTTCAAGTAAAAGACAATAAATACCATTTTCTACAAACAAACAAACTCATCTCTGCCGTCTTTCTTACGGAAAAGCGCATGCGCGCGTCAACCAAGGCTGTGGATCCCACAGGTACTTTATGTCAACATGCTTACACCGCTGTCTGCTTACAGGGTTTTTGGCTAGGGCGATTGTTCCCTGGTCATACACTACTGTTTGTGTATATTTGTAATCCTCGATACCCTCCAGTAACTGCTCTAGATATATACACTCTTGTATAGTTGAGGCCAGAGCCTCACAGGTGGAAAGTGCTACTGTAGGCTGCTTCCTACTCTTCCATGAGACTTAAGAGCTGTTCTTACTGAGGCTTATGTAGCAGGTATATAAATATACAGGAATGCATTCCACCAATAATCCCTCACGTTTTATTTTATTGTTCCATTATTATTTATTGTCACTTTTAGTTTGGTATGTTTACTACAAAAGACCGTTTTGGGAGCTAATGCTTTTATTTTGAAGTCTTCACTCCCGGCAGTGACGTCATCTACCTGCGTTGCACCCTCTCTCACTCAGTTGTTTGCATGGCAGACTGAGGTGAGGAGAGTTTGTCATGTGCTCTTTGTAGATTTCTGTTCTAAATTATGTTTACAGTGTTTATATAATCTTAAACTGTGAAACAAGGTTATAATATCATTCCATGGTGCTAATGTGTTGCTGTGTAGTTGTTTTGCAGAAGTTTGAGTGTTTTAGCAAACTTTTAGTTAAGTGTACTGTTTAGCAGCACGTGCGAGGACTCACACACAGCACCCGCAGCATGTTTAATGGCGTCTTTTCCCCACCACAGACTGGTGTGTTGCAGACGTCCATGTGTATTAATGCTGCTGCATTATTGTGTTTATTTCATGCAGGTATGTTTGTTGCTCCCATGTTTTTGGTCTATTGTGTTTTGTACTATGTGTTTATTTTATTGTTTTATTTACATGTCTAAAAATACTAATTAGCCGGTGGTGCATACATTTCCAGTGTAACTGTAATTGTACAGTGTATTGTGATCTATTGTGACAGATTTGATATCTGAATGTTTTATAAGTACTAGTCACTCAGTTGTTTGCATGGCAGACTGAGACTGGTGTGTTGCAGACGTCCATGTGTATTAATGCTGCTGCATTATTGTGTTTATTTCATGCAGAGGAATAAATACGCCACAGTTTCGACTAAAGACAACAACCGAATCTCCTTGTCCATCAAACACGCACAACACAACGCAGAGTCGTAGCAAGGGTCTGCTGAGAAGTAGGACCAGACCGGCTACATTGGTGCCGTGACCCGGATCACATCGTGGATCAACACCAGCTTGGTCACCGGAGGTTGTCCGACGTCAAAACAACAACAAAAAAGAGGTTCCCTTATGAAGGTTATATTGAAGTGGCTTTGTCACAGTTACAAGGACATTGTGTTCTTTCTGAAAAAATGTGTGTCAAGTGAAAGGAAAAGACATTGAAAAAAATGTCCATTGTTTATTGTGAATCAGTATTTTCTGTTTTTGTTGACATTAACTAAGTTTTTTTTAAACAAAAAAGATGTATTTCAATGTAATGGGGAAAGCTGTTCAAAATGTTTCTGGTTTTGGGAGGGGGGCGCAACTTCCTGGTTTGGAATTATTTAACTCTCCAGTTGCTGGTTTGGGGAGGGGTGCACCGCTGTTTAACTCTTCAGTTGCAAGTCCAGGCGACATGATGTCGCCAGCGCCCAGCTACACCCGCCCAGTTATTGTTCCAGACAATGGAGGTTCCCCAGTTCTCACCTCCACCCGTCTACCTAGCCACCCGTCCCTTACCGACAGACCTACCTTTTCACTTTCGGCCATCCCAGACAGGAGTGACCCAGCTTTGAGTGATCTCATCGCACACATCGCCCAGCAAGTGGGACAGTCTATATCAGCTCAGTTAAAGGAAGAGAGTCAAGCGAATGAAGGCAGTCAAGCACGGGTTCAGAACTCGGGTGCAGGCCAGTCGCGCGTTGACTCCACACTTAACCTGACTGGTGTGAAGTTAGTCATGCAGTCCGATGTGAGAGAGCCTCCTGTGTACAGAGGAGATGGGTCTGACAAGCTCTCAGTGCATGAGTGGGAGGAGCTCATGGACACGTACTTGAGGAAGAGGAGCATACAGCTGGGTGAGCAGCATCAGGAGATGTTGACTAGATTGATGGGCAAAGCCAGAGACATTGTGAAGATAACGCTCCGTAGCAATCTGTTATTGAAGCCTCACGAGAACCCAAAAGTTATAACTGACATATTGAAACAGCATTTTAGTGGTGTGTCATGTTCGAGTATGCCCCTTGCAGACTTCTACAGCACTGTGCCTGTAGCAGGAGAGGACCCTGTCGAGTACTGGATCCGCCTTAACAAAGCTGTTGATGCAGCTGAGGAGGGCTTGAGCAGACATGGGAGACATATTGATGATCCCCGTCGAGAAGTAACCATGATGTTTGTCAAGTATTGTCCAGATCCCTCCCTGGCTGCAGTGTTGCGGTTCAAAGCGCCAGAGAAGTGGACAGCTGGTGAAATACAGGAGCATGTTGACCGTTATCAAATCGAAAGGAGAGAACAGCTGAACACCAGACCAAACCGCCCCAGCGCAGCAAGACATGTGGCAGCTCATGTTCAAACACCTGAGGTGCCTGAGGAGGTGTCTATGCCTAGCCTTCCAGTGTTGCCCCCAGTCCAGGCTGAAGCGAATGTCACATCTGCTCCTCAGTTTGATGGTAATTGCCTAAAGACTTTGATTGGCCTGCTTGACCGCACACTAGCTCAGAACAGCCAGGCGATGGCTCAGAACGGCCAGCCGATGGCTCAAAACAACCAGCCAATGTATAGGCAGCACCCGTCTGACCAGAGAAAACACTGCAAGGTATGCAAGTCTATGGAACACTCCACTCTAGCACACTGCTGGCGGGAGCGCCTGTGCTTGTCTTGTTTTAAGCCTGGCCATATCAAGAAAGACTGTCAGAGTTACACTCCCGGACGGGAGGACCAGGCCGCACATTCACCTCGAGAGCAGCAGCCTTTAAACTGACTGGCCCGCATTTGGAGAGGGGACGTGTGGGTGAGGACAAACAAACCCTCAGAAGTGACAGTGAATATGAACAGTGTTATGTGAAGTTGTGCGGTGCAGCACCGGCTGGTGTGACGATAATAGCACAGAACACGCATAGAGTTGAGCCATATGATGAGCTATTCTATGCTCCAGTCAATGTGAATAATATGTTCCAGATGCAGGGAATGCTTGATTCAGGTTCCATGGCCTGTACTTTCAGTGAAGAAGCAGTGGAAAAGATGCTGAGTGAAAAAGTATTGTCAGAACCAAGACCGATGACTCAGGAAGTGGTTTTAGTTGGGTGTGGAGGAAAACTCACTAAACCGAAGTGCATGTACGAAGTTGAACTGAAGGTGTATGGGGAGAGCTGCATCGTTCCAGTTCTTGTGGTGCCAGGCCAGCGAGATGATCTCATCATTGGCACAAATGTGATCAAGTTTCTCATGCGCAAGTTGAAGAACAGTGATGATTACTGGCGGCTTATCTCCGTTTGCAGTCTTTCCTCATCCCCAGAGTGTGAACAGTTCTTGGACCTCATGGCGAACACATCCCGTTGGAGGGGTGAGGAGCTACCAGACAAAATTGGCACAGTCAAGCTGAAGCAGTCAGTCACTCTCCTAGCAATGCAAGAACACCTCGTTTGGGGTAAGCTACCTAACGATACTCCCATGTCACCGGGAAGCACTGTGATAGTTGAGCCGACCTCATCCAAGTCCATGCCACGTAACATCATGGTTGGCCGGATCGTGACACCTCTGTGGGGTGATAGGTGGGTCCCCATGAAGGTCACCAATCTGTCTGATAGACCAGTTACGCTGAAGAGGAACTGTAAACTGGCAGATGTGTCCCCCTGCTTAGCTGTAGAAGATTTTGAGCTCCTCCAAGGCTCTAGTCAGATTGACAAGGCTGTCCCAGGCAAGCACCATACACCAACCAGTCCTTCAGATCTCGAACAGAGGCTGCGAGATGTTGGCCTTGACAAACTTGACATACAACCTTGTCATACTAGCTACACAGGGAAGGAGAAGTTAGTCCAACTGCTCGAGTGTTACAACGATGTCTTCTCCAAGCATGAAATGGACTGCGGTGAGACGAAGGGCTTTGTCCACCGCATTCGACTTACCGATGATCGCCCATTCCGCCTTCCTTACCGGAGAGTACTCACTACCAGAAACTACGTCAAGTCTTGACAGACATGGAGGAGCAAGGGATCATTCGGAAATCTATGAGTGAGTATGCCTCACCACTGGTGATGGTATGGAAGAAGGACGGAAACTTGAGGATCTGCACCGATTTCCGGTGGTTGAATGCGAGAACACTCAAGGACGCCCATCCTCTTCCACATCAGTCAGACTGCTTGGCTGCCTTGGGAGGGAACACCTTCTTCAGCACGATGGACTTAACGTCCGGCTTCTACAACGTCCCCATGGCTGAAGAGGACAAAAAATACACAGCCTTCACCACACCGCTAGGCTTGCATGAGTATAACAGGATGCCGCAGGGACTGCAATAGTCCTGCCTCATTTATGCGCATGATGCTGAGTATATTTGGGGACATGAACTTCAGCAGTTTATTATGTTATTTGGATGACTTGCTTGTTTTCGCATCAACTGAAGAGGAGGCCCTACAGAGACTGGAGGTCGTCTTCCAGCGCCTGCGAGACAACAACCTCAAGTTGAGTCCTAAGAAGTGTCACCTGATGCGATCGTCTGTCACGTTTCTGGGTCATATCATAGATGGCGGCGGAGTAGCTGTGGATCCCGCAAAGGTGGAAGTCATATCCACGATGTCGAAGTCTGATCTCATGGAAGATGACGGATGTACACCCTCAGTAAGGAGGATCAAATCCTATTTGGGCATGGTGTTCTTCTACCAGCACTTCATCCCTAGTTGCTCTTCCATTGCCAAGCCACTCTTTGCTCTGACTGCTGGACAAAAGAGAAGAGGAAGGATGAAAGTGAAAGTGAATGTGAAGGCAGGAACATTCAGGAAACTGAAACCTGATGACTGGACTCCAGAGTGTGACATCGCCTTTGACAGTCTTAAAGAAAGTCTGCTGAACTGTGTGGTCCTTGCACATCCTGATTTCTCACGTCCCCTGATTCTGTCAACTGATGCTTCCTTGGACGGGCTTGGCGCAGTGTTGTCACAAGTAGCAGCTGGTGAAAGTAAAGCCCGTCCCATAGCTTTCGCAAGTAAGACACTGAGCAGCTCTCAGAAGAATTATCCAGCTCACCGGCTTGAGTTTTTGGCGTTGAAGTGGAGTGTGTGTGACAAATTCAGCCATTGGCTGAAGGGCAATTCCTTCACAGTATGGACGGACAATAATCCACTCACATACATAATGACTAAGCCCAAACTCGACGCCTGCGAACAACGATGGGTCGCAAAGCTCGCTCCTTATACTTTCAGTCTGAAGCACATTGCAGGAACCAAGAACGTAGTGGCTGATGCTCTCAGTCGGGACCCGTTTGCCAAGACAGTTGGGCGTAGACTTGTTACAGAGTCCTATGGCAATCTGCTTGCCGAATCTGATGAAGTTGGAGAAAATGGAGTTCAGGATGTCTTTCGCTTAAAGGTCCAGTGTCAGCGGACGAAGAGGTCAAAACAAGGTGCTGTGACTCAGTCCCATTGTTCTCCGCCCCTGTGTAACAACATTGTGAAAGCTGTCCTTGATTCTCATGATCACTGGGATGTAGCTGCAGAGTCCAGGGCGACAGAGTTGATCCAGTCCGTTCAACACCTTGTTCCACCAGGGCAGGATCTGCTACCTGCCTTCTCCCTGGAAGAGCTCTGAAAAAGCCAAGAGCTTGACCCTGGCATCTCTAGAGTCATGCCTTTTCTGAGTCGACAGAGAAGACCCTCAAGGCGGGAGAGAGACGGTCTGGACACAAGTGCTCTGGTACTCATCAAGCAGTGGGAGAGACTTAATGTCATTGATGGAGTGCTCTATAGAGTCACCAAGGATCCCTTGAGCAAACAGAAGAGGCGTCAGTTTGTCTTGCCCCAAAGTCTGGTAGACAAGGCCTTGCGTGGTGTACATGACTTGGCCGGACATCAAGGGCAGGCAAGAACGATTTACCTGACAAGACAACGCTTCTTCTGGCCTAGAATGGAGCACCAAATTAAGGACTATGTGAAGTGCTGCCAGAGGTGCATCCTGGCCAAGACACCGGATCCTTCTGCCAGAGCTCCGCTTGAAAGTATCAGGACTACCGCTCCTATGGAACTAGTGTGTTTGGATTTCTGGAGTGCGGAAGATAGCAAGCAGCGTTCAGTAGATGTTCTTGTCCTGACAGATCACTTCACGAAGTTGGCCCATGCCTTTCCCTGCACAAACCAACAAGCGAAACAAGTTGCTAAGAAGTTGTGGGATAACGTCTTCTGTGTGTATGGGTTTGCGGGGCGCATACATACAGATCAAGGAGCCAACTTTGAGAGTGAGCTCATCGCAGAACTGCTTAGACTATCGGGTGTCTCCAAGTCACACACTACAGCCTACCACCCTATGGGGAACGGAGGGACTGAGAGATTTAACAGGACTCTGGGGGGTATGCTCCGTTCACTGCCATTGAGAGAGAAGGCCAAGTGGCCCCAGCAAATCCAGACCCTGACATTTGCATACAATGCGACAGTGCATGAGACGACTGGGTACGCACCCTTCCACCTAATGTTTGGTCGGGTTCCAAGGCTCCCCGTTGATGTGATGTTCAAACAGGTCCTACACGACCCAGTGGTTGTTGACTATGGCAGCTATGTAACAACGCTTATGTCCCACCTCCATGAAGCAGCAGACATTGCTCGAAAGCATGCCATCAAAGAGCAAGACAAGCAAGCCAGAGGTTACAATCGAAAGATCAAGGGGACTTGCCTGAACGTGGGAGACAGAGTACTTCTCGCCAACAAAGGCGAGAGGGGAAAGAAGAAACTTGCGGACAAGTGGGAACCAACAGTCTATACTGTCGTGGACAGCAACCCACAGACTCATGTCTACATGTTGGAAGATGACAAGGGTAAAACAAAGGTAGTGCATCGCAACCTTATCCTGGATATCAGTTTCCTGCCCATAGAGTCTGCTCAAGGAGACATGCCGGAGACTGAGGACAGTCTTGATGATTCAGAGGAAGGGTCTCGGATGGAGGATCTCGTCAACTCTTTGGAAGAGGAAGAGGGTTCGGAGGATAGGACAAGCGCATGGGCACTGAGTGGGGCGGAAGACACTGCCAGTCACCGGTCCTGTGACGAAGCTGATACAGACGAAGATCACTCTGATGGAGAGCTAGATCAGTCAAGTGTACCAGATACAGCATCAGTGATCGACGCAAGCAGTGTCCAGTCATTCAGACCGGTTACAGCGTCAGCAGTTGACACATCAGACTCAGTGTCGAAGGTTGACACATGCCATGTCCCGACCGTTATTTCTGACACTTTACCAACAGTTGCAGAACAGGGCCGAGACAGCCAAGCACCCACTCAAGCAGACACGCAGGGTGTGGTCAGGACACGTGCTGGCAGGGTTGTTAAGAGAGTCAGCCGTTTTGTAGAGACAATGGCTCAGAGGCCGACCAGCATGAGGGGGTTCGCAAACTCTTTCAGTAAGAGATCCCAGTCTCTTCTTACCCTGTTCTAAAGGGGCTGTATTATTTCTTCTTGTTTGTTTTCTTTTATTGAGATGTTTCTTTTTTTTATCGTTGCCTTGTTTTTTTTACGTTTTGCAATGTGTCACTGTAAGTGATGTACTGTTTACTGTATGTGCTCACGAGTACGGTTTGGGACTCAAGTAGGCCGGGTAGTTTGGTGTACACGGCACCAAGCAATTCTAAGAGGGGACTAAGGGTTGATCACCCTTTTGATTTCTCTGAACCTGTTTACCAGGTAGCTTCTAGCTGATTGTGAAGATGGTATCTTTATGTGAACTCGTGCCAGTTTTAACGCAGTGTTAATGTCCCTGTCAGTGTTATGTCCTGTCAGCCGCTCAGGATTTTGGTGTAATTCAGGAGGGGTGAATGTAGCAGGTATATAAATATACAGGAATGCATTCCACCAATAATCCCTCACGTTTTATTTTATTGTTCCATTATTATTTATTGTCACTTTTAGTTTGGTATGTTTACTACAAAAGACCGTTTTGGGAGCTAATGCTTTTATTTTGAAGTCTTCACTCCCGGCAGTGACGTCATCTACCTGCGTTGCACCCTCTCTCACTCAGTTGTTTGCATGGCAGACTGAGGTGAGGAGAGTTTGTCATGTGCTCTTTGTAGATTTCTGTTCTAAATTATGTTTACAGTGTTTATATAATCTTAAACTGTGAAACAAGGTTATAATATCATTCCATGGTGCTAATGTGTTGCTGTGTAGTTGTTTTGCAGAAGTTTGAGTGTTTTAGCAAACTTTTAGTTAAGTGTACTGTTTAGCAGCACGTGCGAGGACTCACACACAGCACCCGCAGCATGTTTAATGGCGTCTTTTCCCCACCACAGACTGGTGTGTTGCAGACGTCCATGTGTATTAATGCTGCTGCATTATTGTGTTTATTTCATGCAGGTATGTTTGTTGCTCCCATGTTTTTGGTCTATTGTGTTTTGTACTATGTGTTTATTTTATTGTTTTATTTACATGTCTAAAAATACTAATTAGCCGGTGGTGCATACATTTCCAGTGTAACTGTAATTGTACAGTGTATTGTGATCTATTGTGACAGATTTGATATCTGAATGTTTTATAAGTACTAGTCACTCAGTTGTTTGCATGGCAGACTGAGACTGGTGTGTTGCAGACGTCCATGTGTATTAATGCTGCTGCATTATTGTGTTTATTTCATGCAGAGGAATAAATACGCCACAGTTTCGACTAAAGACAACAACCGAATCTCCTTGTCCATCAAACACGCACAACACAACGCAGAGTCGTAGCAAGGGTCTGCTGAGAAGTAGGACCAGACCGGCTACACTTACACAGTATCCTGTGGTACTACGCCTGTCGGTGGCATCAGCTGCCCCGTCGGCATCACTGTGGGCTAGTAGGCCTAGCTTCTCACTGTGGTTGGCAGGGGGCGTGGCGAAGCCACGTGCGCTGGCGGCGCACACACGCTCCTGTCAACAACGATTACGGTGTTTGGCAGGGGGCATGGCCAAGCCACGTGCACTGGCGGCGCACACACACACCTGTCAGTGATCACCCTTGTCTAATTGCTAATCACCTCACCTGGGGTATATATACTCTGTCTATCCTTTACCCCAGCGTGAGGTCGTTACTTTATACTGCACGTGTTCTTCCGTCTGTTTGGTACCCGTCGCCTGCCTACTACCCGTTCAGTACTACGCACCTCGACATCCCGGACTACTCGTCGGTCTACTACCCGCCGGTACTCCGCGGATCGACTCCACGGATCGTTTACTCTTGTATTTTGTGAGTGCTTTTGGAATAAAGCCGTTCGTATCGCTCCACTGTGTCGTTGTCTGCGTTCGGGGTCCAACCCACACCCCTCATCGTGACAGAACGACCTCACCACTATGGACCCCGGCAACTTCAACCACTGGATGCAAAATATGCAGTCTCAACTACATGGGACGCTCTGTGGACCTGGCCCCGTTGGACCCCGGCCACCTAGCTCTGGTGGACCAATTGGAGCTGAGGGATCACCGGTTAATCGACCTGGGCCCCGGTGATCTCGAGCGGGTGAGGCATGTGGTCGATGCCCTGAGGAGCCGTGGCAGATCACAGGTTCGAGCTCTGCGGAGGCTGGAGAAGGAGTGGAGGGTCATGTTAGCCCGGATAGCCCTCGACGACTACTTTAAGTGGAAGCCCGTGTTTGATTCCCAGTGCGGACAGTGGCCGCGGGGACTGCAGGTCATGATGGACCAGCTCTGGGACCTGACAACCGCTATCACCCCCCCCCCCCTCTCAGAGGGGTCCCCAGCGCCGCCCTGTTCCTGCCTGCCGACGCGTCTGACGTCACGCTGCCACCGTCTGACAGCGCCGCTTCTCCCCCGTCTGACAGCGCCGCGTTGCCCGACGTTGCGCTGCCCCTGTCTACCGACGCTGCCGACGTCGCGCCGCACCTGCCTGAAGACGTTGCGCCGCTCCCGTCCGCTGACGACGTCGTTATTTCCCCGTCTGACAGCGCCGCACCTCCCCCGTCTGACAGTGCCGCGCTGCCCAACGCTGCGCTGCCCGACGTTGCGCTCCCCCTGTCTGTCGACGCTACCGACGTCGCGCCGTACCCACCGGACGACGTCGCTCCGCACCCGCCGGACGACGTCACGCCACACTCGCCTGCTGACGCCGCGCCGTATCCGCCCGACGACATCACGCTGCCCCCGTCTGCTGACGCCGGCGCCATACCCGCCTGATGACGTCACGCGGGTCTGTCGACTACAGAGGGGGTCCAGAGCAGACCCCTGAGAAGACTCCTACCGACCTGGGCAGAAGGGGTGGCTCTCTTCCCGGGCCCCGCCTGCCCACCAAATCTCCTCCAACCCTCCCGGATCATCGACTGGGAGGCATACGGTCCAGAGGAGCGGGGTTGGCCTCCGTGCCGTTATAGTCTGGATCCGTTCTTTTCCCTTGACTGCCACCGGGAACACCCCTTCAAGCCAGGTTGGATGCCAGGAGGCGCCCGTTGAGGGGGGGGGGGGGGGGTACTGTCACAGTTACGGTGGTTGGCAGAGGGCGTGGCCAAGCCACGTGCGCTGGCGGCGCACACACCCACACACCTGTCAGCGATCACCCTTGTAATTAGACAAGGGTGATCGCTGACAGGTGTGCTAATCACCTCACCTGGGGTATATATACTCTGTCTATCCTTTACCCCAGCGTGAGGTCGTTACTTTATACTGCACGTGTTCTTCCGTCTGTTTGGTACCCGTCGCCTGCCTACTACCCGTTCGGTACAACGCACCTCGACATCCCGGTACGCAGACTCCTCCCCCGTCCCGGACTACTCGTCGGTCTACTACCCGCCGGTACTCCACGGATCGACCTCCCCGTTTACCCTTGTATTTTGTGTGTGCTTTTGGAATAAAGCCGTTCGTATCGCTCCACTGTGTCGTTGTCTGCGTTCGGGGTCCAACCCACACCCCTCATCGTGACAGTTTCTTCTGAAACAACTCTTTCTCTGTAGTGCCTCTGAGGTACCTTAACACATGTTTCACTCAGCTAAATATTGTGATAGTTTTCTTACAACAAAACTTAAATCTGGCCTTGTACATGTGGTCAGGTATACAGTGCTGCTCGAAAGTATGTGAACCCCTTGAACAGTTAAGAGTTTTCTGTTGTTTTACCATGATTTTCCTATTTTATCATCACAAGTTTTACATATATGAAATGTCAGGTTTATGTTTAACAGTTCCATGTACTTTTTTAGAGGGAATTGTGTGAGTAGCCAAAAAAATACATGAAACATGGAATTAGTGGATGTGCAAAAGTAAGTGAACCCCCAGCTGTATTGGTAAAGTCAAGGAGGTAACAGATTCAGGTGAAACACTTTTGGGGCTTAATTAGTCAATTAAGCAAACCAATCAAATGAGACATCATTAGGAAAAGGGTTGGACAACACAGATTAAAAGAGAGAGAAAAACAACCAAACGACTGCAGTGCCAGGGTGTACCCATACGAATCAACCATGCCAAGAGGAAAGGAGATACCCGAGGAAATCAAGAAAATGGTACTGACAGCCCATCAGTCTAGAGAAGGCTACAAGACAATCTCCAAACGATTCCAGCTCCATCCATCCACGGTGAGGCAAATAATTTACAAATGGAGGGCGTCCAAGATGACCGCATCTTTGCCTAGAAGTGGACGCCCATTAAAACTAACATCAAGAAGCACCCGTAGAATAATAAATCAGGTAAAGGACAACCCACACATCACCTCTAAAGAGTTGCAGAGCTCTCTGGCAGCGTCAGGTGTAAATGTACATGCGTCTACAATTAGACGAAAATTGAACCAACACGACATTCATGGGAGGGTTGCTAGAAGGAAGCCTCTGCTCTCCAAAAAGAACAAAGCTGCCCGTTTAAACTTTGCCAGAGAGAACTTGGACAAACCAGAGGCCTTCTGGAAGTCCATTCTCTGGACAGATGAGTCCAAAATAGAATTATTTGGTCATAATCGTAAGCGCTTTGTTTGGAGAAAAACCAACACAGCACATGAAGAAAAGAACCTCATCCCAACAGTGAAGCATGGTGGTGGAAATGTTAAGGTATGGGGCTGCTTCTCTGCTTCTGGACCTGGACAACTCCATATCATCCAGGGAAACATGAATTCTGAAGTGTATCAGCAAATTCTTGATAAGAATCTCCAGCCATCAGTCAGGAAGTTGAAACTGGGCCGTAAATGGGTTTTTCAACAAGACAACGACCCAAAACATACCAGCAAATCTACCAAGGAATGGTTCAGAAAAAAGAGGATTCGTACTCTGGATTGGCCAAGTCAAAGTCCGGACCTCAATCCAATTGAAATGTTGTGGCTAGACCTGAAGCGGGGGGTACATGCCAGATGTCCCTCCAACCTTTCTCAACTGGCTGAGTTCTGCAAGGAAGAGTGGGCAAAAATCCCCCACAGCAGATGCGAGAGACTGGTCAGTGGCTATAGAAAACGTTTGATTGCAGTAATGGCTGCAAAAGGAGGTGCCACACGCTATTAACCAAAAGGGTTCACATACTTTTGCACAAGTCATATTTTCAGTTTTTGTGGGAGAAACCACTTTTTTTGAATAAATAATGAAAATACATCATTTTTCTTTGTTTGTGTCCATTATTTGGAAAGTCCTGCTTTACAAATTGGTGTTTGGATATACATTTAATAAGGTTATTTTACATTTTTGTACAATTACAATGACCATGTCTAGGGGGTTCACATACTTTCGAGCAGCACTGTATAAGGCTGCCTACCGCCTCACTGTACATCCTGACATCATCCATTTTTACTCTATTTTCTGTATAGTCAAGTTTCTGATCACAGGGTGTTTCTCTGGGTCTACAGTTGTTCATGTTAAACCACTCCAGTATCTTGTTATCATACTTTTCCTGTGACATCTTTACACATCCATTAGACCGTTTGAAATCGATACCCAGAAAGTGTTTTAGCCTCCCTAAATCGTTCATCTTAAATTTGGCAGAGCATATTTTTCACTTCCTTCAGTATTTTGTCATTGCTAGCTGCAATTATCAGGTCATCGACCCAGATGATTCTTATCACCTTCCCATCTTCGGTCTCGGCATAGACACAGTGGTCTGCTGGGTTCTGTGCGAAATCATCTCTAGTTAAACAATCGTGCAAAATCCTAATCCAATTTCTACCGGATTGTTTTAGACCATTAAGAGATTTTTCTATCTTACACACTAGACCTTCACCTCTTTCTTCATAACCCTCTGGTTGATCGATATAGAATTCATAATCTATAGGAGCGTGTAAGTAGACGTTTTTACATCCATCTGATGCAGTTGCAAGTCATCCAGTGCTGCTTTCTGTAACAACACTCTTACACTCGTCAAGTTGGCCGTGGGAGAAAAAGTCTCTCCATAGTCAATCCCCATCCTCTGGCTATAGCCCTTGGCCACAAACCTTGCTTTGTACTTATCCGTTCCCTCAATATCACTTTTGATAGAGTAAACCCATTTACTCCTTATGATCTTCTCCTTACAATGGAAAGCAATGCAAACTCCTTGCTGGTGCAGCTCGACCTTAGTGCCACTTCGACCACAGCATTCTCCTTGATCGCCTCGAACACTGTTGGCATTAAAGGTTCGGCTCTTCTCTGGTTTAGATCTTACCTCACAAATAGAAAGCAATTTGTTCTTTGTGATGATTCACAATCAAATCATTAACCTAAGCTTTGGTCTTCCCCAAGGGTCGGTCCTTGGTCCTCTGCTCTTTGCAATCTACATGCTCCCTCTTGGTGATATTATTCGCGGTTATGGAATAAGTTTTCACTGTTACTGACGACATCCAAATCTATATTCCTATCAAGTCAAACGACTCTTCCCAGATCCATAAAGTTGAATCCTGCCTGACTCCGGCAGTCCTTTTAAGACCATTGTCACAGGTTAGGTTTGGACCCAAATGCTGCACACAGACACCAATGGCCGATAGTGGTATTTATTGCAATAAATATCACACAGACAGGGACATGCAGAGACGTTGTCAGGGACAGGCAGGGCATCAGAACCGGGGCTGGGTAGACGAACCAGGCAGGGACAGGCAGATGCGTAGTCAGGGACAGGCGGTGGATCGGGAACCATGCAGGGACAGCAACGGGAATCAGTCCGGGTACGCTGGAGAGTCTGTCATCTGGAACAATCTGGCCAAGTATGAGTGTGCGGGGTAGACTTAAATAGGCCGGTTAATTATCATGAGCTGCAGGTGTGGGGGAAATGTAAATGCAGGTTGACGCTGCCCCCTTGTGGAGGCAGGGTGAATAGCCATTGTGACAACCATGGCTATCAGTAAGCCGTCGCTTAACGTTTCACCTGCGTTCCGTAGCGCTGTGATGGTTTCTGCCCTTATGATATAGTCCGTGACACTTTCACTGTTCGTCTTCTGAAGCGATCTCAACATGATGTACACGTTTATTATCGGGGTTTTCCCTTCCCGGCATAATATCCCCTTAATATCTTTAGGGCTTCTCTTGCATTGTCGGGAGCATCCCTCATAATTAGCGAGAGGCTTTTATCGTCTAAAAGTTGTATTAGCGGCATTTTTCTTGCCGCCTGCCGCTATCTCGGCTTCACCATTTGGTTCTCTTAGAATTGTGTTCTTTAACCCTAATAGGTGAAGGTGTCCCAACACTTTGGTCTCCCACAGTTCATAACATTTGTGTTATTATTTTTGGTCAACGCACTGTAAATACTTTCACTGTAATTTGTTTTACTGTAAATTCAATTTCACTTTTCACATGTATCTTTTTCAGTACTCATCTGAATTATTTATTAGTATTTTATTACTGCCAATTTGCACTATACGTATTGTTGTATATTGTATATACCTACGTATTACTGTAATAATACTGTAATTGTGCAATTCATCTGTCTATACATTTAGATTTCATTTATTTATATTTTGTTTATACTAGTTTAGTTTAGTTTAGTTTGTTGTTATTTAGTTTTTAGGTATTAGTATTTTGTGTGCATTTATTCCCCCTGTTTCAACTGCTGCACCTTAATTTCCCTCGGGATAAATACAGTCTCTTGAATCTTGAATGCTTGACGTTAAGGATGGCACACACACACACACACACACACACACACACACACACACACACACACACACACACACACACACACACACACACACACACACACACACACACACACCACACACACACACACACACACACACACACACACACACACACACACACACACACACACACACACACACACACCATCTGAACATGTGCGTCAGGTGAACCCCCCCTCATTAACATACGACGCAAGCCTTTGTCCTTACTTAGCGCGTAACGCTTCAGTGCTTCACAGTGGTACAATAATAACACGTTTGTGAACATGGGTACAGAATAGACATCATCTATATAACAACTGAGGACATATGTAGACATTTCACTTAACAGGTTTATCGTCTAAAAGGAGTGAATGTCTGTCATCACACAATTGTCACAATGGCTATTCACCCTGCCTCCACTAGGGGGCAGCGTCAACCTGCGTTTACATTTCCCCCACACCTGCAGCGCATGATAATCAACCGGCCTATTTAAGTCTACCCGCACACTCATACTTTGCCAGATTGTCCTGATGACACAGACTCTCCAGCGTACCCGGACTGATTCCCGTTCCCGTTCCCGTTCCCGTTGCCGGCCCTGGACCTGCCCGCCCTGTCTGGTTCCTGATTTACCGCCCGTCCCTGACTACGCTTCTGCCTGTCGTTCGTCTACCCAGCCCCGGTTCTGATCCCCTCCCTGTCCCCGACTACGTCTCTGCCTGTCCCTGTCTGTGTGATATTTATCGCAATAAATACCACTATCTGCCTTTGGTGTCTGTGTGCAGCTTTTGAGTCCAAACCTAACCCTTGACAACAATTAAGATATTGTACTTCCACTAGTAATACATTCTTCTACCTACCCAAGGTGAGTACCTCGAAACGGTGCAATTGAACACCAACTTACTAACAAACAGTTGTCTATACGTTTCTTATGGTATCCTATGTGTCAAGAACTTCCCGAAGTTAAGCTTTATATTTTTAATTAGAATGATACATTAAAGATGTTTCAGATATTGATAATATAACAGGATTTCAAAACACATTTTCAAAGATTAAACCGGCATATATCCGTTTTAAGTGTAACGTTGTGTCATATTAAGCTTTATTATCAATGTTAACTTAGCTCTGTTGCATTGACATTACCAATAGCGGTTCCATCAGAATGAATGTTCTTTATAATCCATGTTCATCTAATCCATCAATAAGACTCACCTGATTAAACAGCTACCATCGACCAAGCTCGTGAACGCGCAGTGCTGCTACGTGAACCATGGATGTGAACGCGGACTGCCGTTCACGTGAACGAGCTGTCGAGAGCCATTGTGGGAGGGATGTGGCTTAAAGAACCAGTATATAGAAACTCCGACAGAAACTCCCAGAATCCTCCATGAGACACTGTTGGGCTTCATGCACCACTGAGCAGCTTCCATAGGAATGAATGGGCCCCGCCTCCAGCACTGTATCCAGTTATTTTAATACATCCATGGTTTGAACATGCCAGCAAGAAGTGAGGCGGCTGAGCCACTCCCTGGGCCCTGTGGTACGAAGGAGGATCTCATTCACCTCTGTGGAAAAATGTACAGGGAAGACACCTTCAAAAAACAACTGGTGTTACTTGGAACTTCAATCAAAAGTAGAAAATTCTCTTGAACATAATTGACAACTTTAAAGTAATATTAAATGCCAGACTACAAATAATGGTTTACTCTTACAGATATCCCTCCTGTCCCTAGACGGCTCAAGCAGCGTAGGGAGGACCATCAGAAGAATGATGAGCCGTCTAGGGACCACTGAGCTGTGGTCGGGGTACAGCATGAGAGGGAGGATGAAAGCCTGCTTTGCAGACCTCCCTCTCATGCAGCTGCTAGTAAGTAAGTGCAAGTGCGTTTTGGTGTATTCCCTACCAATAAGCAACAGCTTAGTCATCAGGCTATGTTTATTTGTGATGTGTTTTAATGCAGAGGCCTGCATCAGGTGTCATTCTTCAGCTAAGATCCTGGACATTGACAAGGAGGCGGCCGAATACCTTAAACACGCCCCTTTAAAAAAGGGTGGATCGGGCAAGGTCATCAGTAGCCTAATTACCATAACGTTAATGCGTGGTTTACTGTTACTGTTGCTAGCTAGGTCGTTTCAAAAACACTCAACAAAAAACCTACAAAATCATGTCAACATCAGCAAAACCAATTGAAATCAACTACGGGTACTAAGTTAACTACTAAGTTAAGACTGCTATCACAGAAAACAAAATGTAGTTGGATAAATTCCTTCTTCTACCTTCTGTTCCCACGCTGTAGGGAGTAGGAAAATGGCCACATGGCAGACGCAGATATATGATTAATATTGGGCTAACAGTTAGGCTAAACTAAAACAATGTTTATGAATGGATTATTTGGTCTTTATTCCGAGAAACACTCTGAATGAAGACTTTATTTTCTTCACATCGTCCACTGAATATCAAGATGGGTGTATATTGTCCACTTATTGACCATTACATAGGCTAACGTTACGCCTAACCCAGTGGTTCTCAATCTTTTTGAGTCGGGACCCCCCAGAATATTTAGGTTGGTGTTGACCTAACCTAGCCCTCCCTGACCATCGCTAAACGAAATATCATTATTTTTCTGCAGATCAAAACACATACGGATCGACCACCAATAGATACAATTAATACGCTTTCTTACCTCACATTTCCCAGCTGTCCTCCTGCTTCTTCTGGTGCTAGACTTCTAGCAATGTGATCAAAACTGTACTTGCTCCTTGCTGTCCTCTGTCATCTGGCTCAGGACTCGAGTGACGTTTTCATATCAGGAGATGCTTCCAGCAGCAAACCGCTCGACCAATCACCTGTGGTTGGAGATAGCTTAGATAACAAGGGTTTACATCTTGAGCTTAATTGACTTTAAGGGTAGTTTTTATGCACAGGCAGTGCGCCTACTGAACGGCTAGTGCTGCCACTTTCACTTTCAAAACATAGTCATTACCATTACACTTACATACTTGCTGGATTATCTGGACTCATCACAGTTACTGCACTGTATTCACGATGCTGCTGCACTACTGGCACTTTAAATGTTTTTGAAACATTTTTGTAAAAACAAAAAAAACAAAAACATGTACATATAATTTGTCACTTTGCTTCTCTTTTTTGTTTGTTTATTTTATTGTAAATACCATTTTTATTTTTATGGTGTTTTTGCAGGAGGGAATGGGGAGTAAGCGTTCCTATGTACTTGATACAAATAGCAAATAAAAATTGTGTATCTTGTATCTTTCAAGGCTACTTGCATTTGTATTCTGTATTATATGTAATGTACTGTATTTGTATTCAAACTATTTTCAGAGTTGGGCTATTGCATCTGCAAATCACCTTTTTCACAAACTACTTAATTGACACCTTTTGTATTGTTTCAGAGACGAATGTCAGCTGGCCTGAGCCCACAATGGGAGCTCACCCCTAGTCCACTTGAGGAGCTCACCCCCAGCCCTGAGGAGCTCACCCCCAGCCCACCTGAGGAGCACACCCCCAGTCCACCTGAGGAGCTCACCCCCAGTCCACCTGAGGAGCTCACCCCCAGTCCACCTGAGGAGCTCACCCCCAGCCCACCTGAGGAGCACACCCCCAGCCCACCTGAGGAGCTCACCCCCAGCCCACCTGAGGAGCTCACCCCCAGCCCACCTGAGGAGCTCACCCCCAGTCCACCTGAGGAGCTCACCCCCAGCCCACCTGAGGAGCACACCCCCAGCCCACCTGAGGAGCTCACCCCCAGCCCTGAGGAGCTCAACCCCAGCCCACCTGAGGAGCTCACCCCCAGCCCACCTGAGGAGCTCACCCCCAGCCCACCTGAGGAGCTCACCCCCAGCCCACCTGAGGAGCTCACCCCCAGCCCACCTGAGGAGCTCACCCCCAGCCCACCTGAGGAGCTCACCCCCAGTCCACCTGAGGAGCTCACCCCCAGTCCACCTGAGGAGCTCACCCCCAGTCCACCTGAGGAGCTCACCCCCAGTCCACCTGAGGAGCTCACTCCCAGCCCACCTGAGGAGCTCACCCCCAGTCCACCTGAGGAGTGTCACCTGCCACGCCCTCAAGCCCAAGCCAGACACTCTTATTGTTTTAATAAAATATGGTGATTTGAAATGATTCATAACTTCTGCTTGGTTTCTGTTGAGATTGTAAAATAGGCCTGCTCATAAATGCTCTCATAAAGCATAGGCCTACCTGTATGTATACATTTAATGGCCATTCAGAGGCATAAAGTAACTCCTTAAACGCGTCAAAGTCAACGTCTAGTGGACGTGACTGAAACCTCATTTAAACGTGCATAACACGTTCATCGCACCATTTTTCTCAAACGTGTTTTACACCTTTTCACAACGTGTACGAAATGTGTTTGACACCTATTCTGAACCAATTTCCAACGAAGCGTAATCGGGTACCTACACACGAACCCTGCATGTTCGTGTGTCATGCAAAGCCAATATTTATATTATACTAATATAAATATTGTCGCAAAGAACACGTTATATTGCGCTATTTGTCGCACAACTTCTGCCAAGGTGATGGGTTGCACGCACGCACAAGCTCCCGCCAACAAACCTTTTTGTTGTTATTTTACAATTTCCCTTTGTTAAACATCAGACCAAACTTCACACTAGATGTGTTTGTATTTTTTATTTTTATTTTGAGGAATGACACAATGAAAAACAAGATCTATAGAAATGTTTCTGTATCAAAAAAGCTGAATTTTGCCGGATTTGTTTTAGAAATGTCACACATTTCAAATGTCAACATGATTGTTCACACTATTCATATTATTAATCATTAATTAACGATAGGATGCACATTGAGGCGCACATGGTCTGGGAGCGATACACTTGACCACTGTGATGGAGTCGGGGTCCCAGACGCAGTTCTCCTCCAAGCCACTTTTCGTCATGCCACAGTCTGGAGGGCACCAGGCGGTGTCGAACACCTCCCCGTAGCGGGCATCGTGCCAGGTCTTCCGGCGCGGATGGCCCTTGCAGTTGATCACGATCACCTTCCCCACGGTGACCTCGACCCTGAGAACCACCCGCTGGGAGTCAGGCAAACCGATGTGATACCGACTGGCTTTGTTCAAGTCGCGGCTGAGGTAGACGCCGCGGCCCAGCATCCCGCCTTTAGACTGGCGGAAACCCTTACGCATGATGACATCTGCGATGGCCCAGGTGGTGCCGTAGTACATGATGTAGATTTGATCGCACTGGCACATTCTCGTGACCCTGAGGGGAAGCACAAAGTCATCTTCCTTCCAGGAGTATTGCGGCTGTTGTTGGAACATTTTGTTTGTAGGTATTCTGCCTGTAAAACACAGCCATAAGTGACTTGAATGAATCAATGCGAGAGACGGTGCCTGGGTTGCACGCACGCACAAGCTCTCGTTATTTTACAATTTCCCTTTGTTATACATCAGACCAAACTTCACACTTCATAGATGTGTTTGTATTTGTTTTATTATTTTGAGGAATGACACAATGAAAAACAAGATCTATAAAAATGTTTCTGTATCAAAAAAGCAGAATTTTGCCGGATTTGTTTTTGAAATGTCACACATTTCAAATGTCAACATGATTGTTCACACTATAAATCATTAATTAACGATAGGCTTGAGGCGCACCTCGTCTGGGATCGATACACTGGACCACTGTGATGGAATTGGGGTCCCAGACGCAGTCCTCCTCCAAGCCGCTTCTCGTCATGCCACAGTTTGGAGGGCACCAGGCGGTGTCGAACACCTCCCCGTAGCGGGCATCGTGCCACGTCTTCTGGCGCGGATGGCCCCTGTCGTTGATCGCGATCACCCTCCCCACGTTGACAATGACCCTGAGCACCACCCGCTGGGCTTCAGGCAAGCCGATGGGATACCGACTGGCTGTGTTCAGGTCGCGGCTGAGGTAGACTCCGCGGCCCAGCGTCCCGCCTTTAGACTGGCGGAAACCCTCACGCATGATGACATCTGCGATGTCCCGGGTGGTGCCGTGGTACATGATGTAGATTCTATCGCGCTGTGGCTTCGTCTGGCCCATGCTCTTGACCCCGGGAGGAAGCACAACGTCATCTTCCACCCAGTAGACTTGCGGCTGTTGTTGGAACATTTAGTTTGTAGGATTCTGCCTGTAAAACACAGCCATTAGTGACTTGAATGAATCAATGCGTCGCAGAAAAGATGTGAAACCACGCAAACCAACATAAGCACCGAAACATGTATAGGTACATTTTCACTTTTAAAGAATTACTTTCAAATACATTTTTATTTAACAATCTATGGGCGAAATACAAGTCTATGTTTTAATATGATCTTTAAGTCATTTATTGATAGCTTATACCTAAGACTACATTCTACCTGCACACACGTTTAATAAAATAAACAATTATATAAACACATTTGGTTTCCATAATGAAACATAACCAAAAAATAACATAATTTGTGGCCCAAACAAAAGACAGCTAACGTACCTGTGCGTTAAACGCTCCTGTGTGTCGGTAGAGTGCAATCGTCTGTCTGTATGGGATGATCCTTTCTTTTATGTCTCGAAAACGTTTCGTTTCGTTTCGGTTTCATCAGAAATCATTTTTAGTTATCTCTCAAACTAAAACAGGCTGCTCTTACGCGGAGGGGCGGTCAACGAGAGGAGGCCGGTCAAAGGATAGCGAGGGGCGGGGTGCAGAAGTGGAGAGGAGACGGGAGTGGAACTTAGACTAGAATAGTGTCAATACTGTCAATAATATTTCCACAGATGCGGTTAAAGACGCGTAATTCTATGGCATAGTCCATAGAAACAGTTGTGATTCCGTCAACCCTATGACAACCATTATCAAGTATAATATACTGTATATTCAAACTCATTATTTACATTTGCATTAGGCAGGATTGTATTATTGATTTTTAAATTAGTGTTTTTATTGTTGTGCATTGGCAATGTGAAGAGCTAAGTCCATGTTTGTTATGTCCTGAACTAGAGCACCAACTGCACTGGTCCCCAAGTTGAAACCCCAAGCACTTCCTGAAAAGGTTCTTTCTCCAGAAGAGGCGCACCAGGTTGCTGCCAGCTTGATACGAGCAGGAAAGAGGAGAGAGAAGCTGCGTGGCTATCCAAGCGCGTTCTCACTCTAAACCAGTTGACTGGACAGGCTATAATGCATGTGAAGACAGAACATCTCAGACCTAAGCCTAAAACGATTGTAGTGTTTGGGCCCCTTATCGATTCTCTGTCACGGGAGACGCGGGGAATGAGGAACGGGGACTTAGGAGGTGAACCAAAATGCGCGGCTCGATGACACGTATCAAAGTAAAGAGACATTTGCAGTAATACAAAAATCCTCAAAAGCAAAAGACCTAACTACAAAAACCTGACGGTGGCATGACGTGAAGGAGGCGCCCGTTGAGGGGGGGGGGGGGGTACTGTCAAGGTTACGGTGGTTGGCAGGGGGCGTGGCCAAGCCACGTGCGCTGGCGGCGCACACCCACACACACCTGTCAGCGATCACCCTTGTCTAATTGCTAATCACCTCACCTGGGGTATATATACTTTGTCTATCCTTTACCCCAGCGTGAGGTCGTTACTTTATACTGCACGTGTTCTTCCGTCTGTTTGGTACCCGTCGCCTGCCTACTACCCGTTCGGTACAACGCACCTCGACATCCCGGTACGCAGACTCCTCCCCCGTCCCGGACTACTCGTCGGTCTACTACCCGCCGGTACTCCGCGGATCGACCTCCCCGTTTACCCTTGTATTTTGAGTGTGCTTTTGGAATAAAGCCGTTCGTATCGCTCCACTGTGTCGTTGTCTGCGTTCGGGGTCCAACCCACACCCCTCATCGTGACAGTTTCTTCTGAAACACAACTCTTTCTATGTAGTGCCTCTGAGGTATCTTAACACATGTTTCACTCAGCTAAATATTGTGATAGTTTTCTTACAACAACATCCTGACATCCATTTTTACTCTATTTTCTGTATGGTCAAGTTTCTGATCACAGGGTCACAATCAAGTGGAAATGGAATCAAGTTTTCCCTTGTCCTGTTTGTATGTGTAACATACAGACCCAAACTTCTGCATTGTAGAGACGTTAGATTCAGATTCAGATTACTTTATTTATCCTGAGGGAAATTAAGGTGCAACAGTTGACAGGGGGAATAAATGCACACAAAATACTAATACCTAAAGCTAAAAACTAAATAACAAACTAACTAAACAAACTAGTATAAACAAAATATAACTAAATGAACTCTAAATGAAATCTAAATGTATTGATAGATGAATTGCACAATTTACAGTATTATTACAGTAATACGTAGGTATATACAATACACAACATGTATAGTGCAAATTGGCAGTAATAAAAGAATAATAAATAACTCGGATGAATACTGAAAAAGTGACATGTGAAAAGTGAAAAGTGAAAATGAATTTACAGTGCAAAATTACAGTGAAAGGAATTTACAGTGCGTTGACTAAAAAATAATAACTGCGTTGGCCTCAGGTCACTGAGTCTCCACTGTCCCTCTCACGACCCGAGGTAGATGAATTATAGACTGATGGCCACAGGAAGAAAGGACTTCCTGTGGCGTTCTGTGGTGCACCTGGGTGGAATGAGTCTGTTGCTGAAGGTGCTTCTGTATGAGGTCAGCACCTGATGGAGAGGGTGAGAGTTGTTGTCAAGGATACTACGCAGCTTGCGCAGCATCCTCCTCTCAGACACCACCAACAAGGAGTCCAGCTGGACCCCCAGGACAGCGCCAGCCTTCCCGACGATCCTGCTGATCTTGTTGGCGTCTGCTGACCTCAACCTGCTTCCCCAGCACACGACACCGGAGAAGATGGCACTGCAGGCTACCACCGACTGGTAGAACATCTTCAGCATCGTATTGCAAACGTTGAAGGACTGGAGCCTCCGCAGGAAGTAGAGACGGCTCTGGCCCTTCTTGTAAACAGCCTCAGTGTTCTTGGCCCAGACCAGTTTGTTGTCCAGGTGAACTCCCAGTAAACTGGAAACTGGAAACTCCCAGGAACTCCTAGGCTTTTTATCTGTCAGCATCTGGTAAGGGGTTTGTCCTGTACGCCTATTAAAACATCTGTTATGTACTATGGCTGCTGTTTGGACTGCGTAGTTCCATAACTGTTTTGGTAGCTGACTTTCAATTAGAATACACCTACCCATCTCAAAAAGAGTACACCAGCTTCTCTCAGCTGTACCCTTCTGGTGGGGTGAATACGGGGCAAACGTCTCATGTCTAATCCCGTTATTCCTTAACAACGTTTGGAAATCCCTGCATGTGAACTCTGTGCCGTTGTGCGACCTGATACACTTCACTTTCCTGTATGGGGCCGAATCTGCCAGGATTTTTGTGTCACTTTTGGTTTTTAGAAAATATACAAATACTGCACCTGAGTAGTCATCAGTGAATGACTGTACATATTTGTAACCATCTATTGACTCTGTAGCTACTGGACCAGCTAGGTCTGTGTGTACCATTTGTAAGGGAGCCTTTCCTCTTCTATCAGGGTTTCTATTTCTGGTTTGTGCAAATTTTCCCTTAAAACATACCTCACATTCTTGGTCGGGTATGATCTGTGTCTTGCACTTGATCTGCATACCTTCAACCACATTTTGCAATTTAAGTACATCATCATAATTACAATGGCCTAGTATCTCATGCCTGTACATCATGACAAGCGCTGTCACTGTTCTCACCTTTAGTGTGCAAATAATACAACCTGTTGTAACTGTTGTGTATGTATGTTGAACCTGGTACCATCTCTGTGTATCAAAGCGTGTTTTTCCTGTTTGAAAACGACCGTGGCTCCACTGGCGGTCGCTGCCTTCACTGAGAAGATGTCCTGGGGGTATGACGGTATAAACAACTTTCTCAGCGTAGTGGTATGTCGTCGTCCTCCACTGTCAAACAGGCAAACCTCTGCATCTCCCTTGCGTTGAGCGACGCCGTTGCACCGGGTACCGTCTGCCAGCTCTACGGAGTGAGTCTCTGGCTTGAACGTGTCGTCAAAGTTTTTGAACTTGGTGATGTCCGTGATGATGTGCGAGGTGGCTCCTGTGTCGACCATCAGGCCTTTCTCCTGGATGCCGCGTGCTGGCTGCCGCTGGACCCTGGTTTCTCCGTCTTTGATCCTGATCGCCGCCATCTTCTTCTGAGACTTTTCTCACGCAATCCTGTCTATCTTTACGCCTGCAGGTGGCGTCTTTGTGTGTGTCACTTTTGCATTGACTACACCGTGTCTTACGCAGACATGCTCTCGCTCGGTGGCCTTTTGTGCCGCACTTAAAACACACCATATCTGCCTCGTCATTGTTCCTGTCATATGCACCTTGCTTGGCGGGACGCCGTCCGGGCCTCGCTAGAGTCTTCATCACGTTATCGCTCGACTCCGTCGTGCTTCATTTCTCTGTGTCTTCAAAACTCCTTAGTTTTGTCCTGAACTCTGCAAACGTCATATTGTCATCATTATGTGCCACGTGTATTGCAAATGGCCTAAACCCCTCCGGCAGTCCTTTTAAGACCATGGCTATCAGTAGGCCGTCGCTTAACGTTTCACCTGCGTTCCGTAGCGCTGTGATGGCGGATCCTGCCCTTATGATATAGTCCGTGACACTTTCACTGTTCGTCTTCTGACATGGTGTACAAGTTTATTATCCGGGTTTTCCCTTCCCGGCATAATATCCCCTTAATATCTTTTGGGCTTCTCTTGCATTGTCGGGCGCATCCCTCATAATTAGCGAGAGGCTTTTATTGTCTTATATATGACTTCTGGGCCCATAACCTGTTGACGTTAAGGATGGCAACTTCCTCATACGTTGCACTCGGAGAGAAATGGTTGGGACAGAGACGATGAGCTGTTTAGCCCCAGAATATACATAATCTATATATATATATAACAACTGAGGACATATGTAGACATTTCACTTAACACCCCCACTTGTACTCAGGTTGCTGTACTCCAAACATGTAAACAAAACAACAAAAAGAAAATGTGGACCTCCTCACACATTTTAAACTACAAAAACGATTCCTGCAAACTTCTTCAGTTTCAGCTTAGTTACAGGTTTTGTCATTTTGTCTGCCACCATCTCTTCAGTAGGGCAGTACACCAGTTACTTTCCCATCATTTACCGTTGATCTTATGAAGTGGTACTTTATGTCAACGTGCTTACACCGCTGTCTGCTTACAGGGTTTTTGGCTAGGGCGATTGTTCCCTGGTCATACACTACTGTTTGTGTATATTTGTAATCCTCGATACCCTCCAGTAACTGCTCTAGATATATACACTCTTGTATAGTTGAGGCCAGAGCCTCACAGGTGGAAAGTGCTACTGTAGGCTGCTTCCTACTCTTCCATGAGACTTAAGAGCTGTTCTTACTGAGGCTTACACAGTATCCTGTGGTACTACGCCTGTCATACCTGCCATCAGCTGCCCAGTCGGCATCACTGTAGGCTAGTAGGCCAAGCTTTAAACATATGTATTTTCAGTATGAAAATACTGACTTGACGTAAGTAACTATGTGGTTAGTTGAGGTGATATGTTTAGTCTTTTCACCTGCAATGCCTTGGTAAATGCATGCAAATTAGCGCATTTTAATTGGGCCTAGTTAACGCCTAATTTTCATATCAATGTGGCGATTGTGATGACGTTATTAGATACACATTTGACTGTATTCACCTGTAGTGTCTCCCCTTAAGTACAGTACATTAGCCTGTATGCCCATGATAAATTGCCTTAGCTCAACTTTGAGCTAACTTATCCATTACCTAGTTAACTATATTTGTTTTAGTCTTTTGGCTAATTAGCTGTAAACTCGAGGCACTGGCAGCTTAGTAATTTGTTCATCACCACTCACCTTCAAACAAGCCAAGAAAAGCCGGCATCACATGGGACTGTAAGGTGGGAGGTGCTGCTACCTGTCTGAAGGGACTGTAAGGTGGGAGGTGCTGCTACCTGTCTGAAGGGACTGTAAGGTGGGAGGTGCTGCTACCTGTCTGAAGGGACTGTAAGGTGGGAGGTGCTGCTACCTGTCTGAAGGGACTGTAAGGTGGGAGGTGCTGCTACCTGTCTGAAGGGACTGTAAGGTGGGAGGTGCTGCTACCTGTCTGAAGGGACTGTAAGGTGGGAGATGCTGCTACCTGTCTGAAGGGACTGTAAGGTGGGAGGTGAGGGAGGGAGGGAGGGAGGGAGGGGAGAGGGAGGGAGGGAGGGTAGGTAGAGAGAGCCTCTGAACATGACAGTCTAATCTCTTGACCTGATATTTTTATCTTTTATTCAATCAGTATATTTTTTGGAAAGGGAAACTGCGCGCAAACAGGAGTAGATATATATTAATTTATTTTTAAAAAAGCATCCCATAAAAAGGGCACTTTCTCTGGAGGAAGAAAAAGGGCAGGGGCTCAAGCCCCCTTTGACGTCTATGTGTGCACGTGCCTGGGTTGCACACACGCACGCACGCACAAGTTCTCGCCAACAAAGATTGTTGTTGTTATTTTACAATGTCCCTTTGTTATACATCAGACCAAACTTCACACTTCATAGATGTGTTTGTATTTTTTTTTTTATTATTTTGGGGAATGACAGAATGAAAAACAAGATCTATAAAAATGTTTCTGTATCAAAAAAGCTGAATTTTGCCGGATTTGTTTTAGAAATGTCAGACATTTCAAATGTCAACATGATTGTTCACACTATTCATATTATTAATCTCAATCATTAATTAACGATGGGCTTAAGGCGCACCTCGTTTGGGAGCGATACACATGACAAATTTGATGGAGTCGGGGTCCCAGACGCAGTCCTCCTCCAAGCCGCTTCTCGTCATGCCACAGTTTGGAGGGCACCAGGCGGTGTCGAACACCTCCCTTCTGCGGCGATCGTGCCAGTTCTTCTGGCGCGGATGGCCGCTGTAGTTGATCGCGATCACCCTCCCCACGTTGACCCTGACGCGGAGCACCACCCGCTGGGCTTCAGGCCAGCCGATGGGATACCGACTGGCTTTGTTCAGGTCGCGGCTGAGGTAGACGCCGCGGCCCAGCATCCCGACTTTAGACTGGCGGAAACCCTCACGCATGATGACATCTGCGATGTCCCGGGTGGTGCCGTGGTACATGATGTAGGTTCTATCGCGCTGTGGCTTCGTCTGGCCCATTCTCGTGACCCCGTGAGGAAGCACAAAGTCATCTTCCTCCCAGAAGAACATTTGGTTTGTAGGATTTCTGCCTGTAAAACACAGCCATCAGTGACTTGAATGAATCAATGCGTCGCAGAAAAGATGTGAAACCACGCAAACAAACAAAAGCACCGAAACATGTATCGGTACATTTTCACTTTTAAAGAATTTCTTTCAAATACATTTTTATTGAACAATCTATGGGGCGAAACACAAGTCTGTTTTAATATGATCTTTAAGTAATTTATAATAGCTTATACCCAAGACTACATTCTACCTGCACACACGTTTAATAAAATAAAGAATTATATAAACACATTTGATTTCCATAATGAAACATTACCAAATGTTAACATCATTTCCGGCCCAAACAAAAGACAGCTAACGTACCTGTGCGTTAAACGCTCCTGTGTGTCGGTAGAGTGCAATCGTTGGTCTGTTTCTCTGTATGGGATGATCCTTTCTTTTATGTCTCGTAAAAGTTTCGTTTCGTTTTCGTTTCATCAGAAATGATTTTTAGTTACCTCTCAAACTTTCAAACAGGATGCTCTTACGCGGAGGAGCGGTAAACGAGAGGAGGCCGGTCAAAGTGATGGGGGATAGTGAGGGGCGGGGTGGAGAAGTGGAGAGACGGGAGTGGAAGTTAGACTAGAATAGTGTGAATACTGTCAATAATATTTCCAGAGATGTGGTTAAAGACGCGTAATTCTATGGCATAGTCCATAGAAACAGTTGTGATTCAGTCAACCCTATGACCAGACCCGGCAGCTCCCGACATCCATCTCTGGGCGGGCATTTGATTCACCAGGGCGGGCCCTGGTGAATCCCCCGACCCCCAGGCCCCACCCCATTTTAACGTAACATATGTGCATATAGTTGCCGAAAGATTTAGGCGTTATTTTTGTGCACGCAATGAAACATTTTGAGCATAGGAAATGTTTCAGCTGCTGCTGCTGCACACGCTCTCTCTCCCACACATGAGCCACATAACCAATCATTTATAACGCTGAGCCAACAAGAGCGAGCACAGGGTGGAGAGGTGTGGAGCGAGCACAGGGTGGAGAGGTGTGGAGCGAGCACAGGGTGGAGAGGTGTGAGCGAGCACAGGGTGGAGAGGTGTGGAGCGAGCACAGGGTGGAGAGGTGTGGAGCGAGCACAGGGTGGAGAGGTGTGAGCGAGCACAGGATGGAGAGGTGTGAGCGAGCACAGGATGGAGAGGTGTGAGCGAGCACAGGATGGAGAGGTGTTGAGCGAGCACAGGGTGGAGAGGTGTGGAGGGAGAGAGGGGGAGAGAGCGTGTGCACGGACTGGAGCAAGAGTTTGAGGGCTTGAGAGTCAAAGAGTTCAAAATACAATTGATTTGATTGCAAAATATATTTTTCTGTGCTCCAAAATGTTAAATCGCGCGCTCTATAACATTTACAATGCTCAAAATGTTTCATTGCGTGCTCAGCATAGAGGCACAAAAATAACACAACTTCAGCCCCATGGATGGACAGCGACGCTACACATCAAACAAGCAGAACCAGCATGCAGCTGACTCACATGCACTATGAGTCATTTAAAACCTTTAATTACATTACAGAACAAAGCTGAGAATGT
The DNA here is from genome assembly GCA_027704905.1 of Muraenolepis orangiensis. Classification (NCBI taxonomy): domain Eukaryota; kingdom Metazoa; phylum Chordata; class Actinopteri; order Gadiformes; family Muraenolepididae; genus Muraenolepis; species Muraenolepis orangiensis. Next base: position 20,542,578 of record CM051012.1, on the reverse strand, counting down.
TGCATAATGTACTACCTAAGAACAAACCATGTATTGAGTCAAGGCTGTTAACATTTAAAGATGTAATAGAATATCAGACGGCTTTAGTTATGCAGCAAAAAACTGAATACTGCAAGAAAATATACAAATACAATATGCAAATGTGTTTTAATTTCAGAGGATGAGCATCAGGAGGAAATGACATCAGTTTGCACGTGCTACTTTAAAGCAGAGGTGTGTCTCTGAGTTGCCACAATCCTTGTGTGAGCTCTTATTGTTGGTGAACCACTTCCTAGTATCTATTGTTGCCGATACATATAAACTGACAGGTTGCTGTGACGCGTTTCACTTAAAAAAAAAACCACACACGACTCAACCCCGCGAAAAACCAGTATCGCGAGATTCATTCAGAATTTCATAGCAAAATAAAAAAATGATATTATACTAATTTTTCAACATAGTTTAATACAAACATTAATGGTATGATAAAGCCCTACAAATAAAAACAATAAACATAATAATAAAAAAATAAAAAATATATTATATAATTATATATATATATATATATAAATATATATAAATATATATTATTTTTTTAAATCCCTGATTTCTCATGGGCGGGCCCAAATCCTGGATGGGCGGGCCTGGCCCGGAGACTCGTTTTGAACAGCTTACACCAAAGGAAATGACATGACAATGCAGGAGCTGAATGGAGCCGAAGTTGGGAATATCCACAAATCTGACCATGCATGCGCAGAAATAATAAGTCACATTGCAAAGGAAATGCGCCGCAAGTTCGTCTCTAATGTGAAAGAAATGGATTCAAAGGTATCAATCACAATTGATGAAAGTACCGTTCACGGTCGTCATGTGATGTCAGTGGTAAGGGGGATGTAGATAATGTTTTCCTGGATATAGTGAAACTTACAGATGGGGTCGATGCTGAATCAATTTATAACTCGATGATGGCGAGTCTATATAAAGCTGGAATGGATGATGACTTTTTGAAGACGCACCTAATAAGCATAGCCACCGATGGGGCTGCAGTGCTCACGGGAAAAGCCAGTGGGCTTGTCGTCAGACTTAAAAACAATTTTCCGAACGTGCAGTCTGTACACTGCCTGGCGCACAGACTAGAACTGTCAGTCAAAGATGAGTCTGCTGAGTGCGAAAGAGGCTTTTCCGCCGTGAATAACACCGACAACCAGAGCCGCAACAGGTTGCGCGAGGAGAGCCTGTCTTCGCTTCTGTTTGTGGACCTAAACGGACCCCCTTTGGACAAGTTCGACCCAGTGCCGTTTGTGAAAAGCTGGATTAAAGCAGGACATCGTCTCTCTTCTTCTTGGAAACCAGGACGGCAACGAGAACAAGTCGAGCCAAGGCATCTTTGGTCTATTCTCACTTAAGGTAAAATACATTTTTTTCGATCTTTGCTGCATGTGCATAAAATGAGCGTGTGCGTATGTCCTGTGTGGATTCCGGGGTTAAGAAGAATAGCATAATTAGCCTTGGCGTTCAAGTTGGTGTGTGTGTGTGGAGGCCCGCCCCTCCCTACACGCAGATCACGCAGACTGTGTGTGTGTGTGTGTGTGTGTGTGTGTGTGTGTGTGTGTGTGTGTGAGACCAGCTCTGCTCCCATTTCCTCGCATAGAATCGAAAACAGATGGCTCTTTAACGGTCGCGTATTCATTCATATGAACGTTAGAATATATAATTATTTGACAGCGCCCCGGTTGAGAAACGCTGCTACTACTGATTGTCTGACTGATTGACTACTGAATATGTATTCATCTACATGAATATAATTAGAATGATACATTAAAGATGTTTCACATAATTGATAATATAACAGGATTTCAAAACACATTCTCAAAGATTAAACCGGCATATATCCGTTTTAAGTGTAACGTAATATTAAGCTTTGTTATCAATGTTAACTTAGCTCTGTTGCATTGACATTACCAATAGCGGTTCCATCAGAATGAATGTTCTTTATAATCCATGTTCATCCAATCCATCAATAAGACTCACCTGATTAAACAGCTACCATCGACCAAGCTCGTGAACGCGCAGTGCTGCTACGTGAACCATGGATGTGAACGCGGACTGCCGTTCACGTGAACGAGCTGCCGAGAGCCATTGTGGGAGGGATGTGGCTTAAAGAACCAGTATATAGAAACGCCGACAGAAACTCCCAGAATCCTCCATGAGACACTTTTGGGCTTCATGCACCACTGAGCAGCTTCCATAGGAATGAATGGGCCCCGCCTCCAGCACTGTATCCAGTTATTTTAATACATCCATGGTTTGAACATGCCAGCAAGAAGTGAGGCGGCTGAGCCACTCCCTGGGCCCTGTGGTACGAAGGAGGATCTCATTCACCTCTGTGGAAAAATGTACAGGGAAGACACCTTCAAAAAACAACTGATGTCACTTGGAACTTCAATCAAAAGTAGAAAATTATCTTGAACATAATTGACAACTTTAAAGTAATATTAAATGCCAGACTACAAATAATGGTTTACTCTTACAGATATCCCTCCGTCCCTAGACGGCTCAAGCAGCGTAGGGAGGACCATCAGAAGAATGATGAGCCGTCTAGGGACCACTGAGCTGTGGTCGGGGTACAGCATGAGAGGGGGGATGAAAGCCTGCTTTGCAGACCTCCCTCTCATGCAGCTGCTAGTAAGTAAGTGCAAGTGCATTTTGGTGTATTCCCTACCAGTAAGCAACAGCTTAGTCATCAGGCTATGTTTATTTGTGATGTGTTTTAATGCAGAGGCCTGCATCAGGTGTCATTCTTCAGCTAAGATCCTGGACATTGAAAAGGAGGCGGCCGAATACCTTAAACACGCCCCTTTTTAAAAGGGTGGATCGTGCAAGGTCATCAGTAGCCTAATTACCATAACGTTAATGCGTGGTTTACTGTTGCTAGCTAGGTCATTTCAAAAACTCACTAAAAAACCTACAAAATCATGTCAACATCAGCAAAACCAATTGAAATCAACTACGGGTACTAAGTTTGTCACAATGGCTATTCACCCTGCCTCCACTAGGGAGCAGTGTCAACCCGCATTTACATTTCCCCCACACCTGCAGCGCATGGTAATTAACCGGCCTATTTAAGTCTACCCCGCACACTCATACTTTGCCAGATTGTCCTGATGACACAGACACTCCAGCGTACCCGGACTGATTCCTGTTGCCGACCCTGCCTGCCCGGTTCCTGATCTACCGCCCGTCCCTGACTACGCTTCTGCCTACCCCTGCCTGGTTCGTCTACCCAGCCCCGGTTCTGATCACCTGCCTGTCCCGACTACGTCTCTGCATGTCCCGGTCTGTGATATTCATCGCAATAAATACCACTGCCTTTGGTGTCTGTGTGCAGCTTTTGGGTCCAAACCTAACCCGTGACAAAGTTAACTAAGTTAAGACTGCTATCACAGAAAACAAAATGTAGTTGAATAAATTCCTTTCTCTACCTTCTGTTCCCACACTGTATCATGGGAGTAGGAAAATGGCCACATGGCAGACGCAAATATATGATTTATAGTGGGCTAACAGTTAGGCTAAATTAAAACAATATTTATGAATGGATTATTTGGTCTTTATTCCGAGAAACACTCTGAATGAAGACTTTAATTTCTTCACATCGTCCACTGAAGATCAAGATGGGTGGATATTGTCCACTAATTGACCATTACATAGGCTAACGTTACGCCTAACCCAGTGGTTCTCAATCTTTTTGAGTCGGGACCCCCCAGAATATTTAGGTTGGCGTTGACCTAACCTAGTTGACCTAACCCTGACCATCGGTAAGCGAAATATCATTATTTTTCTGCAGATAAAAACACATACGGATCGACCACCAATAGATACAATTCATACGCTTTCTTACCTCACATTTCCCAGCTGTCCTCATGCTTTTTCTGGTGCTGGACTTCTAGCAATGTGATCAAAACTGTACTTGCTCCTTGCTGTCCTCATCTGGCTCAGGACTCAAGTGACGTTTCCCCCCACCCCCGCTATCCGGTTCCCCCCTCGTCAGGCGGTACACTGCACACGTAGGGGTGACACTACAAACTGGCACACTACACACGTAGGGGTGACACTGCAACCATGGGAAAAATAAGGGCTCTTAGCCAATTACACACGTGCCCTATTAATTCGGGTTGACACTACAATCAGGCAACCTACAACCAGTGAACAAGGGCTCTTAGCCAACGCACGCGTGTTCCTAAAATGGGGGGTACTACTGATACTGGGGACGTGACCCTATCTGGGCGGTAGGCCTATGGATCAAGCCCCCCTTCCCCTAACCCTGTCCCTAACACAGCTATACTAAGCTAACTACACTATGCTGCCTGTACCCCATAAACAGGGAACAAAGTGCCTAGTGCGCAACAGTGTTAGTCAAAAAAAAGGAAATGTCTCTGCTCCCCAGCTGTGTGAAAACAAACCCCCAGTGGGGATACCTAGCGTCAAGCTAACCTGGTGTTCTCTCAAGCGTCCTCCCCACTGGTACGGTAAGCCCGCAGGAATATTGTTCAGTCACAACAAAGGGCAAGTAATCCACAGGTCCCAGGGGTTACGCAGTCTCTCGGCGATAATCCTCCCTAGCCAAGCCCTCAATGACAGCTCACGCACTGCAACGTTTGTGGTCGGCAGTGTGGCAACTGGTCGGTCCACACAGGCTGCTATTCCCCATGCGAGGCGTCGGCGATCCGCGGTCGGTCCCACCAGGCTGCTGTTCCCCGTGCGAGGCGTCGGCGATCCGTGGTCCGCTGGGCGTGTTGTCGTGGGTCGTTCCTGGCTCGTTCTGCCCCGTACAACCATTTCCAAGCCCCTTTAGTCCCGGCTCCGGACGTGTTGATTGCCACCTGGCTTGGAGCTCATCAGCTGATCAGGGGCACCTGGCGTTGTGTACGCTGCCCCGCCCTCAGAGCTGCCACTCAGCGCAGCTGCCGTCGTCAGACCAAGGTCGCCATCTCCTGGTCGGTTTGCTCCATCACCTCCTCTGAAACACAAAAGGTACACACACCAAACACCAGACACAGCCACATTCACTTTCAAAACATAGTCATTACCATTACACTTACATACTTGCTGGATTCTCTGGACTCATCACAGTTACTGCACTGTACTGCACTGTATTCATGATGCTGCTGCACTACTGGCACTTTAAATGTTTTTGAAACATTTTTGTAAAAATAACTAAAACAAAAAACCATGAACATATAATTTATGTCACTTTGCTACTTTTTGTTTGTTTATTTTATTGTATATAACATTTTTATTTTTATGGTGTTGTTTTTGCGGGAGGGAATGGGGAGTAAGCGTTCCTATGTACTTGTTACAAATGGCAAATAAAAATTGTGTATCTTGTATCTTTCAAAATAATGTAGGCTACTACTAATGTTGGCATTTGTATTCTGTATTATATGTAATGTACTGTATTTGTATTCAAACTATTTTAAGAGTTGGGCTATTGCATCTGCAAATCACCTTTTTCACAAGCTAATTAATTGACACCTTTTGTATTGTTTCAGAGACGAATGTCAGCTGGCCTCAGCCCACAAAGGGAGCTCACCCCCAGTCCACCTGAGGAGCTCACCCCCTGCCCACCTGAGGAGCTCACCCCCAGTCCTGAGGAGCTCACCCCCAGTCCACCTGAGGAGCTCACCCCCAGTCCACCTGAGGAGCTCACCCCCAGCCCACCTGAGGAGCTCACCCCCAGCCCACCTGAGGAGCTCACCCCCAGTCCTGAGGAGCTCACCCCCAGCCCACCTGAGGAGCTCACCCCCAGCCCACCTGAGGAGCTCACCCCCAGCCCTGAGGAGCTCACCCCCAGCCCACCTGAGGAGTGCCACCTGCCACGCCCTCAAACCCAAGTCAGACACTCTTATTGTTTTAATAAAATATGGCGATTTGAAATGATTCATAACTTCTGCTTGGTTTCTGTTGAGATTGTAAAATAGGCCTGCTCATAAATGCTCTTATAAAGCATAGGCCTACCTGTATGTATACATTTAATGGCAATTCAGAGGCATAAAGTAACTCCTTAAACACGTTCAATAAACGTGTCAAAGTCAACGTCTAGTGGACGTGTCAAAGTCAACGTCTAGTGGACGTGACTGAAACCTCATTTAAACGTGCATAACACGTTCATCGCACCATTTTTCTCAAACGTTGTGTTTTACACCTTTTCACAACGTGTACGAAACGTGTTTGACACCTATTCTGAACCAATTTCCAATGTGTTTAAAGTGGGGTGACCATATTTTGACATGCTGCCCCCAGCCTCGAGATACTTAATGATACTCAACGTTTACTCAAAGATGCCTTATTGTTTTAAAGTATGCCTCCTCTGTATGGATATAAAATTATTATTTATATTATTTTTCTGTATATAACACAATAATATCTCTCTATAACCAAAGACACACCAAACCAAGGTTACTCAACAATCAACATGCTTTATTATGCCTAGAATTATCTCTGACAAATCTCAAATGCACAAGAATAACTTAAACATAAACCTGTAACAAAATAATAGCTCTCTTTTCAAGTCTTACTGGACAAAAATAAATAACAAAATATATGAAATAGTAGAAAATAGAAAATCCAGCTTTAACAAATAATCTCTTTGTATCTTGTCAATGTAAACAATAAAACAGTAACCTCACAAAGATACTAATCAAATTATTTTAAAAGTGCACTATGCAGTTTTGGATTTTGACATTTGCATAATTGCCATTAGTGAACATAACATAACATAACATTTGATTACCTAAATCAAACCAAACACATTTTGAGGCACCATGAACCAAATATAAGCCTACTTTAAATGTTTGTAAACACAATTCCAGGCCCTGTCATTGTAAACAACCACAGTGAAACGACAACTTTTCACATATTTCTAGCTTCAAACAGTTTTCTAGGGTCCCAATTTAAAATTAAAAGTTTAAAGTTTCTCTCCCACAGCTACATAGCTTTCTCTCTCTGCATTGCTGCATACTTCAATCTTCTTCATCCTGCTTTTCTTCTTCATCCTCCTTGTCTGCCCATCGATATTTAGCTGTGGAGCTGATCTTTCCCAGCAGTTTTCGGTTGCTCAACAAATAAGCATGAAAGTCTTTGCAAGACATGTCTTTCAAATTGTATTGCACAAATATAATCCCCTTCAGTGACTCAACAGACAGCTGCTTCCTCTCCTTGGTCCACTGGCTCTGCATCAGTGAGAAAACCCTCTCAACATTTGCATTGTGAGAGGAAAGTGCAAAGACAAACTGTGCAATCTTCAGTAGTTCTGAGTAACATGCAATGCTTTTGGCCTTCTCAAAATATTTGGTCCACTTCTGGTGCACCTGCAGGCCACTGAACTCCTCATCACGGTTGCACCTTTCTGTGAATCTCTTCAGATTGGTGACCTGGTCAAAACACTTGACATCATCAATTACCACCCCCTTCTCTCTTAGGAACTTGATGCAGGCCTCCACATCATTCCACTCTGGTGGCTCACTCAGATCCATCCACGTGAATGTGGAGAACTCTTCCATGGGAGTCATCCACTTCTCCAGATACTCCAGACATGTACTGTACAGGCCTTGCACATCAGCACAGAACTGGTCATATTCCTTACCAAGTCCATCACTATGCTTTTGTGCCAGTAGTCCCTTAACTTTAAGGGACATGAAGTTGTTGCTCTTGCGTTCAAGAAGAATGGTGTGGATGCTGTTCATTATTTTCTTTACCTCCATAATGGAGATCTTCTCCTTTTCCATGTCTTGAATGTGGGTGTGGAACGCAGACATGAGTGAGTGCATGTGCCAGAGGTAGATCTCACTGAATTCGTTTTCAAAAAACTTCTTGATCACTATGGGTGGTTTTTGCTGAGACAGAAAGAATGCCTTTAAGGCTGGACACATCTGTATCATCCTCTCAATAACTGGGAACAATGACAGCCACCTTGTCTTGCTGTGAGAAAGCATCCTTCTGTATTCAATGTCAACAAAATCACAGTACTCCTTCAGGCTCTCAGTGCGCACAGTGTAAATGTGGAAGTACTGGTAGATTTTGAACATGATATTCTCAAGGTCAATATCTATTGTGTCTGCCCCATGATGAACACAATTATTCAATATGTGTGCTGGGCAACCCACACTGATCAGGCAAGGGATCGGGATCTGGATCTCCGGGACATCAGTGTGGCGATTCCGTCCAGAATGTACGACTTAACGTGAACAACGTATGACGTGCAGTAAGACGTACGACCTGACACTGGGGTAACGGGGAGCCAGGGTTTACATTACAAGATTATCATGAGAAACTGGTGCATATGTAAAACGTCTGTGTGTGCATGCGTGTGTGTTTCTCATGTAAGACAGCCCATGCACGCAATCGTGATTTCGACACTTTGAATTCTTTATTTCTTCGGGTGACGCAGATTTGTCTGGTAAAAGACAAGAGTTCCAGCGCAGCTCGGAGCAGACCCTATACGACATCAGTGATATCTCTCTTGCAGACACACTTGCCCACCCATAGGAGCATAGGCGGTCAAGGACAGTCTGTTGATTTGTAACTCTGCTATGCTACAAATATACCCATCATACAATATGTACACACATACACATATATACAGAAACGTGCGCTCAAAGAAAGACAAATTACACACACACACACACACACACACACACACACACACACACACACACACACACACACACACACACACACACACACTGTTTGGAAATTAGAGGCAAAAAGATAGTTCTTTCATGTACTTGCTAATTTTGTTATTTTGGTCTATTTTGCTCTAATGGAAAGAAAACTTCCAAAAAACAAAATGGTGTTCGTTTTACTACCCTGTCTGAATTCATCTATAGATTTAAAGTAGGGATGGGACGATCACGTTTTTTGCCACCGATCACCGATCACAATGAGAACTATCTGCCCCACCGATCACCGATTATTTATTTTTTTTGCAGCTATAGCGGTCTACAGTGTATTGCTGCTATAGCAGTCTATTATAGCAGGGGTTCCCAAACGCCGGGCCGCGGACCGGTACCGGGCCGTGGAGGTGTTACTGCCGGGCGGCGAAACAGCTGTGTGTTTATCATCATATTTGACTCAAATAATTTGAGTATAGGTGAACGGCGGGCGGTATAATCTATATATAGAGATGATATATATAGTATAATCTGTATATATAGATTATATAGCGGTATAATCTATATATATAGATTAAAAATATATCGGCGGCATAACGAGAGACTTTCAGTTACATGCGCTACTAAAGAGACTACGCGCTAGCAGGGGCGTTTTTAGGATTTGAAAACATCCGGGGCTTAGCCCAGAGGCAGGGATGCAAACAGGAAACGCTGAAATAAGAGAAGTTTTTCCATAAAAGCTGTAAGTTCCCTCCCGAATCCATGCGAGGGAGCAAAACATTTTTTGTTCATTTATTTATTAAAATAACGCATAAAATAGTGTTTTTAACTTACAATCAGATCAGATTTTGGGGTTTGTGTTTAGTTAATTTTATTGCATATACATTCATCCCTTCTATTCCATTACCTCTTTGGCTGTCAAGATTTCCTTGTTTTTTGTGCCAAAAACAAAAACACCGCTACCTGTTACCTGTCTGAAGGGACTGTAAGGTGGGAGGTGCTGCTACCTGTCTGAAGGGACTGTAAGGTGGGAGGTGCTGCTACCTGTCTGAAGGGACTGTAAGGTGGGAGGTGCTGCTACCTGTCTGAAGGGACTGTAAGGTGGGAGGTGCTGCTACCTGTCTGAAGGGACTGTAAGGTGGGAGGTGCTGCTACCTGTCTGAAGGGACTGTAAGGTGGGAGGTGCTGCTACCTGTCTGAAGGGACTGTAAGGTGGGAGGTGCTGCTACCTGTCTGAAGGGACTGTAAGGTGGGAGGTGCTGCTACCTGTCTGAAGGGACTGTAAGGTGGGAGGTGCTGCTACCTGTCTGAAGGGACTGTAAGGTGGGAGGTGCTGCTACCTGTCTGAAGGGACTGTAAGGTGGGAGGTGCTGCTACCTGTCTGAAGGGACTGTAAGGTGGGAGGTGCTGCTACCCGTCTGAAGGGACTGCCGATGACTGTCCGCACCGCTGAGCAGCAGACGTGGAGGGAGGGAGGGAAGGAGGGAGGGAGGGAGGGAGGGGGGAGAGAGCATCGGAACTTGACAGTCTAATCTCCCGACCTGATATTTTTATTCAATCAATATATTTTTTGGAAAGGGAAACTGTGCGCAAACAGGAGTAGATATATTATATTAATTTATAAAAGCAAGTATTAAAAGCATCCCATAAAAAGGGCACTTTCTCTGGAGGGCTCAATCCCCCTTTGATGTGTGCACGTGCCTGGGTTGCACACACGCGCAAGTTATTTTACAATGTCCCTTTGTTATACATCAGACCAAACTTCACACTTCATAGATGTGTTTGTATTTGTTTAATTATTTTGAGGAATGACACAATGAAAAACAAGATCTATAAAAATGTTTCTGTATCAAAAAAGCTGAATTTTGCCGGATTTGTTTTAGAAATGTCAGACATTTCAAATGTCAACATGATTGTTCACACTATTCATATTATTAATCATTAATTAACGATGGGCTTAAGGCGCACGTGGTGTGGGATCGATACGCCTGAACACTGTGATGGAATTGTGGTCCCAGACGCAGATCTCCTCCTTGTTGTCATTCAAGTCTGGAGGGCACCAGGCGGTGTCGAACACCTCCCCGTAGCGGGCATCGTGCCAGTTCTCCTGGCGCGGATGGCCCTTGCAGTTGATCGCGATCACCTTCCCCACGGTGACCTCGACCACGAGCACCACCCGCTGGGCGTCAGGCAAGTCGATGGGATACCGACTGGCTGTGTTCACGTTGCGGCTGAGGTAGACGCCGCGGCCCAGAATCCCGTCGACAGACCGTTCCAAAGGGCCTGTCGACGGCATTATGATGACATCTGCGTTGGCCCGGGTGGTGCCGTGGTACATGGTGTAGGATTGGCCACTCTGTGGCTGTCCCTGGCACATTCTCTTGTCCCCGTTAAGAATCTCATTCTCACGGTCATCTTTCCAGTAGTATAACGCCGGTTGTTGGGACATTTTGTTTGTAGGAATTCTGCCTGTAAAACACAGCCATTAGTGACTTGAATGAATCAATGCGTCGCAGAAAAGATGTGAAACCACGCAAACCAACAAAAGCACCGAAACATGTATAGGTACATTTTCACATTTGAAGAATTTCTTTCAAATACATTTGTATTGAACAATCTATGGGGCGAAACACAAGTCTATGTTTTAATATGATCTTTAAGTCATTTATGATAGCTTATACCCATGACTACATTCTACTTGCACACACGTTTGATGAAATAAACAATTATATAAACACATGTGGTTTCCATAATGAAACATAACCAAAAAATAACATCATTTCTGGCCCAAAACAAAAGACAGCTAACGTACCTGTGCGTTAAACGCTCCTGTGTGTCGGTAGAGTGCAATCGTCTGTCTGTTTGTCTGTATGGGATGATCCTTTCTTTTATATCTCGTAAACGTTTCGTTTCGTTTTCGTTTCATCAGAAATGATTTTTAGTTATCTCTCAAACAGGATGCTCTTACGCGGAGGGGCGGTCAACGAGAGGAGGCCGGTCAAAGGATAGCGAGGGGCGGGGTGGAGAAGTGGAGAGGAGACGGGAGTGGAACAGACTAGAATACTTTCAATACTGTCAATAATATTTCCAGAGATGCGGTTAAAGACGCGTAATTCTATGGCATAGTCCATAGAAACAGTTGTGATTAAGTCAACCCTATGACAACCATTATCAAATATAATATACAGTATATTCAAACTCAATATTTGCATTAGGCAGGATTGTATTTTTTGACGATTTTTAAATGAGTGCTTTTATTGTTGTGCATTGTCAATGTGAAGAGCTAAGTCCATGTTTGTTATGTCCTGAACTAGAGCACCAACTGCACTGGTCCCCAAGTTGAAACCCCAAGCACTTCCTGAAAAGGTTCTTTCTCCAGAAGAGGCGCACCAGGTTGCTGCCAGCTTGATACGAGCAGGAAAGAGGAGAGAGAAGCTGCGTGGCTATCCAAGCGCGTTCTCACTCTAAACCAGTTGACTGGACAGGCTATAATGCATGTGAAGACAGAACATCTCAGACCTAAGCCTAAAACTATTGTAGTGTTTGGGCCCCTTATCGATTCTCGGTCACGGGAGACGCGGGGAATGAGGAACGGGGACTTAGGAGGTGAACCAAAATGCGCGACTCGATGACACGTATCAAAGTAAAGAGACATTTGCAGTAATACAAAAATCCTCAAAAGCAAAAGACCTAACTACAAAAACCTGACAGTGGCATGACTTGGAAACATGACGCTTATTCATACACATGAAACAAGTACAAGCCTAACAAACAACGAAACAGTATATAATGAACTGACGCCGAACAAAATAAGACTCCGCCTATTTAAACACAAGGAACATAACACACGGAAACAATGAGGTCCCAGGCAGCCAATCAGAGGGCAGGAAAACATGAGGGGGAAGATCAAGGTGATGCGCTGCAGCTGCGGGGAGAACTAACAAGGGGGCGTGGCTATCAGGACGAGGGCTGGGGAAACGATGACATGAATGCGGGACGTGATTGTTGACGTTAAGGATGGCAGCTTCCTCATACGTTGCACTCGGAGAGAAATGGTTGGGACGGAGACGATGAACTGTTTAGCCCTTGGTCATGGTTTATTTTCCTCTGCACCACTGGTACATCCTTTCGCTCAGCCGAGCTAACTTAGAACACACACACACACACACACACACACACACACACACACACACACACACACACACACACACACACACACACACACACACACACACACCATCTGAACATGTGCGTCAGGTGAACCTCCCCTCATTAACATACGACGCAAGCCTGCGTCCTTACTAGCGCGTAACGCTTCAGTGCCTCACAGTGGTACAATAATAACACTGCATCCCTTTGTGAACTTGGTTACAGAATATACATACTCTATATATATATAACAACTGAGGACATATGTAGACATTTCACTTAACACCCCCACTTGTACTCAGGTTGCTGTACTCCAAACATGTAAACAAAACAACAAAAAGAAAATGTGGACCTCCTCACACATTTTAAACTACAAAAACGATTCCTGCAAACTTCTTCAGTTTCAGCTTAGTTACAGGTTTTGTCATTATGTCTGCCACCATCTCTTCAGTAGGGCAGTACACCAGTTACTTTCCCATCATTTACCGTTGATCTTATGAAGTGGTACTTTATGTCAACGTGCTTACACCGCTGTCTGCTTACAGGGTTTTTGGCTAGGGAGATTGTTCCCTGGTCATACACTACTGTTTGTGTATATTTGTAATCCTCGATACCCTCCAGTAACTGCTCTAGATATATACACTCTTGTATAGTTGAGGCCAGAGCCTCACAGGTGGAAAGTGCTACTGTAGGCTGCTTCCTACTCTTCCATGAGACTTAAGAGCTGTTCTTACTGAGGCTTACACAGTATCCTGTGGTACTACGCCTGTCATACCTGCCATCAGCTGCCCAGTCGGCATCACTGTAGGCTAGTAGGCCAAGCTTCTCACTGTCGTTTCTTCTGAAACACAACTCTTTCTCTGTAGTGCCTCTAAGGTATCTTAACACATGTTTCACTCAGCTAAATATTGTGATAGTTTTCTTACAACAAAACTTAAATCTGGCCTTGTACATGTGGTCAGGTATATAAGGCTGCCTACCGCCTCACTGTACATCCTGACATCATCCATTTTTACTCTATTTTCTGTATAGTCAAGTTTCTGATCACAGGGTGTTTCTCTGGGTGGGTCTACAGTTGTTCATGTTAAACCTCTCCAGTATCTTGTTATCATACTTTTCCTGTGACATCTTTACACATCCATCAGACCGTTTGAAATCGATACCCAGAAAGTGTTTTAGCCTGCCTAAATCTTTCATCTTAAATTTGGCAGAGAGCATCTCTTTCACTTCCTTTAGTATTTTGTCATTGCTAGCTGCAATTATCAGGTGATCGACCCAGATGATTCTTATCACCTTCCCATCTTCTGTCTCTTTGTCATAGACACAGTGGTCTGCTGGGTTCTGTGCAAAATCATCTTTAGTTAAACAATCGTTCAAAATCCTAATCCAATTTCTACCGGATTGTTTTAGACCATTAAGAGATTTTTCTAGCTTACACACTAGACCTTCACCTCTTTCTTCATAACCCTCTGGTTGATCGATATAGATTTCATAATCTATAGGAGCATGTAAGTACACCGTTTTTACATCCATCTGATGCAGTAGCAAGTCATCCAGTGCTGCTTTCTGTAACAGCACTCTTACACTCGTCAAGTTGACCGTGGGAGAAAAAGTCTCTCCATAGTCAATCCCCATCCTCTGGCTATAGCCCTTGGCCACAAACCTTGCTTTGTACTTATCCGTTCCCTCAATATCCCTTTTGATAGAGTAAACCCATTTACTCCTTATGATCTTCTCCTTACAATGGACAGCAATGCAAGCTCCTTGCTGGTGCAGCTCGACCTTAGTGCCACTTCGACACAATCGACCACAGCATTCTCCTTGATCGCCTCGAACACTATGTTGGCATTAAAGGTTCAGCTCTTCTCTGGTTTAAATCTTACCTCACAAATAGAAAGCAATTTGTTCTTTGTGATGATTCACAATCGAATCACTGTAACCTAAGCTGTGGTCTTCCCCAAGGGTCGGTCCTTGGTCCTCTGCTCATTGCAATCTACATGCTCCCTCTTGATGATATTATTCGCAGTTATGGAATAAGTTTTCACTGTTATGCTGACGACACCCAAATCTATATTCCTATCAAGTCAAACGACTCCTCCCAGATCCATAAAGTTGAATCCTGCCTGACTCCGGCAGTCCTTTTAAGACCATTGTAACAGGTTAGGTTTGGACCCAAATGCTGCACACGGACACCAAAGGCAGATAGTGATAATTATTGCGATAAATATCACACAGACAGGGACAGGCAGAGACGTTGTCGGGGACAGGCAGGGCATCAGAACCGGGGCTGGGTAGACGAACCAGGCAGGGACAGGCAGATGCGTAGTCAGGGACAGGCGGTGGATCGGGAACCAGGAAGGGCAGACGAACCGGCAGGCAGGGTGCGAACTGGAGGGGAGCTATAGCTCCCCTAGTGGTGACATGAGCTCCCCTGGGAACATGGTTTGTGAAATTTGGGGGGAGCTCTCTAAAATACTGATATGATGACCAAATAAATTCCATTTTGGGCATGTTTTTTTTTTTTCAAAGGTGTAAAATAAGTGAAATAAAATTATATTTAGAGTTTATGATTCATGAAAAAAGTGTCGCCTGCTTGTACGCTGCCCGCAGCTCCACTCACTACTAGTGGGTGGAGCTGCGGGCAGCGTGCAAGCAGGCGACACGAGAGAAGGGCTATGTGCATCGTTGTGTTGTGTGTGTGGCGTCGCATCTCTCCAGGCAGTGAGAGGGTTGTGTTGTGCTATAGCTGTATTATTAATATTAATATTGTTCATGGTTGGTGCCGCTGGCTGCTCTTATCGCGTGTGTTCGGCTCTGTGTAGGCTACAGCCATAATAGGCTATAGCCCATGTGAAACAATGTAGCCTGTTTTTGAGTCATTTTAAGTTGATTTAATTAAACAGTCAAACGTTACATTGGTGGTCCGTGGATTATTTATTATCAAGTTGATTGAAGTTTGCGTAGCCCATACATGCTCGGGAAATCTGTTGACATGAACATGATCCATCGGGACGTTTCATGTAAATGTAGACCTGTGGCACCACCCCGTGTGCAACAGATGTTCTCTTTATAATAGGCCTATGTCTGTGCTGTTGCTATTAATGCACGGATCAGTTACCCCCCCCGCAAAAAAAAATCCCGGCTCCCCCGGAGACCGTGGTATAGTTCGCACACTGGTGACGGAGACGATGAACTGTTTAGCCCTTGGTCATGGTTTATGTTCCTCTGCACCACTGGTACATCCTTTAGCTCAGCCGAGCTAACTTAGAACACACACACACACACACACACACACACACACACACACACACACACACACACACACACACACACACACACACACACACACACACACACACACACACACACACACCATCTGAACATACTTAGCGCGTAACGCTTCAGTGCTTCACAGTGGTACAATAATAACACGTTTGTGAACATGGGTACAGAATAGACATCATCTATATAACAACTGAGGACATATGTAGACATTTCACTTAACAGGTGTATCGTCTAAAAGGAGTGAATGTCTGTCATCACACAATTGTCACAATGGCTATTCACCTTTCCTCCACTAGGGGGCAGCGTCAACCTGCATTTACATTTCCCCCACACCTGCAGCGCATGATAATCAACCGGCCTATTTAAGTCTACCGCACACTCATACTTTGCCAGATTGTCCTGATGACACAGACTCTCCAGCGTACCCGGACTGATTCCTGTTGCCGACCCTGGACCTGCCCGCCCTGTCTGGTTCCTGATCTACCGCCCGTCCCTGACTACACCTGCCCCTGCCTGGTTCGCCTACCCAGCCCCGGTTCTGATCACCTGCCTGTCCCCCACTACGTCTCTGCCTGTCTCTGTCTGTGTGATATTTATCGCAATAAATACCACTATCTGCCTTTGGTGTCTATGTGCAGCCTTTGGGTCCAAACCGAACCCGTGACAACAATTAAGATATTTTACTTTCACTAGTAATACATTCTTCTACCTACCCAAGGTGAGTACCTCGAAACGGTGCAATTTAACACCAACTTGCTAACATAAACAGTTGTCTATACGTTTCTTATGGTATCCTGTGTCAAGAACTTCCCGAAGTTAAGCTAGCTAACTATGCTAGCTAGCTAACAGTCATTTTAAAATATGACCGTTGGACAGTAGCGCAAGCTCACTTTTAATATAACTGAACTTGCCAGCGAACTATTAACGTTACACATGGTATGTAAATAAATGTGATGGATAACCCCAGTGACTCACTGCTGTGAGTACAGCAGTGGCGACGCGTGTCTATCACAACTGGACCTTCTGTAGACCAGGGGTTCCCCAACTTTTCAGCCCGCGACCCCCAAAATTAGACTGGAGACTGGCGACCCCCCCCCCCCCCCCACTATCACCATCCGACGGGAGCGAACATCGTGAAGTCCAGGGGGGGGTAATCGCTATCATGAACATTGTGTGGCTTTTTTTCAATGATGATACTGTCCAGGCCCGGCGTCATGGGCGGGCCCCATGGGGCCAGGCCCGCCCATCCAGGATTTGGGCCCGCCCATGAGAAATCAGGGATTAAAAAGAATTATTATATAAAAATATATTTTTTCTTTTTTTATTATGTTTATTGTTTTTATTTGTAGGGCTTTATCATATCATTCATTTTTGTATTAAACTATGTTGAAACATTAGTATAATATCATTTTTTTATTTTGCTATGAAATTCTGAATGAATCTCGCGATACTGGTTTTTCGCGGGGTTGAGTCTTGTGTTTTTTTTTTTTTTAAGTGAGACGCGTCACAGCAACCTGTCAGTTTATATGTATCGGCAACAATGGATACTAGGAAATGGTTCACCAACAATAAGAGCTCACACAAGGATTGTGGCAACTCAGCACCAGATGCTGGCAACTTGACGTGTCCCCCAGCGCCATCTCTCCTACCTTCTCCTCCACCAGGACACCAGGAGCATCTCTCCTACCTTCTCCTCCACCAGGACACCAGGAGCATCTCTCCTACCTTCTCCTCCACCAGGACACCAGGAGCATCTCCTCTACCTTCTCCTCCACCAGGACACCAGGAGCATCTCTCCTACCTTCTCCTCCACCAGGACCCCAGGAGCATCTCCTCTACCTTCTCCTCCACCAGGACACCAGGAGCATCTCTTCTACCTTCTCCTCCACCAGGACACCAGGAGCATCTCTCCTACCTTCTCCTCCACCAGGACACCAGGAGCATCTCTCCTACCTTCTCCTCCACCAGGACACCAGGAGCATCTCTCCTTATCCTCCACCAGGACACCAGGAGCATCTCTCCTTCTCTTCCACCAGGACACCAGGAGCATCTCTCCTACCTTCTCCGACACCAGGAGCATCTTGGGAGCCGGGCAGCAGCAGTTCATCCTTTAGCAGCCCAGGCCCAGCTCCCATTCTAAACGCTCGTGATCTTGGAGATTTTTCTTTTCTAGTCCCAGAGGACCTTGGCGTGGATACACCAAAACAGGTAGTCCTGCATAGTTTTCCATCTCGGCTGTTCTCCGGGAAAAAACGTAGTTTTGCCAGCTCATGGTACCAAAACCGACCCTGGCTTGAATACTCCGTGAAGGGAGATGCTGCGTACTGTTTCCCATGCAGAAAGTTTAAGGCTCATCATCATGACGTTCACCGTAAAAGGCTTCAAAGACTGGAAGCATGCCTTACAAAAGGGCATGGGTCTTAGCAAACACAGCTCTTCCAAGGAACATTTAGTGTGTGAGAAATTGTGGAGAGAAAAACAAATCGAGACTGGTCAGGAAATCACAACTCTTGTCAACAAAGATCAGCTCCATTATCTGGGCTCCATTATTGACATTGTGACTTTTCTCTCTACCAGCAATCTTCCTTTCCGAGGTGACCACGACTCTTTAGAGTGTATGTCCAAGTCTGGCAGTGGGTTATTTTTGTCATTGTTTGAGTATACCCTCCAAAAGGGTTTACCATTCCCAAAAATGCTACCTACATAAGCCATGATATACAAAACGACATAATTGACCTGATGAGCAAAGTTGTAACGGAGCATATAGTTGAGGAAATAGGCCACTCCTTTTACACTGTCAACATGGATGGAACCCGAGACCCAACAGGCTGTGAAAACATTTCAAATCGTTTTGTTGATGAGAACTATGTCATAAAAGAAAGGCTCTTGACAATCGCCACAGCAGTTGCAGGTGATGCAAAAACCCTCACACAGACACTCATTGCTATTGGTATACGATGGGGCAAGTCTTATGTCAGGGAGACACGGTGGGGTTCAAAGACTCCTTCAAGATGAACTGGGCAGAGAAATCCCATATGTGCACTGCTTCAACCACCAGCTGCACTTGGTCGTTGTTCACGCCATGTCCGGTGAGAGAGCCATTGAGGATTTATTCAACATCTGTAATGTCCTCTACAAGTTCACACGAAAGCCCACCGTTGCTGCACATTACCAGGGAAACACGTTGAAGCGTTTACTGGAACAGCGCTGGACAGGGCACCTGGCCACTGTTCACATTATTCTGAAATCTTTTCAGGATATAGTGGAACTACTACGACACGTTGAAAACTCTGCATCATTTCCAGCTGACTTGAGGATGGAGGCAGCAGGCTTGCTGAGCAGAATTTTAAAGCCAAGCTTTAAATTCCACACCCAGATAATATGCAAGATATTGTCCCTGCTTGAGCCAGCTAACAGGATGATGCAGTCAGAGGAAATGGACCTTCAAACGGCAGTACAGCTTGTCAACACTGCCAAAGAGTGTGTTGAGGTCCTGCGCACCGAAAAGGTGTTCACGGAGATGTGGAGCGAGTGCGCACAGGAGAGAGAGGATGATATCCATCCCGGTCCCACCAAGAGAAGGCCAACTCTAAACACAACTTTGGAGGATTATGTTGTTGAAGAGACAGTGGGAGTGGGAACACAAGAAAACCACCAGATGACAGAGCAACGGCGGCTGTTTTACAGCTGCATTGATGCAGTTACGGGAGAAATTGCACGCCGCTTTGGAGAGCGAAACAGCGCATTAATGGAGGCTATTGCTTCACTCAACCCGGAAAGCAGCTTTTTCCTGGAGCCCGAAAAAGTGGAACCTTTGCTTAAACTGACTGCTCGTTGATGCTGAGTTCATTGTGGCCAAAAAGCTGATTCTGAAACACGTGGACAGCAGCTTCACACCACCAGAGGATGGGAAATGGACATTGAAAAACATACTTGGTCATCTCCACACGACGCTTGAGGCAATGCCAAGTGTTCTCACCGCATTTAAGGTTTCACTTACCTTTGGAGCTTCCACAGCTTTATGTGAGAACTCTTTTTCCACACTGAAAAACGTTTTCAGTGAGCACCGAAGAAGCATGTCTCACACTCGGAAAGCAAATTTAATCCAACTTGGTTTCGAGAAGGACCGGACAAAAAAATGCAAGAATGAGTGGAAAGACAGGTTGCTGAGGAGGTTCCATTCCTCTGGGAAACGTGGGCTACAGCTTTATTAGACCCCACCCTGAGTACATCGTGTACAGCAAACAATCATCACCATGGAGGCTAAGACGTTGTTTTCAACAGCTTTAATGTGAACTAAATATTGGGTATTTTTCAGTGTGTTTTTTTCACTGTATGTTTGCCAATATATTTGTTATTTGTTCATTGATTTAATTCCACTTCTTTACGCCAAGAGACACACCTCTGCTTTAAAGTAGCACGTGCAAATGATGCTTAACATGTCGTTGCCTCCTGATGCTCATCCTCTGAAATTAAAACACATTTGCATATTGTATTTGTATATTTTCTTGCGGTATTCAGTTTTTTGCTGCATAACTAAAGCTGTCTGATATTCTATTACATCTTTAAATGTTAACAGCCTTGACTCAATACATGGTTTGTTCTTAGGTAGTACATTATGCAACATTCTCAGCTTTTTTCTGTAATGTAATTAAAGGTTTTAAATGACTCATAGTGCATATGAGTCAGCTGCATGCTGGTTCTGCTTGTTTGATGCGTAGCGTCGCTGTCCATCCATGGGGCTGAAGTTGCGTTATTTTTGTGCCTCTATGCTGAGCACGCAATGCAACATTTTGAGCATTGTAAATGTTATAGAGCGCGCTATTTAACATTTTGGAGCACAGAAAAATATATTTTGCAATCAAATCAATTGTATTTTGAAGAGAAATTTACTCTCAAGCCCTCAAACTCTTGCTCCAGTTACGTTAAAATGGGGTGGGGCCTGGGGGTCGGGGGGTGGGCCCGCCCTGGTGAATCAAATGCCCGCCCAGAGATGGATGTCTGCTGCCGGGTCTGCACACGATCCCTGCATGTTCGTGCGTCATGCAAAGCCAATATTTATATTAGCATAATTCACACATTTTGGCAAAGAACACGTTATTTTGCGCTATTGTCGCACAACTTCTGCCAAGGTGATGGTTTGCACCATGACGTGCACAGACATTTTCGGGGGCAGGAGCTCAAGTGAGAAAAAGGGCACTTCCCATAATCATTTATAGAAAAATGTTTTAAAACAAAAAGTTTAATATAGTTGCACATCTCTGACTTACTGACCAATTAATTTTAATACCCTCACACTCACGCAATTGTTTAATACTCAACATAATTCTACAAAATCAGTGAACACAGAGACAATGGTCTTCTTTAGTGTTCACTACAAGAGCAGACAACAAAAGAAACTATGCCACAATGTGCATGTTTTCTATGCTACTAGTTAAAATTGCTATAATAATTCGTTTATTTTAGCACATACAACAATAAGTCCTTTGATTTTTGTGGTATTAAAATAAATAACACTTCAAAATCAACAAAGGTCTTCGCACAAAACTGAAAAAGGCAGTTCTCTACACGCCTAGTTTGCATATCATTGTGGCGATTGTGATGCATTTTCCACCAAAAAAGGGCTATACCATTTTGCCAGCTATACCCCCCCCCCCGTTGGACTTCACGATCGCGACACCCATATACGTATATATATATACCTGCTTGTTTAAATCACTCACGAAAACTATATCAATCACTCAACAAAAATATATATATATCGGCACACACTGATAAAAAACACTGACATATATTTGTGTGTGTGTTTTTGCGTATGTGTTTGTGCGTGTGTGCGTGTGTCTGTGTGTGAGTGTGCGTCTGCGTCTCTGTGTGTGTGTGTGTGTGTGTGTCTGTGGCCGTGTTCCATTCCAGAGTCTGCAGCCTAAAAGGCTGCATTTGAAGGCTGCATACGTCACAGCCGCCGCGACAAGGCTGTCCCATTCCGTAGGCTCCTTCAAATGCAGCCTTCAAATGCAGCCTTAATTTCCCGAATTTGAAGTGTGCATCGATGCACACTTCTGCAGCCTTCGGTGCCAGAATATCCCAGAATGCATTTCGCACCAACCGAACAGAATTGTGGGCCGTGTTCAATTTCAGGACAGAATTTGAGCCCGGCTAAAAGCTGTTTTAGATATCGCTGTAGCACTGTAATTCAGTCACTTTATTAAGTTTTATTATTTTATTACGCGACAATATACCTATTTAGATTATACATATTTTGTCAGTTTATCCAAATAAAGCCTGTTTAGAAATATGCTACGGCGATTTCGGAGATGCCGGGAGCCGCATATGGGAAGCGCTGGCGCGGGCCAGCTGGTCTCCCAGGCCGCCAGTGTGTGTGTGTGTGTGTATATATATATATGTGTGTATATATCTATATCTATAAAGCTATATCTATACCTATATCTATCTATATCTATATCTATATCTCTCTATATCTATATATATCACAATAAAGATTGGTTAATATTGGTGAAGTTATAATTCCTATTAATATATATATATATATATTAATAGGAATTATAACTTCACCAATATTAACCAATCTTGATTTACCCATGGTTCTCTCTTAGCCGAAATAACATCAAACGTCGACGCCGGCGGTGAAACTCCAGCTCCTTAAGTTCATTAGTTAAAAAGAATACTGAATACAAATCATCCATTTTTAACACGCAATTGATTTTCCTCGGATTATTAAACTCTCAAAAAGACGCTTCTAGTTGGACTATCTCCGCGGCTCTGGTCAGCGCGCGACGACGGTGGGCGTGGAGCTTCGTGACGCAGCTGGTGACGCATTCAGGAAGTACTCCGTAGGCTAGACCGTCCCATTTAACAAGTTTTTGAAGCAGCCTTCGAAGCAGCCTTAAGACTGCAGCCTTCGGATGCAGCCGAAGGATGCAGCCTTAAGGCTGCACACCCTGAAATGGAACACGGCCTGTGTGTTTCCTAGTAGTAAACTGTGACGCACACAAATGACGTCTTGACGTCGTTTTGAGGATGCTGATTGGCTACATTTTATGTCACTCGTTTATATCTTGAATCAGCAATTGGCTAAACTGCTACAGGACCCGCCTTCGCCCAGCAGCATCGTCATACAAATGCGCCCTTAAGGCTGCAGTGTACTTGTGTACTAGGAAAAGCATATTATGTTGCGCAAATTATTTTAAAATTATATTTTACACATATTTCTGGGTGCATTCCACACACATATTGACAATATATATTTTGCGTGTGGTTTGGGGGGGGGGGCCGCGCCCCTTATGGGCCAGCCGCCACTGTAGATACACATATTACTGTATTCACCTGTAGTGTCTCCCCTTAAGTACAGTACATTAGCCTGTATGCCCATGATAAATTGCTAGCTAAACTTTGAGCAAACTTATCCATTAGCTAGTTAACTATATTTGTTTTAGTCTTTTACTAATTAGCTGTAAACTCGAGGCACTGGCAGCTTACTAATTTGTTCATCACCACTCCCCTTCAAACAAGCCAAGAAAAGCCGGCATCACATGGGACTGTAAGGTGGGAGGTGCTGCTACCTGTCTGAAGGGACTATAAGGTGGGAGGTGCTGCTACCTGTCTGAAGGGACTATAAGGTGGGAGGTGCTGCTACCTGTCTGAAGGGACTGTAAGGTGGGAGGTGCTGCTACCTGTCTGAAGGGACTGTAAGGTGGGAGGTGCTGCTACCTGTCTGAAGGGACTGTAAGGTGGGAGGTGCTGCTACCTGTCTGAAGGGACTGTAAGGTGGGAGGTGCTGCTACCTGTCTGAAGGGACTGCCGATGACTGTCCGCACCGCTGAGCAGCAGACGTGGAGGGAGGGGGGGAGGGAAGGAGGGAGGGAGGGAGGGGGGAGAGAGCGAGCATCGGAACTTGACAGTCTAATCTCCCGACCTGATATTTTTATATTTTATTCAATCAATATATTTTTTGGAAAGGGAAACTGTGCGCAAACAGGAGTAGATATATATCAATTTATTTAAAAAATGTAAACATTTTTTTTAAATGCATCCCATAAAAACTTTCTCTGGAGGAAGAAAAAGGGCAGGGGCTCAAGCCCCCTTTGATGTGTGCACGTGCCTGGGTTGCACGCACGCACGCACAAGTTATTTTACAATTTCCCTTTGTTATACATCAGACCTAACTTCACACTTCATGTGTTTGTATTTTTTTTTTATTATTTTGAGGAATGACACAATGAAAAACAAGATCTATAAAAATGTTTCTGTATCAAAAAAGCTGAATTTTGCCGGATTTGTTTTAGAAATGTCACACATTTCAAATGTCAACATGATTGTTCACACTATTCATATTATTAATCATTAATTAACAATAGGCTTGAGGCGCACCTCGTCTGGGATCGATACACTGGAGCACTGTGATGGAGTCGGGGTCCCAGACGCAGTCCTCCTCCAAGCCGCTTTCCATCATGCCACAGTTTGGAGGGCACCAGGCGGTGTCGAACACCTCCCCGTAGCGGGCATCGTGCCAGGTCTTCTGGCGCGGATGGCCCTGGTAGTTGATCGCGATCACCCTCCCCACGTTGACCTCGACCCTGAGCACCACCCGCTGGGCTTCAGGCAAGCCGACGGGATACCGACTGGCTTTGTTCAGGTCGCGGCTGAGGTAGACTCCGCGGCCCAGCATCCCGTCGCTAGACTGGCGGAAACCATCACGCATGATGACATCTGCGATGTCCCGGGTGGTGCCGTGGTACATGATGTAGGTTCTATTGCGCTGTGGCTTCGTCTGGCCCATTCTCCTGACCCCGTGAGGAAGCACAAAGTCTTCTTCCTCCCAGGAGTATTGCGGCTGTTGATGGAACATTCTGCCTGTAAAACACAGCCATTAGTGACTTGAATGAATCAATGCGTCGCAGAAAAGATGTGAAACCACGCAAACCAACAAAAGCACCGAAACATCTATGTTCTATCTAAACATCTAGGTACATTTTCACTTTTGAAGAATTTCTTTCAAATACATTTTTATTATTATTATTTTATTATTGTTGTGCTAAAATAAAGTAATTATTATAGCAATTTTAACTAGTAGCATAGAAAACATGCACATTGTGGCATAGTTTCCTTTTGTTGTTATATACACTAAAAGAAGACCATTGTCTCTGTGTTCACGGATTATTTTGTAGAATTATGTTGAGTATTAAACAATTGCGTGAGTGTGAGGGTATTAAAATTAATTGGTCAGTAAGTCAGAGATGTGCAACTATATTTAACTTTTTGTTTTAAAACAAGTGAGAAGTGAGAAAAAGGGCACTTCCCATAATCATTTTTTTATAAATGATTATGGGAAGTGCCCTTTTTCTCACTTGAGCTCCTGCCCCCGAAAATGTCTGTGCACGTCCCTGGTTCACACTATTCATATGATTAATCAGTAATTAACGATAGGTTCGAGGCGCACCTGTTATGGGAGCGATACACTTGACCACTGTGATGGAGTCGGTGTCGCAGACGCAGATCGACTCCAAGCCTCTTTTCGCCATGCCACAGTCTGGAGGGCACCAGGCGGTGTCGAACACCTCCCCGTAGCGGGCATTGTGCCAGTTCTTCTGGCGCGGATGGTCCCTGTAGTTGATCGCGATCACCTTCCCCACGTCGACCTCGACCCTGAGCACCGCCCGCTGGGCTTCAGGCAAGCCGATGGGATACCGACTGGCTTTGTTCAGGTCGCGGCTGAGGTAGACGCCGCGGCCCAGCATCCCGACTTTAGACTGGTTGAAACCCTCACGCATGATGACATCTGCGATGGCCCGGGTGGTGCCGTGGTACATGATGTAGGTTCTATCACTCTGTGGCTGTGCCTGACCCATTCTCCTGACCCCACGAGGAAGCACAAAGTCATCTTCCTCCCACATTCTGCCTGTAAAACACAGCCATCAGTGACTTGAATGCGTCGCAGAAAAGATGTGAAACCACGCAAACAAACAAAAGCACCGAAACATGTATAGGTACATTTTCCCTTTTGAAGAATTTCTTTCAAATACATTTTTATTGAACAATCTATGGGGCGAAACACAAGTCTATGTTTTAATATGATCTTTAAGTCATTTATAATAGCTTATACCCATGACTACATTCTACTTGCACACACGTTTAATAAAATAAACAATTATATAAACACATTTGATTTCCATAATGAAACATAACCAAAGAATAACATCATTTCTGGCCCAAACAAAAGACAGCTAACGTACCTGTGCGTTAAACGCTCCTGTGTGTCGGTAGAGTGCAATCGTCGATCGTTTGTCTGTATGGGATGATCCTTTCTTTTATGTCTCGTAAACGTTTCGTTTCGTTTTCGTTTCATCAGAAATTATTTTTAGTTATCTCTCAAACTTTCAAACAGGATGCTCTTACGCGGAGGGGCGGTCAACGAGAGGAGGCCGGTCAAAGTGATGGGGGATAGTGAGGGGGTGGAGAAGTGGAGAGACGGGAGTGGAAGTTAGACTAGAATAGTGTGAATACTGTCAATAATTTTCCTGAGATGTGGTTAAAGACGCGTAATTCTATGTCATAGTCCATAGAAACAGTTGTGATTCAGTCAACCCTATGACCAGACCCGGCAGCAGACATCCATCTCTGGGCGGGCATTTGATTCACCATTTTTTTTTTAAATCATATCTGCTGTGCAATACCGGATTTGCCCAGACGGTGGCGCCATTTCACCATGTAAACGACCGAGAGGGCTAATTAAAAATAAAAAACTATACATAATATAAACCTCACCGTTACTCATTCTCTGTATTGTATACATGTATATTGACTGAACATTCCTTTACTTACTGCTTAATTTCTTTTTTTACTTTATTTTTACTGTATGTAGCACAATCAATCAGTATTCTGTATTTTGTTGTGACAAATAATAAACAAACTTGAAACTTATGGTGAAAGAACATTTATTATATGGTGCCTAGTAGAAAATAAACATAAGAAAAATAATACCTAAATATGGTCTTACATTAGATTGTGCAAAAGTAATTAGAACAAAATAGAAGATAATAAAATAGACCTGATACAAGTCCTGAGATAAAATGCAATACAATGTTAAGCTTACAAATTAAAAGGTACTGGGTCCTATGTACACTACACTACTATACAATATACAGTTTAATCTATGTACCTATGCTATACTAACTATACAAGAACCACTTAGCAAACCAGGTTCTGGAAAACGACCGAATATATAGCCTTCCTCTGTCTGTTGCTGGTTGCTGAATGCTGATGTCAGGCTGATGAGGTCCAAACTCTTTCACTCTGAGTTTTTCTTGCAGTGTTCGTCTTTCAAATGGTGTTGCTTTGAGGGATTTGACAGAATTGTCCATGGTAGCTAGTGTAATGGCTGTGTCCTGTACAGAACAAAAAAAGAACAAACTTGCAACATGAGGTCTCACCCACACACACAGGTCTCAATCTCCTCTCCTCAGACAGCACGACGCAGCAAGAACTGACTCATTAACAAATGCTTCTGAATTTAACTAATTAAATAGAATACAAATGCTTAATACATTCGACCACAGCCTATATTAGCAGACAAACACACGGAGGACCCTGTAACTAGCATTGGGGAAGCACGTGTCCACGATAAACTTACAAAACCCCAATCCACACCGTTTACATACAAATGACACAAGCTGCATGTTTATACAGCAAGACCAACATTTCTTATCCCCTTTACTTTACGTTTACATCGTCCACAATAAAAATAAATGTAAAACTATAATCGGGACAAAAACAAACAACGTACCTCTCCTCAGACAGCAAGACCCGAACTGAGAGCAGAGCAGTACAGGCTTTACAAATAAGGTTCAACTAGGCTATGAATTGCGCATGCGTGACTGGTTTTCTTTGCTCACGCATTCACGCATGCGCCACTCAATTTGCTCACGCATGCGCCACTCAATTTGAGTCGCGCATGCGTGACTGGTTTCCTTGTTCGGGCGCAATGAAATGCGCTCCCAGAGATCGTATTCAGGACCCTTGATAGGCTACATTTGCCTATCAAATTTGGTACCTACCTCAAAACCTTGACCCTTGATAGGCTCATTGCCTATCAAATTTGGTACCTACCTCCAAACCTGGGCGCACTGCCGTGTGACCAGGTTTGGAGGTAGGTACCAAATTTCTATGAGAGTGACGTCAATGACAAACGAGGGGGGAGAATAGCACGCACAACAATGATTTATATTTGCTATATTAACGTTATTGTGCATTTTAAACACAAACATACATAAAATGAGTAATTATTATTCATTTTAAACATGTTTAGTTTATTTTTAGGGATCAAAAAATTTTTTTTTCCTCTCTCAACCAGGTTGGGCGGCGCCCCTGCGCCCCTATGGACGAGCCGCCACTGGACCTCACACATTTTAAACTCCAAAAACGATTCCTGCAAACTTCTTCAGTTTCAGCTTAGTTATAGGTTTTGTCATTTTGTCTGCCACCATCTCTTCAGTAGGGCAGTACACCAGTTACTTTCCCATCATTTACCGTTGATCTTATGAAGTGGTACTTTATGTCAACATGCTTACACCGCTGTCTGCTTACAGGGTTTTTGGCTAGGGTGATTGTTCCCTGGTCATACACTACTGTTTGTGTATATTTGTAATCCTCGATACCCTCCAGTAACTGCTCTAGATATATACACTCTTGTATAGTTGAGGCCAGAGCCTCACAGGTGGAAAGTGCTACTGTAGGCTGCTTCCTACTCTTCCATGAGACTTAAGAGCTGTTCTTACTGAGGCTTACACAGTATCCTGTGGTACTACGCCTGTCGGTGGCATCAGCTGCCCCGTCGGCATCACTGTGGGCTAGTAGGCCAAGCTTCTCACTGTGGTTGGCAGGGGGCGTGGCGAAGCCACGTGCGGTGGCGGCGCACACACGCTCCTGTTAACAACGATTACGGTGTTTGGCAGGGGGCGTGGCCAAGCCACGTGCGCTGGCGGCGCACACACACACACCTGTCAGTGATCACCCTTGTCTAATTGCTAATCACCTCACCTGGGGTATATATACTTTGTATATCCTTTACCCCAGCGTGAGGTCGTTAG
>CM051012.1:20454675-20512393 GCA_027704905.1 Muraenolepis orangiensis | reverse complement strand
CACACCCCAGCCCACCTGAGGAGCTCACCCCCAGCCCTGAGGAGCTCACCCCCAGCCCACCTGAGGAGCTTACCCCCAGCCCTGAGGAGCTCACCCCCAGCCCACCTGAGGAGCTTACCCCCAGTCCTGAGGAGCTCACCCCCAGCCCACTTGAGGAGTTCACCCCCAGCCCTGAGGAGCTCACCCCCAGCCCACCTGAGGAGCTCACCCCCAGCCCACCTGAGGAGCACACCCCCAGCCCACCTGAGGAGCTCACCCCCAGTCCACCTGAGGAGTGTCACCTGCCACGCCCTCAAGCCCAAGCCAGACACTCTTATTGTTTTAATAAAATATGGCGATTTGAAATGATTCATAACTTCTGCTTGGTTTCTGTTGAGATTGTAAAATAGGCCTGCTCATAAATGCTCTCATAAAGCATAGGCCTACCTGTATATATACATTTAATGGCCATTCAGAGGCATAAAGTAACTCCTTAAACACGTTCAATAAACGTGTCAAAGTCAGTGGCGTGGCGCAATATTTCGGGGCTCCCATGCAGGTCGGACCATGGGGCCCCGCCCCCTCCCCTAAATCAATAAGGCATCTTTTGTAAACAGTATAGGTCAGTAGGAACTCATGTGTACACTGTTGTACGGTGTTGTCGCGATCGTGAAGTCCAAGGGGGGGGGGGGGGGGGGGGGGGGGGGTTGTCGCGTTCGTGTGAAGTCCGTTCCGAAATCTAAGAGGATAGCCTACAGTGGGGGTGGGGGCCTCCTAAGCTCCGGGGCTCCGGGGGATGCGGGGGCCTCCGCTACGCCACTGGTCAAAGTCAACGTCTAGTGGACGTGACTGAAACCTCATTTAAACGTTCATCGCACCATTTTTCTCAAACGTTGTGTTTGACACCTTTTCTCGTGTACGAAACGTGTTGACACCTATTCTGAACCAATTTCCAACGTGTTTAAAGCGTAATCGGGAACCTACACTTTAACCTAAAACGAACGTGTTGTTTTGCTTGGATAATATTATCCTTACGCCTTGTTCACCCCTCCCTGCATGTTCGTGTGTCATGCAAAGCCAACATTTATATTAGCATAATTCACACATTTTGGCAAATAACACGTTATTTAACACTATTGTCGCACAACTTCTGCCAAGGTGATGGCAGTAGCGTGGCGTGGGGAAAAATTTAGGGGAAGCCAGTTTTTTTGGGTCGGGGGGGGTGGTCAATAACGTAACCAGTTTGTGTTCGCGTACCTCAGTGTTATGCTATTGTCTGCTTCAACTAATGTACACCTTGTAAGTCGCTTTGGATAAAAGCGTCTGCCAAATACCCTAAATGTAAATGTATCATACAGATGCAGGACTTGCACACGCCTGTTATCTAACCGACAGGTCCGCACGCACTCTCCAGCCAAAACTCTCTCGTCTTATTAATTTAAGCATCCCCCCCCCCCCCCCAAATGCATAACCAGCCGCTCAATGCGCAGTGCAGATTCGGTAATGAATAAAAAAGAAGCATTCACGGGCAGTTCAGGCAACAGGTGTGCCACAGAGAGAAAGGGGTGGACATTTTACTCACCCTATTTGAAGAGGAAGGCCATTCTCCTGTCTTTCATGGTGGCGAAGTGGTCAATAACAATGTCATAGAACTTCCCAGCGGCCTTTAGGTCCTCCACAACAACAGAGTCAATGGATATTGTGGCTAGGTTGACAAGTCTGTCCTGTCCACAAGTGTTCCTCTGATACGTTTGCTGCTGTAGCGGAAGTTTAGTAAAGTTATATTTTATTAAGTACGCCAAATCTCCACCCTCCATAATGCTTAATTTGCTTGATACTATCAAACGGCGAGGATGACAGTTACAGTTCTACGTACTGATGTTGATGTGATTTGATTGGATTGTGAGGCAAGGGATTCCCTTCAAATCGATCCAATGGGATCAAGGGATCCCATTCCCTTGAAGGGAAGCCAGAGACGGCTGGCATCCCTTGGCATGGCCCTGACCAATCACAGGTTGGCTGGGGGGCATGACGTGGACCTCATCTGATTGGTCAATCCGGGACAATCCCTCCATTTTTTTTTCACCAAGGGAAGCTCATTCGGCTGGCTTCCTCTGGCAACAGTGAATGCAATTTACTGTTTCACCATAACATCTAGAGGGGCGCTGTTGTTTCACTCTTTGTAAAATACTCAATGAGAATGGGGGAGAGACGGTCCGGCAGCAACACACAGCAAAGGAGAATTACCGAAAAAAAAGTGTTTTTATTTATTTATTAAAATTATAACTACAATCCGAAAAAACAGGGGAAGCCTGGCTTCCCTTGGCCTCCGGGAGAAAACGCCACTGGGTGATGGGTTGCACCAGGGACCAGTAGCGTGGCGTGGTGAAAATTTTAGGGGAAGCCAGTTTTTTTTGGGTCAATAACGTAACCAGTTGAGTGATTACAGCGCCCGGTATCATTTTACACAGTTGTATCATACAGATGCAGGACTTGCACACGCCTGTTATCTAACCGACAGGTCCGCACGCACTCTCCAGCCAAAACTCTCTCGTCTTATTAATTTAAGCATTCCCCCCCCCCCCCCCCCCCAAATGCATAACCAGCCGCTCAATGCGCAGTGCAGATTCGGTAATGAATAAAAAAGCTTCAATTTCACAGCACAATCTATGTGATTTTTTGATTTACCGTGCCTCTCAATTGCCCGTGACAGGTTGGCAAGGTCGATGAATCCTGAAGTTGCCCAAGGATTGTTCAGGGAGCACGAATCCTTGTCAAAAAGAAGACATGGCCAGCAAAATAGACGCTGAAGTTCAGCGCTTCCAGTTAGCCACTCCGTGCGGACATAATTGTCCTCATTGAACGTCCGATTCGCTCCCTTTTTCCTCTGTGCACACAGCTCGAGTGTGGGCATGGGCCTGTCATCTGATTTAATTTTTAGTTGCTGCTGTAGCGGAAGTTTAGTAAAGTTGTTTTTTATTAAGTACGCCAAATCTCCACCCTCCATAATGCTTAATACTATCAAACGGCGAGGATGACAGTTACAGTACTACGTACTGATGTTGATGTGATTTGATTGGATTTGTGAGTCAAGGGATTCCCTTCAAATCGATCCAATGGGATCAAGGGATCCCATTCCCTTGAAGGGAGGCCAGCCGTCTCTGGCCTCCCTTGGCATGGCCCTGACCAATCACAGGTTGGCAGGGGGACATGACGTGCCTCATCTGATTGGTCAATCCGGGACAATCCCCCATTTTTTTTTTCACCAAGGGAAGCTCATTCGGCTGGCCTCCTCTATTTCACCATAATATCTAGGGGGCGCTGTTGTTTCACTCTTTGTAAAATACTCAATGAGAATGGGGGAGAGACGGTCCGGCAGCAACACACAGGCTGTGTGTTGCTGCCGGACCGTCTCTCCTACATTTTTTAAATTAAAATAAAAAAAATTCGGTAATTCTCCTTTGCTGTGTGACACAGCAAAGGAGAATTACCGAATTTTTAAAAAAAATTATAATTTTAAAATGTATTAAAATTATAACTACAATCCGAAAAAACAGGGGAAGCCTGGCTTCCCTTGGCCTCCGGGAGAAAACGCCACTGCCAGGGACGTGCACAGACATTTTCGGGGGCAGGAGCTCAAGTGAGAAAAAGGGCACTTCCGATAATCATTTATAAAAAAAATGTTTTAAAACAAAAAGTTAAATATAGTTGCACATCTCTGACTTACTGACCAATTAATTTTAATACCCTCACACTCACGCAATTGTTTAATACTCAACATTATTCTACAAAATAATCCGTGAACACAGAGACAATGGTCTTCTTTAGTGTTCACTACGCACAAGAGCAGACAACAACAAAGGAAACTATGCCACAATGTGCATGTTTTCTATGCTACTAGTTAAAATTACTATAATAATTAACAAAAATCAACAAAAATCTTCACACAAAACTGAAAAAGGCTGTTCTCTACACGCCTAATTTGCATATGTGGCGATTGTGATGACGTTATTAGATACACATTTGACTGTATTCACCTGTAGTGTCTCGCCTTAAGTACAGTACATTAGCCTGTATGCCCATGATAAATTGCCTTAGCTAAACTTTGAGCTAACTTATCCATTAGCTAGTTAACTATATTTGTTTTAGTCTTTTGGCTAATTAGCTGTAAACTCGAGGCACTGGCAGCTTAGTCATTTGTTCATCACCACTCACCTTCAAACAAGCCAAGAAAAGCCGAAATAACATGGAACTGTAAGGTGGGAGGTGCTGCTATCCTGTCTGAAGGGACTGTAAGGTGGGAGGTGCTGCTACCTGTCTGAAGGGACTGTAAGGTGGGAGGTGCTGCTACCTGTCTGAAGGGACTGCCGATGACTGTCCGCACCGCTGAGTAGCAGACGTGGAGGGAGGGAAGGAAGGAAGGAAGGAAGGAAGGAAGGAAGGAAGGAAGGAAGGAAGGAAGGAAGGAAGGAAGGAAGGAAGGAAGGAAGGAAGGAAGGAAGGAATGAAGGAAGGAAGGAAGGAAGGAAGGAAGGAATGGAAGGAATGGAAGGAAGGAATGGAGGGAGGCAGGGTAGGTAGAGAGAGCATCGGAACTTGACAGTTTAATCTCCCGACCTGATATTTTTTATCTTTTATTCAATCAATATATTTTTTTGAAAGGGAAACTGCGCAAACAGGAGTATATTATATATTATATTAATTTATTTAAAAAATAAATAAATAAATAAATAAAAAAGCATCCCATAAAAAGGGCAGGGGCTCAAGCCCCCTTTGATGTGTATGTGTGCACGTGCCTGGGTTGCACGCACACGCACAAGCTCTCGCCAACAAACCTTTTTTGTTGTTATTTTACAATTTCCCTTTGTTATACATCAGACCAAACTTCACACTTCATAGATGTGTTTGTATTTTTTATTTTGAGGAATGACACAATGAAAAACTATATAGAAATATAGAAATGTTTCTGTATCAAAAAAGCTGAATTTTGCCGGATTTGTTTTAGAAATGTCACACATTTCAAATGTCAACATGATTGTTCACACTATTCATATTATTAATCAATAATTAACGATGGGCTTGAGGCGCACCTGGTCTGGGATCGATACGCTTGAGCACTGTGATGGAATTGGGGTCCCAGACGCAGTCCTCCTCCAAGCCGCTTGGCGTCATGCCACAGTTTGGAGGGCACCAGGCGGTGTCGAACACCTCCCCGTAGCTGGCATCGTGCCAGGTCTTCTGGCGCGAATGGCCCTTGCAGTTGATCGCGATCACCTTCCCCACGTTGACCCGGACCCTGAGCACCGCCCGCTGGGCTTCAGGCAAGCCGATGGGATACCGACTGGCTTTGTTCAGGTCGCGGCTGAGGTAGACGCCGCGGCCCAGCATCCCGTCGTTAGACTGGCGGAAACCCTTACGCATGATGACATCTGCGATGTCCCGGCTGGTGCCGTGGTACATGTTGTACATTTGATTGCGCTGTGGCTGTTCCTGGCCCATTCTCTTGACCCCGTCAGGAAGCACAAAGTCATCTTCCTCCCAGGAGTATTGCGGCTGTTGTTGGGACATTTTGTTTGTAGGAATTCTGCCTGTAAAACACAGCCATTAGTGACTTGAATGAATCAATGCGAGAGACAGTGCCTCGCAGAAAAGATGTGAAACCACGCAAACCAACAAAAGCGTATATTCACTTTTGATTCAAAAGTGAATATACGCTTTTGTTTGGTTTGTGTTAAAAATGTATTTAAAAGAAACAAGTCTTCAAAAGTTTTGAAGACTTGTTTCTTTCAAATACATTTTTATTTAACAATCTATGGGCGAAACACAAGTATATGTTTTAATATGATCATTAAGTAATTTATAATAGCTTATACCCAAAACTACATTCTACCTGCACACACGTTTAATAAAATAAACAATTCTATAAACACATTTGATTTCCATAATGAAACATAACCAAAAAATAACATCATTTCTGGCCCAAACAAAAGACAGCTAACGTACCTGTGCGTTAAACGCTCCTGTGTGTCGGTAGAGTGCAATCGTCTGTCTGTTTGTCTGTATGGGATGATCCTTTCTTTTATATCTCGTAAACGTTTCGTTTCGTTTTCGTTTCATCAGAAATTATTTTTAGTTATCTCTCAAACTTTCAAACAGGATGCTCTTACGCGGAGGGGCGGTCAACGACAGGAGGCCGGTCAAAGGATAGCGAGGGGCGGGGTGGAGAAGTGGAGAGACGGGAGTGGAACAGACTAGAATAGTTTCAATACTGTCAATAATATTTCCAGAGATGCGGTTAAAGACGCGTAATTCTATGGCATAGTCCATAGAAACAGTTGTGATTAAGTCAACCCTATATGACAACCATTATCAAATATAATATACAGTATATTCAAACTCAATATTTGCATTAGGCAGGATTGTATTTTTTGACGATTTTTAAATGAGTGCTTTTATTGTTGTGCATTGTCAATGTGAAGAGCTAAGTCCATGTTTGTTATGTCCTGAACTAGAGCACCAACTGCACTGGTCCCCAAGTTGAAACCCCAAGCACTTCCTGAAAAGGTTCTTTCTCCAGAAGAGGCGCACCAGGTTGCTGCCAGCTTGATACAAGCAGGAAAGAGGAGAGAGAAGCTGCGTGGCTATCCAAGCGCGTTCTCACTCTAAACCAGTTGACTGGACAGGCTATAATGCATGTGAAGACAGAACATCTCAGACCTAAGCCTAAAACGATTGTAGTGTTTGGGCCCCTTATCGATTCTCTGTCACGGGAGACGCGGAGAATGAGGAACGGGGACTTAGGAGGTGAACCAAAATGCGCGGCTCGATGACACGTATCAAAGTAAAGAGACATTTGCAGTAATACAAAAATACTCAAAAGCAAAAGACCTAACTACAAAAACCTGACGGTGGCATGACGTGAAAACATGACGCTTATTCATACACATGAAACAAGTACGAGCCTAACAAACAACGAAACAGTATATAATGAACTGGCGCCGAACAAAATAAGACTCCGCCTATTTAAACACAAGGAACATAACGCACGGAAACAATGAGGTCCCAGGCAGCCAATCAGAGGGCAGGAAAACATGAGGGGGAAGATCAAGGTGATGCGCTGCAGCTGCGGGGAGAACTAACAAGGGGGCGTGGCTATCAGGACGAGGGCTGGGGAAACGATGACATGAATGCGGGACGTGATTGTTGACGTCCTCATACGTTGCACTCGGAGAGAAATGGTTGGGACGGAGACGATGAACTGTTTAGCCCTTGGTCATGGTTTATTTTCCTCTGCACCACTGGTACATCCTTTCGCTCAGCCGAGCTAACTTAGAACACACACACACACACACACACACACACACACACACACACACACACACACACACACACACACACACACACACACACACACACACACACACACACACCATCTGAACATGTGCGTCAGGTGAACCCCCCCCTCATTAACATACGACGCAAGCCTGCGTCCTTACTTAGCGCGTAACGCTTCAGTGCCTCACAGTGGTACAATAATAACACTGCATCCCTTTGTGAACTTGGTTACAGAATATACATAATCTATATATATATAACAACTGAGGACATATGTAGACATTTCACTTAACACCCCCACTTGTACTCAGGTTGCTGTACTCCAAACATGTAAACAAAACAACAAAAAGAAAATGTGGACCTCCTCACACATTTTAAACTCCAAAAACGATTCCTGTAAACTTCTTCAGTTTCAGCTTAGTTACAGGTGTTGTCATTTTGTCTGCCACCATCTCTTCAGTAGGGCAGTACACCAGTTACTTTCCCATCATTTACCGTTGATCTTATGAAGTGGTATTGTTGGAGCCAGATTCAGTCCTTATTATTTGTTTATTTATTTTGTTTGATATATGAAGCAATATTGTTTGGAAAACGGTTGCAAATTAACTTGATTGATAACACCTTTTATTTGTTATGATTTGGATGCGTGTTGCTTCGACAACGTGGAGGCGTGTCTGGTCCAGCCCATGTCGAACCGGTGATTGCAGCACCTGAGCGTGTGAACCCGCTTTTATCAATGAAGCCGGTTCCCTAGTAAAACACACTGGAAATGCAAGGCACGCAGCCCAGACGGTTTTTGACCGTCGCAAGCGCTACGGATTTATGAAGTGTAGAAATAGGAAACCAGGACACCATGCAACGGGAATAAGCCAGCACACCTCCACGTCGTATGGTAAGAACCCATCCACGCTAAACAAAGCTTCAAGTAAAAGACAATAAATACCATTTTCTACAAACAAACAAACTCATCTCTGCCGTCTTTCTTACGGAAAAGCGCATGCGCGCGTCAACCAAGGCTGTGGATCCCACAGGTACTTTATGTCAACATGCTTACACCGCTGTCTGCTTACAGGGTTTTTGGCTAGGGCGATTGTTCCCTGGTCATACACTACTGTTTGTGTATATTTGTAATCCTCGATACCCTCCAGTAACTGCTCTAGATATATACACTCTTGTATAGTTGAGGCCAGAGCCTCACAGGTGGAAAGTGCTACTGTAGGCTGCTTCCTACTCTTCCATGAGACTTAAGAGCTGTTCTTACTGAGGCTTACACAGTATCCTGTGGTACTACGCCTGTCGGTGGCATCAGCTGCCCCGTCGGCATCACTGTGGGCTAGTAGGCCTAGCTTCTCACTGTGGTTGGCAGGGGGCGTGGCGAAGCCACGTGCGCTGGCGGCGCACACACGCTCCTGTCACCAACGATTACGGTGTTTGGCAGGGGGCGTGGCCAAGCCACGTGCGCTGGCGGCGCACACACACACCTGTCAGTGATCACCCTTGTCTAATCACCTCACCTGGGGTATATATACTTTGTCTATCCTTTACCCCAGCGTGAGGTCGTTACTTTATACTGCACGTGTTCTTCCGTCTGTTTGGTACCCGTCGCCTGCCTACTACCCGTTCAGTACTACGCACCTCGACATCCCGGACTACTCGTCGGTCTACTACCCGCCGGTACTCCGCGGATCGACTCCACGGATCGTTTACTCTTGTATTTTGTGAGTGCTTTTGGAATAAAGCCGTTCGTATCGCTCCACTGTGTCGTTGTCTGCGTTCGGGGTCCAACCCACACCCCTCATCGTGACAGAACGACCTCACCACTATGGACCCCGGCAACTTCAACCACTGGATGAAAAATATGCAGTCTCTCAACTACATGGGACGCTCTGTGGACCTGGCCCCGTTGGACCCCGGCCACCTAGCTCTGGTGGACCAATTGGAGCTGAGGGATCACCGGTTAATCGACCTGGGCCCCGGTGATCTCGAGCGGGTGAGGCACCTGGTCGATGCCCTGAGGAGCCGTGGCAGATCACAGGTTCGAGCTCTGCGGAGGCTGGAGAAGGAGTGGAGGGTCATGTTAGCCCGGATAGCCCTCGACGACTACTTTAAGTGGAAGCCCGTGTTTGATTCCCAGTGCGGACAGTGGCCGCGGGGACTGCAGGTCATGATGGACCAGCTCTGGGACCTGACAACCGCTATTACTCCCCCCCCCCCCCCCCCCCCCCCCCCTCAGAGGGGTCCCCAGCGCCGCCCTGTTCCTGCCTGCCGACGCGTCTGACGTCACGCTGCCACCGTCTGACAGCGCCGCTTCTCCCCCGTCTGACAGCGCCGCGTTGCCCAACGCTGCGCTGCCCGACGTTGCGCTGCCCCTGTCTACCGACGCTGCCGACGTCACGCCGCACCCGCCTGAAGACGTCGCGCCGCTCCCGTCCGCTGACGACGTCGTTATTTCCCCGTCTGACAGCGCCGCACCTCCCCCGTCTGACAGTGCCGCGCTGCCCAACACTGCGCTGCCCGACGTTGCGCTCCCCCTGTCTGTCGACGCTACCGACGTCGCGCCGTACCCACCGGACGACGTCGCTCCGCACCCGCCGGACGACGTCACGCCACACTCGCCTGCTGACGCCGCGCCGTATCCGCCCGACGACGTCACGCTGCCCCCGTCTGCTGACGCCGGCGCCATACCCGCCTGATGACGTCACGCGGGTCTGTCGACTACAGAGGGGGTCCAGAGCAGACCCCTGAGAAGACTCCTACCGACCTGGGCAGAAGGGGTGGCTCTCTTCCCGGGCCCCGCCCGCCCACCAAATCTCCTCCAACCCCCCCGGATCATCGACTGGGAGGCATACGGTCCAGAGGAGCGGGGTTGGCCTCCGTGCCGTTATAGTCTGGATCCGTTCTTTTCCCTTGACTGCCACCGGGAACACCCCTTCAAGCCAGGTTGGATGCCAGGAGGCGCCCGTTGAGGGGGGGGGTACTGTCACAGTTACGGTGGTTGGCAGGGGGCGTGGCCAAGCCACGTGCGCTGGCGGCGCACACACCCACACACCTGTCAGCGATCACCCTTGTCTAATTGCTAATCACCTCACCCGGGGTATATATACTTTGTCTATCCTTTACCCCAGCGTGAGGTCGTTACTTTATACTGCACGTGTTCTTCCGTCTGTTTGGTACCCGTCGCATGCCTACTACCCGTTCGGTACAACGCACCTCGACATCCCGGTACGCAGACTCCTCGTCGGTCTACTACCCGCCAGTACTCCGCGGATCGACCTCCCCGTTTACCCTTGTATTTTGTGTGTGCTTTTGGAATAAAGCCGTTCGTATCGCTCCACTGTGTCGTTGTCTGCTTTCGGGGTCCAACCCACACCCCTCATCGTGACAGTTTCTTCTGAAACACAACTCTTTCTCTGTAGTGCCTCTGAGGTACCTTAACACATGTTTCACTCAGCTAAATATTGTGATAGTTTTCTTACAACAAAACTTAAATCTGGCCTTGTACATGTGGTCAGGTATATAAGGCTGCCTACCGCCTCACTGTACATCCTGACATCATCCATTTTTACTCTATTTTCTGTATAGTCAAGTTTCTGATCACAGGGTGTTTCTCTGGGTCTACAGTTGTTCATGTTAAACCAGTATCTTGTTATCATACTTTTCCTGTGACATCTTTACACATCCATCAGACCGTTTGAAATCGATACCCAGAAAGTGTTTTAGCCTCCCTAAATCGTTCATCTTAAATTTGGCAGAGCATATTTTTCACTTCCTTCAGTATTTTGTCATTGCTAGCTGCAATTATCAGGTCATCGACCCAGATGATTCTTATCACCTTCCCATCTTCGGTCTCGGCATAGACACAGTGGTCTGCTGGGTTCTGTGCGAAATCATCTCTAGTTAAACAATCGTGCAAAATCCTAATCCAATTTCTACCGGATTGTTTTAGACCATTAAGAGATTTTTCTAGCTTACACACTAGACCTTCACCTCTTTCTTCATAACCCTCTGGTTGATCTATATAGAATTCATAATCTATAGGAGCGTGTAAGTACGACGTTTTTACATCCATCTGATGCAGTTGCAAGTCATCCAGTGCTGCTTTCTGTAACAACACTCTTACACTCGTCAAGTTGGCCGTGGGAGAAAAAGTCTCTCCATAGTCAATCCCCATCCTCTGGCTATAGCCCTTTGCCACAAACCTACATGCTCCCTCTTGGTGATATTATTCGCAGTTATGGAATAAGTTTTCACTGTTATGCTGACGACATCCAAATCTATATTCCTATCAAGTCAAACGACTCTTCCCAGATCCATAAAGTTGAATCCTGCCTGACTCCGGCAGTCCTTTTAAGACCATTGTCACAGGTTAGGTTTGGACCCAAATGCTGCACACAGACACCAATGGCCGATAGTGGTATTTATTGCAATAAATATCACACAGACAGGGACATGCAGAGACGTTGTCAGGGACAGGCAGGGCATCAGAACCGGGGCTGGGTAGACGAACCAGGCAGGGACAGGCAGATGCGTAGTCAGGGACAGGCGGTGGATCGGGAACCATGCAGGGACAGCAACGGGAATCAGTCCGGGTACGCTGGAGAGTCTGTGTCATCTGGAACAATCTGGCCAAGTATGAGTGTGCGGGGTAGACTT
Source organism: Muraenolepis orangiensis (assembly GCA_027704905.1). Classification (NCBI taxonomy): domain Eukaryota; kingdom Metazoa; phylum Chordata; class Actinopteri; order Gadiformes; family Muraenolepididae; genus Muraenolepis; species Muraenolepis orangiensis. The sequence continues at coordinate 20,500,426 of CM051012.1, read as the reverse complement.
AAATAGGCCGGTTAATTATCATGAGCTGCAGGTGTGGGGGAAATGTAAATGCAGGTTGACGCTGCCCCCTTGTGGAGGCAGGGTGAATAGCCATTGTGACAACCATGGCTATCAGTAAGCCGTCGCTTAACGTTTCACTTGCGTTCCGTAGCGCTGTGATGGTTTCTGCCCTTATGATATAGTCCGTGACACTTTCACTGTTCGTCTTCTGAAGCGATCTCAACATGATGTACAAGTTTATTATCGGGGTTTTCCCTTCCCGGCATAATACCCCCTTAATATCTTTAGGGCTTCTCTTGCATTGTCGGGAGCATCCCTCATAATTAGCGAGAGGCTTTTATCGTCTAAAAGTTGTATTAGCGGCATTTTTCTTGCCGCCTGCCGCTATCTCGGCTTCACCATTTGGTTCTCTTAGAATTGTGTTCTTTAACCCTAATAGGTGAAGGTGTCCCAACACTTTGGTCTCCCACAGTTCATAACATTTGTTATTATTTTTGGTCAACGCACTGTAAATACTTTCACTGTAATTTTTTTTACTGTAAATTCAATTTCACTTTTCACATGTATCTTTTTAAGTACTCATCTGAATTATTTATTAGTATTTTATTACTGCCAATTTGCACTATACGTATTGTTGTATATTGTATATACCTACGTATTACTGTAATAATACTGTAATTGTGCAATTCATCTGTCTGTACATTTAGATTTCATTTATTTATATTTTGTTTATACTAGTTTAGTTTAGTTTGTTATTTAGTTTTTAGGTATTAGTATTTTGTGTGCATTTATTCCCCCTGTTTCAACTGTTGCACCTTAATTTCCCTCGGGATAAATAAAGTCTCTTGAATCTTGAATGCTTGACGTTAAGGATGACACACACACACACACACACACACACACACACACACACACACACACACACACACACACACACACACACACACACACACACACACACACACACACACACACACACACACACACACACACACACACACACACCATCTGAACATGTGCGTCAGGTGAACCCCCCCTCATTAACATACGACGCAAGCCTGCGTCCTTACTTAGCGCGTAACGCTTCAGTGCTTCACAGTGGTACAATAATAACACGTTTGTGAACATGGGTACAGAATAGACATCATCTATATAACAACTGAGGACATATGTAGACATTTCACTTAACAGGTTTATCGTCTAAAAGGAGTGAATGTCTGTCGTCACACAATTGTCACAATGGCTATTCACCCTGCCTCCACTAGGGGGCAGCGTCAACCTGCGTTTACATTTCCCCCACACCTGCAGCGCATGATAATCAACCGGCCTATTTAAGTCTACCCGCACACTCATACTTTGCCAGATTGTCCTGATGACACAGACACTCCAGCGTACCCGGACTTATTCCCGTTCCCGGCCCTGGACCTGCCCGCCCTGTCTGGTTCCTGATCTACCGCCCGTCCCTGACTACGCTTCTGCCTGTCGTTCGTCTACCCAGCCCCGGTTCTGATCCCCTGCCTGTCCCCGACTACGTCTCTGCCTGTCCCTGTCTGTGTGATATTTATCGCAATAAATACCACTATCTGCCTTTGGTGTCTGTGTGCAGCCTTTGGGTCCAAACCTAACCCTTGACAACAATTAAGATATTGTACTTCCACTAGTAATACATTCTTCTACCTACCCAAGGTGAGTACCTCGAAACGGTGCAATTGAACACCAACTTACTAACATAAACAGTTGTCTATACGTTTCTTATGGTATCCTATGTGTCAAGAACTTCCCGAAGTTAAGCTTTATATTTTTAATTAGAATGATACATTAAAGATGTTTCACATATTGATAATATAACAGGATTTCAAAACACATTCTCAAATATTAAACCGGCATATATCCGTTTTAAGTGTAACGTCATATTAAGCTTTATTATCAATGTTAACTTAGCTCTGTTGCATTGACATTACCAATAGCGGTTCCATCAGAATGAATGTTCTTTATAATCCATGTTCATCTAATCCATCAATAAGACTCACCTGATTAAACAGCTACCATCGACCAAGCTCGTGAACGCGCAGTGCTGCTACGTGAACCATGGATGTGAACGCGGACTGCCGTTCACGTGAACGAGCTGCCGAGAGCCATTGTGGGAGGGATGTGGCTTAAAGAACCAGTATATAGAAACGCCGACAGAAACTCACAGAATCCTCCATGAGACACTTTTGGGCTTCATGCACCACTGAGCAGCTTCCATAGGAATGAATGGGCCCCGCCTCCAGCACTGTATCCAGTTATTTTAATACATCCATGGTTTGAACATGCCAGCAAGAAGTGAGGCGGCTGAGCCACTCCCTGGGCCCTGTGGTACGAAGGAGGATCTCATTCACCTCTGTGGAAAAATGTACAGGGAAGACACCTTCAAAAAACAACTGATGTCACTTGGAACTTCAATCAAAAGTAGAAAATTATCTTGAACATAATTGACAACTTTAAAGTAATATTAAATGCCAGACTACAAATAATGGTTTACTCTTACAGATATCCCTCCTGTCCCTAGACGGCTCAAGCAGCGTAGGGAGGACCATCAGAAGAATGATGAGCCGTCTAGGGACCACTGAGCTGTGGTCGGGGTACAGCATGAGAGGGGGGATGAAAGCCTGCTTTGCAGACCTCCCTCTCATGCAGCTGCTAGTAAGTAAGTGCAAGTGCATTTTGGTGTATTCCCTACCAGTAAGCAACAGCTTAGTCATCAGGCTATGTTTATTTGTGATGTGTTTTAATGCAGAGGCCTGCATCAGGTGTCATTCTTCAGCTAAGATCCTGGACATTGAAAAGGAGGCGGCCGAATACCTTAAACACGCCCCTTTTTAAAAGGGTGGATCGTGCAAGGTCATCAGTAGCCTAATTACCATAACGTTAATGCGTGGTTTACTGTTGCTAGCTAGGTCATTTCAAAAACTCACTAAAAAACCTACAAAATCATGTCAACATCAGCAAAACCAATTGAAATCAACTACGGGTACTAAGTTTGTCACAATGGCTATTCACCCTGCCTCCACTAGGGAGCAGTGTCAACCCGCATTTACATTTCCCCCACACCTGCAGCGCATGGTAATTAACCGGCCTATTTAAGTCTACCCCGCACACTCATACTTTGCCAGATTGTCCTGATGACACAGACACTCCAGCGTACCCGGACTGATTCCTGTTGCCGACCCTGCCTGCCCGGTTCCTGATCTACCGCCCGTCCCTGACTACGCTTCTGCCTACCCCTGCCTGGTTCGTCTACCCAGCCCCGGTTCTGATCACCTGCCTGTCCCGACTACGTCTCTGCATGTCCCGGTCTGTGATATTCATCGCAATAAATACCACTGCCTTTGGTGTCTGTGTGCAGCTTTTGGGTCCAAACCTAACCCGTGACAAAGTTAACTAAGTTAAGACTGCTATCACAGAAAACAAAATGTAGTTGAATAAATTCCTTTCTCTACCTTCTGTTCCCACACTGTATCATGGGAGTAGGAAAATGGCCACATGGCAGACGCAAATATATGATTTATAGTGGGCTAACAGTTAGGCTAAATTAAAACAATATTTATGAATGGATTATTTGGTCTTTATTCCGAGAAACACTCTGAATGAAGACTTTAATTTCTTCACATCGTCCACTGAAGATCAAGATGGGTGGATATTGTCCACTAATTGACCATTACATAGGCTAACGTTACGCCTAACCCAGTGGTTCTCAATCTTTTTGAGTCGGGACCCCCCCAGAATATTTAGGTTGGCGTTGACCTAACCTAGCCATCCCTGACCATCGCTAAGCGAAATATCATTATTTTTCTGCAGATAAAAACACATACGGATCGACCACCAATAGATACAATTCATACGCTTTCTTACCTCACATTTCCCAGCTGTCCTCATTTGGCTCAGGACTCAAGTGACGTTTTCTCCCCACCCTGCTAGTTTCCCCCCCCCGCGCGCTATCCGGTTCCCCCCTCGTCAGGCGGTACACTGCACACGTAGGGGTGACACTACAAACTGGCACACTACACACGTAGGGGTGACACTGCAACCAAGGGAAAAATAAGGGCTCTTAGCCAACTACACACGTGCCCTATTAATTCGGGGTGACACTACAATCAGGCAACCTACAACCAGTGAACAAGGGCTCTTAGCCAACGCACGCGTGTTCTTAAAATGGGGGGGGTACTACTGATACTGGGGACGTGACCCTATCTGGGCGGTAGGCCTATGGATCAAGCCCCCCTTCCCCTAACCCTGTCCCTAACACAGCTATACTGAGCTAACTACACTATGCGGCCTGTACCCCATAAACAGGGAAAAAAGATCCGCGGTCGGTCCCACCAGGCTGCTGTTCCCTGTGCGAGGCGTCGGCGATCCGTGGTCCGCTGGGCGTGTTGTCGTGGGTCGTTCCTGGCTCGTTCTGCCCCGTACAACCATTTCCAAGCCCCTTTAGTCCCGGCTCCGGACGTGTTGATTGCCACCTGGCTTGGAGCTCATCAGCTGATCAGGGGCACCTGGCGTTGTGTACGCTGCCCCGCCCTCAGAGCTGCCACTCAGCGCAGCTGCCGTCGTCAGACCAAGGTCGCCATCTCCTGGTCGGTTTGCTCCATCACCTCCTCTGAAACACAAAAGATACACACACCAAACACCAGACACAGCCACTTTTACTTTCAAAACATAGTCATTACCATTACACTTACATACTTGCTGAATTCTCTGGACTCATCACAGTTACTGCACTGTACTGCACTGTATTCATGATGCTGCTGCACTACTGGCACTTTAAATGTTTTTGAAACATTTTTGTAAAAATAACTAAAACAAAAAACCATGAACATATAATTGATGTCACTTTGCTTCTCTTTTTGTTTTTTATTTTATTGTATATAACATTTATATTTTTATGGTGTTGTTTTTGCGGGAGGGAATGGGGAGTAAGCGTTCCTATGTACTTCATATCAAAATTGTGTATCTTGTATCTTTCAAAATAATGTAGGCTACTTGCATTTGTATTCTGTATTATATGTAATGTACTGTATTTGAATTCAAACTCTTTTAAGAGTTGGGCTATTGCATCGACAAATCACCTTTTTCACAAGCTAATTAATTTACACCTTTTGTATTGTTTCAGAGACGAATGTCAGCTGGCCTCAGCCCACAAAGGGAGCTCACCCCCAGCCCTGAGGAGCTCACCCCCAGTCCTGAGGAGCACACCCCCAGTCCACCTGAGGAGCTCACATTTACATTTACATTTACATTTAGGGCATTTGGCAGACGCTTTTATCCAAAGCGACTTACACCACCTGAGGAGCTCACCCCCAGCCCACCTGAGGAGCTCACCCCCAGCCCACCTGAGGAGCTCACCCCCAGCCCACCTGAGGAGCTCACCCCCAGCCCTGAGGAGCTCACCCCCAGCCCACCTGAGGAGCTCACCCCCAGCCCTGAGGAGCTCACCCCCAGCCCACCTGAGGAGCACACCCCCAGCCCACCTGAGGAGTGCCACCTGCCACGCCATCAAGCCCAAGCCAGACACTCTTATTGTTTTAATAAAATATGGCGATTTGAAATGATTCATAACTTCTTCTTGGTTTCTGTTGAGATTGTAAAATAGGCCTGCTCATAAATGCTCTTATAAAGCATAGGCCTACCTGTATGTATACATTTAATGGCCATTCAGAGGCATAAAGTAACTCCTTAAACACGTTCAATAAACGTGTCAAAGTCAACGTCTAGTGGACGTGACTGAAACCTCATTTAAACGTGCATAACACGTTCATCGCACCATTTTTCTCAAACGTTGTGTTTTACACCTTTTCACAACGTGTACGAAACGTGTTTGACACCTATTCTGAACCAATTTCCAACGTGTTTAAAGTAGGGTGACCATATTTTGATTTCCAAAAAGAGGACATGCTGCCCCCAGCCTCGAGATAATTAATGATACTCAACGTTTACTCAAAGATGCCTTATTGTTTTAAAGTATGCCTCCTCTGTATGGATATAAAATTATTATTTATATTATTTTACTGTATATAACACATAATATCTCTCTATAACCAAAGACACACCAAACCAAGGTTACTCAACAATCAACATGCTTTATTATGCCTAGAATTATCTCTGACAAATCTCAAATGCACAAGAATAACTTAAACATCAACCTGTAACAAAATAATAGCTCTCTTTTCACGTCTTACTGGACAAAAATAAATAACAAAATATATGAAATAGTAGAAAATAGAAAATCCAGCTTTAACAAATAATCTCTTTGTATCTTGTCAATGTAAACAATAAAACAGTAACCTCACAAAGATACTAATCTAATCATTTTAAAAGTGCACTATGCTGTTTTGGATTTTACATTTGCATAATTGCCATTAGTGAACATAACATAACATAACATTTGATTACCTAAATCAAACCAAACACATTTTGAGGCACCATGAACCAAATATAAGCCTACTTTAAATGTTTGTAAACACAATTCCAGGCCCTGTCATTGTAAACAACCACAGTGAAATGACAACGTTTCACATATTTCTAGCTTCAAACAGTTTTCTAGGGTCCCAATTTAAAATTAAAAGTTAAAAGTTTCTCTCCCACAGCTACATAGCTTTCTCTCTCTGCATAGCTGCATACTTCAATCTTCTTCATCCTGCTTTTCTTCTTCATCCTCCTTGTCTGCCCATCGATATTTAGCTGTGGAGCTGATCTTTCCCAGCAGTTTTCGGTTGCTCAACAAATAAGCATGAAGTCTTTGCAAGACATGTCTTTCAAATTGTATTGCACAAATAGAATCCCCTTCAGTGACTCAACAGACAGCTGCTTCCTCTCCTTGGTCCACTGGCTCTGCATCAGTGAGAAAACCCTCTCAACATTTGCATTGTGAGAGGAAAGTGCAAAGACAAACTGTGCAATCTTCAGTAGTTCTGAGTAACATGCAATGCTTTTGGCCTTCTCAAAATATTTGGTCCACTTCTGGTGCACCTGCAGGCCACTGAACTCCTCATCACGGTTGCACCTTTCTGTGAATCTCTTCAGATTGGTGACCTGGTCAAAACACTTGACATCATCAATTACCACCCCCTTCTCTCCTAGGAACTTGATGCAGGCCTCCACATCATTCCACTCTGGTGGCTCACTCAGATCCATCCACGTGAATGTGGAGAACTCTTCCATGGGAGTCATCCACTTCTCCAGATACTCCAGACATGTACTGTACAGGCCTTGCACATCAGCACAGAACTGGTCATATTCCTTACCAAGTCCATCACTACGCTTTTGTGCCAGTAGTCCCTTAACTTTAAGGGACATGAAGTTGTTGCTCTTTGCGTTCAAGAAGAATGGTGTGGATGCTGTTCATTATTTTCTTTACCTCCATAATGGAGTTCTTCTCCTTTTCCATGTCTTGAATGTGGGTGTGGAACGCAGACATGAGTGAGTGCATGTGCCAGAGGTAGATCTCACTGAATTCGTTTTCAAAAAACTTCTTGATCACTATGGGTGGTTTTTGCTGAGACAGAAAGAATGCCTTTAAGGCTGGACACATCTGTATCATCCTCTCAATAACTGGGAACAATGACAGCCACCTTGTCTTGCTGTGAGAAAGCATCCTTCTGTATTCAATGTCAACAAAATCACAGTACTCCTTCAGGCTCTCAGTGCGCACAGTGTAAATGTGGAAGTACTGGTAGATTTTGAACATGATATTCTCAAGGTCAATATCTATTGTGTCTGCCCCATGATGAACACAATTATTCAATATGTGTGCTGGGCAACCCACACTGATCAGAGTTTTCTTCTGCAGCAACCTCTTCAAATGTGCAAACACATTCTTTCCCCCTTCATCATGTCGGATTCCTCCAAAATTTGTGTTGCAATTGTCGCCAGTAAATGCAATGCATTTTTCAGACAAATTGTTTTTTGCCAATGTTTCAATGAGATATTGTGCAATGGTTTCTGCTGTCTTCATTTGTGTCTTTAACCTCGATTAATTTTGTTTGCATGCCACCCCTCTTCCAGTCAAAGTTCTGGATTATGATTGGGAATATTTTCACTGCTCCGTGGTTACTCCCGTCTGTAGAAACACCACAGTACTGGATTTCTTTGAGTGCTTCATGTGCGACATCAATCGAGTGGGGCGCTATAACACCATTGACAATGGCTTCGGTTTTAGTGCGCGCACTACTGAATTGTTTGGCAGTGTCAGAGTCTGGAAATGCTTTTTTTAGCAAGGCACTTGTGAAATCCATAGATCTGTAGCTGTTGTGATGTTTCACAGTGTGAAATGGAAACGCTCCCTCCGCTGCATTTACAGCATCCTCTGTTTTGCCTGGTCTAACAAAGAAGTCTGTCAACTTTGCCGGCAAACTCTCACCTTGCACAGCTTTCCTATGTTTGTCTGTGTCCATGTGCGCATTGAGATCGCCTGCACCTTTATTGGACACACACACGTATGTGCAAGCTTTGCACACGGTGCACTCCGCCTCCCATTTGTTCCGACCGGGTCGGTACATTTGGAATTTCTTCTGCAATTCATCTGTAAAAGTACATTTGCGCTTTGGCATTGTGAATGTGAGCTGCGGTCCGCTCTGTCCCCTTCCTCTGTTTGTGTGTCAGCGTAGTTGTAGAGCCGCCCACAAAGCTTCAGACTCAGGGATTACGTCACACACGCAACAGAGTACCGTAGTATTCTGTGCATTGCGCCAGTCAATTTAAGTACACGCAAACGGTCCGCGAAACCCGGACATTTTCATGAATTTATAAACCCGAACGACCCGGACAGGGCGTGAAAAGAGGACATGTCCGGGCAAAAGAGGACGTTTGGTCACCCTAAAAGTTTAAAGCGTAATCGGGAACCGACACTTTAACCTAAAACGAACGTGTTGTTTTGCTTGGATAATATTATCCGTGCGCCTTGTTCGCCCCTCCCTGCATGTTTGTGTGTCATGCAAAGCCAATATTTACATTCTGCCAATATATATTGTCGCAAAGAACACGTTATATTGCGCTATTTGTCGCACAACTTCTGCCAAGGTGATGGGTTGCACGCACACACGCACAAGCTCCCGCCAACAAACCCTTTTGTTGTTATTTTACAATTTCCCTGTGTTATACATCAGACCAAACTTCACACTTCATAGATGTGTTTGTATTTTTTTAATTATTTTGAGGAATGACACAATGAATAACATGATCTATGGAAATGTTTCTGTATCAAAAAAGCTGAATTTTGCCGGATTTGTTTTAGAAATGTCAGACATTTCAAATGTCAACATGATTGTTCACACTATTCATATTATTAATCATTAACTAACGATAGGACGCACATTGAGGCGCACCTCGTCTGGGAGCGATACACTCGATCACTGTGATGGAGTTGGGGTCCCAGACGCAGTTCTCCGTCATGCCACAGTTTGGAGGGCACCAGGCGGTGTCGAACACCTCCCCGTAGCTGGCATCGTGCCAGGTCTTCTGGCGCGGATGGCCCCTGTAGTTGATCGCGATCACCCTCCCCACGTTGACCTCGACCCTGAGAACCACCCGCTGGGCGTAAGGCAAGCCGACGGGATACCGACTGGCTTTGTTCAGGTCGCGGCTGAGGTAGACGCCGCGGCCCAGCATCCCGCCTTTAGACTGGCGGAAACCTATACGCATGATGACATCTGCGATGGGCCAGGTGGTGCCGTAGTACATGATGTAGATTTGATCGCACTGGCACATTCTCCTGACCCCGCGAGGAAGCACAAAGTCATCTTCCTCCCAGGAGTATTGTGGCTGTTGTTGGAAAATTTTGTTTGCGGGAATTTTGCCTGTAAAACACAGCCATTAGTGACTTGAATGAATCAATGCGAGAGACGGTGCCTGGGTTGCACACACGCACGCACAAGCTCTCGCCAACAAAGATACTTGTTGTTATTTTACAATTTCCCTTTGTTATACATCAGACCAAAATTCACACTACATAGATGTGTTTGTATTTGTTGTATTATTTTGAGGAATGACACAATGAAAAACAAGATCTATAAAAATGTTTCTGTATCAAAAAAGCTGAATTTTGCCGGATTTGTTTTAGAAATGTCACACATTTCAAATGTCAACATGATTGTTCACACTATTCATATTATAAATCATTAATTAACGATAGGCTTGAGGCGCACCTCGTCTGGGATCGATACACTGGACCACTGCGATGGAATTGGGGTCCCAGACGCAGTCCAACTCCAAGCCGATTTTCGTCATGCTACAGTTTGGAGGGCACCAGGCGGTGTCGAACACCTCCCCGTAGCGGGCATCGTGCCAGGTCTTCTGGCGCGGATGGCCCTGGTAGTTGATCACGATCACCCTCCCCACGTTGACCTCGACCCTGAGCACCACCCGCTGGGCGTAAGGCAAATCGATGGGATACCGACTGGCTTTGTTCAGGTCGCGGCTGAGGTAGACGCCGCGGCCCAGCATCCCGCCTTTAGACTGGCGGAAACCCTCACGCATGATGACATCTGCGCTGGCCCGGCTGGTGCCGTGGTACATGTTGTAGGTTTGATTGAGCTGTGGCTGTTCCTGGCCCATTCTCTTGACCCCGTGAGGAAGCACAAAGTCATCTTCCTCCCAGGAGTATTGCGGCTGTTGTTGGAACATTTTGTTTGTAGATATCTGCCTGTAAAACACTGCCCTTTGTGACTTGAATGAATCAATGCGTCGCAGAAAATATGTGAAACCACGCAAACCAACAAAAGCACCGAAACATGTATAGGTACATTTTCACTTTTAAAGAATTACTTTCAAATACATTTTTATTTAACAATCTATGGGCGAAACACAAGTCTACGTTTTAATATGATCTTTAAGCAATTTATTGATAGCTTTTACCCAAGACTACATTCTACCTGCACACACGTTTAATAATATAAACAATTATATAAACACATTTGGTTTCCATAATGAAACATAACCAAAAAATAACATCATTTCTGGCCCAAAAAAAAGAAAGCTAACGTACCTGTGCGTTAAACGTGCGCTCCTGTGTGTCGGTAGAGTGCAATCGTCTGTCTGTATGGGATGATCCTTTCTTTTATGTCTCGTAAACGTTTCGTTTCGGTTTCGTTTCATCTTTCAAACTTTCAAACAGGATGCTCTTACGCGGAGGGGCGGTAAACGAGAGGAGGCCGGTCAAAGGATGGTGAGGGGCGGGGTGGAGAAGTGGAGAGGAGACGGGAGTGGAACTTAGACTAGAATAGTGTCAATACTGTCAATAATATTTCCACAGATGCGGTTAAAGACGAGTAATTCTATGGCATTGTCCATAGAAACAGTTGTGATTAAGTCAACCCTTTGACAACCATCTTGAATTATCAAATATAATATACAGTATATTTAAACTCAATATTTACATTTGCATTAGGCGTGGCTACCTGGATGAGGGCTGGGGAAGCAGAACTGCCAATCCTGACATTCTCCACCGTCACACCCTGATACCGTGTTCACAACTCTTGTCTACCTTGAGAAGTCACTGAAGAGCTTTGGCTCTTGTATGCACAAACCACACCTACGAATCTACACTATTCTAGTAGAATCTTAAGAGTCATTTCAGGGTGTGCCAGTGGAGTGACAAGGTACAAGATACAAGATACAAGATATTTGATTGGCCAATTGTAACAGGTACATTGGAATCCTTACTCCCCATTAGACCAATGAGCTGATCGTGAACTTCAGGAAGCAGAGGGGAGTGCACAGCCTTATCAATTCACACCTTGCCAATGCATATAGAGCAGCTGGAGCTGATGAGACCCTCGTCATCGTTGACTGTTACAATGATGAGCCCCGTGCCAAAGATCATGAGAGGAGAAGACGAGCAGGAGTTGGTGCAACTGAGTACAAGCTGACAGGAACTGTATGGGGCTATCAGCGAACAGGAGTCGGCACACCCAGAGGCTGCTCTCATCGTGGCGGGGGACTTCAACAAGGCGAACCTGAAGAAGGTTCTCCCGAAGTTCTACCAACACATAACGAGCAACACACAGGGCGAGCGGATCCTTGACCATTGCTACAGATTCAGATTCAGATTCAGATTACTTTATTAATCCCGAGGGAAATTAAGGTGCAACAGTTGACACAGGGGGAATAAATGCACACACAAAAATACTAATACCTAAGCTAAAAAACAAAACAACAACTAACTAAATAAAACTATTATAAACAAAAATATAGTTAAAATAATTCTAAATGAAATCTAAATGTATTGATAAATGAAGATAAATTTACAGTATTATTACAGTAATACGTAGGTATATACAATACACAACAATACGTATAGTGCAAATTGGCAGTAATAATATATTAATAAATAACAACTGAAAAGTGACATGTGAAAAAACACCCCCTTCCGTGATGGCTACAAGGCCCTCCTCCGCCCACCGTTCGGCAAATCAGACCACCGCTCTATCCAGCTACTCCCCGCCTATAGGCAGAGACTGAAGCAGCAACCGATCGCTGTGAGGGAGGTCCAATGCTGGTCGGACCAATCGATCACGCTGACTGGCACATGTTCCGCGTTGCCTCAGACAATAACATCAACGAGTACGTGTCGTCGGTCACCGGGTTCATCAAGAAGTGCATAGATGACGTTGTTCCGACCAAGTCGTTTCGGATATATCCCAACCAGAAACCGTGGATTAGCGGCGATGTTCGTGCTGCCCTACACGTGCGTAACGCAGCCCGCTACGACCTCCGCAAGACCATCGTCACAGCCAAGCGGGAGTATAAGGACAGAGTGGAAGAGAAATTCAAGAACCACGACGCGAGGGGTATGTGGCAGGGGCTACAGACGATAACGAACTTCAGAGGGAGAACCAGTTGTGTAGAGAACTCCTTTACCTCCCTCCCAGAAGAGCTAAATACTTTTTTTGCCCGATTCGACGTCAATGGCAGCCCTCCGAAGCCAGCGCCGCCTGAGGAGACCAGCCTAATGAGCATCTCGGAGGCTGATGTGCGCCGCACCTTCAAGCGGCTGACATCCGTAAGGTGGCAGGCCCCGACGACATCCCGGGCCGCGTCCTCAGAGCATGCGCAGACCAGTTGGCAGGAGTCTTTGCAGACATCTTCAACCTCTCCCTGTCCCAGGCTGTTGTTCCCGATGTCTTCAAGATGTCCACCATCGTGCCTGTCCCTAAACAACCCAAGGTAACATGCCTGAATGACTATAGACCTGTAGCCCTCACCTGGATTGTAAGCAAATGCTTCGAGAGGTTGGTCAAGGACTTTATTTGCTCCGTGTTACCTGCCACGATGGATCCATGGCAATTAGCATATTGTCAAAACAGATCCACGGACGACGCAATTGCCATGGCCCTCCACACTGCCCTTTCCCACCTGGAGGGAAAGAACTGTTATGTGCGAATTGTGGCGAATTGTGTGTTTGTGGACTACAGCTCAGCGTTCAACACGATAGTTCCTGCCAAGCTCAAGACCAAGCTTAGAGGTCTAGGCGTGCCCCCATCCACGTGCAGCTGGATACTGGACCTCCTGACGGACCGCCGCCAGGTGGTGAGGATGGGCAGCACCACCTGCATGGCTATGCACAGCTCCAACGTCATCATCAAGTTTGATGACGTCACGACAGTGATGGGCCTGATCGCCGGCGATGACGAGACAGCCTACAGGGAGGAGGTCGGATCGCTGGAGCAGTGGTGCCAGGACAACAGCCTCGCCCTCAACGTCAAGAAGACCAAGGAGCTGATCGTTGACTTCAGGAAGCAGAGGGGAGAGCACAGCCCTATCTCCATCGACGGTGTTGCAGTAGAGAGGGTCAGCAGCTTCAAGTTCCTCGGCGTGCACATCTCCGAGGACCTCACATGGTCCACGCACAACACACACGTGGTGAAAATGGCCCAACAACGCCTGTATTCCCTCAGGCGTTTGAAGAAATTCAGCATGGGCCCCCGCATCCTGAGAACATTCTATAACGGCACCATCGAGAGTGTTCTTACAGGGTGTATCACCGCCTGGTACGGGAACTGCACCGCACTCGAGCGCAGAGCGCTTCAAAGGGTGGTGCGGACGGCCCAGTATATCATTGGAGGTGAGCTCCCCTCCCTCCTGGATATATACAACCAGTGGTGCGTGGCCAAGGCCAAACGCATCATGAAAGACATTGCCCACCCCAGCCACAAACTATACTCACTTTTACCGTCAGGCAGGCGATACCGCAGTATCAAGTGCCGTACAAATAGACTCCGAGATAGCTTCCACAGTCAGGCCATCTGGCTGCTGAACAAGGGCGTATAGCATATAACAATGTATATTTTATTACATTGATTTATATATACATATTGCTCGAGTCGCTCGCCGCCTACCGGAGTTTTTTCACTCTTTTTTTCACTCTTTTTTCGACTCGGACATCCCGCCCGAAGTCACAGCTGGATTATTTCCGACCATCTTGGGCACGATTACACGCAAGCGTCGCAGCAAGAAGTGAGGGAAGCCGACCACTGCTACACACCATTCCGTGATGGCTACAAGGCCCTCCTCCGCCCAACGTGACATCTTTACACATCCATCAGACTGTTTGAAATCGATACCCAGAAAGTGTTTTAGCCTGCCTAAATCTTTCATCATAAATTTCCTTTAGTATTTTGTCATTGTTAGCTGCAATGTTCAGGTCATCGACCCAGATGATTATTATCATCTTCCCATCTTCGGTCTCTTTGGCATAGACACAGTGGTCTGCTGGTGGTCTGCTGGGTTCAGCTAACGTACCTGTGCGCTAAACGTGCGCTTTTGTGTGTCGGTAGAGTGCAATCGTCTGTCTGTATGGGATGATCCTTTCTTTTATGTCTCGTAAAAGTTTTGTTTTGTTTTCGTTTCATCAGAAATTATTTTTAGTTATCTCTCAAACAAAAACAGGATGCTCTTACGCGGAGGGGCGGTAAACGAGAGGAGGCCGGTAAAAGTATAGTGAAAATGTAAAGAGGCCTCTGTCTCAACTGTCCCGAAGACCTGGACCTTACCTAGAAGAAGATGAGGATGATGATGAGGTTGACCGTAGGGACGTCTACGGTCTACGGAGCCTACGGAGGTTGCGGTAGGGACGTGCATGCTGTGAGGGTATCAGAAAAAAGAGCTGCATAAAACAGGGAGCCTTTATACACCACAAAAATAGCAGGTGGCGGTGATTGGTGGAGTCTGGATCCTGGTGCTGTAGCAGGGCAGGGCTCTGACCTGCAACAGGGAACAAAGCCCACATTGCCACCTGAAGGCACCACATGCCGTAACACGCCCACCAAAAAGAGCAAACGTGTGGGGCACGTTTGCTTGAGTCAAACAAAACATTCAACCAACATACATGGGCTTCCCGGGAATGTAAAAATGTACAAACCATTACAGCTCATTAAATCAAAGGACACGAGACAAAGCGTCCACTCCCTCTCCCCCTCTGGACCTCTCTGGTCCTCTCTGGTCCTCTCTGGTCCTCTCTGGACCTCTCTGGACCTCTCTGGACCTCTCTCACAGCCACACCATAGTGCTGTGCCATGGATAGCCAGTCTGCCCCCCTGGCAGCTCTGCAGGCCGACACCTGAAGGACTATCAACATCTAGGTCAAAAGCAGCCAAATCCATTTTCGGACCTGCTTAAATGCTCTTTTGTTTGTCCCTTGTTCGAATAAACATGCACCCCCATACCAGTCCTCTCTGTACCTAGTTATTTTACCACACACCAATCACACTCACCTGTGCAGTACTCCCACACTCACTCCAAGACACACAGGATCCCGGACGAGCCCCCAATTGTTACAGCCCGAGATGTCCAAGCGAGTTCGAACATCGGGTAACCTCTGTCTAACCACGTCAGTGTGATGCTCGTCAGAGAGATGCTCAAGATGGAACTCTAGGTTAGTCAACAACTCAGAATTGAACAACCTCACACTCTGCTGGGGTGCGTTGCGAAGCACCAGATCATCCTCATCCTCAGCCACTGGGACAGACCGACATGCAGGCAGAGGCACTGGCGTTATAGGTGGCACCGCTATGGCCAGAACAGGTGACACCTTACTCTGGGGCACCTCTACCGGCCTGGCGTGGTAGAGTTTCAACTTGTTTAAATGGCAGACTCGTGACTGCCGTCTGTGGTGGGGCGTACGAATCACATAATCAGTTTCACTCAGCTTTCCCCCTACCGAGTATGGACCGGAGAACCGGGCAGACAAAGCAGAACCTTGTACAGGCAGTAAGACCAAAACCTGGTCTCCCACCTCAATCGAACGTTTAACCGCCCTACGGTCTAAACATTTTTCATGACACCCTGGGAGGCAGCGAGCGCCTCTCTCGCCAGAGTGCACGCTCTGTGGAGACGTTCTCGGAAGTCACTGACGTAGGTCAGCACGTCAGTTTTAGGGGGCTCAGTAACCATCAGCTGCTCTTTCAGCACCTGTAATGGCCCCCTCACCGTGTGGCCAAACACCAACTGGGCCGGGCTGAATCCTAATGATTCCTCACACACGCACAGTTTCCCTTAGCGCAAACAATGCAAACAGCACCCCCTCATCCCAGCTTCTACCACTCTAGACAGAATTTACGTAGCACTGTTTTAAGTGTCTGGTGCCAGCGCTCCAATGCACCCTGAGACTCCAGATGGTAGGCCGAAGACACGTCGTGTTTAATGGCTAGCATAGCTATCACTTGCTTAAAAACCTGACATAAAATTGGTTCCCTGGTCTGTTTGCAGGATCCTGGGGAAACCAAAAGTGGCGAAGAACCTTGTCAAGGCTCTCACCTCGTTTAATTCATCTATCAATACATTTACAATACATTTAGATTTAATTTAGTTATATTTTGCTTATACTAGTTTTGTTTAGTTAGTTGTTATTTAGTTTTTAGCTTTAGGTATTAGTATTTGTGTGTGCATTTATTCCCCCTGTGTCAACTGTTGCACCTTAATTTCCCTTGGGATAAATAAAGTAATCTGAATCTGAATCTGAACCACTGTCTTCGCAGTAATGGAGCAGAGGGGCACAGCCTCGGGGAACCGAGTGGCCGCAGACATTAGCGTTAATAGGTATTGATTACCAAATTTGCTCCTGGGTAGGGGTCCCACACAATCTACAATCACCTGACTAAAGGGCTCTCCTTTAGCCGGAATAGGATGAAGAGGAGCGGGCGGAATAGACTGATTGGGCATTCCCACAACCTGACAACTGGTACACGTTTTACAATACTGTACCACAGATGCCTTCAGTTTAGGCAACAAAAAAAAATGTTGCAAGACCCTGTTATAGGTTTTGTTCACCCCCAGATGACCAGCCCAAGGTGGGCCAATGACAATACCTGCTGGCGGTAGGGGGTAGGAATAACCACCTGGTTAACCTTACCCCAGTCCATGCCAGCCGCAGCGGGGACTGTCTATTTGTGCAGCAACAAACCCCCATCCACATAGTAAGTATTTGTCTTGCCCTTAGCTAGCTCAGGAGTGACAGCTGTTGTAATACAAGGTTCAAGCGACTTGTCATGTTTCTGCACCTGTATTAGGAGCTCTCGTGTAACCGGCAGCGTTATCGTGGGCAGCTCGACCGCCACCAGGTTTTTCCTTTTCTTTTCTGGCGTGGCAACGGGAGTATCAGTTGTGGTGCAGCCCGAAATGTCCAAGCGTGCGCGCCCTTCGGGTAAAGGGGGATCCCGTGTGCGTCGGAGCCAACACAGGGGTCAAAGTATAAAAAGTGTATTGGTGATAACAACAAAGGACACAGACACAGGAAACACTCAAATAACAAATACTCAGGAACCAGGCCTAGGGACCTGGTGGAAGTATGCCAAATCAAAAAGAACTTCACAAAGCTAGGGGAAAAAGGAAAACTAGGTTCCCTCTCCCAAATTCCATATAGCAGTGGTGGCAACAAGCGGTTGACCAAACACTACTCTATCAAAACGTACATGGGTGGCATACCCCCTCTAACCTACAATAAAACTATTGTAGTGTTTGGGCCCCTTATCGATTCTCTGTCACGGGAGACGCGGGGAATGAGGAACGGGGACTTAGGAGGTGAACCCAAATGCGCAACTCGATGACACGTATCAAAGTAAAGAGACATTTGCAGTAATACAAAAATCCTCAAAAGCAAAAGACCTAACTACAAAAACCTGACGGTGGTATGACGTGAAAACATGACGCTTGTTCAAACACATGAAACGAAAGAGTGAAAAGTACATGAAAAGTACGAGCCTAACAAACAACGAAACAGTATATAATGAACTGGCGCCGAACAAAAGAAGACGCCGCCAATTTAAACACAAGGAACATAACACACGGAAACAATGAGGTCCCAGGCAGCCAATCAGAGGGCAGGAAAACATGAGGGGGAAGATCGCGGTGATGCGCTGCAGCTGCGGGGAGAACTAAGAAGGGGGGGGTGGCTATCAGGACGAGGGCTGGGGAAACGGTGACATGAATGCGGGACGTGATTGTTGACGTTAAGGACAGGGTTTCCGTTAGACGGTATTTACCGTTTTTTAGCGGGTAAAAATTATAAAAAAAAATGGGTTTTGGTCATGAAGTGTCCAATCAGCTGTCGCGCCTCTCATGACGTCACGCGCCTGACGAGATGCAGGTGCAGTGATGGCCGCTCCACGGCTATGGGGCTTTAATGTTAGCGCTCCACGGCTATGGGGCTTTAATGTTTGCGACAGCTTGCCAAGTGCTAATGTCTGAGTTCAGTGAGCTGTACCTGACTGGGCCACTCGGGCTAAAGGGCCTGTGTTGTGCCCGTGTCAAGCGACCAGCAGAGGGGCTTCTCCCTGCAGAATGGTTTGAAAACCTCAATGCGGAATCGTCTGGAGGAGGAGAGAGTGATGATCTTATGCGGATTGCAAGCTGCAAAGACACATTAGACACCTTTGATTTCAGCTCGGCAGCAGAGGACTTTGCCGCAATGAAATGAAAGAGAAAGCTAAAAGTTGCCTGGTAGCCTACAGGGTAAATGTGATGCCATGTAGCCTATGTTAAAACGGACTACAGATATTACAGGGGTTTTGAAATAGCCTTGTGATTTTTGCAGCTAACGAGGTTTTGCTCAATCGTTCTTGTTCGTTTTGTTGTTCATTAAATATGTCATGAGTGGGATAGTTCGGTGGGACCCAGAACGCAGACCAAGACAGTGGAGCTATGACATAAAGCTTTATTTAAAGCACAACACAACTCAAACACAACACAAGGGACAGTCCAGGGGTCTGGGTACCGGGAGGTCGGAGTAGCGACAGGTACCAGACAGGTAATTATAATTACCGGGGAGCTCGTATAGACCGGAGTAACGCGAGACCGGCGGGGTAGGCAAGGGATCGGGATCTGGATCTCCGGGACATCAGTGTGGCGATTCCGTCCAGAATGTACGACTTAACGTGAACAACGTATGACGTGCAGTAAGACGTACGACCTAACACTGGGGTAACGGGGAGCCAGGGTTTACATTACAAGATTATCATGAGAAACTGGTGCATATGTAAAACGTCTGTGTGTGCATGCGTGTGTGTTTCTCATGTAAGACAGCCCATGCACGCAATCGTGATTTCGACACTTTGAATTCTTTATTTCTTCGGGTGACGCAGATTTGTCTGGTAAAAGACAAGAGTTCCAGCGCAGCTCGGAGCAGACCCTATACGACATCAGTGATATCTCTCTTGCAGACACACTTGCCCACCCATAGGAGCATAGGCGGTCAAGGACAGTCTGTTGATTTATAACTCTGCTATGCTACAAATATACCCATCATACAATATGTACACACATACACATATATACAGAAACGTGCGCTCAAAGAAAGACAAATTACACACACACACACACACACACACACACACACACACACACACACACACACACACACACACACACACACACACACACACACACACACACACACACACACACACACACACACACACACACACACACACACACACACACACACACACACACACACACACACACACACACACACACAGTTTGGAAATTAGAGGCAAAAAGATAGTTCTTTCATGTACTTGCTAATTGTTATTTTGGTCTATTTTGCTTCCATGTTTTCTTTAACTCTAATGGAAAGAAAACTTCCAAAAAAAAAAATGGTGTTCGTTTTACTACCCTGTCTGAATTCATCTATAGATTTAAAGTAGGGATGGGACGATCACGTTTTTTGCCACCGATCACCGATCACAATGAGAAATATCTGCCCCACCGATCACCGATTTTTTTTTTTTTTGCTGCTATAGCAGTCTATTATAGCAGGGGTTCCCAAACGCCGGGCCGCGGACCGGTACCGGGCCGTGGAGGTGTTACTGCCGGGCGGCGAAACAGCTGTGTGTTTATCATCATATTTGACTCAAATAATTTGAGTATAGGTGAACGGCGGGCGGTATAATCTATATATAGAGATGATATATATAGTATAATCTATATATATAGATTATATAGCGGTATAATCTATATATATAGATTAAAAATATATCGGCGGCATAACGAGAGACTTTCAGTTACACGCGCTACTAAAGAGACTACGCGCTAGCAGGGGCGTTTTTAGGATTTGAAAACATCCGGGGCTTAGCCCAGAGGCAGGGATGCAAACAGGAAACGCTGAAATAAGAGAAGTTTTTCCATAAAAGCTTTGAGAGCATGCAATCAAAAAATAATGTTTTTTTTTTTTTTACAGAAAATGTATATATACATTCGGGGCTAATTACAAAACATAGTGACGTGTCGGTCGCGAACGAGCCGGGGTTTGTGTTACGGGCGCTGCGCGTACATGCGCGTTTATACTGAAATCGAGCCCTGCCGTTTTGTTAGGGGTGTGTGTTGACACACACTTAGACAACCGGTCCGCGAAAATTGACAACTGGTCCGCGAGATTTCTTCACTTTCTCTGGAGGAAGAAAAAGGGCAGGGGCTCAAGCCCCCTTTGATGGCTATGTGTGCACGTGCCTGGGTTCTCGCCAACAAAGATTGTTGTTATTTTACAATGTCCCTTTGTTATACATCAGACCTAACTTCACACTTCATAGATGTGTTTGTATTTTTTTTTTATTATTTTGAGGAATGACACAATGAAAAACAAGATCTATAAAAATGTTTCTGTATCAAAAAAGCTGAATTGTGCCGGATTTGTTTTAGAAATGTCACACATTTCAAATGTCAACATGATTGTTCACACTATTCATATGATTAATTATTAAATAACGATATGCTTGAGGCGCACCTGGTCTGGGATCGATACGCTGGACCACTGTGATGGAATTGGGGTCCCAGACGCAGTCCTCCTCCAAGCCGCTTTTCGTCATGCCACAGTTTGGAGGGCACCAGGCGGTGTCGAACACCTCCCCGTAGCGGGCATCGTGCCAGGTCTTCTGGCGCGGATGGCCCTGGTAGTTGATCGCGATCACCCTCCCCACGTTGACCTCGACCCTGAGCACCACCCGCTGGGCTTCAGGCAAGCCGACGGGATACCGACTGGCTTTGTTCAGGTCGCGGCTGAGGTAGACGCCGCGGCCCAGCATCCCGACTTTAGACTGGCGGAAACCCTCACGCATGATGACATCTGCGATGGCCCGGGTGGTGCCGTAGTACATGATGTAGGTTCTATCACTCTTTGGCTGTGCCTGACCCATTCTCGTGACCCCACGAGGAAGCACAAAGTCATCATCCTCCCAGTATAATTGCTGATGTTGTTGGAACATTCTGCCTGTAAAACACAGCCATCAGTGACTTGAATGCGTCGCAGAAAAGATGTGAAACCACGCAAACCAACAAAAGCACCGAACATGAACATGTATAGGTACATTTTCCCTTTTGAAGAATTTCTTTCAAATACATTTTTATTGAACAATCTAGGCGAAACACAAGTATGTTTTAATATGATCTTTAAGTCATTTATGATAGCTTATACCCATGACTACATTCTACTTGCACACACGTTTAATAAAATAAACAATTATATAAACACATTTGGTTTCCATAATGAAACATAACCAAAGAATAACATCATTTCTGGCCCAAACAAAAGACAGCTAACGTACCTGTGCGCTAAACGTGCGCTCCTGTGTGTCGGTAGAGCAGTAGCGTGGCGTGGTGAAAATTTTAGGGGAAGCCAGTTTTTTTTGGGTCAATAACGTAACCAGTTGAGTGATTACAGCGCCCGGTATCATTTTACACAGTTGTATCATACAGATGCAGGACTTGCACACGCCTGTTATCTAACCGACAGGTCCGCACGCGCTCTCCAGCCAAAACTCTCTCGTCTTATTAATTTAAGCATTCCCCCCCCCCCCCCCAAATGCATAACCAGCCGCTCAATGCGCAGTGCAGATTCGGTAATGAATAAAAAAGCTTCAATTTCACAGCACAATCTATGTGATTTTTTGATTTACCGTGCCTCTCAATTGTCCTTGTCAAAAAGAAGACATGGCCAGCAAAATAGACGCTGAAGTTCAGCGCTTCCAGTTAGCCACTCCGTGCGGACATAATTGTCCACATTGAACGTCCGATTCGCTCCCTTTTTCCTCTGTGCACACAGCTCGAGTGTGGGCATGGGCCTGTCATCAGATTTAATTTGTAGTTGCTGCTGTAGCGGAAGTTTAGTAAAGTTGTTTTTTACTAAGTACACCAAATCTCCACCCTCCATAATGCTTAATACTCAAACGGCGAGGATGACAGTTACAGTACTACGTACTGATGTTGATGTGATTTGATTGGATTTGTGAGTCAAGGGATTCCCTTCAAATCGATCCAATGGGATCAAGGGATCCCATTCCCTTGAGGGGGGAGGCCAGCCGTCTCTGGCCTCCCCTGGCATGGCCCTGACCAATCACAGGTTGGCAGGGGGACATGACGTGCCTCATCTGATTGGTCAATCCGGGACAATCCCTCCATTTTTTTTCACCAAGGGAAGCTCATTTCGGCTGGCCTCCTCTATTTCACCATAATATCTAGGGGGCGCTGTTGTTTCACTCTTTGTAAAATACTCAATGAGAATGGGGGAGAGACGGTCCGGCAGCAACACACAGGCTGTGTGTTGCTGCCGGACCGTCTCTCCTACATTTTTTAAATTAAAATAAAAAAAAATCGGTAATTCTCCTTTGCTGTGTGACACAGCAAAGGAGAATTACCGATTTTTTTTTTTTTTTTTAATTAAAAAAATGTATTAAAATTATAACTACAATCCGAAAAAACAGGGGAAGCCTGGCTTCCCTTGGCCTCCGGGAGAAAACGCCACTGCGGTAGAGTGCAATCGTCTGTCTGTATGGGATGATCCTTTCTCTTATATCTCGTAAACGTTTAGTTTCGTTTCGATTTCATCAGAAATTATTTTTCTCTCAAACTGCCAAACAGAATGCGGAGAGCAGCTAAACAAGAGCGGGCCGAAATGGACAAGCAGGCACGCGCATGCACATATATTGGGAGGTGCTGCTGTCTGAAGGGACTGTAAGGTGGGAGGTGCTGCTATGTCTGAAGAGACTGTGGGAGGAGGGAGGGAGGGAGGGGGGGGGAGGGGGAGGGGGGGAGAGAGACTTGACAGTCTAATCTCCCGACCTGATATATTTTATTCAATCAATATATATTTTTGGAAAGGGTAACTGTGCGCAAACAGGAGTAGATATATATTCATTTCATAGGGGCTCAAGTGACGTCTTTGACGTCTACACTGTAAACCCGAATAAGTTAGCAGAACTCAAACATTTTGAGGCAATCAATTGCCTCAAAATTTTTGAGTTGATCAACTCAAAAATCTCAAGTTCTCAGAACTCAAAAGTTTTGAGTTCTGAGAACTCAAAAGTTTTGAGTTCTGAGAACTCAAAAGTTTTGAGTTCACAGAACTCAAAAGTTTTGATTGGGTGCTACTTAACTAATTTAAGTTACTATGACTTAAAGTTTTCAGTTTTCTATCCGTGGGAATAAGTTAACAGAACTTAAAAAAAGAAGTACACTGTAAACCCGAATGTTCAAAGTAATCAAATAGATTAAGTAGTGTGTACTCAAAGTTTCAAAAAAGTTCTACGAACTCAAAAATTTTGAGTTTGTGTGACTTATTCGTCCTTTTTTGAGTAACTGCAACTTAACTTGATTGATTAACTTGATTGACTTGAACTATTTGTGTATTAAGTAAGCATAACTTAAAAGCATAACTTAAGCACGAGAATTAAATCATAATTATAATAATATAATAATATATAATAATAAAAAAATAAAATAAAATAATTTAAATAATTAAGTAATTACATATTCAAAATGATAAATTCCACTGATTTCTATTGTTTCAACATTACTGCATGTGTCTGATGTCAGTAACATTATAGTGGGTGTTGGGGAGGACTTTAAAGGACTGTATATGATGACTCTGTATATAGCGCGCACTCTAGTGATGGGAATTCCGGCTCTTTTGAGTGAGCCGGCTCATTTGGCTCGGCTCACCAAGAAGAGCCGGCTCTTTCGGCTCCCTAACGGCTCTTCTATTTTACCACATATACCTTTTATTTACATGAAAGAGGTGATGGTTCTTGATGTCCAGCAATCAGTGGTAAGGCAAACTGCAGTAGCTTCCTTAACCCTGGCCTGCAGTGAAGCACGTTCTCTATCATACAGTCTCGGAATGATTTTTTGAGTGTTTTCCTGCTTGGAGGAACATTGGATTGAGAGCCTGTGTGAAGCTTCGGAATCCCTTGTCCTCCACAATGGAAAATGGTTGGAAATCACTTTCCAATTCTTCATCCACTATGTTCTGTCTAGATGGGGTCATTCATTGCCATTGCCATTCATTGCATATAAATTGGCTTATTGAGGTCTGTGTAGCTGTTGGTTTTTGGGTACCTGACGCATGGGGGTAGATCCTGTAGCTGCAGCAACAACAGGTGGAGTAGACACACTGGCAGAAGCAGGCAGTCTGACCTGCCTTTTTTCTTCCAACTGAACTGTTGGATGCACAGTTCTCAAGTGCCTGTGGAGGTGGTTTGTGGACCCTGCTCTATATGAGAGCTTCATGTTGCAAATTCTGCATTCTGCCTTTGTGTTTGCACAATTGTTAAAATGCAGCCAAATGCTGCTTCTTTTCCTACTTTCACTCATCTTATTTGCGCGACGCAAACTGACACTTCACCGTGTGAAGTGTCACCCCTCCCTCTGTTCAGCTATCAGCACTGACCACACGCCGCCCCTCCCTCCTTATCTATCCTCACGTGATGCACAGCATGACATGCAGTCATGGCAGTGACATTCAGTCACTGCATGTACGCGGAGCACCCGTAAAAAAAATAAATAACGGCTCGTTCGCGGGTGCGAGCCGGCTCCCGTCGTTCACTAAAAAGAGCCGGCTCTTTGAGCCGGCTCGTTCGCGACCGACACATCACTAGCGCACTCGCACTCCGGTCGGTCAGAACACAAGACAAGAAGTACGATCTTTGGTCTTTAATCGACATAGGCATGGGTTCTTCTGGCATGTATCTGGGGTTGGGTGTGTGGTATATACTCATGGAAGCAGTGATTCCTGTGGAATTGATCTCATGGGTGTCAGACGGGGGGGGGATTCAGGTCGCGGTGGGGGTGGGGGGGGAGGGTGGCGGCGGGACTTCAGGTCCGAACGGGGGGGCGTTAACGGCGACGCGTTAGTAACGCATTAACCTTGACAGCCCTATTCTTTATTATCAAATGTATGGTGTGGCGGCAAGGTTTTAGCCGTGGAAACCTTACCAGCGGAAACGCTGCATGAACGCACACATTGGTCTAGTCGCCCCCCTTGAGGGTCAGACGATGTTTCAGCAACACCCCCCTCCCCCCTCCATGAACTGTTTCAGCAACACGCCCCTCCCCCCTCTCCCCTTGACGGGCGGTTTCAACCCACCCCCCACCCCCATTTGATTCGCTCCACCCCCCTCCCCCACTCCACCCAATAGGCCTTTATCACACTTCCTGCTTCCGGAGCCGTGAGCAGTGTACTCTTTCTTCCGGTAGTTACCCCTGATACGGGACAAACTGTGGCCGCCTCCTCTCCTCTCTGTTATTGTAATGTACCGGCTGCTCAACGTCTAAACAAAGACAGCCCTACCTCCGTTTACACCATTACCGAAAGACAAACTCCTCCTTGTGTCTCATGTGAGGCTGATAAGGAGGATGAAGGTCCCTCGTTTCATGTTCTCAGGGGTAGCGCGTATGTCTGCAGTTTGCACTTTGACAAGGAGAGCATATACGTCTCGAAAAGTGGGCGGAATAGGCTAATAATGTCGGGTATGTGATTAAAAGCACTGGTCCTGACCCCCACACACACTCCATCTCTCATCCGAATAGAGCCACATAATGTCGGGTATGTGTGTGATTTAAAGCACTGGTCCCAAGTAGGGCTGGGCGATACGGACCAAAACCCGGTATTTTTTGGCTGCGTCGCGATATACGATATAGATAGATATATACATATCTCCATCTATATCTATATATATATATATATACACGATATAGATAGAGATATACATATCTCTATCTATAGGTATTTTATACAAATTCGGTTTTAACTCAATGCCACAAGTATGTCACAAGCTCTTTTATTTTAAGACAACTCATATTCACAAGAATAACCTTTTAGAAAATATACAACTGCACACTACATATTAACACGTAAATGAAAAGGTACATTGAAATAATCAAAATCCATCAAATAAATCGCCTATATTATATACATAGGCATACCTCTGCTTCTACACAAAATCACCTTCGTTATTCAAGATTCAAGATGACTTTATTTATCCGGAGGGAAATTAAGGTGCAACAGTTGACGGGGAATAAATGCACACAAAGTATACTAATACCTAAAAACTAAATAACAACTAAATAAACTAGTATAAACAAAATATAACTAAATGAAATGTAAATGTATGTGTTATATGGCGATATATCCAGATAGAGCCACAAGACACAATGTCGGGGAATTGTATGATTCGGATTTAGACTTCTTCACTGAAGAGTGTTCATTCACTAGTTGAACCACATCGTCTTGACCGACTTGTGGAAGGTTGTGCAGCGATGTTGTCCAGCGATAACTGTCCGCCATGGTGAATGCCAAGGTGACTGCATAAACCGGAACTAAAGATACACTGCTCCGGCGGGTTCTTCCGGCGTCCTAATCTACTGTGATAAAGGCCTATTGATCTGAATGTACAAAAAGAAAAAAGGTTACGTTACATAATCCATTTGAATATACTGAACATGGGTTTAGTTGGAATTTCTCAAGAAATTAGAGTAAATTCTACACAACATAGTTGAGCTGAAATTATCAATATAATTAAGTTGAAATTACTCCCAAAAAATAAGTTGAAATTACTCCCAAAAAATAAGTTGAATTTACTCCCAAAAAATAAGTTGAAATTACTCTCAAAAAATAAGTTGAAATTACTCCCAAAAAATGAGTACAGTGTACTTAAAAAATATATCTGGATTTAGATAAATTTGTTTCGTGCAATCACTTACCTTAATAAAATTAAGTAAATTCAACATAACATTTTTTTCAGTGTAGTATAATTTCTACTCTACTATAATTTCTAATTTCTACTACAGTGTAGTATAATTTCTACTTTCTACTCTAAAATGCCTGCCGTGCCAATTCGCAGAACTGACGACGCGCTCCTTTACCAAACGTTATATAGACAATAGCATCATAGAACAACCACTACTCCTAGTGGTCAAAGTAACAAACATCAACTTAATACTATTGGTCTGAGAGGTACAACCAGCACTCTGGTTGGTCACGGTGTCTTCCTCGGTGTCTTCATCGTCACGTCACAAGTTTATGGCTCAAACCCCCAAGGGGGTCGTATTTGGCTTGCACAACATTTCACGGCGCTACTCTCTACGTTAGAGCTCATGTTACACTCTGTAGGATAGCGTTGAAAACCAGCCTAAAGGCACCATTACAAGGGCCTGAAGGCACACCAACACCATCTGGAACTGCTTAACACATCTCTATGTCCTAGTGGGCCTTGGGGTCCACCAGCAGATTATGCTGTAGCCACCTACTGCAATGTATAGAGGATCCAAAGACAGTGTTTTAGATTATAATAAGGGTATAAAAATACACTACAACATTTTTATTATTATTATTTTATTATTGTTGTGCTAAAATAAAGTAATTATTATAGCAATTTTAACTAGTAGCATAGAAAACATGCACATTGTGGCATAGTTTCCTTTGTTGTTATATAGTGAACACTAAAGAAGACCATTGTCTCTGTGTTCACGGATTATTTTGTAGAATTATGTTGAGTATTAAACAATTGCGTGAGTGTGAGGATATATTAAAATGAATTGGTCAGTAAGTCAGAGATGTGCAACTATATTTAACTTTTTGTTTTAAAACATTTTTTTATAAATGATTATGGGAAGTGCCCTTTTTCTCACTTCAGCTCCTGCCCCCGAAAATGTGCACGTCCCTGGTTCACACTATTCATATGATTAATCAGTAATTAACGAAAGGCTCGAGGCGCAGTTATGGGAGCGATACACTTGACCGTGATGGAGTTGGGGTCCCAGACGCAGATCTCCTCCAAGCCCATCATGCCACAGTCTGGAGGGCACCAGGCGGTGTCGAACACCTCCTTGCAGCGGCCATCGTGCCAGTTCTTCTGGCGCGGATGGCCCCTGTAGATCGCGATCACCTTCCCCACGTTGACCTCGACCCTGAGCACCACCCGCTGGGCTTCAGGCAAGCCGATGGGATACCGACTGGCTTTGTTCAGGTCGCGGCTGAGGTAGACGCCGCGGCCCAGCGTCCCGTCGTTAGACTGGCGGAAACCCTCACGCATGATGACATCTGCGATGTCCCGGGTGGTGCCGTAGTACATGATGTAGGTTCTATCTCTGCGGCTGTGCCTGACCCATTCTCGTGACCCCGCGAGGAAGCACAAAGTCATCTTCCTCCCAGTATAACGGCTGCTGTTGTTGGAACATTCTGCCTGTAAAACACAGCCATCAGTGACTTGAATGCGTCGCAGAAAAGATGTGAAACCACGCAAACCAACAAAAGCACCGAAACATGTATAGGTACATTTTCCCTTTTGAAGAATTTCTTTCAAATACATTTTTATTGAACAATCTATGGGGCGAAACACAAGTCTATGTTTTAATATGATCTTTAAGTCATTTATGATAGCTTATACCCATGACTACATTCTACTTGCACACACGTTTGATGAAATAAACAATTATATAAACACATGTGGTTTCCATAATGAAACATAACCAAAAAATAACATCATTTCTGGCCCAAAACAAAAGACAGCTAACGTACCTGTGCGTTAAACGCTCCTGTGTGTCGGTAGAGTGCAATCGTCTGTCTGTCTGTCTGTCTGTATGGGATGATCCTTTCTCTTATATCTCGTAAACGTTTCGTTTCGATTTCATCAGAAATGATTTTGCCAAACAGAATGCGGAGAGCAGCCAAACAAGAGCGGGCCGAAATGGACAAGCAGGCACGCGCACACATAGACGTCAAAGACGTCACTTGAGCCCCTGCCCTTTTTCTTCCTCCAGAGAAAGTGCCCTTTTTATGGGACATTTTTTTTTTAATTAAATGAATATATATCTACTCCTGTTTGCGCACAGTTACCCTTTCCAAAAATATATATTGATTAAATAAAATATATCAGGTCGGGAGATTAGACTGTCAACTGTTTTTTTTTTTATAAATGATTATGGGAAGTGCCCTTTTTCTCACTTGAGCTCCTGCGCCCGAAAATGTCTGTGCACGTTCCTGTGGAAAAGGATAGCGAGGGGCGGGGTGGAGAAGTGGAGAGGAGACGGGAGTGGAACTTAGACTAGAATAGTGTCAATACGGTCAATAATATTTCCAGAGATGCGGTTAAAGACGCGTAATTATATGGCATAGTCATATATAGGAAACAGTTCTGATTAAGTCAACCCTATGACAACCATTTATCAAATATAATATACAGTATATTCAAACTCAATATTTACATTAGCATTAGGCTAGATTGTATTTTTTGACGATTTTTAAATGAGTGGTTTTATTGTTGTGCATTGTCAATGTGAATGTACGTATACAATTATGAGGAAAGTATTTATATATACATTTATACATTTATATATGTATAAATATTTATTTATTTCAAATTTCACATTTCAAACATGTATGCTGACATCATGCTAGTGTGGGCATTATTTTTAATAAATGTGGAACCAGAAATAAGTATTTTGAGCGATTGTGGTAACTTGGGCACGCTCCAGATCTGAATGACAACCTGAACATCGTCTGTATTTTACAGTTATTAGTTATTAAAGTCTATAGCTTTATTTGAGCAAGGAAGAATAATGGGAGATAAAGGAACACATCAAGACCAACCTGGAGAAGGTTGAAGAGCAAGTAATAGGGTAAAGACGGGTAAAGAAAGGTATGGATTGAGAGTGACAGGTATCTCATGCATCCACCACGACTGGGCTTCCACCATAGTCTACTGGAAATCTGGCCCGTTAGTAAACCCAGCAATGTGGTTTCTTATAAACTTTTATGATTAAAATGTAATCTATTGGTTTAGCAAATTAGATTAAGCTTGGTGACTAAGAATTGCATGTTGGGCAATTTTAGATATTTACATAATAATCTTATTAATCCCACAAGACAGGAAATGGCTATCATTTTGCTTCTAGTTGATTTAGAAAGGTGATCCAAGAGGTAAGTCCATGTTTGTTATGTCCTGAACTAGAGCACCAACTGCACTGGTCCCCAAGTTGAAACCCCAAGCACCTCCTGAAAAGGTTCTTTCTCCAGAAGAGGCGCACCAGGTTGCTGCCAGCTTGATACAAGCTGGATCATGCCCTGTTCCACCATCATTTATTGATGAATTTGAGTGCCTGAGGAATGGTAACAAGTCTGTCCTTGTAAAGAGATTGGGAGTACCTAATGAAAATGCAAAGCTTCCCAATGTTGTCCTAGTGGATGCAAGTCAGCTGCTCTACCACATTGTCTGGCCTGTGGCTGGTACAATCGGGGATATTGCCTCGAGCATCAATTCACACCTTGCCAATGCATATACAGCAGCTGGAGCTGATGAGACCCTCATCATCGTTGACTGTTACAATGATGAGCCCCGTGCCAAAGATCATGAGAGGAGAAGACGAGCAGGAGTTGGTGCAACTGAGTACAAGCTGACAATCAACACACCCCTTCCTGGTCGAGGAGCCGTGATGAAGAACACATCATGTCGATGAATAACGCTTTGCCACCAGATCTACAGACTCATGTCAATGTGATGCTGCATATACTGCTCATCATCTCCAGGTCATGTTGTGGAAGGCTGCAGATTAGAGGGAGCCATCTGCAGAGGCCAGAGACATACTACATACTACACTACATTGGGAGGTTGCTAAAGGAGAGGCTATCATGCTCGCTGTTTCCACCCAGGCAGTGGCTCCAGTAAATTTGCTGGACTGAAAATTGACTGGACACCAGCTGCAGCTGCAGTGCATTGCAGGCCCGCAGCCAAAACAACTGCAGCTGCCATGCTGCAAGTTGCCCTGACTATTGCAAGTGAGAAGGAGGTGAGGTCCGCTGCTGCAACCCATTCCCAATACATGAGGACATAGAAGATGAGGAGGCTAAAGGGAATGAGGATGATGAAGAGGGTGAAGTCCATAGAGACTTTGTTGTTAACTTTAAGTCAACTTATTGCTGTCTCCTGTATGCTGTAATTTGTTAGCTAGATATCCTTGTTGTCTAAATATGTTGTGTTATAATGGTTTTTGTTACAATCTACATGTTTTTACTTTTCAAATGAGCTAACTTTAAAAAATGTAATTTCCCCTTTTTCAATAAATATCAAGTCAAGTCAAGTACATTTTATTGTCAGATTCCCACATCCGGTGTACATATAGAGATATACCACACGACAAAACAAAGGGCCCTGAAAAAAAGGAGTTACAAAAAGTAAGCAGCAATATAAAAACACAATCAACCGAACATGAATTGACAATAGCAGCGGAGATAAATATATAAAGTGACTGGATGTGTGTGTGTGTGTGTGTGAGGGGGGGGGGGGTTAAAGACCAGGTCTATTTGGGACAGGGAGGAAAGGATGGAGGGAGGATAGAGAGGGGGAGAGGTGGGAGAGAAGAGAGAAAGGTCAGTGGAAGGGGAGAGAGGTCAGGAGGGGAGAGAGGTCAGGAGGGGTGAGAGGGTGTGGGTAGTGGGTAGGCTGCTTTTTGGGTGAGGCGGGTGTTATCTATGTCCTGCAGGGATGGGAGTGAGACACCGATGATCCAGTGTTCCTAATGCGCTGCAGGCACTTGCGGTTGGAGGCGGTGCAGCTTCCAAACCATAGCGTGATGCAGCTGAGGTGTTGTTGTTGACCCAAACAGCTTGTGGTCTCTCTGTGAGGAAGTCCAGCAACCAGTTGCAGAGAGAGGGGCTGAGGCTGAGGTCTGTAAGTTTTCGCACAAGCTGCTGGGGGATGATGGTGTTGAATGCTGAGCTGAAGTCTAAGAATTGCATTCTAACATATGAGTTCTTAGTGTCCAGGTGTGTGAGGGCTGGGTGAAGAGCGGGGAGATTGCATCCTCTGTGGACTGTTTAGCTCGGTAGGCCAACTGAAACTTTGATCTGCCTCATGACAAGCCTTTCAAAGCACTTCATGATGGTAGAAGTCAGCGCAACCGGGCGGTAGTCATTGAAGCAGGATGGAGATGACTTATTTGGCACAGGAATGATGGCAGTTTCCTTGAAGCACAAGGGTACAACAGCCTGGCTTAGGGAGGTGTTAAAGATGTCTGTAAGGACATCTGTGAGCTCCTGTACGCAGTCCCTCAGCACACGACCAGGGATGGTGTCAGGTCCAGCAGCCTTGCGGGTGTTAATCCAGGGTCCTTGTTAATCAAGGCCCACCAGGTAAACCAGCCACCAACACACACACTTGAGAGAGAGAGAGCTCCAGCAGATACACACTGCTCTGTCCACCATGATTCAAAACAATAAACCGGATTTATCATTCATCCTGTGTCCTTGTCTTCGGGAGGAGCCCTCAAGCAGCCATTCCACTTTTTTAATGACTTGTGGCAGCGTCGACTGCTTGAGATGGTTTTTAAGGAGGGCATCCAGAAGGCAGATGAACTAGGAATCAACAAAAAGGCAAGAGACTAGTGACACACATCACAAGGAGACCTTCAAGTTCCTGGCAACTATAATCTCCCAGGACCTGAAGTGGGATTTACTTCCTGGGTCAGCTGAGGAAGTTTAACCTGCCTCAGGATCTGTTGGTGCAGTCTTACTCAGCTTTTAACTCAGTTTTACTCAGCTAACAGTGTTACTGTCCCCAGGAATAATTAATCACTCACTACATTGGTCTGCTTCTTTTTATTTAACACAAAGGCAAAAAAACAACAGCCTTGTACTGAAATTCCGTTTCATTTTGGGTTGACAAGATCTCGGTTCCATCGAAACCTACAAGATAACCTACAACAAGTGCAATTGTATTAAAGCCAGGTACAGTTGAGAACAAGACATCTGCACATTCTCCAGCATTGGTCGAGCCCTTATAGACACATATTACAAACAACAAGCCAGAGGAAAACGATACACAATCCTTTCCTATTGATATATTTTATGATGTCCACTCACAGAAACAATGTAGAAATCCACACTGTATGTTGCAGTAAAGTGCATGGTAATATATAATGTACAGTTGTTGAATAATATGTAAAAACAGTCTACTACTAAAAACAGGCATACAGTAGGTATGATAATGCTGGGAAGACATTAGTAACATTATGTCCTTTATGCGCAAGACAACACATTTTATAACCAGCAATTCATTGGCCTTTTTTCAGAATTGCACTGCAGGTCAATGAGCTCCATTTGAAGCACAGGAGGGGCATCTTGCAAATCGAAGGAGAAGAGGTCAGCAACAATTTGAAAATTGGCTCTGTGTGTCCTGAAGTCTTCAAACCTGTGATCAAATTCCTCCTGTAGCTTCACAATGGCATCAGCATACTTCTCACCACTGAATGGTGTGCCCACATCCATGAGTGCCTTGCATGCTGGGAAATGGCAGAGGTTTGTCTGAGAGAGCTGGGCTTTCCATAACACAAGTTTTGTGGAGAATGCTCTGACGTTGTCATAGGCAGCACTGACAAGCTGCCCCTGGCCTTGTCATTTCTTGTTCAGTACATTCAGCTCCTGTGTGATGTCAACAAGAAAAGCTAAGTCCATGAGCCATTTGGGATCACTTAGCACAGGAACATCCATCCCATCCTTCTCCATGAAGGCTTTCACTTCTGCTCTCAACTCAAAAAACCTCTTCAAGACGTTTCCCCTGCTGAGCCAACGTACCTCGGTGAAGTAGAGCACATCCTCATATGCTGACTATTTCCTCCAAAAAGTCGCGGAACTGGCGGTGCTTTAAGCCCCTGGATCTGATATGGTTGATGCATTTCACAACGACAGACATCACATTGTCAAACTTCAGGCATTTGCTGCAAAGGGCCTGCTGATGAATAATGCAGTGCAGAGCAACACACACCCTCCTCTCCCAGTTTTCTTTGAACAAGTGCCACCAGTCCATTTCTCCTCCCTGTCATTGATGGCGCTCCGTCGGTTGTTATTCCAGCAAACCTCTTCCATGGTAAACCGGCATCCACAATGGCATCACACAGCTGGCGGGATATTTCCTGTGCGGTGGTCTGGCCATGCATTGGAATCACTGTGAGCAACTCCTCCATCACTTCAAAATTGTCGTCAACACCGCGGACATACATTGCGAGCTGCGCAGTGATGTCTGTGCTCTCATCAAGAGCGACTGAGTATGCACGGAAATGTTTGGCTTTCTCACGCAGTTGATCGTATTGTTACCTGACAGGTCAGAAATGCGCTCTGCCACTGTGTTGGCTGAAAGGCTGATGTTGCTTAACTGACCCTTATTTTCCGGACAGACTATACTTGCAGCCTGTAACATGCACTTTTTGATGAACTCGCCGTCTTTGAATGGCTTTCCCGCCTTAGCAATCATCTCACTCACCACGTAGCTAGCTTCGACTGCCGCATCACTCTCTTTGCTTACTTTCTTGAAAAAAACTTGTTGCCTCAGTAGATATGTTTTAAGATTGGCGACCCGGTCCTCTCTCTCATCTATATTATATCGATGATTTTTTTTAGATGAAGTATTTGGCATACTTCTCAGCATGTCTAGTTGAGTAATGACGTTGATGTTGTATTCATTGTGCACCGCAACTTTCTCTGTGCATATAAGACACGTCGGGGTTCCCCTGTGCTCAACAACAGGTTTTGAGAAAGCCATGACTGGGGCTGGGTGACAAAATAATAGAAAAAAAGTTCACAATAGATTTACTGATAGATTCTCGTTGTTAAACTATAAATACAATACAGAAATAAAGGCATACATTAGTACACACCTAACTGATATACATACATTAATTAAATTAGTCTACGTGTCATACATACACTCGTACATGTATACAGCATTTGTATGTTATGCTACTAATTTAACCCTTTTATCAAAATGAAATACAGTGTCACGGTTACGGTGGTTCGCACACACACACCTGTCAACAATGGTTACGGTGGTTGACAGGGGGCGTGGCCATGCCACACACATCTGTCAACAATTGCCGTGGCTGATCGCTAATCCCCTCACCTGGGGTATATAGACCCTGGCTTCCCGTTACCCCGGGGTTAGGTCTTACTTCATGGTTGCTACTTTGTGCGTTAGTACATTCTGGACGGCCTTTGAAAGGAAGCTCTCCAAGTACGCAGGACTGGTCAGCGACTGTCAGCAGGCTGGTTGGAGAGCAAGGTGTTTCCCGGTGGAAGTTGGATGCAGAGGATTCGCAGCCCGTTCCTTGGTCAGAGCCTTCAGCAGTTTAGGCATCGAGGGAGTGAGAAAGAGGAGAGCCATCCGCAGTACCACCGATGCGGCAGAGAGGGCCTCAAGATGGTTGTGGCTCAAAAGAGGGGAGCCATGGAGTCATGGTAGCTAGCTAGCCATCTGGTCACAAGCTGGGGTCTGATCAGCCCCGGCTGGGTCACCTGGAGGAGGGCGTATGATGTTGCGAGACCCGAAACGTCCTATGATTCCAGGAACATCACTGAAGATGTGTCCAGACTAGGCATCAGTAGATGTATGTACACAGTGGACGGAATCGCCACGCTGATGCCTACTATTGCTACCTTCACAGATCTTGTGGTGAAAGGGGGACTCTGGAATTGCCAATCGTCGGTCAAGAAGACAGAAACCATTCTGGCCTACGCCGCACTCCAGTCTCTCCACTTCCTGGCTCTCACCGAGACCTGGATCACCCCTGAGAACACGGCTACCGCAGCTGCTCTCTCCGCGACCTACTCCTTCACCCACACCCCCCGACCCTCTGGGCGTGGTGGAGGAACGGGACTCCTAGTCTCTCCAAACTGGTCATATCAGGTACTCCCTCTGGGTCATCTGACCAGATCGGCACTCGAATTTCATGCTGTTTCTGTTACAATCCCAACTAGGCTCAACATTGCCGTAATTTACCGACCACCGGGCCCTCTTGGTGACTTCTTTGACGAGATGGACGCCCTCCTCAGCTGCTTTCCTGAGGACGGCACCCCACTCGTGGTTCTGGGTGACTTCAACATCCAGTCGGATAAGTTACAATCTCCTGAATTCATTAACTTTTTTGCCATATTCGGTCTAACACTCACTCCTTCTCCCCCTACCCACAGAGCTGGGAACCAACTGGATCTTGTCTTCACAAGATCCTGTACCACCTCGGTGATCTCGGTCACACCCCTCCCTGTCTCTGATCACCATTTTGTTGCTTTCTCTCTCCCTCTCAAATCCCCCACCTCCCTACCCACTACTCCCCACATTGTTACCTTCCGTAGTAACCTGAAAACTCTCTCTCCCTCTTCTTTCTCCGCATCTGTCCTATCCTCACTACCATCCCCCCAACAATTCTCTCTCTTGTCGGTGGAGGAAGCCTCCTCCACTCTGACTTCCTCTCTCTCCTCCTCCTTCGACTCTCTCTGTCCTCTCACCTCCAGACCAGCACGAGCCTCTCCTCCACCTCCTTGGCTGTCCGAACCTCTGCGGGCTTGTAGAGCAGAGCTACGGGCGGCCGAGAGAAAATGGAGGAAATCGGACTCCTCTGATGACCTCGCTCACTACCTCCGTCTCCTCGCTGGTTTCACCTCCACGGTATCGGCTGCTAAATCTGCCTTCTACCGTACAAAAATAAACTCTTCTGCCTCTAACCCAAGGAAACTTTTCTCCATGTTCTCTTCCCTCCTCAACCCCCCCTCCCCTCCCCCTCCCTCCTCCCTCTCAGCTGATGACTTTGTCACCTTCTTTACGAAGAAGGTGAACGACATTACCTCCTCCTTCACCCCCACCGCTTTCCTCCCTCCCTCCTCTCCCACCCCCACTAACCTTACCTGCTTCAACCCCCTCTCCCCCGATGAAGTTAACAAACTGGTGACATCTAACCACCCTACCACCTGCCCCCTCGACCCAATCCCTTCCTCTCTTCTCCAGGACATCTCGGGCGATATCCTTCCCTTCCTTACATCCCAAATCAACATCTCCCTTGAGGCAGGCCTGTTTCCGGCAGCCTTCAAGACTGCCAGAATCAAGCCGCTCCTCAAGAAACCATCCCTAGACATCACTGATGTCCAAAACTACAGACCGGTATCTCTCCTATCATTCCTGTCCAAAACCCTTGAACGGGCTGTCTCCTCACAACTTTCTTCCTATCTCTCCCAGAACAATCTCCTCGACCCTCACCAGTCAGGCTTCAAGGCTGCGCACTCCACGGAGACGGCACTGCTCGCAGTGACAGAGTCTCTTCGTGATGCCAGAAGCTCGTCCCTCTCATCGGTACTGATCCTTCTCGACCTGTCTGCGGCGTTCGACACAGTGAACCACCAGATCCTCCTCTCCACTCTCGCCGAGCTTGGAATCGCTGGAACTGCGTTATCCTGGTTCACCTCGTACCTTGCAGATCGGACTTATCAGGTCACATGGAACGGTTCCCTGTCCAAACCCTGCACCCTGGACACCGGAGTTCCTCAAGGCTCAGTATTGGGACCCCTTCTGTTTTCTCTTTACACTAAATCGCTAGGCTCTGTAATCGCATCTCATGGCTTCTCCTATCACTGCTATGCGGATGACACTCAACTGTTTCTCTCCTTTCCCCCCTCAGAAACCCAAATAGCAACACGCATCTCGAAATGCCTGGCCGACATCAGCAGATGGACAGCCGCCAACCACCTGAAGCTCAACCTTGACAAGACTGAGCTCCTCTTCATACCGGGGAAAGACTGCCCTCAGATGGACCTACTGGTCACCATCGAGAACACCCAAGTCTCCCCCTCAACCACAACAAGAGACCTTGGTGTGGTGGTAGATGACCAGCTGTCCTGCAATGCCAACGTCACCGCGGTGGCCCGATCTTGCAGAATTGCCCTCTACAACATCCGCAGGATCCGGCCCTTCCTCACACGTGAAGCGGCCCAGATCCTGGTCCAAGCGCTCGTCATCACCCGCCTCGACTACTGCAACTCTCTCCTGGCGGGACTCCCCGCCTCTGCAACCAAGCCCCTCCAACGCATCCAGAACGCAGCAGCACGCCTGGTATTCAACCTACCGAAATTCTCCCACGTGACCCCTCTCTTCCGCGAACTCCACTGGCTTCCGGTAAATGCTCGCATCAAATTCAAGATTCTGGTGCTGACCTTTAGGGCAGTCAATGGAACTGCCCCGGCCTACCTCCAGGCGTTGGTCAAACCCTACATCCCAGCCAGAGCGCTCCGCTCAACTTCTGCCAGGCGACTTGTTCGACCTTCACTAAGGTCAACCAAACATCGCTCGTCCAAAACCCAGCTCTTCACGGCTCTGGCCCCACAGTGGTGGAATGAACTCCCGTCTCATGTCAGGACGGCAGAGTCCCTCGCCAGCTTCCGCAAGAGACTCAAGACCCACCTGTTCAGAGTCCACCTGGACTCTCCTTTGTGAAACCCCTAAACTTGCTTAAGTCCTGACATTAATAGCTCTTAGCATGTTGTATATGTTAGCAAGTGTATGTCCTTAATGTTGTTAACACGCTCTTATCACAGCTACTTAAGCAGGTGACCTAGCAGTACGAAATTGTGTTATTCATCTTGTCAATATGAATACTTGTGAACTGCTGTATTTATATGTTTGCGTACCCCAGTGTTATGCTATTGTCTGCTTCAACTAATGTACACCTTGTAAGTCGCTTTGGATAAAAGCGTCTGCCAAATGCCCTAAATGTAAATGTAAATGTAAATGTAAATGATGTCCCGGAAATCCAGATTCTTTGCTTATCCCGCGTCACCCGCCTGTCTCGCGTTACTCCGGTCTATACGAGCGCCCCGGTAATTATAATTACCTGTCCAGTACCTGTCCCTACTCGACTTCCCGGTGTTGTGCCGTAGATTGAAGCATTGCCGTAGATTGAAGCCTTGTTCGCGGGAACGCGCAAGGATGACGTCACAATAGGCCTATATCACGTTAGATTAGAACGCCGGAAGTACCCGTTAAAAATCGCTGAAGCAGTGTATCCCAAGTTTCCGGTTAATGCATTCACCTTGGCATTC
The DNA here is from genome assembly GCA_027704905.1 of Muraenolepis orangiensis. Classification (NCBI taxonomy): domain Eukaryota; kingdom Metazoa; phylum Chordata; class Actinopteri; order Gadiformes; family Muraenolepididae; genus Muraenolepis; species Muraenolepis orangiensis. The sequence continues at coordinate 20,460,780 of CM051012.1, read as the reverse complement.
ACCATGGCGGACAGTTATCGCTGGACAACATCGCTGCATAACCTTCCAAAAGTCGGTCAAGACGATGTGGTTCAACTAGTGAATGAACACTCTACAGTGAAGAAGTCTAAATCCGAATCATACAATTCCCCGACATTGTGTCTTGTGGCTCTATCAGGATATATCGCCATATAACGAAGGTGATTTTGTGTAGAAGCAGAGCCTATGTATATAATATAGGCTATTTATTTGATGGATTTTGATTATTTCAATATACCTTTTATCATTTAATCATTTACGTGTTAATATGTAGTGTGCAGCTGTATATTTTCTAAAAGGGAATGCCTGTTATTCTTGTGGATATGAGTTGTCTTAAAATAAAAGTGCTTGTGACCTACTTTTGACATACGTGGCATTGAGTTAAAACCAAATTTGTATAAAATACCGATATATATCGTATATCGCGATGCAGCCTAAAAATACCGGGTTTTGGTCCGTATCGCCCAGCGCTTTTAATCACACACATACCCGTCATTGTGTGGCTCTATTCGGATGAGAGATGTAGTGTGTGTGGGGGTCAGGACCAGTGCTTTTAATCACACACATACCCGACATTATGTGGCTCTATTCAGATGAGAGATGGAGTGTGTGTGGGGGTCAGGACCAGTGCTTTTAATCATACACATACCCGACATTATTAGCCTATTCCGCCCACTTTTCGAGACGTATATGCTTTCCTTGTCAAAGTGCAAACAGACATACGCGCTACCCCTGAGAACATGAAACCAGGGACCTTCATCCTCCTCATCAGCCTCACACAAGACTTGCGGAGGGGTTTGTCTTTGGGTAAATGGTGTAAACTGAGGTAGGGCTGTCTTTGTTTAGACGTTGAGCAGCAATAACAGAGAGGAGAGGAGGCGGCCACAGTTTGTCACGTATCTGGGGTAACTATCGGAAGTAAGAGTACACTGCTCACGGCTCCGGAAGCAGGAAGTGTGATATAGGCCTATAGACGACATATAGACTTTCTCTCTATTGAATGCTTTTTCGAGCAAATTAAACAGCAAACGGGTGAATACTCACTTTAATTGCTCATTTAAGTGTAATTGTTGTCTGTGGTTTGTATTGTAATGCCACTGATATTAAAAAATGTTGTGTATTGTAGGGTGACGTTGAATGTTTTGAAAGGTGCTCTCAAACTAAATGTATTATTGTAATTATATCTGTGCGTCTCTCACTCTTAATGTTCCTTTTTTTAGAGAAGGTTAATGGTGGTTTCAATAAGGAAGATCTGCACTGTTCTCCACAGCCCATGTTCACAAGAGCTGGTGTTGCTGCTGTCGGAGGGGGGAGGGGGGCTTCCATATCTAAAGAGCATTTTTTCCTGCTGCCGGATTTGCCCCCCCCCCTATAACTTTGTCCAGGATAGTCACATTGTCACCAAAATCACACTGGTGTTTGCTGTCCCCCTCTAGTGTGTGCACACAAAAGCATTTTACTCTGGGCTCATCAGGTGAAAAACTAAAGAGGGGCTTCCATATCCGGCGGAGCAGGTGTTGGTGCTGCCGGATTTGGAACCCCCCCTATAACTTTGTCCAGGATAGTCATACACTCACCCAAATCACACTGCTGTTCCCCTCTCATTTGAGAAGGGTTCCCATATCCAGCAGAGCAGATTTTCATTACAGAGGATAATTAAGACCTTGTATTTGCATGCTGACAGTCATTTCTCTGTTCCTGTTGTACTATCTGAATATAATTAGCCTTTTTTCCTGGCAATGAGAAATCCCTGCTTTTATAAGTTCAAGTGTTTCAAAGTCTTTCAACAGCGCACACATTCTTTATTCCCTTGTATGAACACAAAATAAAGAAGAGAAACTTTTACCCTCATCCAAATATTCTACATTTTTGGTATCTTCTGCACACTCGATTAAAATTGGTTTGTAAAAGCTAATTACAATACTAAGACCAATAATACTTTTGTATTGTTCTTAATATTAGTATTTATCATTGTTGACATTGTTTTTTTTAATAATCATTAATATGCATGTCCTGATTATATTTCCCTAGATTCATAAAATAAAAAATAAAGCCGAAATGTACAGAGTTATGTTTTTTTATTCTTTGACTTTATCAAAGCCTTACATTATTATTTCCATTATACGAAAACAACTTAATGTAAGGTCATTATTTGAACTACTCGGAAAAAAAGCCTACGTCATTTCTCAACAGCAAAAACAAAAAATAGTCCTATAAGAAACATCGAAGGTGAGAAAAGTACAACATAGCCTATATAAAGTATTGTTTTGTATGTTGAATAATTGTTTCTTCATTTTTAGTAGGGTTTTTTTTAATTATGATTACACTATTTTTACCATTCCCCAGAGGTAGCAATGGATGCAGGGGCATGTAGGCCCTACAATAGCCCGAGGTCTTTTTAATATAAATGCAAACAAAGTTTAAGTGCAGTTCAATTGTACTTGTTACACAGTTGTTAATTAATTTCCACATTATAAGATTACAATGCATATAAATGTGTTTAGTGCAAGTCATTTTGGTGAGTGTATGACTTTCCTGGACAAAGTTATAGGGGGGGTTCCAAATCCGGCTGCACCAACACCTGCTCCGCCGGATATGGAAGCCCCTCTTTAGTTTTTCCCCTGATGAGCCCAGAGTAAAATGGTTTTGTGTGCACAAACTAGAGGGGGACAGCAAACACCAGTGTGATTTTGGTGACAATGTGACTATCCTGGACAAAGTTATAGGGGGGGGGCAAATCCGGCAGCAGGAAAAAATGCTCTTTAGATATGGAAGCCCATATCTAAAGAGATATCTAAAGAGTACGCTCTTGTTTCTCTTCAGATCGCATAAATCTTTCGCCTTTTACTAAAGATTTCCGTGGAGAGGAACATTATGAGTATCAACCAATGTTTTGATGCTCTGCCGAAAGGCAGGGCTTTCTATACATGTTAAAAAAGAGTACCGCCGGTACTCCGTGGATCGACCTCCCGGTATCCAGACCCCTGGCCTGTCCCTGATTACTCTCTGTTGTCTGTGTGCTTTAAATGTTAAATGTAAATGTTATAGCTCCACTATAGCTCCACACTCTTGGTCTGCGTTCTGGGTCCCACCGAACTATCCCTATCGTGACATACAGTTTACCATCAAAGGCACATAAAAACACAACTTAGTGTAAAAGTATGTGCAACAAACAAGACATTCAATTGTAATAAGCCTATACATACATAGTACATTGAAAATGCCGTTACAACAAAGCCGTCAGCTTAATATAGAGCTAGATACTAAATGCTAGCCAATTCGACTCGGCAAAAAGGTGCGTGTGAGAAAAGCGCACGGGCCGCACTAACACTAAACTTTGATGTCAAGTAGGGGGCCTCAAAATATCGTCCAGCGGGCCTCAATTGGCCCGCGGGCCGCGAGTTAGAGACCCATGGTTTATGCCAATACATTGAGAACTTTCCAGAACTATAAAGCTGCAATCATCCATTCTTAACACATTTGAGGTATTTAAAGGAACACCAAAGGTTTTCAGAGCATAATTATTGGAAGTAATTAATTACAATCTGGATGTCAAAAAAATTATAAAAACTGTTCTACAAAAGCGAACATAGAATAATGTTGTTATTTGTATCATGGTTTTGCATTGTGAATGTGGTTGTTAGACAAAAAGAATAATGAAAGACAATAATGATCAGTTATCATTATATATATTATATGTATATTATATTTATTTAAATTACTCATGAATTTATATTAATGCCGGCTATTTTTAATTCAATAATGAGTATGTGTATAAGTATATTATTTAGTCATCCAGACTGTGGTCTACTTCACTATTTTATTAGATTCATATCTTTACAAATAAACGTGAATAAACATGACCTCTGAATAACGCCTATCTGTGATGTTTACTCACTGTCAATGTTAACAATATTATCCTAAACGATTGTTTGTGATACTAAAATGAATTCCACGTAAGACTTATTTGTTGTAAATTCAACGCTTAGTTCTATAAGCTATCTTATCGCACAGGAGTAGGGGGCCCTCTAGTGGTTAAAGAGTTTAAATGCAAAACGGGTCTTCTGATTATTCCACTGCTGTTTCAGAATACGACACTATTACTGTTACTACATTATGTTTTGTCTTCTTCCTCCCTTCGTCTTTTACACCTGTTGATGTGTGGGCCGCTTTCAGCACATCAAGGAGTATACATTATTATAATTATATATATACATATATATATACTATATACTATTATTATTTATTTACTATATTATTATTATTTTGTGATACAGTCTCATTTATCTAGAGCATCAACCACACCGGGAATATTTACTGTCCTTACTAATTCCACTTATTACTTATTACAGGCATCATTATATATCAATTCATGTTTGTATAGATTCACAATGGCATCTAATGTGTCTTCTCTTGTTCCCCCCTGCCAGGACCTCTGACTGCCATACAGGAGCCAAATACTTCAGTAATCTGAAATATGCCAGGGACCCGCCTAGTGCCCAACTAGTGGAGGCAAGCATGCTTTGTTGAAACACACTATTGTAAGTCGCTTTGGATAAAAGGGTCTGCTAAATGACTGTAATGTAATGTAATGTAATGTAATGTAATGTTATGTTATGTAATGCCTCTAGCTGCAGCCTTTACATAGACAGTAAAAAACAATAGTTTAGCAATTTGCAATTTAGCTTACATATCCACTTAGCCCACCATCCAAAACAAGCAACAAGGGACACAAGTGAATGAACCTATAGGTCTATAAATGCATAGATTTCAGACTTTCCGTTCAATTCACTGAAGAACGTCCTGAAGCGGTTTGTTTTTGTAAATGTGTTTCAGGCATGTCTGAAGATGCCTCCAGTGGGCAGGTGGAGCTGCTCTGTGCCGCTCGGACACGCCCACTTCACCCAGGATCAGTTCCACCAGAGATCTAAATCTAAATCTGGAGGATTGAATCCTCTGTATTGGTCACATTCATGTAAACATGTAGACCTTCCGGTTCCCAAGTCAAGTCCCAACAGACTGAGCTATCCATGATATGGGTGCCTCTAGAAAGCAGAAGAGTTCAGCAAAAGGGGGCCACAAATGTGTGTGTGTGTGTGTGTGTGTGTGTGTGTGTGTGTGTGTGTGTGTGTGTGTGTGTGTGTGTGTGTGTGTGTGTGTGTGTGTGTGTGTGTGTGTGTGTGTGTGTGTGTGTGTGTTTGTAATGCGTGATGTGCTGTCTAATTGAATAATTGAATAGTTGTATTAGTGGTGATATAATACATACAGGACAGTTGCCTTTGTATTCCTGGGTTTTGACCAAGTGTTTAATACATGTTCTTCTTCTTCTTCTTACTGACTCTTTCCAGCCAATAACACCATGGGAACAATGCCTGACGTCCCGAGGTGGAGGAGGTGGAGGAGGAGCTGGAGGAGGGCAGGAAGTTCTCCTGGCTCCCTTGAGAGCATCCATGTTGTGTTTCATTTTCACATACCGATTCATATCGTAAGCTGAACTGAATAGAGGAGGAAATACACTGATAATCAACAGTGGATGCATTAAAACTACAGAATAATAATTCAATAATAAAAATAATTATATATATATATAATATATATAATATATATATATATAATATATATATATATATAATATATATTATATATTAATATATATATATATATATATATATATTATATATATATATATATATTATATATTAATATATATATATATATTATATATATATTATAACAAAAAAACTGTATAATTCAAAAAGCCCGGCCCTTACTGACGTAGGCTCCATCAGCCGTTTAGAGTGTGTTAACACACATGGCGGTAGGCTACGCGTGTCAAATATTGTAGAAAGTGTGATCACATTAGGATTTCAAGTTGTAAAAGCACGATTCAGTGGATAATTCACACAACAAAATACTAGTGTGGATTGTAGAATTCCATTCCAAGTTTTTAGATTCAAGATTTGTATTTGCCATATGCAACAAGTACAATGGAATGGAATGCTTACTCTCCATTCTCTCCCGCAGTAGGACTATTCTAAAATACTATACAGTATACAAAGTTAAATAACAAAGTGACTGATGGGTGAT
>CM051012.1:20423243-20453675 GCA_027704905.1 Muraenolepis orangiensis | reverse complement strand
ATACACATGTGTTGAGTTGTGTAGAAAGCATTTTAAAGTGCCAGTAGTGCAGCAGCATCTGTATAGTTGACTACGTTGGGACAATCTGCCATTACGTCCAATAGCGCCCCTCTTGCGTGTAATGGTTAGATAAATAGTTGATTCGGATTGGTCCATCTTTTCAAGTAGCAGCTGGCCAATGAGCATAGACCTGGTGACCATATATACCAGTGTACCGCATGGACGGTATTTGTAGCGATTACCGAAAGAAGTCTAATATGTCTGGAAGAGGTAAAACCGGAGGCAAAGCCAGGGCCAAGGCAAAGACCCGCTCATCCCGTGCCGGGCTCCAGTTCCCCGTCGGCCGTGTGCACAGACTCCTCCGCAAAGGGAACTATGCTCACCGTGTCGGTGCCGGGGCTCCCGTCTACCTGGCGGCTGTGCTCGAGTATCTGACCGCTGAGATCCTGGAGTTGGCTGGAAACGCTGCCCGGGACAACAAGAAGACTCGTATCATCCCCCGCCATCTGCAGCTGGCCGTCCGCAACGACGAAGAGCTCAACAAGCTCCTGGGCGGAGTGACCATCGCTCAGGGCGGCGTGCTGCCCAACATCCAGGCCGTCCTTCTGCCCAAGAAGACGGAGAAGCCCGCCAAGAAGTAAACGAGTTGCCTGGATTCTACAACAAAGGCTCTTTTAAGAGCCACACACAACTTTACTAAGAGCTGTTTCTCTCCTATGCAGTAGTTGATCCAACATTAGTCTATAATTAAACTAAAGGTAATAGGGGTAGGAGACATTTTTGAAAACTAATATGCTCGGCCTTCATCAAACTTCGTGCATGTTTTCTGCAATTCAAAGATTCTCCTTAGCCAATTCAATTATAATGCATACGGTTGTTCTGAGTCTACAACAAAGTTAAAGAACAATTTCCCTGCCGAAAACGACTCTGTATAAAGTCGCGAATGAGAAAAAAGAACAATAGCAGCAGAGGAAGTAATGAACTGAACCTAACCTCAGACCCCTACCAATTTGGTCCTCTGGCCTGGTTTCAAAAACAGTTATTCTCTTATTGAAATCTGTTTGAATGATCCACCCAAGAAAAGGAAACATCAATCCCCACAGTCAAGCAAGAACATGCAATGTTATTTATTTTATTCCTGCAATATTTAAAATAGAACGATTAATGGAGGGCCCAGAAGATGGCGCCACAAGCCGTTTAGAAAAAGAAAGCGAAGAAGAATTTCAGCCTAGAGTGCGCTGAAAACTAGTATCTAAAAGTTATTCATTGTTTACTAGAGGAGGTTATTTGCTTTGCAACACGTGGAAACAACCCTGATTCTCCATTCAAAGAACGACAAACAATGGAGAGACCATGCTTCTTTGCATAATCGCATAGATACGAACAACCTGGTCTTCGGGTTGGTTTAACAGTAAAGTGCATGGTAATATATCATTACCTGTGTCTATCACAACTGGACCTTCTGTAGACCAGGGGTTCCCAAACTTTTATGTCGCGCGGGGGGGGGGTATGTCGCGATCGCGAACATCGTTAAGTCCCACGGGAGGGGGGGGGGGGGTAATCGCGAACACGAACATTGTGTGTGTGGCTTCTTTTTTTCAATGATGATACTGTCGTGAATCTGGGAATCAGAATTCCTTTATTTGTCACTCACGTTATTATTAACAATAATAATAATACAAATAATAAAAAAATAATAATAATAAAATAAATAAACCTCATGCTTTAATTACCACGTAGCCTAATTTTCTAGCTGTCACTCAGTCACTCCATTATTTTCTCCTCCCGCTGTTCTGATCAAGTGGGAAAAAGCAAATATTGCTCTGATTGGGTCTGGGCAACAAACGAATTTGCATAATTTCCCAGCAAGCATTGGGCTCATATAACCGTACAGAATCAAAATCAGCGTAAAAAAGATTAAATGCATTTTTTGGAACATTTCAATAAGGAAAAATTATAATAACACATTAAATATAGACTATAGTCTAAAAATAGACTATATCACAACCATAAGTGTAACAGACATCAAGAGATACTAATTAAAAATACGTATTATAACACAGTTGAGACGGTTTGTGACAGACGCTCAAATTCCACGGGTTGAGCTGCAGTTTTGCGGTGTCACTGTCAATTCTTCCCGGCCCGCCTGGAAATCTCTTACCGGTACTAAGGACCAGGTAGGACCGGCACACTTTCAACCATGGGCAGATAAGATTGACGCAGCCAATTTCCAAGTGTACCATAGTTGGTAAAGCAGTGTCCATGTAGTGAAGTAACAGCCCATCATCTTCGCCTTCGCCATTTTGACGTAAAATCCTACGTATAAAAAACGTAGCACTACGCTAGACCCCCTCTCGCTCCAGCCAGTAGACCTTCTAGCTCCCTATTGAGCTGTGGGGAAATCTGAAAGAATACGCCCATTGGATACAAATCACTATATGATTGGTTGATCAAATTGTCAATCCAAACATACAATCTCATTCAGTCTGAGGGCCAAAGTCATCGGGAATACTTTGGTTGAAGGATATTCTTCCCAGCAACCCAGAAAAATATCTGATTGGTTGCATTGTTTTTCCAACACAAAACCACTCAAATGCGTCGTGCATGGACCGAGAAAGACAAACAAATCAACCTAACACTAATATAACAGATAACAACACAGATACCATTCTCATTTATTCATTTTATTTAAATTTGATTAAATTGTATTACATTTTATTATACAATTAATTAGATTTTTTTTGTTTCATCTGAGAGTTCCAGGGTCTTCTCTGAATACCTTGAAGGCCCTGACGCTTCACCACTGATACATATATATAAATGTATAAACAGCAGGCAGTGAGCGATATGGAGTTGATCGGATGAATGACTCTCGAGATATGACCAATTAGTATGTATTGTTATAAAGCTCTACCTGGTGGCTAGATGTGGTGATAGGTGACATCCTCAAGCCCACTGTGCACACTCCCACGCCACTCCCAATGTTTTGTTACAATATGTTTATTGTCATTTTTTTCTGATGATAAAAATGTCATAAATGGGTCACTGGTCTGCCTGTGTCATGTTTATGGTAAACATTTCTTCCTCCGCCAAATCTTTCCTGCACTTGTTTATTATACACAGAGCTCATTGCATGCTTCCCACACACAGCCACCCGGCAGGTTTGGTTTGTGGCAGTAGGAACATTCTTATCCTTTAGCTGGGCACTGGGTTGAGGGCCTGGTTGGTTGGTTGAGGATGGTTGGTTGTGGTCTATCGACCACAGCAGTCCTACTTTGTTTTAGCAGAACTTCTGGAGAGAGACAGCCCAGACCCTGTGCCAAAAACCTGTTTCCTTATGCTTGGTTCCCACTATCACGATTAAGACCACGATTTCAATCGTGGTCTTAATCGTGGACTAATCGTGGTGATCCTATCAGATCTTGAGGTCAGTCGTGGCAATCGTGTTAATCGTAGAAACTGTTTGAACGGTTCCACATTTTTCTACAATCAACACGATCAATTGTCAATCGGGACCATCGTATCAGATCGTGTTGCATCTTAAAGCGCGACAGATCGCATCTAATCGTGCTTCCAAATCCATGGTCAGTCGGGCTGTATATACACCCGTCGGGTCCAGTCGTAGCTCAAATCGTGATCACCCTCGATCATGATCGTGAAAGACATCGCGACCACGTATCTGCACGTACCAGATCGTCCCAATTCGGGGAACTCGATCGTGATGATCGTGTCAGATCGAGACCCAATCGTTGACTCGATCGAAACAATCCTATCGGAACGTATGTGATCGTATCTGAACGGGAGATCAGACCGTGACAGATCGTGACACCTGAAATTGACTAATCGTGACCAGATCGCATCCGAGCGCAACAAATCGTATCAGAACGTATCGATCACCTCGTATCCAAACCTGAAATCGTGGCGTTCGTAACGGATCGCACGACAGTGGGAACCTACCATTACAGAGACATTCTACCAAATAACACACACTTGCTTGAATGAATGGGTGAGGCTCTCAATAAGTGTAATGCTACAGTGGCCAATTACAGTGTTAACATTTTATTACTGCTGGTTTGTGTTGTGCTGTTCATAGCCAATCACATGCACAATTGGTTGAAACCAATATGAGTGAAATGCCACGTTCAACCAGATTGGAGCTAGTCTGATCAGCTAGTCAATCTGATTTGTTATTATTAATCTGAAGTCTGATTTGTGAGTCTGCAGCAATCCTAGCACGTTAAGCACAATTTCATTGTTATTATTTTGTATTTTGTTAAACCACTTTGGTAACGTTTCGATCCAAATCCAATGGTTTTGTTGTTTTCATTTGGCAAAATAAATGAGTGACACTGAATGTACACACTTCACTACCTCGAATTACGCAGTCCATTCCATCCAGACTGGAGAGATAAAGTAGTCCCATCGTGGTGGTTAGACACGCGCTACCAGCAAAGGGTTAATTTCCGGGAGCCCGCCGCTCAGCCAATCAGGGGAGAGCTCTGGCGGCTGGCATCCGGAACCTCTTGAATGAACCAGAGAGCATCATTCACGGCGAGGCGTTTTCGGTGTTCCTGGTAAGACCTTAACGTTTACACGTTCCCCCTCTCTCCTAAACACACACGGCCCGAGAAACATGCACTTTAGCACACGCAGAACAAGGCTTTTCATCGAGGTCATTGTAACGAACAACCTGGCTTTTGTTGCGGGAAAACAAAGTACATGATAACCGACCTGCTAGCATGGCAGACATGCACAGTTAGCTTTGTTGTGCTTTCTCACTGAAAACATTTGGAGGAGATTATTGGAGTTACACATCGGTGGTAACGAACGAAACCTCTTGGATCTTAACTCGGATACATTCGAACGTCAAACGGCACCAACATGGTGTGCAACAACCGTGATGCCAATTAGAAATGGGATCGTTTTCTGATCAAGTAAACGCATCTAATCTATCATCTAATCTATAACACCGAGTAGGAGTATAACTGAGCTGTTGCAACAACAACACATTGTTGTCGATTGCGTTTGCGATTGCGTGTTGACCATATTGTCTGGACTTTTTTTTTAAAGTAAAGAAAAAGTAGAAAAAAACCCCGTTTCTTTCAACTTTCTCCGAACAGACGACAAGCAGTTCAGAATGGGGCGCAGAAAGTCGAAGAGAAAGCCGCCGCCCAAGAAGAAGCTGACGGGGAACCTGGACACCCAGTTCACCTGTCCCTTCTGCAACCACGAGAAGTCCTGCGACGTCAAGATGTCAGTGACGCGCACTGTCCTCCCCCCCCCCCATCTACATGCTACACGTTCACCTTGATTGACCCTGGTCCTGATTTTTGCTTCTTTGTTTCCTCTCATTCAACATTGCGCTCTGGCTTTGCAGGGAACGGACTCGCAACACGGGAATCATATCCTGCACGGTGTGCTTGGAGGAGTTCCAGACCCCTATAACTTGTATCCTTTCCATATCATTCAATGGGGTTAAACTGTGCTTAAGGTACATTGAAAGTGGTGGGGCAATAGGATCTTGCTGAAAATAACCATGGGATATCACAGAGAGGGACGCACAACTACTGAATATCTACCGCAATGTTTTTATATTGCAAAGTCTGCTACTTGCTGTTGTGTGTAGTGTGTACTTCCTCAAAGTCTGCAACACTGTAGCTTCTTTCAGCTGCGCTGTCGCGGTATGTGAGTATACACGGTATGTGGGTAGTTTGTCACTGCCTTGCACACACGAATGTACGGTAGTTGGTCACCCACTTGGCTACATAACCTGGAGGGAAAATGGACTGGAAAATGGAATTCGGGTTGAAGCAATAGGACATTGATGGACCAAAATTACGTGAGATTGAAATAGATTGTTTGTTTACATCATTTTTCTGACACTTAATCAGACACCCTTAATAAATAATTGTGATATTTATTCGTTGCATACATTTATAATAATGGAATGGCTGATCTGTGTGTTTAACTGCTATCCTTAACCCTATTGCTTCAGACCTTTCGGAAGCAGTGGATGTTTACAGTGATTGGATCGACGCTTGTGAAGCGGCCAATCAGTAGCAGTGGTTTCCTTTGGCCCAGCCAGCCTGGCTTCCTTTTTATATCATTTTGTTTAGTTGTACCTTTTTAGCTTCAACAAGGACCAAACATTTCTCTGGCAGGGCCAGCAGTCATGCAAACAGTGTGTCAATAAGGTTCATATTCACATGATGTTTATATCGCATGATGTGGACCTTGCAATGTCCTCCCCTTTGTATTATGACCACATGTGTAAATTTGTCTGTGTAGTTCTTCCTTAAGGATTCATGGGGGAAATCCTTGTTTCCCTTCCTCTGGAAGTAAGAGGTATTTAGAGTTTCATGTTGTACGAGGTATAAAAAAAACATAGTAACACTTACTGGGATATATTTAAGTCATAGATTTTCCATTTTGTTTTTCTTGATTTTAACCCTGTGGCCCATTTAATTATCTGTTTAGCATTATAACATGGTTCATATTTTTTCTCTATCAAGTGTTTAAACGTTTATTATTTAGTATTTTTATTACAATTATGTCATTTGTACGAGAAACATAACAAAACGTAATAAAACTGAAAAAGGCTATACCTTCATGTCTGTTTGGTTTGGGTTTTAGTTATTCAAACGTATATATTACTAACTTAATATATCGTATCTGTATTTTGTAAATTGCCTTTACTTGTTCAGTTCATGGGCGATTTTACTGCACTGGCACCCTCAGTCTGCATCATTGATGTTGGTGTACGGCGTGGTCTCTGCATCGGTACCCTCCCACATCACATCGTGGGAAGCATTCACAGTCCAGACTCCTCCCATGTGTGGACACACATTACATTACAGTCATTTAGCAGACGCTTTTATCCAAAGCGACTTACAATAGTGTTTCAACAAAGGAAGGTAAGAGAAGAGTCACCAGAAGTCAAAAGTGCATTTAATTTCTAACAAGTCTCCAATAACTGAACCAGTGCTCAGGTAATCAGGTAAACACCTACCTAGATACCCACTACAGATTCCCTCCCCGGACGCACTGAACTACTATACAATGTAACCTGTCGGGTCTGCCCCAATCACAAATGCATTGACGGTTAGTTTAATCCCACCCCTTTCCATCCCACCGGTTTCGTTGTTTCGCTATTCTCTTTTTATTTTTTGGTTGCATTGATCTTTAATACACGTTTTGAATGCAGACTCGACAATCAAGTGGTTAAGTACAATGTCAACCCATTCCTTAAACCCTACAGGACAAATTCCAGAATGATCTGAGATGTTTTGACATTAATAGCTCTTAGCATGTTGTATATTCTAGCAAGTGTATATCCTTAATGTTGATAACACGCTCTTATCACAGCTACTTAAGCAGGTGACCTGGCAGTACCAAATTGTGTTATTCATCTTGTTAATATGAATGCTTGTGAACTGCTCTATTTTTATGTTCGCGTACCTCAGTGTTATGCTATTGTCTGCTTCTGCTTCAACAAATGTACACCTTGTAAGTCGCTTTGGATAAAAGCATAAAAGCGTCTGCCAAATGCCCTAAATGTAAATGTCTTCTCAGGAAAAGAAGCCGCTCGATCATGCATTTCTTCTTTCAACAATGTAGTGCATTGCAATTCTATGATCAAACCGCATGGCGGCAGTATGGGAGCCTTTTAAAGAATGTCTGCCCAGGTGTATTTTTCGTTCGCCTATTTAGACATTTGATTCACATTTGTTTCAATGTGTGCATGTGTTTTATTTATTGTTATGCATACTAGCGTGTTTATATCGTGTTCTCATCAAACACATAGGCATATGTGCTACTATCTAGACGCACAAAAGGTTGTTAAACTACTATAACGACAGTTGAGTTTATTCCAATTCCGTTACAGTGAGCCCCTTTTAAAGCAGGAATATTTAAAATAATATAGTCAATTCAACAGGCTCGCTTTAGCATGATGGAGAAACATGCTGCTCCATCATAACTTAATTCACAATAATTGTGGAAACAATACAATGTTTTAGACTTATGTAAGTAGCCCTACTTGGACACGGTGAACAATGACAATCAGATTGGTATATCACATATGCTTTGCTTCGCTTTCCATCTCATTGATTTAATCTAAAATCAGATTCGTCTCAATAATCACAACTTGGCTACCGCATTCAGTTTTAACATCAAGTTATTGTGGCAGGAAATTAAAATATCAAATAAAAGCCCTATAATGAAAACGAATAGCTTAATGGTAAAGCATGTTAATGCTTTTTCGATACAAGATACAAGATTTATTTTTTATTTTTTAAGTACATAGGAATGCTTACTCCCCATTCCCTCCCGCAGTATAAATCTTCAAAACACCATACAATTAAAAATAATATATACAATAAAAATCAACAAAAAAGCAGCAAAATGACTTAAATTGATTAAATAAAAAAATGTTTACAAGCATTTAAAGTGCCAGTAGTGCAGCAGCATCATGAATACAGTGCAGTAATGAGTCCAGAATGTCCAGCAAAGTATGATGTGTAATGTTAATGACATGTTATGATAGTGGCAGCACTCCTAGCAGTTCAGTAGGCGCACTAACTGTGGATAAAACTATCCTTAAACCTAGGAGTAGGTAGTCCTTGTGCTGATGCTGCGCAACCGTCGACCAGACGGTAGTTGGGAGGAGAGATGGTGCCCGGGGTGGTTGCGGTCCTTTATGATGGACATGGCCTTCTTCCGACATCTGGTCCTAAAGATCTCCTCAATGCATGGAAGTGCACACCCGATGATCTTCTCTGCCGTCCTCACGAGTTCGATTCCCTAATTGTATTGATCAAAACTTGCTGGGATGACATGTCAGTAAATGACAAGATGCTTTTAAATTTGGTAAATAACTTGCTCCTGTATTTCTAGTAGCAAGGTGCACATAGAAGAGAGAGAGTGCACGTGATTAACATGGTCAGGGTTTTGAGTTGGTTTCCAATGACTTTCTGATACAAGCCTCTAGCTTTGGATGATTCTGGTTCCAATGTGTCCATCATAACCACTTGGTGTATACTATACACCAAGGACTATACACTGTATAGTCCTTTTGAATTACTTGAGAGTAACGAAATTATAACAAAATTGATTATGGAGATTGTTCTCCATAATCCCAAATTTCACAATCACAAATTAATATTTTCAATCTCATTTAATCAGCCTCACTTGTACTCTTCTAATTATTGCTGATTCTTGTGTTACTTTAAAAAATACAAAATAAAATAAAATAAATATATTTTATAATATAAATATAATATAATTAAATAAATAAATAATAAAATAAAATAACAAGCTTGCACAGATTTGTGTATTTATTTGTTCATTTTTAAACAGTTTTTAGAGGCTGACAAAACCCGTTGCCTTTCCCTGACGAGTATCGATATGAAAGATAACAGGCTTATCTTTTTCTCGTGAGCCAGTGTGAATGTTGAATGACTTTCCCAAGTTTGTAATTATGCTTTTGTTCTTTATTGGCTCCCAAGACAGTTTAACACTTAATTCTTCATATTTGTTGAATATCATAGTTTGCTCATCTAAAATATGTGACTCTGGTACTACCATGTGACTACCTGTACTTCATCATCATATAGTGCAAACAACACCCCTTAGCTAGATTGGGAAAACCTTGGTTAATGAGTTGATGAACTATAGTTGTTACCGCTTAATGCTTTTTTGGTGGTTAGGCTTAGTGAAGCCAGCTAACGATAGCTAAAAGATAAACTGGGTATGTTGAACTAGCTTGGTAGTATAGGCAGGGGCTACCTGGGGCAAGAGGCCCGGTCCACTCTCCAGGGGGCAGGGATGGGGAGGCAGTTGCCACTTGAAATAGTTTTTTATTTGACAAAAAAGTATGCATTTTAACAACACATTGGACCATATTTCCCATAAAAAAAACTGATATTATGAAATTTTGACTTCATGTAACACCAATTAGCCTACAACAGCCTCGCACTGAATGCACTGAATGTCAGCAAGACTAAGGAGCTCATCGTGGACTTCAGGAGCCACCGGGATACCCACTCCACCATCAGCCAGGACGGGTCACCGGTGTAAGTCGTCAGCTTCTTCCATTTCCTGGGGCTGCAGATTTCTGACGACCTGGCGTGGAGCCAGGTCGTGCTGAAGAAGGCACACCAGCACCTCTATGCTCTGCGGTGCCTCAGAAAAAGCAGAATAGGCCAGAGGTGGCTAGTGAACTTCTACCGTGGCACCGTAGAGCGTCCTGAGTCTCCTGACTGTGTGGTACGGCAACACCACTGCACAGGACAAGAAAGACATCCAGAGGGTCGTGAGAACAGCAGAAAAGATTGAGTGTGCACTTCCATGCATTGAGGAGATCTTTTGGACCAGGTGTCGGAAGAAGGCCATCTTCATCACTAAGGACCGCAACCACCCTGGGCGCCATCTCTTCTCAGCATCTGTACAA
The DNA here is from genome assembly GCA_027704905.1 of Muraenolepis orangiensis. NCBI lineage: Eukaryota > Metazoa > Chordata > Actinopteri > Gadiformes > Muraenolepididae > Muraenolepis > Muraenolepis orangiensis. The sequence continues at coordinate 20,443,225 of CM051012.1, read as the reverse complement.
GGACTACCAGGTTCAAGGATAGTTTTTATCCACAGGCAGTGCACCTACTGAACTTCTTGGAGTGCTGCCGCTATCATAACAAAATTACACTTTCATACATTGCTGGACTTTCTGAACTCATCATAGTTACTGCACTGTACTCATGATGCTTCTGCACTACTGGCACTTTAAATGCTTTTAAATCTTTTTGCACAATTCAACACATATCATCCATCAGTCCCTTTGTTTTTCTTTTTGTGTTCATTTTTATTGTATATACTGTATATATTGTATGATATTGTTTTGGAGATGTATACTGAAGGAGGGAATGGGGAGTAAGCGTTCCAATGTACTTGCAAATGGCCAATAACCTGTATCTTGTATCTTGAACAAAATGATTATAGTGTGTGTCTATGTACATAGATAATATACTAAGACACTATATCTAACATACAAGCCCAGTGGCTTTATGCATCTGTGATTTTAACATATGTACAATTTGTACATATGTTACAATACAATTTGGACCCACCAATTTGCCAGGCTAGACACCGCCTGTACCTTTATGACTTAGAACCTTTCCACCAACCATTTGTTCCATATAGGGTTGCCACCAGTCCCGTCAATTTGGAATCGTCCAGGACGCAATTTGTTTTCCGTATTTTCACCCCACCTGCATTCCGCAAAGACCCGCCCTACTCTGCCTCTGATTGGCCAGTACTCGTTGCCTTCATTGGTTGGATTGGTTAGGTGAATGCATGAGGAGTGTGACGGTTAGGCATAGGGTAGGGATATCAGGCTCATCATGGCTCCAAAGCAGTTAACCAACAGCTCTCTGGAAGGCACTATCGAGGTAAATTATGAACTCAGGCGGGGTCACAGCAAGGGTCTCTGTGGTTCAATGGAGTGATCTCCGCTGCTCAGCGCTGGAGACCTGTGTTCCAGTTATTTTGAATGTTCTCTCCTTGGGCACCTAATGTAATCTCCAAGTTTTGGAAATGATCAATGACATGAGAATTGAAATGTCAATTATAAACTCTGAGTGTTTCAGAGTTGGTGCCACTGTGGTGCAGCGGAGAGTGGCAACACTCTCTCTGCTCTGGAGACCCCTGTTCAAGTCCTGGTGGGGATGTGGACTGATGAATTAGTAGGTCTATGGCATTTTATGAATATCATTTCTTTTTTTAAAGAAAATCCTAACCAAAACCCCTAATAACATGCACACACCGTATACTAGGTGTCACACTCGACATGAGCCCCATAAAACACACATACTTAACAGATTACCATTGACATACTTACCACATCATCATTCACAATACACAATACCAACCTCAGCAGGAACCATACATAGGTCTGAATAACTGCTAACCTGCAGTTCTTACAATTGCGCCAACGAGACGCCGGTGAAGACATACTCCGAGTTAATGATATTACAATTCACGTGACATAGTTTCCAAAAAGTTGCTGGGTTTTCAAGGAGAGCGTTATTAGCAGGACTTGAACCTACATCTCCAAAGTTGTTGACCAATCTGTCCACAGCACCACAGAGACATGTACTCTGATTTGGTCGGAGGTATAAATTGACATTGTTTTATTTCTAAAATCACATTTCCATTGAGAACGCACTCCACGAATTGAAGCCACCATCGAGGTCAACCTACAGGCACCATCAAGGTCAATTATGAACTCAGGCGGGGGGGCGGGGGGGGGGGGGGTCAAAGCAGGTGTCTCTGTGGTACAATTGAGTAATCTCTGCTGCTCAGCACTGGAGACCTGGGTTCCAATTATTCTGAATGTTCTCTCCTTAGGCACCTAATGTAATCACAAAGTTTTGGAAATGATCAATGGCATGTGAATTGTAATGCCAATTCTAAACTCAGAGTGGTTCGGAGTGGTTCAGAGTGGCTGCCACCGTGGTGCAGTGGAGAGCGATAATGCTGTCTGCCATGAAGACCCCAGTTCAAGTCCTGGTGTGGTTTTGGTTTGGCGTGAGTATGCATGGCAGTGCTGTGAGTTGGGGTGTGGCTTCCCCATTGTGTAGACTGATAAATGAGTGGGGCTCTGGTGTTTCATGACTATAAATATATATTTTAAAGAAAATCCTAAACAAACACCTTACCATATGCACACAGTATACTATGTTTGACACTGAACCTGACCCCCATACAAGCCACATGGTGATACTTGTCACACTGTCATCATTCAAACATTGTCATATTTACCTTACCACATCATCCTTCACAATACCAACCTCAGTGGGAATCGAACACAGGTCTCTAAAACTGCTAACCTGCAGCTCTCTCAACTTCGCCACGAGACACTTGCCAAGGATACCAAGGAGGGGAGTGTTGTTAGCAGGACTTGAACTTACGTCTCCAAAGCCGTTAACCAAAATATCTGTCTTTTTAATGAATTGATATTACAATAAACCCACTTACGAGACACAGGTCTCCAGCACTGATAACTGGGGGGATCAAAACTGCGCCAAAATACCCATGTGTAATGAACGCTTTGGTGTGCAAAATTTGCAGTATTTGCATACTTACCCATATAGTCAGTGTAGTCTTACACTGACATACACTGGCTTTTGCAACTTGATAGTTGCAAAAGCCATTTCATTCATGTCATTAACAATTTTACCTCATTGCCCAGTATTATATATATATATATATATATATATTTATCTCTCTCTTTTACCGTCAGGCAGGCGATACCGCAGTATCAAGTGCCACACAAATAGACTTAGAGATAGCTTCCAGTCAGGCCATCAGGCTGCTGAACAAGGGCGTATAGCATATAACAATGTATATTTTATTACATTGATATATATATATATATATATATATATATATATATATATATAGCTATTTTTCTGTGCTAATATATTGCATTTTATATATGTACTTTTATATATTTAACTTTATACAGTTTGTACTTTCTTATTTTTTATTCTATTATTTTTATTTTTATAACTGCTGTCTGTCGTCGGGTATTGCACATAAGATTTTCACCCATTGCTTATACTTGTATAACTTTGATAATAAACTTGACTTGACTTGACTATTCTAAAATGCTATTCATTGAATATAAATGTAGACCTAGTAGACTGTATACAACTGTACACTTCATGTACTACAACATGACCGTCTTGTGATATTTGATATTTTGATTGTTGCAGAAGCTATTTTTTTCATGTCATCAACTGTTACTAGAAGTTGTATTTGAAATATGTCTAGCTTACAACCAAACACAGCAAAAGGTGCCACATGCATCTCTCTGATTGTCAATCTCTGATTGGACAGATGACAGTAAACCGCTGAATGAGAGTGTGACATACCGACATGGACCAAAGTTAATTGGCCAGCCACTACTAGTGAAACTATCAAAATATTTTGTTTGTTTTATATACACCCAGCGGCCCACCGGGGGAAACACCCGGTACTCCTGAAATATCTATACGTTTTAGCACTTTTGGATCTTGTTATAGTTCGATCCGGCTAGGATCCGAGCTCTGGCTGTGTGCTGCCAGCTGTGTACCAATAACCCACACAGTTACCAAAAACATGAGCAATGCATTCATGTGCGTATGTATAATGAGGCAAAATCACAGTACCATCACTTAACACAAGAGCTAAATGATGTCATAATTTTGATTACAAAGCAGGTTACTTGAATGGCCAACACTTTATTTCATTTTGGTATTTAAACTCATTGTGGGAAATGCAATCGTCAGCATGGTGACAGAGGACAGCGCTACAGCTAGTAGCGCGCTATAAAACAATACATTCATTACATTCGGTGGGTTGGCGTCATGCCGCAATTTAAACTATCCATAGAACAAGCTAACTGAACTACATACACTGCGTGACAGGGGTCAATGTTCAGACTGGCGGCAAAGCTCTGTTGTGTCGAGGCCAGCAGTCTGCCGTCCCCCCCGTCCAAGCGTTAAAGGCGTGTAGAAGAAGAGTTTAAAAGACATTTTTGGACAGTTATAAACCGTGGGAGGGTAAGAACACAAAAGGTATTCTTACCGTAGATGTAAACCGTCTCTCTCGATGTCCAGACACTTTACACTGGTATCTTTTGTCTACCCTCTGACGCAAGGCTGCCCTCAAACAACAGCTTCGTCTCGCACAAGTGGATCCTGTACAGCGGACTGCAGGAGGCATAGAGCGGCCTACTGGCAGGTGTGGGAATATTAAGGTGCCGTAGCGGGTGCGCGGACGCGCGGGGGCTAGCCTGTAGCAGTCACCCCCTCGGTGTCATGTGACCAGAGGGTGCGGCAGGGAGCGCTGGCTCTAAGGGGGTCGAAGGTTAATAGCGCTGAGTCGGTCTCTCGTGTCCGTTGACGGAATCTCTGCTTTGTCACCGCGATACTCCAATTAAATAACTTTTATACAATAAAAACAACTCTTAAAAATGCAGTCAATAAATAGGAAATTTTACTTTATCGTAATAATCATCACTTTTTCGGGGGGGGAATCCGTAAACTTTGCGAGAGGAGAAAGAATACATGTTGCATGGGGCAAAAGTACGAAAATTGAATTTGTGGGCTAAAATTTGAACTCTGATAGGATAGAAAATTTGGGTCATTCGAAGACGACGCCGGCGGAATCACTTACACTAGGAGCCACAACAGTCTGGACACGGGACAACTTGTTACAAATACGTGTGCGTTGGTGGTGGTGGTCGTCGTCGAGGTGAGGCTGCAGGAGGGGGGGGCGGGGGGGGAGTGGGAGCACAAGTCCGTCCATACGGTGTCCGTGTTTTATTCAGAATACTGGTTGTAGCCGTCGAACTCGGTGGCCTGGCCGTTGGGGTAGGGGTCCTCGGTGGGGTTGGTGCAGTACTTGGTGTCGCAGACCTGGCGTTGCAGGCCATACGAGGTCATGCCCCGCTGGGACGCCACCTTGTTGGTCCCCATCTGCAGGGACACCGTGCTGGAGTCGCACTCCAAGTCCAGCTTCTTGTCAAAGATCAGCCTTCTGGTGCCGGGGGCGGTCATACCCGCCTGGAGGGAGAAGCACAGACAGAAAGATAAATACATTTTTTTTTTTTGACAAAGGGATGGACAGAGAACAGGAAGAGAGAGAGAAAGAGATAATAAGAACCAAAATTTAATCATCAGCAGAGCAGAAAATTTCCATTCATATGTTTAAATCAAGAGAGACATGCTCTCTAGGGTCAAAGGTCTGGTAGAATACATTCGGCAGGATATGCACATAGGACACGCGACATGCAGAGGGGGTGGTTCTCTCACCTGATTGGCTCCCTTGTTGGTGCCCATCTGCAAACTGATAGTCGATTGGTCCAGAGGGTTGTCCATGCCGATCTTAGAGTCGAACAAAAGACGCCTGGTTCCGTAGGAGGTCATGCCCTTCTGGCTGGCTAACTTGTTGGTGCCCATCTAACCAATAGGAAGCAGAGATTAGATTAGATTAACATTTATTGTTATTGTACAGCACAGCGAAAACAATTTGGCATCTAACCAGAGTGCAAATGTTGCAGTAAAGTGCATGGTAATATATCATTTACAGTTTACAGTGGCTAAAAGACAGTCTACTAGGTATAAAACAGTTATACGATTATTTATAGAGTATATATGAGATATGTGCATAATAATAATAATAATAATAATAATAATAATAATAGGTATATATATATATATATACATACACACACACAGGTATTCAACAGGTAGTGATCAGGGGTATGCAATTATGAAAAACAGGATAAATAGATAGAAAGAGAGAGATGCTGTGGACTATTCCTAGGGTTGGAGATGGTCAAGGTTTAGGTACAAAGGTAGGTCACAGATGGTTAAATAGGATGTTCTTAAAAGGTCTCCTATTTAAACTAGGAGGACTGAGTAGCGATTTGCCATTACAAGCCGTATCAAAATGGTCATGTGACTAACTCCCAGATGACACTGCCAGATGACTCAGAGATCACTGTAATATACTGCTAAATACACGTTTTGTGAATACAATTGTGGTCTGCGACATTAACTCTGTGTCTGTTTTTTTTAAGGGAAGGTATAATAAGTAAGAGGTGGTTAAGTTTAGGTCAGGTTCATCTATCCTTAAAAGGCTTTCCACCAAATCCTCACCCTAAGCTTAACCGAAACCACCTTCAACAACCTAATACCTGAACTCAACCATCACTGACGCGGGTCCTGGGAACAACCACAAGCGTTGCACAGTTGCACCCCGGACCAGACCCAGACCCAGACCCAACAGATGAAGGCATGTTTGGTTGATCCAGGATGGAGGGAGAGGGAGAGGGAGGCCAGGTGAAGCTCACCTGCAGGCCGATGACATTGCGTCCCTCCTTCAGCTTCTCTGGAGCAAAGCGGCGCGGATGCTTCTCAGTGTAGTTCACCCCCATGTCATACTGAGAGTGGAAACCCTTGGACTTAGCCTAGGGGGAGGTTGGGGTGTAAGAGAGATAGAGATAGATAGGTGGAGATAAGATATGAATGTATAGAGAGAGAGAGAGAGATACACTGTTTATAGTACTTTAGAAAGCATGTGTGATTTCCTAATGACACCGTCACCTCCGCTTGATTAAAATAACAAGATCATTTAAGGAGAACCTTCAATATCCCAAATCATCTTTTAAAACAATCAAGTGCCAGGCTTTTGCTCAAGTAGATATAGCTAGCATAGGTAGCTTTTTTAAATCAAAACAGAGAGTGAGGATATAAAGCCAAAGGAGAATAAGAGAGAGAGAGATAGGGAGATTAAACGTGTAGGCTTTTGTTCTTTGTATTTTGGAACATCAAGGTTTCATCAGGTTATGCAGAGAAGCTGTATATCATTATCATTTAATAGGCAAAGGAGCATAATGACAAAGCGGTATAGCATAGGATATAAAATAATACAATAGTAGAATGAAGGAATGAAGAATGAATATACAATGAAATACAGAAGAATGTGCTTACCACGCCGGCAAGGGTGATCAGGGTGCTTTGGACCTGGGTGTGGTTGGTATTCTCAAACAGATCGTTGGCTTCAAAGAGGTCGTGAAGCTTGAGACCGTATGCTGTAATGGCGCGAACAAAGTTCGCAATGTTCTCCAGCTGAGGCACACCAATAAAAATACTTCAATTCAACGGTAATCTCTGACCACAGGACGCATTGCTTGGCAGTATTGTAACCTGAAGATGTGTGTCAGCACTACAAATAAAACCAAAAACCAAAGTAAATATTTGTTATTCTGAATTCACTATACTTCTGCCAAGTATTTGCTAACTATTTCAGTCTCATTATTGAGGGAGACTCAGACACACATTCTGAGTGGACCCTCTTTCGACAGGCCAGCGGCTCTCTGGAATGTAAACCACTGAAACCAAAACACAAATAGAGCATCCACCGTCACACTCCCTCTTTGTACTCCAGAGGTCGCTTATCCTCTAACGGAGCACAATAAAGTATGAGGTAGGACAGTCTTTACAAGGGAGGCCAGTTGTAACAAGGAAGGCCAGTTGTAACAAGGAAGGCCAGTTGTAACAAGGTAGGCCAGTTACAGAGAGGTTGGTCTGTCGTAATGAGGTAGTCCTGTTGTAACCCAGTCATAACAAGGTCGTCTTAACGAGGTAGGCCTTCCATAACCAAGTCGTAGCACGGTAGGTGTGTCATAACGAGGTAGGACAGTCTTAACAAGGTAGGCCTGTCATGACACAAGTCAGTCATCAAAAGGTAGGTCTGTCATAGTCTTAAAGATGCAGGCTAGTTATAGCGAGGTAGGTCAGTCATAATGAGGTAGACCTGTGATAACGAGGTAGGTCAGTCATAACGAGGTAGACCTGTGATAACGAGGTAGGTCAGTCCTAACGATGTAGACCTGTAATAATGAGGTAGACCTGTGATAACGAGTTAGACCTGTGATAACGAGGAAGGTCAGTCCTAACGAGGTAGACTTGTAATAACGAGGTAGGTCAGTCCTAACGATGTAGGCCAGTCATAACGAGGTAGGTCAGTCCTAACGAGGTAGGCCAGTCATAAGGAGGTAGGTCAGTCCTAACGAGGTAGACCTGTAATAACGAGGTAGGTCAGTCCTAACGATGTAGGCCAGTCATAAGGAGGTAGCATGTTTATGAAACAGTGGTAGGAACAGCGGTACAACATAAGAACATTGTATAACTTGCCTGGTGCCAGTTTTGAGTGGATTGGTTAATCTTTCTCACTGAGCCAGGTTGAAGTGTGTTGATTAGTCTGTCAAGAAACAAACGCATGCAATATTTACAGACCAATACATATACCTTAGATTAGTAAATATGAAAAAACAACAACTGGACTATACCAACTGGACTATACCACACACACTTTTGGTATATTTATAATGTTTTTGTAATTTTGCACACATCTTCGGAGCTTGTAAACATGTGACAAATAAACTGAATCTGAATCCGAGTAGAGGAATAATAACTCACTCGCACAGTAGGACGCCGTCTTTCAAACATTCCATGAAGGGCTCTCCCAACGGCTTGCCGGTGACATCTTGGATCCACAGTCGGAGCTCCTCCTCCTTCTGATGGTCGTACTTCCCTGCCAACTGGAGATCCAGAGAGCCATCAGAACCATGGCGTCCAAACAACGTTATTGACCTCCACGATGGTGGATGGACATTGAGATAACAAAAAAAAACAACTAAAACCCGATGACACAGATTCAATAAAAAAAAAATTAAATCTTCGGCTAACCCAGTCTCCATAATTCCACTTATATTGTATACCGTTTTAGTTCAGGAGATACCTCCCATCTGACTTAAAGTCAAGACAGGAGTCAGACAGTACCGACAGGTCATTAAGGACTGCTCCTTAATGACCTGTCGGTACTGTCTGACTCCTAAGGGCAAGACAGTACAGAGACAGGTCATTAAGGAGCAGGTAGGGGTTAGACAGTACAGAGACAGGCCATTAAGGATCAGGTAGGGTTAGACAGTACAGAGACAGGTCATTAAGGAGCAGGTAGGGGTTAGACAGTACAGAGACAGGTCATTAAGGAGCAGGTAGGGGTTAGACAGTACAGAGACAGGTCATTAAGGACTGCTCCTTAATGACCTGTCGGTACTGTCTGACTCCTAAGGGCAAGACAGTACAGAGACAGGTCATTAAGGAGCAGGTAGGGGTTAGACAGTACAGAGACAGGCCATTAAGGATCAGGTAGGGTTAGACAGTACAGAGACAGGTCATTAAGGAGCAGGTAGGGGTTAGACAGTACAGAGACAGGCCATTAAGGAGCAGGTAGGGGTTAGACAGTACAGAGACAGGCCATTAAGGAGCAGGTAGGGTTAGACAGTACAGAGACAGGTCATTAAGGAACAGGTAGGGTTAGACAGTACAGAGACAGGCCATTAAGGAGCAGGTAGGGGTTAGACAGTACAGAGACAGGTCATTAAGGAGCAGGTAGGGGTTAGACAGTACAGAGACAGGCCATTAAGGATCAGGTAAGGGTTAGACAGTACAGAGACAGGTCATTAAAGAGCAGGTAGGGGTTAGACAGTACAGAGACAGGTCATTAAGGAGCAGGTAGGGGTTAGACAGAACAGACAGGTCATTAAGGAGCAGGTAGGGGTTAGACAGTACAGAGACAGGTCATTAAAGAGCAGGTAGGGGTTAGACAGTACAGAGACAGGTCATTAAGGAGCAGGTAGGGGTTAGACAGAACAGACAGGTCATTAAGGAGCAGGTAGGGGTTAGACAGTAAAGAGACAGGTCATTAAGGAGCAGGTAGGGGTTAGACAGAACAGACAGGTCATTAAGGAGCAGGTAGGGGTTAGACAGTAAAGAGACAGGTCATTAAAGAGCAGGTAGGGGTTAGACAGAACAGACAGGTCATTAAGGAGCAGGTAGGGGTTAGACAGAACAGACAGGTCATTAAGGAGCAGGTAGGGGTTAGACAGTAAAGAGACAGGTCATTAAAGAGCAGGTAGGGGTTAGACAGAACAGACAGGTCATTAAGGAGCAGGTAGGGGTTAGACAGTACAGAGACGGGTCATTAAGGAGCAGGTAGGGGTTAGACAGTACAGAGACAGGTCATTAAGGAGCAGGTAGGGGTTAGACAGTAAAGAGACAGGTCATTAAGGAGCAGGTAGGGGTTAGACAGTACAGAGACGGGTCATTAAGGAGCAGGTAGGGGTTAGACAGTACAGAGACAGGTCATTAAGGAGCAGGTAGGGGTTAGACAGTAAAGAGACAGGTCATTAAGGAGCAGGTAGGGGTTAGACAGTACAGAGACGGGTCATTAAGGAGCAGGTAGGGGTTAGACAGTACAGAGACAGGTCATTAAGGAGCAGGTAGGGGTTAGACAGTACAGAGACGGGTCATTAAGGAGCAGGTAGGGGTTAGACAGTACAGAGACAGGTCATTAAGGAGCAGGTAGGGGTTAGACAGTACAGAGACGGGTCATTAAGGAGCAGGTAGGGGTTAGACAGTACAGAGACAGGTCATTAAGGAGCAGGTAGGGGTTAGACAGTAAAGAGACAGGTCATTAAGGATCAGGTAGGGGTTAGACAGTACAGAGACAGGTCATTAAGGAGCAGGTAGGGGTTAGACAGTAAAGAGACAGGTCATTAAGGAGCAGGTAGGGGTTAGACAGTAAAGAGACAGGTCATTAAGGAGCAGGTAGGGGTTAGACAGTAAAGAGACAGGTCATTAAGGAGCAGGTAGGGGTTAGACAGTAAAGAGACAGGTCATTAAGGAGCAGGTAGGGGTTAGACAGTACAGAGACAGGTCATTAAGGAGCAGGTAGGGGTTAGACAGTAAAGAGACAGGTCATTAAGGAGCAGGTAGGGGTTAGACAGTAAAGAGACAGGTCATTAAGGAGCAGGTAGGGGTTAGACAGTAAAGAGACAGGCCATTAAGGATCAGGTAGGGGTTAGACAGTAAAGAGACAGGTCATTAAGGAGCAGGTAGGGGTTAGGCAGTAAAGAGACAGGTCATTAAGGAGCAGGTAGGGGTTAGACAGTACAGAGACAGGTCATTAAGGATCAGGTAGGGGTTAGACAGTAAAGAGACAGGTCATTAAGGAGCAGGTAGGGGTTAGACAGTAAAGAGACAGGTCATTAAGGATCAGGTAGGGGTTAGACAGTAAAGAGACAGGTCATTAAGGAGCAGGTAGGGGTTAGACAGTAAAGAGACAGGTCATTAAGGAGCAGGTAGGGGTTAGACAGTAAAGAGACAGGTCATTAAGGAGCAGGTAGGGGTTAGGCAGTAAAGAGACAGGTCATTAAGGAGCAGGTAGGGGTTAGACAGTACAGAGACAGGTCATTAAGGATCAGGTAGGGGTTAGACAGTAAAGAGACAGGTCATTAAGGATCAGGTAGGGGTTAGACAGTAAAGAGACAGGTCATTAAGGAGCAGGTAGGGGTTAGGCAGTAAAGAGACAGGTCATTAAGGACGAGCAGGAAAAACACTATTTCTCAACAAATGACAGCCTGCTTTGGAAATATTTCTGACAGATAGGCTGGAGGCTTGGAATTCGAAAAGACAGGTGGTGAGTATTAGCCTAAAATCACTACTACTACTACTACTACTGATTCGCCTGTGGAAGATTACCTCGCAGAGGTTAAGTTATCTATTGATGGAAAGCTTTACTCAATGAGACGACCTGACGTTACCTGCTACAATTTGGTCTACTGTAGGCTACAGTAGACCAAACTTTGTGTAGCCATCATAATTGAAATGGAAAAAGAAGAAGAAAGAAGGGAAATTTAATAGCGCCTCGATTTATTGTGTTTCTTACTAAATGCACATGCACAAGATGAGAATACTGTGTCTTGTGTCATGCTCTGTCCATAGCCAGGGGGTCCGTGAAATAATTTGTCATCCAGTCATTTTAAATATGTATTTATTAGGACTATGCCTCATCATTTTACAGTTTATAGACATAGGACAATGTCTTGTTACTGTGGTTACTGTTCATCCTGTTACTGTTCAAAGTCATAGGACTGTCTTGTTACTGGTATTGTTCATTGTCATAGGACTGTCTTTTTACTGTTCATATTGTTACGGTTCATAGTCATAGGACCATATATTTTTACTGATCATCTTTTTACTGTTCTGAAAGATTTTAGGATAAAATACTTGAAAAGTATAAATGCTGTGAAGTTGAGAATCAAACAAACCTCTGTTTAAAAGTGCTTAAGTGGCATCAACATGAATAATAACTCATTTAAATGTGTCTGTTTATTACTATGGAACAGGTCTGTATGAAGTATTTCGGATGAACATTTTTTGAATACCAATAGTTCCAATGGCATCCAAAGAGAACAAATGGTAGTGTGTATAATTGGTGTAACGATTCGGAGGGGTCCCTGGCCCAAACAAGTTTGAGAACCCCCGGTGGAGGAGACTGGCCTCATTCACTCACTCAATGACCACATTGTCGAAAATACTGATGTTGCGGTCTTTAGCCACCAGGTCAGGTCTGTCTGGTGGCCAAACTGTTTTTCCCCAAAAAAACAAACTGCCGGCTGCGCACGGATCTCACTCCAAGGTTTTCTGAAAAGTTGGCCGCTCTGTACTTATTATTGCATCACAGAGTTCACGGTAAAAAAAAGACGCGCAGTGACCCCTGGTGGCGGAAATGCAGAACAGTCCCCAGAAAACCAATTAGTGAATAGAATAGAAGCCATACAAAAAGCTCTGAGAAAGAAATGCTAATTATTTTTTCTTCAAAAGTCATCCAGAATTTGTTTTTTGTGTGGAATGTTAAATTTAAAAGTTCAACAACAGTTAAATAAATCTTTTTCTGCTGGAAAGTAGTGCTTTTCTACATTTACACTACCCACGTTGTAATGGTACACACCTGTTTTAAATACGGTAAATAATTCCTTTATGCAGCACTTGTATTGCTAATGGTAACTTGTAGACAATAGTTATTAGTAAACCTAAGCATGAGGTTCATGGTAGTATCATGATAACATTGATGATGGACCTCAGGCAACAGTCCTCATGGTTCCATGTTCTCTGTGTTTCAGTGAGTGAAACAGAGTCCTTGTAAAGGTCCCATGGAATGAATTAATAAATTATTAATACTTCTAATAAATAATGAATATTATAAACAAGATGGAGAGTGGAGAGGAGAGCGGCCTAGGGACATTCTTACGTGGGAGTCTCGCTCTCCTCTCTCCATGCGTTTCCTTACTCGCACGCCCACACAGCTCTAATATTTTACAGTCTGGCATTGAGTCTCTTTCTCTCTCTCCATCTTCCCATCGCTCTCCATCTCTCTTGCCCCCCCCCCACCACATCTCTCGCGCCGCTCTGTCCAGCCAACACAAACAGGTTCTTCAAACCAAAATGTCTGGAGTAGCCTTCAGTCATCTCACCATAATTGGAAGGAAAAATCTCGCTCTCTAAAAATCTATTTTATTTATTTGTTTATTTTAATCTTTACCCACATTCTCTAGATCCAGTCCTCAGTGCTGGGGCAGATGCTCTTCCAGACCGCATCATGAGGCCCCAGGTTGAGAGAGAGACATACAGAGAGAGAGAGAGATATAAGGAGAGAGACAGAGACAGAGAGAGAGAGAGAGAGAGAGAGAGAGAGAGAGAGAGAGAGAGAGAGAGAGAGAGAGAGAGAGAGAGAGAGAGAGAGAGAGAGAGAGAGAGAGAGAGAGAGAGAGAGAGAGAGAGAGAGAGAGAGAGAGAGACATAGAGAGACAACATAGGAGAGGAACACAGAGAGAAACACAGAGAAAGAGAGAAGGAGAGAAAGAGAGAAAGAGGACAAGGCCCCTGGTCTTGATGATGTATTATTCGGGACCAAAGTGGTTCTGCAGGAACTTAAGAGAACATAGCTACCAGTGGTCCTGTACCTCCTGGTTCTTAATCTCTCCACATGGGTCTAAGTACCCTGCCCTAATGGTCTAATCACTGACAGTTGTTCGACTCAGGGGCAGGATAGGTTAGTTGTTAGGGTGTTCTGACTCGCGGGTTCGATCACCGACTTCCACAGTAGGCGTCCTAGAGCAAAACGTCCTAACCCTTGAGCGCAATAACGTTATCCCATCAAAGACATTCTAGTGTGCATACCTGAAGACTCTGTAGCAGATATCACTGAAACAGGCATGTCCTCCTTTTCATATGTATATATACATATATGGATACAAACAGATACCGCTCCGCCTCCTCCTAGCAAAAACTGTCGAGGTGTCCTTGAGCAAGACACCCTAACCCTAACTGCTCCTGACGTGCTGGCTGTCTCCTTGCATGGCTGACTCCGCCGTCGGTGGTTGAATGTGTGTATGAATGGGTGAATGTGAGGCATGACTTGTAAAGCGCTTTGAGTAACCACTGGTTAGAAAAGCGCTATATAAATGTCCATTTACCATATACAGGAACACAAACAATTAGGGCCCACATAGTTAAATAAAGTAGGCCTACAGTAAAATAGCACTGCAAATGCAGAATTGATTCGTTCCCAGAGGAGTGCAAAGCGGTTGTCGGGTGACCCTTTAAAAACAATGTCCTCTCTGTTCCTTCTGAAAGATGGTGTGGTCTTTATCTGGTTGGCCCAGCTGCAACCTGCCACCTCTATAATGTCCACCTGCGTACCGTCAGAGCAGACGCTCTCTCAAGGAGAGCATTTGGGTCGACACGGGGGGGACGGGGAATGTAAACTGTTTGGAATACCGGTCCACGTCCCTGGGCCTGGGGACAGGGTCTCTGCTCCTTAAAAGGATGTAATATGATGTAGCCGTCTGATGTCATGCTGGCGTTAGCCACACAGGACACCCCATTCATTACACTGTTTACGATATATAGCCTCAACCCGTTGGCTGTAGTGTTGGGTGTTGGTTTTCTTCCAAAACAACAGCAACAACAATAGTTATAAACAACACAAAACGATATGTGTTGCGATGAGTTGCATGTTGTCTTGAATGTAGATATAATATCTATAATTATAACGTGATATGGTGGTAGTCTATTCTAGTGTGTTTGCTTTTCAAATTGGCAGACCGGTAACATCAACTAATATGGGCCCAAATGTGGAGCCAAAAAAAAAAATCCCACAGCATTCCAATCCTGAACATAAACATACAAACTGTCAACACGTTGGAGGCAATACGTGTTTAGGGCATGTCTGGGATTATACAACTGTTGACAATGAAGATGATTTGAATAGTTCGACTAGTACTTGCTGACCTTCTATATCTGGAAAACAGACCACGCTCTGAGGCAGGACCATTCTCTAGTCGTTCCGTAGTAGTACTACTGCCTTTTCTGTTGTTGAGTTTCAGAGAATTGAAAAACAACTGTGAACACCAACAAAAACAAAACCCTATTAGGCTTTTAAAAACATTTAATGTATTCGGATGACAAATCTCTCAAATCTCTGAGTTCTTCGATGATTCAACAAAGTGTGATCTGGACCATTTGGCAGGCCATACACACAGAAACCCCTTACTGCGAAACCATGACGCGCATACTTTCCACAAGCACACACATGTAGCCTACATTTTAAACTGGCTTTTCCTATGCGGCAATGTGACCCCAATTTGATTACATGAAGTTGATTCTAGTAGGACAATTCGTCCACCTATAGCGAGTCTGACTCAGGCCTATAAGGTTGTCAGGTGTCAACCAAAGAGCATCCTTTTCCTGCTTCCTGGACACCACAGAGCTCAGTGGGACACACACACACACACACACACACACACACACACACACACACACACACACACACACACACACACACACACACACACACACACACACACACACACACACACACACACACACACACACACACACACACACACACACACACACACACACACACACACACACACACACACACACACACACAGTTTCCAAACACGACAGGACTCTTACCTTGCTCTTGACTTCGGCGGAAAGTCCGAACGCAGGTCCGCTCCTGAAGTGTTGTGACATGATGCGAGTTGACTATTTACAATTGAGAGAACTGTTCACTGATGATGACACAGTTGGACCGACACGTCTTTAAAAACGGCGCAGAATCCCCCAAGTTATTCAGATTCGGGAGAAATCCGATATTGAAGCGAAGGTAAGGTAAGTTGTTATATTGTGGGTTGCGCTGGCCCTGTTGTGGCATTTGGACAACTTTCCGACACTTTTCCGAATCTTTTTTAAACTCTTCCCATCTGTGCTCTCCGACGGTGCGTCGTGATTGGTCAGGGCCGACGTCCAATACGGACGTTGCTTATTCATCGAGGTGATGTCACCACTCAGTTAGTCAGAATATGTTTTTGTTTTTTTTACAAACTAAAAAAAAAAAACAGAAAATTTGGATTTGCTTCTCATTGACGCGCTTATTACTTTATTCATGTTATATCATCATTTGGATTTGGATTTTTTTTTTATAACCAATTCATACTGTGATGTTCCCCTTTGCAATGGGTGTAGTGCAGGGAACTACTTGTAGTTTATTCTTTTGAGATATATCCTACTCATGGTAGTTAGATATAAAACATACTCCAACTATCAAATACCATAGTGTGAATGTAGACAAGTATAGACGATAGGTAGAAGTAGTAATGAATAGTGAACATAGATGGAGTTATTAGAGTGATAGTGATTGACTTGTGTGTGACTTACTTATAGGCATATAGTATATACGTGTGTGTTTATATATAGAAACACGTTTTTAATCCGTTTGATTTAGTATAGAAACAGTTGGTAGCCTGTACTGTGTCATAATACCACCTATATTTGCAAGTCCATAAAATATGTTTTATTTAACAACTTTATTAATACCAGACTGGGCATGTGGGAATAGCACCGGGGTGACGTCAGCAGGTTCATACATAATTTCACTACAGGGCGAAATGAATATAAAGTGAAATCAATGATATCAATAGCATATCTATCTACCTAAAGCCTGTTCACTAGTGAACCTGCTGATTCGTGGATTCTAGTTCTTATCCTTATCCTCTTATCCTCTGACCCTGCAGTAGGGTTCAGTTAATGGACCAATTTGTATTGACTGTTTTAAAGACAATTTTAAATAAAGATTGCATGTTGCTGCTTAAATATCATCTCATTTAGTAACACTAGTTAGTTAAAAAGTGTAAGAAATGCTGGTATAGTGTATAACTACACATTATACTGTGTTGACCGCAACTAGTACACATTATACTGTATAGAGTACAACTAATACACATATAATGTATAGCACAACTAATACACATTATACTGTACAGAGTACAACTAGTAAACATTATAATGTATACTGTATAGAATACAATAAATACACATTATACTGTACAGAGTACAACTAGTACACATGATACTGTATAGAGTACAACTAATACACATTATACTGTACAGAGTACAACTAGTACACATGATACTGTATAGAGTACAACTAATACACATTATACTGTACAGAGTACAACTAGTACACATTAAAATGTATACTGTATAGAATACAACTAATACACATTATACTGTACAGAGTACAACTAGTAAACATTATAATGTATACTGTATAGAATACAATAAATACACAGTATACTGTACAGAGTACAACTAGTACACATTATACTGTATAGAGTACAACTAATGCACATTATACGGTCTGGAATACAACTAACACATAGCGTCGTATATACTTCATTACTGAGTAGTAGGACATCATTATCACATATTAACAAATTTGTGGTGAAGCCCACATAGCAAACGACAGTGGCTGGAAGCTAACTATAGCCATGACCTCACTGTACTCATATCTATTTATCCATCGGTTGGACATCTAGCATTGGATTCGTTGAGTTGATCCCATAGGTGTGTCCTCTTGATTGTGTATCTAATCCTATTGTGGAAAAGAGATATATTCAGATGCTGGCTGTGATGAGTGCTAAATGATGACAGTTTGCGTACACGCACACGTACACACGTACATATACACACAGACACACACTCACACACACACACACACACACACACACACACACACACACACACACACACACACACACACACACACACACACACACACACACACACACACACACACACACACTCACACAGGCGCATGGTGACAAAGAGGACGGAGTTGTAAACATTTCAGAGAGAGGGAGAGAGAAGAGGTGCTGGGAGGAATGTGGACGCTTTATTTGGGCATGGAGGAGGCTGGGAGAGCAGCATGTAATGCCTCGTGAAACAGGACTCTGTCTACACGATACCATCTCTCTCTCTCTCTCTCTCTCTCTCTCTCTCTCTCTCTCTCTCTCTCTCTCTCTCTCATCTCTCCTCTCTCTCCTCTCTCTCCCTCTCTCTCTCTCTGGTGTCACTGATGGAAAATACAACACTGTGTCGGTTGGTGAATTCCAGGGAATTCTAAAGAAGGAAAACCAAAAAAGGCACCAGGTCATTACGCTATAGGTGGGCGACAATGCCGACGGCGTGTTTATTTGAACCTGTCAGTCTGCGTGAGACAGACTGACAGGTTCACAAACAAAAGAGATGCCCAGGACAGAGAGACATGTGCTGTTGAGGATTTTCTTCCTTTCCTCCGTGAGACGGTGGAGAAGGGTAGAAGGGTAGAAGTAGGAAGGGGTGGAGGCTATTGGGAGTGGGGTAGAAGGAGGAAGAGGTTGGTTGTGGCGATGGAGCTGGTGACGATGGTGGAGTAGGTAATGGCAGTGGAGTGGGGAATAGAAGAAGGAGGGATGGTGGTGGTGGTGGTAGGAGAAGTGGTGGTCAGGAGACGGAGTGATGGAGGAGGTGGTAGTGGAGGTTGAGGAGGGGATGGTGGTGGTGATGGTGATTGAGGTGGGGGAGTATAGTGGCAATGGAGTAAGGTTTAGGGAAGTGGAGGTGGAATGGGGGGGGGGTGGGGGGGAGGTTGGTTAAAAAGAGGGCAAACAATGTCCAAATATTTAAAACTATGCAGGCGGAGTGAGTGACTCCTGTGGTTTTGGCAAATAGATATAGAAGCAGAGAGAGAGAGAGAGAGAGAGAGAGAGAGAGAGAGAGAGAGAGAGAGAGAGAGAGAGAGAGAGAGAGAGAGAGAGAGAGAGAGAGAGCTACTGTTTCAGAAGCCCAGGAGGGCATTTCCAGTCCCCCCTCTCCCTCCTCCCCACCAGCTCATGTGTGGCCCTTCCTCTCTCTCTCTCTCTCGCTCTCGCTCTCGCTCTCGCTCTTTTTATGGAAGAAGGATGAAAGCTGTGCAGGAGCTCCGTGGCTCTGGGACTACAGCATGCAGCATTCCTGCCCGTTTTGCACGGCGTGACCTCACGGCCCAGCCGGCCTCTGATTGGCTCGTTAACACTCCCGAGTGTAGACGATCGCAGCATCTCCGGGCCAATAAAATACTTAGGTGAGGCTAGGAGTCAAGAACGGGGATTACATGGTAAGTGGTAACCGGTGGGCTCTGCTTGTCATGAGGGATTTCATTCCACGGAGACAAGGTGTTGAAGCTGTGTGAAGACGTACACTAGTTTGGGCTTGTCCACGCTCACTCTGAGCCTGTGACGTCAATAATCTCATTAATATCATTCACCCTATTTAACTTACAGCCGTTACAGCCTATACATTACAGCTTCATTTACTAGTTATTTAGCCATTTGAGCAGATGCTGTCCCCCAAAGTTGACTAACAGTTGAAGATACAGTACACAGTTCATAGCAATAAGGTAGCAATAGAGGTTAAGGCACCTTGCTCAAGGACAGTCTACAGGTAGACTGTGGACATAGGCGTTTGAACCCAGAACCATTTAGCTGGGAATCAAACACCTGAATCACTACCACCCACCCCCCCAGGACAACCCAGCATGCATTTGAAGGCAGTGATGTAATCGTGGGACATCGTGGTAACAGTAAGTTGTTGCTTGGAAACATTCTTGTTAAAAATGACTGACAAGGAGATCGTCATAGAATCTGCTCCGTTTTTGGCATGACACAACAAAAATATAGGAATGTATTTTTTTTTGTTGCTATTTTTAATTTCCTCCCAAAGTGTGTCCCAACGGGCTTCAACCCTGAAAAAACAACTCTCTAAAATCTGC
>CM051012.1:20408243-20418243 GCA_027704905.1 Muraenolepis orangiensis | reverse complement strand
GATACCCAAGTCCTCCGGTCCCAACCTGAGCATGCTCTGTTCGCCCGCCTCTTCTTCTTCTCCCCCCCCCCCCACCCCACACACACACACACCTGGCCAGGGTCACAGGGCAAAAGTTGAAGGGTGGTGGAGGTGGTGTCCTACCGTCCCTGGGGCTACAAGACGCACACGGGCGTTCTTGTGGTGTGTGTGTGTGTGTGTGTGTGTGTGTGTGTATTGTGTGGAGACGTCTGTTCTGCGTCTCGTGCTCGTGAGGACAAAGAAACGGCGGAGGACTGCAGAATAAACCGGAACACAAGATAACGAAAACTGTGTTCATATTTTGATCATTTGGAGGCCGGATGAGGAGGTGGTGGTGAGGAAGAGGAGGAGGTGGTGAGGAGAAGGTGATCGTGAAGGACAGGAGATAGGAAGTAATTCAGATGAAATGGGTGATTTTCTTCCACTGCAATTATTGCTTGTCTGGACTCTCAGGCACTTCAAATGACCAGGCTTTGGCTGAAGGCAGAGAGAGAGAGAGAGAGAGAGAGGGGGGGGGCAGAGAGAGAGAGAGAGAGAGAGAGAGAGAGAGAGAGAGAGAGAGAGAGAGAGAGAGAGAGAGAGAGAGAGAGAGAGAGAGAGAGAGAGAGAGAGAGAGAGAGAGAGAGAGAGAGAGAGAGAGAGAGAGAGAGAGAGAGAGAGAGAGAGAGAGAGAGAGAGAGAGAGAGAGAGAGACTCAGGGCAGAGTGAGGGAGGGAAACGAGAGGACTGATATTGGAGAATCAAAGTAAATGATGGAAAAGGGAGAGAGAGAGAGTGAGTGGGGGGAAGGGAGTACATGACAAGGGGCTTTAGAGTGCGCTTGTCAGACGACCTCCAGGGGTCGGTGGGGGTCAGGTCAGGGGGGTTTCAATGCAATAAAAAAGGGCAAATGATAGGCTGATGAGCTGTCTGGAAGCCAAGCCAAGCCCCTTCCTCATTCCCTCCTCCTCCTCCTCCTCCTCCTCCTCTTCTTCCTCCTCCTCCTGTAGCGTCCGTACCTATGGAACACCCCCGCCCCCCCCACCACCACTGCTGCTTATTCCCGTCTCCAGCTTCAGTCGGTGTGATTCTTCTTCACGTCATCTTGCTGGACGGGTGGTGGTGGTGGTGATGGTGTCGGCTCCTCCGGCATCGCCTTGGGGCGCCTTCCCGCCGCGCCCGTCAGCACCTTGTAGCACCCGCGGGTGATTTTGTACATCCAGATGGTGTTGAGGACGTCCAGGGCGATGCAGGACGAGATCCAGGCCACCTGCGCCGCCACGCCCAGCCGCTCGAAGGACTCCGTGCCGAAGGTGGCGAAAACGCTGGCCCAGTAGGGCGGCATGACCGCGATGCGCACCAGGAAGAACACCACTGCCATGGCCACGCCGTTCACCACCACCAGCCGGTGGGAGCGAGGGAACTTCAGCACCTCGAAGAACCACCTGGGAGGGAAAAGACCAATCAGGGAGGTTGCATTTGAGATGAAAAACCACACAAGATCAATATTCAAGATTTTTTTTTTTGTACAATGGAATGCTTTCTCCCCATTGCCTCCCGCAGTATGAATTTCCTGTAATTTAACACTATATAAAACTCATACGATGTACTATACAACAAAATGAACGCTAAAAAAAAAAGAAAAAAAAGGTACCCGACACGATGATGAAGATGACCTGACCTTACCACTAGTGGCTCTTTAAAGAAGTATTTTCAGCTGGAAACTAGGGCTTTTCATAAATGGGTGCTGCAGTAGAGGCACACAAAACTAATTGAAACTGGTGCTACATTACCAGAAACACCAGTTGGAACAACAGCCCCAGAGAACTGGTGCCACATGACCAGAGAACAACAGTTGGAACAACAGCCCCAGAGAACTGGTGCTACATGACCAGAGAACAACAGTTGGAACAGCAGCCCCAGAGAACTGGTGCTACATGACCAGAGAACAACAGTTGGAACAACAGCCCCAGAGAACTGGTGCTACATGACCAGAGAACAACAGTTGGAACAACAGCCCCAGAGACCTGGTGCTACATGAACAGAGAACAACAGTTGGAACAGCAGCCCCAGAGACCTGGTGCTACATGACCAGAGAACAACCGTTGGAACAACAGCCCTAGATAAATGGTGCTACATGGCCAGAGAACAACAGTTGGAACAATCCGTCCCCCGGCGGAATTTTTCTTGCAAACTAATTTGCAAAACTAAATTCTGGTAAAAATGGAGGGATCATTGTTCCCACATTGTAATGGTAGCAAGCTGGTGGGAAATTGGCAGAGTATTCCTTTAGATTCCTGATGGATCTGAATGTTCACCGGAAGTCGCTTTGAAATAGTGCTGGCTAAACGACGTGATAATAGATGCAATTATTCAGGTTTGTGTGTGCGTGTACCTTTGGTTCACAAACGGCGTGGAAAGCTCTGAAATAAGACGAAAGTTGGCAAAGTAGGGAAGTACGCCCCGGGTCTGAAATTAAAGAACACAAGAGTTAGAAAAACAACCACTTTTCTACCACTGGTAGATACATTCCAGTATTTTAAAATCAATAAATAAAAAAAGGACTAGGTCATTTTGTAATTCTGTACACTTTTTTTTCAGTTATATATAAATACAGACGTTTTCACATCACCTATTGAACAGTTTAAGTGTTAAAACGCCATCTGATCTCAAATAAAAAAACCGGCATGAAAAAACACCTGTGCATTAAGTTAGTATTGGTTTATGGTATTCATTTCCATTTGGACTTTAAATTCTATTGTATTCGTATCGTTATCAATGCCATCGTCTTTTCATGTCGACATTTTGATCCAAAGTGTGCGCCGCTGCCCCAGCTAGCCGTCCCCCTGATGGACGACGGCAGTACCCCTGTAGCGTAGCATCAGTACGTCACTCTGCCCTCAGAAACATGGCCCACTCACCAGGACGTATCCATACGCGTAGAGCGCCGCCAAGTGGTGACACACGAAGAAGCTGTCACCCATGGTGCTCCAGTTACACGCCAGCAGCACCAGGTCTACACACACACACACAGTTAGACAGTTCTCCCTCCGATATTCACATTATAACAGATACTTCTACATTGGAAGAGGGTGGGGAATACGTGTATTATTATTATTATTATTATTATTTTCACAGCTGTACTTACCATAGAGGAGGTAGCCGCAGGTGATGGCTACGTTGAGCTTCACAAGGTGGGGGTCTCCCCTGGAACACAGCGGCACAGAGCGGTGTTAAAAACACACACACAAAACAGCATCTGCTAAACGGCTGCACTTTGAAACGGTGACCTGGTGTCTGCTTGAAGCTACAGCCCCGATCAGTAACATACACACGTGTGTGCGTGCGTGTGTGTTTCATGATTTAATTAAAATAACCCCCCTCAACTGCAACACTAGAGCTCCTTTCACAAATGCACTGAAACCCTGAACTTATCTAGACATTAACCGGAGGAGCTGTATGTAAGAACGCAAACGTTGGTTCGACCGGCCATAAAAACATAAGACTTTCCCCAGCCACCTCCATAGTGCAAAGTCTGTGTGTGAATAGAGCAGGTCGTTGTCCGGAATCATCATTCCACGAACAGAGGGTGAAGAAGAAGGGTCATTTACACTAAGACGGCAATACAAATGTCTGCTAACTGGAGAGAAGAGGACATTGGGGAACTTCTGTGAACCAAAATCACTGCAATTCTTGCGTCATGTCCTGCCCCCTGCAGGTTCCGATTCTCTGGACATGGGCTGTGAATTAGGCCTGGTAAAGTGCCATTAACCACCAACCTCAGTTCAACGCCTCGTCAGCGCAAAAAAGAATGCAGCTTCCATTGGCAGACGTTTTCATATTTACTCATTGATCAAATGTCCAGCTCTTTTTCCAGACCGAGCAATTTCTCTTTCACAACAAAATCAACCACCATCACCTTTTAAAAGTCTTCTTATTCACGTCTCTGATCATGTCCATTCCTGCCAGTCTAGGTAACACCAGCCAACTCTACAAACGCTGATTTGATCAGATTTGAGGGTGTGCATTTGTGGTTAATGGAGTTATTTTTTATTTTTTTTAAATGTCCCGCTCTAACGTCTGATCTGATCTGTGGAAGCTTGCACTCCATCCTGCAGATGTATCGTTCCTTTCCTCTTACATTCTGAACAGCACAACCCAATACAGCAAGCGGAGAGTCACACACACACACACACACACACGATGTTAACACCTCAACAAAGGTACCAATCACCCGCTGAACTTCAGGTTACGATACGTTGATGGAAAAGGGAGATTAGATTTATTTATTTTTCTTACGACAATAGTGAAATTACTGTGGTGTACAGTTGCTCCCATCAAGGGTGTAATAGTAGGAGGGTGGTAAGTAGCGCAACGTATTTCAACATGCCTTGTTTGAACCATCTTGGTCTTATATTGGCAACCCCTCAATATAAGGTTTTATTTTTGCAAAGCAAAATACCAGCTAAAAGACTGGTGGTGTGATTAAATATGTAATTAAATATGCGGACCACTAGGTTTGAATTTAAATACATATTCAAAATGCCTTTTGGCGGTTAATGAAGAATTGAACAGCAAAGCGCAAAATGGAATCCGCCAACAATCTTTCCCCCCCCCCCCACAGCCCCAAACGGTAATTGAGTGGATTATGATGCGCTGGATAGCGGTGAGGAGGAAGGGGAGCCCGGCCAGACAAAGAGGGGCCAGTTGAGAGAGAGAGAGAGAGGAGCGGGGAACAATAGAGGGCCGTGTGACCAGTCTTAATGGATGCAACACTCACACCAGCCTGGGCGTTCATGCTTACTGCACCGCCTGGACACAGTAGGGACTCTCTCACACAGGGTGTGTGTGTGTGTGTGTGTGTGTGTGTGTCAACCTCGACGTTCCAGGACACCGGCGGTGAAACACATAAAATAACAAAGATTCCAGAGCAACAGCAATATCTTGATGAATAATAGAATAGTGTCTCACAGACACTAGACACTACAAGCCCCAGCTATACCGGCTACACACCTGCATATCCACTGTGTGCACACAGTATGTACTTTGTAAAAAAAACAAATATATATATATATATATATATATATATATATATATATAAAAAAAGGACAACTGCCCTTCACCAAAGACCTCTCCCCTAGAAGAGAGACTAGAGGAGCGAGTCGGTGACAGAAGATACAGGAACACTCTGGTCCTCTCCTCTGCTTTGATCTCCTCCTCCCCAGCCTCACAGTTGCATTAGTAATGCTAGCGATGCTAATGACGTGTGTGTGTGTGTGTGTGTGGGGGGCAACAGGAGTAGGGGAGGTGTAATGTATTGATTCAACAGTGAGAAGTGTGTGTAGGGTGGTGATGGCGGCTTGCTGCTGTTTTTGTTGTTAGCTATGAAAAGGAGCTGAGAGAGAGAGAGAGAGAGAGAGAGAGAGAGAGAGAGAGAGAGAGAGAGAGAGAGAGAGAGAGAGAGGAGAGAGAGAGAGAGAGAGAGAGAGAAGAGAGAGAGAGAGAGAGAGAGAGAGAGAGAGAGATGAGAGAGAGAGAGAGAGAGAGGAGAGAGAGAGAGAGAATAAGAATAATAAACGGTGAAGCAGAGGGATCTGAAAGAGCGCGGCGAGGGAGAAAGATGGATGCCAGGGATGGAGAGAAAGAGGATGGAGAGGAGGGGGGAGACACGGGAGAGAGTGGCGAGAGGGAGAGATTACCATTCTATTTCCCTCTCACCGTTTTTAGGATTCATTGATGCAAATCAGAGTCAGCAGAAGAGGCCGAGAGGAAGAAAAAAAAAAGAGATTGGCAAGAGAGAGAGCGAGAGAGAGAGTGAAGAAGGAGGAGAAGAGGATGATGGAGGGATAGAAGTGGAGAGTAAAAGCAATAATGAAAGGGTAAATCCAGTGAGTACACCTCTCCAGAGACCATGCTTCTAATAAAGCAGGATCCACCAATCCCCTGTTGTTTAACCACCACCTCTCCCTCCCCCATCCTCCTCCGTTTTATATTCTCCCTCTCTCTCTCTTCCTCTTCCCGGGGGGGGGAAGTCACGGTTTGTGGTCAGACGAGGCAGATGTGAGACTGGCACTTTAGCGGTTTTTTTCTTTTATTTTTAAACTTATTCTCCTTATTCTCTTCATCAGTATCCACACATTATCCTTAATAAATCAAATCCACACACACTCCTCAGGTGACATGGGAATATGACAGACACTACTCCTAATGCTTCGTCTGCTGGTGAGAATTAAAACCAATACTGTATAACGCTTGATGGTGAACATTACATTACAAATAGGCCTAACAGTACAGCGATGATGAACTGTGGTGTATTGTATTGTGTGTGTGTGTGTGGTGGGTGATGACGCGTGTTAACTAGCCAGGTATGGATCAGGTCAGGTATGCGAGTCTTCCTCTGCACATCTACAGGGAAGACCTTGCGGTCCATTTGACCTCCCAGTCCGACCGGGAACACCACGGTATCAGCTCACCAGAGAGAGAGGACGTTTATTTATACACGACTCTTATTCGTTGGTGTCACATTCAGAGAGAGGACAGCCTATATCTGGGCAAAGCGCTCCCTGACGTATAAAATATATGTCAAACATTCCGTTGAATAATACATCTTACTGTTTGTGGGCAGGTTGTAGTTGGAATGAATGAATGTCCTTTTGCATAAAACCATAATAGTCTTTCGGAACTAACATTTCTCAAAAGGTCAATTTTTCTCTACAAACCGTTTTTTTCTGTTTCCCCGCCCCCCGCCCCACCGTGGGAATATAACTGTAGCCTGAATATACAATGCTATAGCTATAACTCAAGCCACTAGAGGCTGCTAATGGGAAAATGTACATAGTGCATGTTTAAAACACCAAGAAAAAAATAAGAAGCCTCCTGAAATTTTAAATGTATTTGGTGGCATGGGTTAACACTGTCCACACACGGGTCTCTTACCAGACGGGGTCAGCGTTGACCTTGTCATCAAACCAGAGGATGTAGAGGCAGAAGAGCCCTACGACCAGCGCATGAACTGTAGACACCAACCTGGAGAGAGAACACACACACACACACACACACGCGCGCGCGTTAAGGAGAACTGGAACAGATTGACAAACTGCTGGCGGTCTGGTCATGTGCCGCACAACCAGTGACATTGCATCATCATCACATTCGGCAGGGTGCGTTTGATTGTAGACAAACACACAATCAAATACACACCATTACATCCATCGCGTTGAACTGCATTTCAATGCAACGTGTGTGACATCTACAACACAACTACATTTATTAAAATAAAAATGTAAACCTTATTTTGACCACATTTACTTAGTTATCATCAAGGTAGACAACAGAATTGCGTATAATGGAATCCTCATATCATCACGATAGGATTCTGCTCCAATAGGATGCCCAGTGTTTAATTACTGCACAAGTGAACTTTGACCCAAGTCAACCTTTTTTGTTATGTTATCAGTGTGCTGGTGTTCACCAGCCATACCAGTCCATGTCCACAGTTACATTTATATAATCTATCGGGGATGTTTTCTAATGTTTTTTAAAAACAATTGTCTACCGTGTGCCATTGGTAGGGATCAGTTGTTACAGTGAACTGGTAGTGAGACCTGGTGTTTTATAGGGATGGACCTGGTGTTATACAGGGATGGACCTGGTGTTATATAGAGGGACCTGGGGTTATATAGAGGGACCTGGGGTTATAGAGATAAGACATCGACCCGGCACTCTTGTTATAAACAGGATGCAAGCATAAGTAAACAGGAAGTTAGCATCAAAGAATGAAACAGCCAGAAAGGAACTTGGCTGAAATTAAATAAGCTGATCAAGCAACAACATAAA
Organism: Muraenolepis orangiensis; assembly: GCA_027704905.1. Taxonomy (NCBI): domain Eukaryota; kingdom Metazoa; phylum Chordata; class Actinopteri; order Gadiformes; family Muraenolepididae; genus Muraenolepis; species Muraenolepis orangiensis. The sequence goes on along the minus strand of CM051012.1, from coordinate 20,410,407 downwards.
ATTGACCATCCACCGAAGCTCTATTTTTCGACTACATCTCCTACTTCTCAGTTGGCTAATTTTGTTGTGATAGCGTGTCCTTTCAAAGAGAAGGAAACCCAAGTCTGAGATGGTGGTAAACGCCCAGCAGTTTACTTTCTCAGTTGGTCTCTGCTCCCTGAAACATTGGACTTGTGTAGGTCACTTACATAACCAGCAGTAGTACACTGGTATACTACTACTGTTATGCAATGCAGGGTATTCCTTCTGTTTACCCCCCCCCCCCCCCCCCTTTATAAGAGCGGTGGTCAGAGGTTAACAATACTTATCAGGAAAGCAAGTAAGAAATCAAATAGTGTCTCTCTCTCTCTCAATGTTATGCAACTCACAGATGATTGACCCTTGACCCGAACCCAGTCAGGCTGTTATTTTGGCTTCAATGAGTGTTTTCAATGGGACTATGAATGTGACAGTTGTAAATAGCTGGGAACATTCCTCTCAGCAGATGTTTTAGAGGAAAGTCCACTGGCGTGTGTTGCTCCACAGCGTTCATCGAGACTCATTCAGATCCGGCCTGTGATCCAACCCTCTTGTTCCTGATTCCTATAGCTACCGTCTACAAATTGACTGTCGTTTTAGAACTAGGTCCTACTAGTCCAACTTTGATTGGTTGGAATCGGATTGCTCTCACTTTTAAGTCGCCGTGAGTAAACGCGTCTGCTAAATGACAGAAAATAAATGTGAAACCAGAATGGGAACATGCATTGATGCTAAATGTAAAACAGGGGTGTAGTGACCTGTAACAGATTACAAGTAGAGGAGAGTAGCAGATTAGAGAGGCGGGGTGAAAACACTGTGATAAGGGCCTGATTACGAGAGAAGGCGAAGGTTCACGCGCATGATGCAAGAAGAACGTGGACAGTCAAGATGAAAGGGAAAATAAAAGTATTTGTATGTTTGAAAGATAATTCTTGCCGCTCTTAGGCCACGTTTCACGGGTTCCGTGACATTCCAATTGTATTCAAAATCAGCAGGCCCTCATCAGTGGGGCAGAATGATACTCAATGTCTATACAGAGTTAAGGTGTGAGAGTGTTAGTGCATACAGACGGCATTACGGAGTAAAGCTTGATTAAGTAAGGCTTAATCAAGGGGCCACCATGGGTCTCTCAATATTCGTTTGGAAAACCCACAGACTATCCAAAGCTTCAAATGATGCATTCGGGACAGCCCTATTGGTGCTCATGCGACGGCGATTTGAAGACATACTCTCCCATTAACCCCATTATAACTACTGCCGCAATGGTTACAAATAAAACCTGGGCCACCAATAGTGATATAGTGAAAGTGTTTTAGGCCGCATTTTGTTTTATGTGCAAGTATGGGTGTGTATTAAGGAGTAGCAAAACTTTCTGAAAATGAATACTTTCCAGCAGCTTTGTATGCGTATAATACCCACAATGTGGGTGTAATATGCAAATGAATGATTCCCCTACATTTCAACCACATTCCATTTTGTAAATAAGCTCGCCAGCCAAAGTCTGCCGGATGTTTCGATTAGAATTGAAAGACTTTTGTTGTTCGAACAGTTTGTTTCTGCTCAGGTAGCACCAGTTTCTAGTTTCTTTGCGCCCTTCTACTGCATAGACAGCTCAGTTCAATGAAAAGCCCTACTTTCCAGCGGAAGAATACTCTTTTAAAAAAGGACTGTGTATTACGGTATAGGTACAAGTGTGTAGTCTACTGACCTGGAATTCCACTCTGTGAGCTTGTTGGAGGGCAGGAGGCCGTAGGCGGGGGCGAGGACTGCGGAGAGCAGAGGACTGGCCACCGAGAAGAGCAGCTGGAAGCTAACAAAGCTGCCGGCCACCACGGTCAACTCTCTGGTCTCCATCACTCACCTAGAGGAGGAGGGTGGAGTTTAGACAATTTGTCTCTATGTACAGAATGGGAGACGGCGAAATCAATAAGGAACGAAAGAAAGAAACCGAAAAAGAATGAAAGGCAGCGGGTGTCTTAGGTGTTTTAACTCCTCTGTCGGTCTGTCTGGCCATCTGAGTGTGTGTGTGTGTGTGTGTGAAGGTGGAAGTCGAGCAGCAATAGACCAGCGAAACAGAAACGGTCGAAAGCTCCTTGTGTGTGCCTCGCACAGCATGTCGATCAAATAAAGGCTCTTATGCAGTGAA
>CM051012.1:20393243-20403243 GCA_027704905.1 Muraenolepis orangiensis | reverse complement strand
TAATATGGTGCATTTCGTTTGTTATTATATTGTATTTTATCTGTACTATATAGTATACATTTTATGTTCACTGTTATGTGTCACATGTTTCACAGCTGAGGACGTGTGGAGCAACAAGCACACTCGTGGTTGCTGTGATTTGCATATAGACTTGAATGAACTTGAAACCGGAGAAGAGCAGCTTTACATCCTGAGCTACTGCAAGCCAGATTGAGTTTGGCCTGGAAAAGACACCGTGACCTCAGTATAGTGTACATAGTGTAACATAAAAATCAAGAGAGGGCGCAAAACAATTGAATTGATATTGAGACAAACAGGAAGAGAGAGGAAGGGAGCCAGAGAGAGAGTGGAGCAGATAGGGAGAGAGAGAGCAGCTGAATGGAAAATAATGGAAGAGACAGCGAGAGAGAGAGAGAGAGAGAGAGAGAGAGAGAGAGAGAGAGAGAGAGAGAGAGAGAGAGAGAGAGAGAGAGAGGAGAGAGAGAGAGAGAGAGAGAGAGAGAGAGAGAGAGAGATAGACATCAGAGATACATAGAACGAGTGTCCACTCAAAGAAGAGAAGAGTAGGAGGAGAAAGAGGCAAAGGCAGAGTAGATTTTCTAGGTGTTTATATTTACTCAAAAACCTGCTTGATTGTCGTATCTATTTTGTTTAGGTGATAATGGACCATTTAACTGATTGCAATGGCACGGCAACGCAGGTTTATTTGCATGTTCAAAATATATATACAAACATATATATATATATATCTCAATATTTATATTTATGGATGGAAAGAAAATAAATAGTGCAGACATACAGTACATTTAGAGCTCTGGTTGGCCAATAACACACAAGCAAATGAGAGATGTATTTCGGTACCAAACCATTTTGTGCTTATAAACCATCAGTGATATTGTGAACTCAATTATCTGGCAAAGAGGAAGCCAGTGAGTGCAGTGATCTTAGCACTGGAGTGATGGGGTCTGCTTTCTTAGTGTTAGTTAGAACTCGTCTAGCTGTCTAGCAGCTTCATTAGAGAGACCTGTGAAAACAGCATTACAGCAGCCACGCCTACTGGTGAAAGTGAAAGCATGGATGTGTTTTTTGTGGTCTTGGTTTGGACCATCCAACCTTTAATTCTAGCATTGTTGTTGTTGTTGTTTTTAAAGGTGATTGTAGGCTGATTTTGTAACGGTCTTTATGTGGCTTTTACGTTTTGTCCAATAAGTCCACATTGGATTCCATACACCAAAATGTTGGACTTGATTTGATAGAGATTGGATATAAGTGTTTACTTTATTTGTCTTGGGCACCGAAAATAGTCATTTCAGTTGACTTTATTTTGTTGGGAGGAAATTGAGTTTTATAGAATTCACTCAATTGAGTGAATCAAACGGACCCTAGTCACATATTAACACAGGTCACTTTATCAACACACGTCACTTTATCAACACACGTCACTTTATCAACACACGTTGATTTGCAGTCCAAATCTACCGTATGTATCAAAGGCCCCCCATAATACTAGAACTGACATTTTCAAGTCACATTGTTGATACAACAATGTGATACTGGTGTGACGTTGTGTGTGTGGGAGAGGCCACACAGGACTGACTGTTCACAGGTGAGAAAATACTCAAGAAGTTAATCCAGTCAAGCACAACGAGCCTCTGGTATTTGTATTGCCCTTAATCACAGTTCTAGTCACAAAGGGCTTTACATGACATATATTTATCATATCTCCTAACCCTTGCCCACTAAAAGGGCAAGAAAACAAACTATGAACGGGTGATAGGAGTGCAATGGGTGCCATTATTATATTATTGTAATTTTATCTGAGCACTGGCTCAGTTATTGGAGACTTGTTAGGAAGGAATTGCCCTTTTGACAAGATCTGGTGACGAGTAGTTCTCTTACCTACCTTTTGTTGAACACATTATTGTAAGTGGCTTTGGACAAAAGCGTCTTCTGAATGACTGTAATGTAATGTAATGTTTACATTACTTTTAATGTAATGTTAAAAATGAAAAGAAAACATGATGCAGGTGCATGATGAGGTGCTGGCTGGTGAGTCACAACACACTAAAACAGAGACAGCAGTATGTTTGGATGAGGCAGGGTGGACAAGGGACATGTAGGGAACCTCTGATCTAGTACTTATCAGCAGCAGGGGTAGGCTAGTGCTGGCTAACAGGTCAAATTAACTGTCATTTTGGCAGTGCGCCTATGAGTGCTGCCACTATCATATCATTGTCAATCATATTACATTACACTGTACTTATTCTGCTGGACTTACTGGACTCATTAAAGTTATTGCCCTGTTCTGCATTGTATTTATGATGCTGCTGCACTACTGGCCCATTAAAATGCTTTTTGCATGTATATACTGTATCATCAGTCGCTTTTATTGTTATTTTTATTGTGTATAATATTGTTATAGTATAGTGTGGCTTAAAGTATATTGTAGGTAGTATATACTGTTGTTTATAGTATAGTACTGTTTAGTATAGTATAGTATAGTATTGCATAGTTTAGTATAGTATGGTATTGTTGTTCATAATGCGGGAGGGAATGGGGAAATTCCATTGTACTTTGTTCTGTACTTGTTCCACATGGCAATTAAAAACCTCTTGACTCTTGAATCTTGAATCTAATGAGAGCTGAGGGATACTCCTCTGAGCCAAATGAGAGAGTAAAGAGGTGGGTTTTAAGTTGAGATTTTTGGAAAAATTTCAGCTTCCCTGATTACAGGTTATAGACTGCTATGCAGATGAGGCGCTCGGTGAGAGAACGCTCTGTTTCCTGCCGGTTTCTTTTAAACATTTGGAATAGATAGAAGGCCAGCTCCTGAAGGGCCCAGAGGGAACAATAGGGAATAATGAGGTCCTTCAGGTAGGATGGTGCTAATCCCTGCAGGATTGTATAGGTAAGTAGTAGCACCTGTAAAATCTGACCTGGCATTAATTGGAAGCCAGTGGAGGGAGGAGAGAATAGAAGCAATGTGGTCGAGATTGCAGGTTGCAGTTAGGAGTCTAGTCTAGTCTCGGCAGTCTCTGCATAAGCTGGAGGCTTTTCGCAGTGGAGTTCGGAAAACCAGAGAACAGTGCATTACAGTAATCTATAGTTTACACTATATCATATATAATCCATACTCAAGTATTGAGTCCTTACCTTTTCTATCTTCCAACAACCTTCACTTGAACGTTTTTCCATGATGTCTGTCCAGCACCCATTGCACTCCAAACCGTCCCCGGAAGGAGGGATATCTCTTCTGTGTTCCTCCTCAAGGTTTCATCCCTCTGGGTTTGAGAAGTTGTTTCTTGCCTAGATTTAGGGCTTTGGCTTGGGGGGTGTCGTTGAATGTGGCACAAATAAAACAGATTTGATATTAAACTGTTTGTTCAGTTTAAAGGACAATACTATCTTGGCTTCACTCTCTCCTGGCTTCACTAAAACATCCGTTACCAATATAATGCTAAATGTTCTTCGGCAGAACCAGTATCCGGACATGGAAGCTAATCTTAGGGTGCTCTCATGCCGTAAAACCAAACACGGAGTTGGATTAGACGCACCAAACACAGACACTAGTTTTGACTACATTGAAATTGATGTCGGCATCAACGATACTAGGGTGAGACAATCAGAAATGCAAGCATAGTTATGCTGTGCGATTTAGCCATAAAGATGTGTCTACATAGATTCATTCTCTCTGGCCCTCTACCTGTCAGGGGTAATGACGAGTGTTATGGTAGATGAATGTTCCTAAACCGTTGGCTGGCACAATGTAGTTTAGAGTAGGGCCTAGGTTGTGTAGGTAACTGGCCCTCCTCTGGCCTTCACCCTACTGAGTGAGGCTAGGCAGACTTACAGCACACAGGTGATTAGTGAACACCGCTAGCAATATACTAGCCAACGTTTCATAGTCTAGAACACTGGGTTAACTGAGCTGGTTAGCCTCAGCTAGTCTGGGTAGCATGTAATGCTGACACTGAGACACCTCTATGTTGTAATATTAGTCACAGCAAAGACTGCAGGGCAATTGTCACATATATGCCACTTTCACTTTCATAACATGTCATTAACATGACACTTACACACTTTGCTGGACTTTCTGGACTCATCACAGTTACTGCACTGTACTCATGATGCTGCTGCACTACTGGCACTTTAAATGCTTTTAAATATTTTTGCACATTCAACAGATGTTCATACCATCTATCACTCACTTTGCTGTCGTTTTTTTGTTCATTTTTATTTTATTTTTATTGTATATATAATTGTTATGGTATTGTTTCTGGAGATATACTGCGGGAGGGAATGGGGAGTAAGCGTTCCAATGTACGTTTTGTACATTTGTACAAATGGCAAATAAATATCTTGTATCTTGTATATTTGATACGATGCATCAAACCATGGTGTGTCGTCGTGCGTGGAGGAGGACACCCTTGTCACAGGTGAGAAAATGAATTAAGTCAAGACAAGTCCATTTTATTTGTATTGCCCTTGATCCCAGTTGCAGTCTCAAAGGGCTTTACATGCCATGTATAAATATATGACACCTCCTTACCCTAGTCTCCCAAAGGGCAAGAACAAACTGGGTGAATGGGGGATTCCCCCTTCCAGGGATGGTTAAGAGTGCAGTCAATGGGTGCCATTATTCACATAATCACAAGCAAACATTTGAAGTACAGTTTTAAAAATGTTAAAATGAGTATTATCCATGGTGATGAGGTGCTGGCTGGGGAGCTAGCTGCTAGCCGTCGGGTGGGGTGGCCAGGCATCCAGTCATGATCACAGCAGCACACTAAAACAGAGACAGCATTATGGTTTCGATCATGACCCAAGGAGGAACATGTAGGGAACCTACCTATCGGCAGCAGGGGTAGGCTGATGCACAGAACTGGTTAACTATGGTTAACTAAGGTAAACTAAGCTAGTTAGTCTGGATGATGTAGCATATACAAATGAGGCACCTCCGTGTTCTACTTTTCATCACAGCAATTACAGTAAACTGGGGGTTTATAGTACCTTTACCTACACCTATTAGTATTGTGGCACTGCCCATACTGTCTCGAGGTGTAAAGTCTGCAAAAAAAAAATCTCATTGCTATTGCTCCTTCCTCTTCAAGAGCTGAGTGGTAACCCAACTCCCTCTAACTTTAATAAATCGGAAGAGCTACAAAATTGGTTTCCCGAATATCAGATTGCGTTCAACTACAGCACTCTTGGTCCGGGATCTAATTGTTGAAAATAAGGTGGATATTCTGGGCTTGTGTGAAACCCGGTTAAAACCAAGCTACCCCCACCCAACTATGTTAGCTCACAATTATCTCGAGAATCATAAAAAGGGTGGTGGTGGATTGACTCTTTACGTGAATGAGTTCTTTGGCGTTTGCAGCTGATCTTGTTACATATTCTCACAATGTTTGGTTTATTGGGGATTTTTACATTAATTTAAATAATCTGTCCGATTCCCTCGCAAAGGTTTTTCTGTCTACCACCACAGATTTGGCTTCAAATAGCTTGTCCAGCACCCTACCCACATGCTGTATCACCCCTGCAACTCCATGGCAGCCATGGCAGATAAGTGACCTCTGTCTCTGTGTCCTCTCTCTGACTATAGGGGCTCTGTGGATAGTCTCACTGATTACTTTAACACTGTCTCATCTGCCGCCATCAATTCTGCTGCTGCTTTCATTGTTAAAATGCATTGAAGCAATGAAGACACTTGCAGGCACCCTCAAATTAAGTTGGAGAAAACTAGAATGTAAATGGCGTTCGACTATAGTCCATCATCTTGCTACAACATATATATATATATATACATATATATATGCTATATTCTAGAAACGACTACTTCTCCAGTGTTATTAACTTAATGACTCAAAAAGAGAGTGGGCTCCTCGATCTCATCAATTAGATAATACATGTATGCTTCTCTTCATCATATGAGCCACCATGTCCTGTCCCCCCCCCCCCCCCCCCCCCGAAGCAAACCCTCCTGCAGTTCAGCTCAACATTGCTGGATGAACTTGCTAAACTAACACAGGCATCTAAGCCCCTTCTAAAACCTGTATGCTGGATCCTTCTTAAAAAAGGTTCTTAAATTACTCTTCCCAAAGGTTGGACCTGCTATGCTCCACATCATGAACTTGTCCCGGTCTACTGAAACAGTTCTCTCCACTTGGCCTAGACACTCAAGTACTCAGCAGTTATCGGCCCATCTCTAACCTTCCTTTCCTTTCTACTAATACTGGAAAGAATTGTAGCTAACCAAACCATCAATCACCTTGATGACAAACAACTTATTTGAACCCTTTTTAGTCTGGGTTCAGGGCTTTCTATTCCACTGAACCGGCTGTGACCAGAGAACAACAAAACAATCTTCTCCTGACAGCAATGCAAGCTACCCGTTGTTGCTGCTTGACCTCAGTGGTCAGATCTTGGACCCAATTGACCAAAGCATTCTTCTTCATTGTCTCGAAAACACTATGTTCACTAGTGTTCGAGACAATCAAATGTTCTGCTCTTCCCTGCAAACACTGATCCTCTGCTCTTTGCAATCTACATTTTTTCTCTTATTATTCTATTATTATTATTATTATATTATTATTATTATCATTAATACTTTTATTTACTTATTTTAATTGTATTTGTATTATTTGCAGCTATAATTAGCTTATTATCAGAACTATTATCATTATCCCCACAAAAGTTAAAAATAGATCAATAGGAACCAGCTGGGTGAGTGTGTGATTACTGATTAGAGGCTGGTGAGGCTGCACACCTGTGGTGCATTGTTCATCTAGGCAGGTTAAACCAGACATCACCACACACACTCGGAATGGGGCGCTGACATGTCAGCACTTATCCCTGCTCTGCTTTGCCAACCATTCTCAACCTCTAACAATAAACCAGTTTACTCATCGTCCACCTGTGTCTTTGACATCGGAAGAGCCCAAAGAAGCAACCTCAGTGGCAGGTATAGCAGCTTTCGACGGCTACAAGAGCCTTCTCTTACCGAGCACCCTGTCTGTGGAACAGTCTGCCACCTGTAATCAGGGAGGCTGACTGCTGAAACATTCTAATCCAACCTTAAAACCTATAGTCAAGTCAAGTCAATTCTATTTGTATAGCACACAAATCACAGTTATAGTCCCAAAGGGCTTCACAGGCCCCATATTTACAAAACCTACCACTTCAATCTCCCATTTGGGTCCCAGGGGTGTCCCTCAGCTCTCACTACAGCTGAACAGACCTGTGAGCCAGCATCGGCTGCCCATAGGTACTAGACTAGAGGTTCCCTACATGTGCCTTGTCCACCATGCCCCATCTAACCATAATGCTGTCTCTGTTTCAGTGTGTTGTTGTGTTGATCATGACTGGATGCCAGAACCCCCATCACCAAGGACAATAATCATTTCCCCCTTTTTCTTTATGATATTTCAAATGTTTTCATTATGTGTCATTCATGGCCAAGGTTTCTTCCTTGGTAATTAACAGAGTTTTTTCTTGGTTTCTTGTTTTTTTTATCTCTCTCTCTTTTATGAATTCATACCTCCACCATGTAGGTTTAGGCTTATGACATACCATCTATACGGATGTGGGCAAGAATTTGGTGGATTTTCTGTGAAAATCTCGCCTGGAACGGGTTTGGCTAAGTGTTCACAAAGTGAAGCTTGCACATTCTCCGTCTCTACCTGGGGTGGTGAGAACAGCTGCTGTATGCAGTAAGGAGGGGAACACAAGCCCCCACACACAAACACACAAACACATACACACACACACACACACACACACACACACACACACACACACACACACACACACACACACACACACACACACACACACACACACACACACACACACACACACACACACACCACTACCACAACACACACACCGTCCATGCACACACACGGACACGCACACACACTCACACACACACCCCCACACACATATATACACTCACACACACACACACACACACACCCACACACATATATACACTCACACACACACCACACACACACACACACACACACACACACACACACACACACACACACACACACACACACACACACACACACATGCACATGCACATGCACATGCACACACACACACACACACACACACCACTACTACAAACACACACACCGTCCATGCACACACATGGACACGCACACACACACACACCACACACACACACACACACACACACACACACACACACACACACACACACACACACACACACACACACACACACACACACACACACACACACACACACACACACACACACACACACATACACAGACACACACAGACACACACACACACACGCACACGCACACGCATACACACACACACACACACACACACACACACACACACACACACACACACATACAGCTAATCATTTGCTGACGTTCAGTGAAATCTGTGTCTCATCTGTGTCTATCATACATTAACACGACTGCTTCGCCTCTGGTCCCTGCTGTGACGTTTACGGTGCAGCAAACATTTAGTTAGCACACAGAGAGAATAATAAGTACCCTCAAAGACAAAACAGCTTCCTCTTAAACACATAAACGTCCAGCAATTAATATGGTTTTGGTACAACCGCCTCGGGAATGTCCCCCCGGGAGGCAGAGAATGGACTATGAATAATGCTAAATTTTTGTTTGGAAGTAACAATATCTTAGGTCAGTTATAAGTTGCCTTTGTTGTTATTTATTTGAATGGTGTGGATCAAATAGCTTTAGGATGTGTGGCCTACTCAAAAGACAACTCAGTTGATTGCTGTAATGATCATTACATCATCATTAGCATCCAATTACCTAATGTAATCATTTGATTTGATCACCAGGAGGGCTAGGCCTAATTTTGGTGGTTAGGCAAATGACATCCTATGTAAAGTAGTGGTGGACGTTTTCGTCAAAATGGAACTGGGTTTCCTCAGGAGTTGATCAGTCAAATGGATGTTAGGCCCTCCCTGCATTTTAACGAGTCATACTACGGCCTTGGATGACGTTCCCTGCGATCCAGCATCAACATTGTTAGTCCACATACGGCCGCTAGGTGGCATCGGTGCTATCGCTGTTAGCAGCGCAGGAGCCGCAGACTGAGGTCTCGGGTCGTTTTTTCTTTTTTTATCAGTGCGATGCTAAACTAACTCTGTAATGGTCATCCTAATAAAGCTGCATTGACATAAAAGCAATGCAGAATTTAAAATATTTTTTGTTAAATTCATTGAAATCAAAAAGACTCACCATATCATGCATGGGCAGCAAGAGCGGGAAACCGCTAAGTGAATCTGTCTGTGTTTGGGCCTAACAGATCAGATAGAAAGATAGGTCTGAGATACACACAAGGCTAGCATTGTTTGCTTCAGTGTTGTGTAACATGTTTTGGACTATAGCGTAACGGAGCTGGGTGTAGGAGCACAGCACATTTTGCCAGGTCCCAGAGTGTGTGTGTGGGCGTGCACATGGAGGTGTTAACGAAGGGAGGGGCCCTGGATGCTGTGGATTTATGCTGTACCACACACTCGGTTAGTCCATGCATCACTCCCACACACACACACACACACACACACACACACACACACACACACACACACACACACACACACACACCACACACACACACACACACACACACACACACACACACACACACACACACACACACACACACACACACACACACACAAGCATTCACAACTCTAGCTGCAGTCATAGAATCCAAAAACTAAAAAATAAATGGCTTAATTTACATAAAGAAGAGATACATTTAAGAGACATTTATGGATCTCTCTCTCGCTCCCTTACAAACGAACGCACACACACACACACACACACACACACACACACACACACACACACACACACACACACACACACACACACACACACACACACACACACACACACACACACACACACACACACACACACACACACACATCCAGTATGCCTTACTCAGGGTAGGATAGGCCATAGGAGCG
>CM051012.1:20370743-20375743 GCA_027704905.1 Muraenolepis orangiensis | reverse complement strand
TCCCCTCTCCTCCTCCTCCTCCTCCTCCTCCTCCTCCTCCTCCTCCCTCCTCCTCCTCCTCCTCCTCCTCCTAATTTCTCCTCTCTCCATCCTTCTCATCCCTTCCTTTCCTTTTATCACTGTCGCTGATTCCATATTTCCTATTCCCCCCCCCCTCTCCATGCTATTGTTGCGGATGCAGCGCTCGCGGTCAAAGGGGCGCGGCGGGCGATTCGGGATTCAGGAAGAGAAAACGAATCGAGTGTCACACACACACACACACACACACACACACACACACACACACACACACACACACACACACACACACACACACACACACACACACACACACACACACACACACACACACACACACACACACACACACACACACACACACACACATCGTCTCCATGGTGACGCATACAAATCAAGATATAGTGACACACATCTCCTGCTTTCACTCTGATCACATGAAGAACCAATACCAATAGCCTAATATCATATTAATAGGCCTTAAGAAGAACCAGTAGCCATGACTGCAATGTAATGTAATGTAGCCTCAAATAATTAGGCTGCAATAATGAATTAAAACAGTTTAGGCTAAATAGGCTAATAATACTTCTCATTATTAGTAGCCTATTCGCATTGGTGATTCGAATAATAGGCATACAACATAATAGCACTGTTTTAATCACAATTCGGATTTCAAACAATGTTACCGCATGCCTATAATGAATAACAAGGTGGTTCCCTATAGCCTACTAGCCGCTATTTCATCTTTTAATTTGTATTTACATGTTCCCTCTTTTTGTGTCCCAGTGTCTGCATTCCATTAAGGCCTATGTATGATGATGATGATGATGATGATGATGATGATGATGATGATGATGAATTAAACACTATCTTGGGCCGAGGCGTGGACAAATTATTCAAATGTGACTTTCCCCAAAGAGCGGAGATTAGAGGCCTGCCCACGCGGGACCGTAATGAGCCGGGCGTCAGGTTGCCATGGGGACCCCCCACTTCGCCACCGCGTGCCCCCAACATGACCGCACACCGCCTTAATTAACTTTTTGTTCAAAATGACACACACAGGGGGCGTGGTTTGAATCCAGGACGGCTTTCTCTGATTGAATCACCGGCAGAGGGGGAAAAAACATTCAATAAATTGTGTTGATCAAAAGAGCGGAAATACTGCAGTCTGATGCAGACAACGAACGAGCGAGCGGGTTTTCATTCATATCATGTGCGTGCGTGTGCGTGTATGCGTATGCGTGTGCGTGTGTGTGTGTGTGTGTGTGTGTGTGTGTGTGTGTGTGTGTGTGTGTGTGTGTGTGTGTGTGTGAGTGTGTGCGTGCGTGATGGTCGTGTGTGTGTGTGCGTGTGCGTGTGTGATGGTCGTGTGTGTGTGTGTGTGTGCGTGCGTGATGGTCGTGTGTGTGTTTGTGTGTGTGTGTGAGTGTTTTGTGTGTGATGGATGCGCGGTTAAGGTATTTTCTCAACCGAATCCGCATATTGCTTCTGCACCCGACCGAAGATCAAATGTATTAGATGAGTAACATGTTGTCGGCCTATGCTTATAATATAAGGCTATTATAGTATTAGTTGAGAGGGCAGTGCAAGTTGAGGCCATAGCTTTAGCGTGTCGCTGCATTGTGTGTGTTTCGCTGAAAAGGAATTACTGTGGTAATAATAAAATGGTTTTCATAAGGAGATTTGCGGACAACCTAACTTGTTGCCAACCTTTTCAGCACGCAGGTGAGTGCAGCCTGTTAGGCCTAATGCATTTGGATTAGCCTAATGAACCAAAAAACTAAAATGCACATAGTCAATGTTTGACTTTATGGCATAGGCCGAGACTAAACGTTATTAAACAGAAAACACAGGCCAGCTGAAACATTAAGGCATTTGGATGTGAACATAAAATAACGTTATGGCGTATACAGCCTGGATGTAATAAGACACATATCTTAATCTTAAATAAATGAGAGTATAATGTGCATGTAAGGTCAATAAAATAGGGACAACAAGATCAATTGAAAAGATCTCGTTGGATTTTGTTCGACAGTTCTATAAAAGGTATTTAAAGGATAGGCTATGCAATGCCAAACTTCACAAACAAAATAGTTAGGATGCGGCGTACAAGAAATAGCTGATAGCAAGAAATGAAGAAGCTGATTTGAACTAAATCACCCGCATATACCGAAAAAGAGACCGATCCGGAACCGCCTACACCCGCGGTTTGGGTCACGAGGACCAATTACTCAATCCGTGTGTGTTTCTCTGCCTGTGTACAGTATGTGTGTATGTGTGTGTGTGTGTGTGTGTGCGCGTGTGTGTGTCTTACTGTATGTGTGTGTTCCTCTAAGTGTGTGTGTGTGTGTGTGTGTGTGTGTGTGTGTGTGTGTCCCTCTTTGGGTATGTACTGTATGTGTGTGTTCCTCTAAGTGTGTATGTGTGTGTGTGTGTGTGTGTGTGTGTGTGTGTGTGTGTGTGTGTGTGTCTCTCTTTGGGTATGTACTGTATGTGTGTGTTCCTCTAAGTGTGTATGTGTGTGCGTGTGTGCGTCTTACTGTATGTGTGTGTTCCTCTAAGTGTGTGTGTGTGTGTGTGTGTCTCTCTCTTTGGGTATGTACTGTATGTGTGTGTTCCTCTAAGTGTGTGTGTGTGTGTGTGTGTGTGTGTGTGTGTGTGTGTGTGTGTCTCTCTCTCTCTTTGGGTATGTACTGTATGTGTGTTCCTCTAAGTGTGTATGTGTGTGTGTGTGTGTGTGTGTCTCTTTGGGTATGTACTGTATGTGTGTGTTCCTCTAAGTGTGTATGTATGTGTGTGTGTGTGTGTGTGTGTGTGTGTGTGTTTCACTATGCGCCCCAGTGTGCACCACATCTCCTTGACAGCCTCCTTTCCCGGTGACTGGGCTGCACAGAGGTTCTCATCCAATCCTCCAGCGGTAAATGCACTGCATTTATAAAGTGCTTTTAACCAGAGCGCTTACGCAAGGTACGCCTCACATTCACCCATTCACATTCACACCCCGACGGCGGGGCCATGCAAGTCACCCAAGGCAGCTTATCAGGAGCAGTTATAGGGTTAGGGTTGTCTCTGGCTCAGGGACACCTCGACCCTTGGCGCTTGGCTAGGAGGAGCCGGAGGGGGGGATTCGAACCAGCAGCCTTCAAGATGGCCAGACAACCCGCACTACCCTGTTCACCCCCCCCCCCCCCCTTTCGGTAGTAGATGCTCCTCCACGCTGTTGCTCCAGGGTTTGCAGTAGCAGACCGGTCGGTGAGGGGGGCTCAGTGTCAGAGGTATGCAGTGATGTGCCTCTGAGGCTTGAGCACTCTCAGGCTGCTAGCCTAGCGTAGCCTAGCGTAGCCTAGCGTAGCCTAGCCTAGCCTAGCCGCTAACTAGCAGGATGGATGCTGTCATTGTCCAGGGGGCGAGGACATCTTACGGAAAAAGACGGAGAGAGAGAATTCTATTATATTATATATATATTATATTACATTTATTTAAGTCAACGTTGTTATCTTTCCTTCCATTTTTCAAAGTGCTTTGGCTTTGTAAATGCTTGATTTCAAATGCCAATAAAGCTCTTTTGAATCTACTTGATGGAGTGGAGTGAGCGAGTGAGATAAAATACTTAAATTTCCATTATTATAGTAGAGGTAAATTACAATCATACCTGGTCCCAAAGAATTGTGTGTCACACGGGTGTCGAAGGAGAGACGACAGGAAGTGAGGTCACCATGAGTAACCATGAAACCATGAGTGGTTTTGGCCGGCACAGCAGAACCCAAAGTTATGTGTGTTCTGTCCTCCCGACTGTCTCCCTCTCTCTCCTTCTCTCTCCTTCTCTCTCTCTCTCTCTCTCTCTCGCTCTCGCTCTCTCTCTCTCTCTCTCTCTCTCTCTCTCTCTCTCTCTCTCTCTCTCTCTCTCTCTCTCTCTCTCTCTCTCTCTCTCTCTCTGCTAATTAAACACAACATCTTTCATTTGCTTCTCTCTCCACCATTCTCTCCATTCCCTATTTATCCTTATCCCTTCCTTTAGTCCCTCTATTCTATCTTTTGAAGTCCCCTCACACACACACACACACACACACACACACACACACACCACACACACACACACACACACACACACACACACACACACACACACACACACACACACACACACACACACACACACACACAACACACATGCACACACACACACCCTCCCATCCATCACCATACATATGAATTCAGCTGTGCTTCTCTGTGCTCTCCTTCTAAGCGAGAGAGTGGCACCACGTTATAAAGAAAGAGAGAGACCATCATACAAAGGGAGAAAGAGAGAGAGAAAGACCATATTATAAAGAGAGAGAGAGAGAGCGAGAGAGCGAGAGCGAGAGCGAGAGAGAGAGAGAGAGAGAGAGAGAGAGAGAGAGAGAGAGAGAGAATAAAAGAGAGGGAGAGAGAGAGAGAGAGAGAGAGAGAGAGAGAGAGAGAGAGAGAGAGAGAGAGAGGAGAGAGAGAGAGAGAGAGAGAGAGAGAGAGAGTAAAAGAGAGGGAGAGACTGAGATTATAAAGGCGATATGGAAAAAGAAGACAGGTCCTATTGCTCCTACACTTATGTAGACAATCAGTTGATCTCTGTCTCTCCCCTCTCTCTCTCGGCCTCAAGCCTCCCCACTCTCTCTCGATCTGTCTGTCTCTCTCCCCCCCCCCCCCCCACACACACTCTCTCTCTCTCTCTCTCTCTCTCTCTCTCTCTCTCTCTCTCTAGATGCAGTTTTGGTAAATTTGTAGTTCTCCCACAGTGCATAACATCTATCTCTCCATCTATTGAGCTTTCCTCGCTCTGGAGCCCCTCTCTCTCTCTCTCTCTCTCTCTCTGTTTAGCTCTCTCCCCCATCTCTCCATCTTGTTATCCCCCCATTCATCTCCCCCCCCCTCTCTCTCTCTCTCTCTCTCTCTCTCTCTCTCTCTCTCTCTCTCTCTCTCTCTCTCTCTCTCTCTCTCTCTCTCTC
>CM051012.1:20360743-20365743 GCA_027704905.1 Muraenolepis orangiensis | reverse complement strand
GTAAGGATGATGGTGATGATGATGATGGCGGGGGGAGGGGTGAAGGAGGGGCCTGCATGTGCATCACTAATGGCTTTTTAAAAAGGTTACAGCATGTCGCTCCCTCTTCATAATGGAGCCCTAGCTGAGCTGAAAATACAATTTCCGGGAGAGATAATGCAGAGAGAGAGGGAGGGGGGGGGGGGTGGGGGGGTGGGGTGGGGGGGGGGTTCTTGGTGCTCATGTTCAATGAATAAAGGGAAGGCAAGAGAGGCATGGGTGAAAGAGAGGATGAGAGAGAGAGAGAGAATGAGAGACAGAATAAGGCAGGAAAATAAGACAGTAAGGAGATAGAGAATGGGAGAAAGGCGGGCGAGATAAATAGAGAGAGAATGAGCGAGAGGGAAAGAGCAAGAGAAGAGGGCGAGAGAGAGAGAGAGAGAGAGAGAGAGAGAGAGATAGGAGAGAGAGAGAGAGAGAGAGAGAGAGAGAGAGAGAGAGAGAGAGAGAGAGAGAGAGAGAGAGAGAGAGAGAGAGAGAGAGAGAGAGAGAGGGAGAAAGAGAGAGGGAGACATGTTTTGGGGTTAGGAGAGCAGGAGCGTGAAGAGTTTTCCGATTTTTTTTTCCACAAATGCCTCAGAGAAAAATAAATGAAGCAGGGACAAGGAGGAGAAGGACTAGAGAGATAGGAGGTGGAGGAAGAGGAGGAGAGATAGGAGGTGGAGGAGGAGGAGGAGAGATAGGAGGTGGAGGTAGAGGAGGAGCGAGAGGAGGTAGAGGAGGAGAGATAGGAGGTGGAGGTAGAGGAGGAGCGATAGGAGGTGAGGAGGAGAGATAGAGGTGGAGGAGAGGAGAGGTAGGAGGAGGGAGAGATAGGAGGTGAGGAGGAGGAGAGATAGGAGGTGGAGGAGAGGAGGAGAGAGAGGTGGAGGAGAGGAGGAGAGATAGGAGGTGGAGGAGAGAGTAGAGGGGAGAGATAGGAGGTGGAGAGAGGAGAGATAGGAGGAGAGGAGAGATAGAGTAGAGGAGAGAGAGAGGTGGGAGAGGAGGAGAGATAGGAGGTGGAGGAGAGAGGAGAGATAGGAGGTGGAGGTAGAGGAGGAGAGAAGGAGGTGGAGGTAGAGGAGAGATAGGAGGAGAGGAGGAGAGATAGGAGGTAGAGGGGGAGAGATAGGAGGTGGAGGTAGAGGAGGAGAGATAGGAGGTGAGGAGGAGCGATAGGAGGTAGAGGAGGAGAGATAGGAGGTGGAGGTAGAGGAGGAGAGATAGGAGGTGGAGGTAGAGGAGGAGCGATAGGAGGTGGAGGTAGAGGAGGAGAGATAGGAGGTGGAGGAAGAGGAGGAGCGATAGGAGGTGGAGGAAGAGGAGGAGGGATAGGAGGTGGAGGAGGAGAGATAGGAGGTGGAGGTAGAGGAGGAGGGATAGGAGGTGCATGGAGGAAGAGGAGGAGGGATAGGAGGTGGAGGAAGAGGAGGAGGGATAGGGGTGGAGGAGGAGGGATAGGGGGTGGAGGAGAGAGATAGGAGGTGGAGGTAGAGGAGGAGGGATAGGAGGTGGAGGAGGAGAGATAGGAGGTGGAGGTAGAGGAGGAGGGATAGGAGGTGGAGGAAGAGGAGGAGGGATAGGAGGTGGAGGTAGAGGAGGAGAGATAGGAGGTGGAGGTAGAGGAGGAGGGATATGAGGTGGAGGTAGAGGAGGAGAGATAGGAGGTGGAGGTAGAGGAGGAGGGATAGGAGGTGGAGGTAGAGGAGGAGGGATAGGAGGTGGAGGAGGAGGAGGAGGGATAGGAGGTGGAGGTGAGGAGGAGAGATAGGAGGTGGAGGAAGAGGAGGAGAGATAGGAGGTGAGGAGGAGAGATAGGAGGTGGAGGTAGAGGAGGAGCGATAGGAGGTGGAGGAGGAGGAGGAGCGATAGGAGGTGGAGGAGGAGGAGAGATAGGAGGTGGAGGAAGAGGAGGAGCGATAGGAGGTGGTGGAGGAGGAGCGATAGGAGGTGGAGGTAGAGGAGGAGGGATAGGAGGTGAGGAGGAGATTTAGGAGGAGAGACAGGAGGAGGTAAAGGGTGTGTGTGTGTGTGTGTGTGTGTGTCGTCGCCAGGCCAGCCCCTGTGAGCTCATCAATACTTAATGGAGACATTATCTGCTGACAGCGCATGTAGCTAAACAATCTGTATACTGCAAGATGCACGGCTGGTTAAAAACACACACACAAAAACACACACGAAAACACACACAGACAAACATACACTGATGACACACACACGAACACACACGAAAACACACAAAGACAAACATACACTGATGACCACACACACACACACACACACACACACACACACACACACACTCTCTCTCTCTCTCTAATTAACCCCGCTCCACTATGGATATGAGCTTGTCTTCCAGTGATTGAATTCTTAGGGTGTTTTTTCTCCCACCAGTGTGTGTGTGTGTGTGTAATTGTTCTAGGCATGTTATGAGGCAGCGTCAGAGTACCGCCGCTATGTCCCTGTCCGCGCCGCGCCGCACACGGCGCTCGTACCCGCGACGTATTTCACACCCTCTGCACATAACACAAAAATCAATAGCTCACGGTTATGTGTAATTTCATTGTGTCAGCCTGCAGTTCTGCCTGAACAATTATAATTTGGCAAAATTAATGTTGAGCTGACATCTGGCGAGTGTGTGTGCATGCAGCGTGTGTCAGTGTGTGTGTGTGTGGGTGTGTATTTTTTTAAGGGATTGATAGGGAGCAATCGGATGAACAGTATTTACACTAATGATTTAATATTCAACATTGTTTCTCTCTCTCTCTCACACACACACACACACACACACACACACACACACACACACACACACACACACACACACACACACACACACACACACACACACACACACACACACACACACACACACACACACACAGTTACTCATAGACCAACCTTATACATATACACATATGTTACAGTCTGTATAAAAAATAATCACACACATACAGTACATACACACTATACTATACTATGTACTAAACATATATAAAAACATATATGTAAAAAAGCTGGTCTACTCTCTTCTTAACCGTGATTCCACATTCACATCTTTAATTGACATTAGACAAGTGCGTGTCGTTACTTAACACACACCAATCAGCATGCTTAATCTTTCTGACTCCTCACACCCCTCCCCCCTCCTCTCTCCTCTCCTCTCTCCTCATCCCCCTTCCCCCTCCTCTACTCCTCCACCTCATCCCCTCCCCTCTACTCCTCCACCTCCACCCCTCTCTCCTCTCCTCTCCACCCCCCTCCACCCCTCCTCTCTCTCCTCCACCCCTCCTCTTCCCTCTCTTCCTCCCACCTCCACCCATCTCTCCTCTCCTCTCCTCCCCCTCCACTCCTCATCTCTCCTCCCCTCTCCACCCACCCCTCATCTCTCCTCTCCTCCCCCCTCCAGCTCCTCCTCTCTCCACTCCTCCCCCCTCTCTCCTCTCCACCCACCCCTCATCTCGCCTCTCCTCCCCCCTCCAGCTCCTCCTCTCTCTTCTTCTCCCCCCTCCACCCCTCCTCTCCTCTCCCCTCCACCCCTCCTCTCCCCTCTCTTCCTCCCACCTCCACCCCTCCTCTCCCCTCTCTTCCTCCCTCCTCCACCCCTCTCCCTCTCTACTCCTCTCCACCCACCCCTCATCTCGCCTCTCTCCTCTCCTCCCCCCTCCCCCCTCCTCTCTCCTCCCCCTCCACCCTTCCTCTCTCCTCTCCTCTCCCCTCCACCCTCCTCTTCCCTCTCTTCCTCCCACCTCCACCCCTCTCTCCTCTCCTCCCCCCCTCCAGCTCCTCCTCTCTCCTCCCCCCTCCTCTCTCCTCCCCCTCCACCCCTCATCTCTCCTCTCCTCCCCCCCTCCAGCTCCTCCTCTCTCCTCTCCTCCTCCCCCCCCTCCGGCTCCTCCTCCTATCCATGACTGTAATGACATGTACGACCTCCTCGGTGCTACAGGTCAGCTGACGTCGCATCACTTCCTGTCACAGGAGGTAACCCGACCCCTCCATCAACTCACCACAGCTGCGTTTCAGAGAAACCCTCAGGGAGACAGCGTTTCAGACGTCAACATGACTGTTCATTATTAATAGTCGCTGCTTCTTAATCTTTCATGTGCTGTATATCCTTTCTGTGTGTGTGTGCGTGTGTGTGTGTGTGTATGTGTGTGTGTGTATATGTGTGTGTGTGTGTGTGTGTGGCATATTTGCTTAGCAACATTCATTGCAGTAGGCCCTATTTAGTCATTATGAACAAAATACAAGTTTCCAGTAGGTATTGTTTGTTCAATTGTTAAATTACTGAAATAATGTGTGCCTGTATCCACCCTTCCAGTTAGCTTTGTCGGTTGTCTCTTGTGTATCTTCTCCCATTAAACAGGCCTGCTCTGTAACTCCATATATTAAATTGGTTGAAGTGATGCCACTGCACCAATATTAAAAGAACGCCATAAAACAGAATTATTTAGTCCTACATTATTTTAGAGTTTTAAAGAAATATAGGGGGGGAACATTCTTTGGTTTATATATATACCCCTTCATAAATTTCACAAGCAGCGGGGAGCCTTTATTCAATTAAATTGGTCGACTCATAAGGAGAATAAAATAAATTAATGAATTACTTGTCTTTTATAAATTCTGTAATGAGCAGCATGAAAAATAAATCTTAGTGAAAAATGAGGTCCTATACGGACCCTAAGCACTAAACTCATTTTCTATAGCAATAGAGAACGAAGGAGGGAAGAAACTACGAGTGATAAAAAAATATATAAAAAATAACAAACTAACGGACAAAGACAAATTCTTCCCCACTCTCTAAACCACTAATGAGGCCCACCCGAGTGCGCGCGACAAGCGGAGCAGGTGCGGCGTCTCCAAGGCAACAGCTTTGAAATCTCCCGACCGGGCCGTTTGGTTCGCGGGTAAAAATTCAGTCACGCGGAGTGTGTCCCCCCCCCCCCCCCCTCCCTCATTTAAAAAAATAAATATTTCTT
>CM051012.1:20318243-20350743 GCA_027704905.1 Muraenolepis orangiensis | reverse complement strand
CCTCTCCCTTCGATTTCTGTAACAAAATGGGGAAAAAAAGTGTAACTTCGCCCCTTTCAGTTTTTCACTCCCCCAGGAGATCTTTAGTGCTTTAACATACTAGGGCGTCCAGGGACATGGGGTGCCACGTCTAAAGTAACTTCTACATGTATAGAAGCATACATATGTACCCAGGAAGCGTACGATGCGTCTCAGCAGGGGATTGAAGTAGCAGCAGTCTGCAGTGACAATGGTCTTCTCCTGGGTTCCCTCCGCCTTGGTGAAGAACGCACACATCTCCCCCACCAGGATCTGTACACACACACACACACACACACACACACACACACACACACACACACACACACACACACACACACACACACACACACACACACACACACACACACACACACACACACACACACACACACACACACACACACACACAGACACACACGTTTACAGTCTACACATAAACCAGCAGGAATACACAATAATTAAAATGTACACACTATCAACACCCCAGCCAACACGATGGTAAATGTATAATCTACGCACTATAAAACACACAACACAGCAGTTAAGCACACACATATACATTAGCCACACATTATGTTCACACACACTAGCAGTGAACACACATTTCGATCTCCGCAATAGGCAGAGCACACACACACAGACGCACATTAAAATCTCCACAATATACACCCCCCAATGGAAATGCACTCATTGAAATACGATACAATCAACATAATTTGACACACACACACACACACACACACACACACACACACACACACACACACACACACACACACACACACACACACACACACACACACACACACACACACACACACACACACACACACACACACACACACACACACCAGCTGGTTGTCTATAATTTGTTCAACAAGGGGGAAGCAGTCAGGTCCATCTCATCTGAACATGGTACCAAGGTGATTTAGAGACAGAGGTGCTTGGGTTTCTAAAAGGTGCAGGGTTTCTGTTGTTTGAGTAAACACCGACTGGAGGAGAGAGGGAGTGAACAGAGCTGCTGATTGGCCAGTTAATCTACAGTGAGCCGGTCATTATTGCAAACATAACAAGGCAGGGTAACAGGGTGATGCAGGGTCACTTGGTGGGTCCTGAATCACCCCGAAGAGGATTGTCTGGCAATAATGACCGGCCCACTGAATAAATCAATAATTTGACACAAACTCTACAACAACAAAGAATGATTGTATTGCTTTCACAACAAAACTAAACAAAAAAAATCTGTTGGATTCTACGGTTTTTGAGAACAAACGCATCCATAGCAACAGTCGGTTATCCATGGCAGCGGTTCCGCTATTCAGAAATAACAAACCGTGGCATGCCATAATTGACCAATCAGAAACCAGTATTCAACAAAGCCTTGTACTAAAACCCATTATGGAACACAAAATAACCAGGCAATCAAGGAGCCTCCACAGGGGGTTTCCCAAACAGGTCTGGATGTTAAAGTCACCGTGAGACCAGAAGTGCTTCATGCATTATTTCAACGTCTCATTTCCCACCTGTATTATGTTCCTTTTCAACAGCCAAATGAATGAGTACTCCACAGTATTCAGGCGACAGTCTGATCTGATCTGTTTTCAACAAGAGAACACCTGAGTGATCCCACATCAGAGCATCCACAACGTTCAACAATGACTTAAAATGTCTCACAGACGTTGCTTTGTTGTTTAGGGTGGCAGGCATTCACCACTGATCTATTCACCACTGTGTCTCCCTCGGTTGATCAAGATGGTGAGGATGAGAGAGACGGAAAGAGAGAGAGAGAGAGAGAGAGAGAGAGAGAGAGAGAGAGAGAGAGAGAGAGAGAGAGAGAGAGAGGGGGAGACAGAGAGAGAGAGAGAGAGAGAGGGGGAGACAGAGACAAAAAAAAATATATGGAGTTTAAAATGAGTGTGGCCCAGACACAGGGATGAACGATGGAGAAACAGACATAGCTTCAGGTAGCAGTCTCTCCCCTCCCTCCCCCTCCCTCCCTCCCTCCCTCCCTCCCTCCCTCCCCCCTCATGTCTCCCTGTCTGAGTGGCCGGTCGGAGTTGAATGACCTCATGGTGTGAGGAGAAATATGTGGCGTGTTCCGACCCGATCCCTCCTCTATTAGTGAGTCAGGGCGCCATGGCAACCTCCTAACTGGCTCTAGGAGACAGCAAGGGGAGGGGGAGTTTGACACAGATGTCTTTTTTGAAATGCGTTTTATTCCCCCCCCCCACCAAAAAAAAAAAGCTCAGTTTTCAAGACGATTAAAGATGATTCAAGATGTTTTTATTTTCTATGTACAATGGAACGCTTACTACCCATTCACTCCCTCGTTCTGAATTTCTACAACAATACCATACTATACTACACAAAAACAAAACAAAACGTATGCAATACTATACTGTAAACAATATACTTTACCATATACTATTTACAACACTATACTATAACGATACTCAATAAAAATAACAATTAGGTGTCTGATGGATGCATACAGATGATACACATATGGCGAATGGTGCAAAAAGCATTTTAAAGTGACAAAAAACTTTTTTAAAGTGACTAGAAATAGGGGGCTTTTAGTATGGACGGAAACACTTCGAAAACATTTCTAAAAATGCCTTCTTCAAAAAGATCTGGATACGCGTGGACCAGAGAGAGGAGTCGTGCCACAGTCCCGGTGACACCTCACACCACAACCTTTAGGAGGACCACGTTGGCACGGCAACTGGTGCGTTGGCAGGTTTCCGTGGGCAACAGTGGTTCGTTATTGAGCACAGGAGTGCACGCACGCACGCACGCACGCACACACACACACACACACACACACACACACACACACACACACACACACACACACACACACACACACACACACACACACACACACACACACACACACACACACACACACACACACACACACACACACACACACACACGTAAGTAAGTAAGTAAGTAAGTATGCAGACAGGAAGAAAGACTCACCTTTCCTTCACCTCACCACATACATACTACTTTTATACCCGTGTGTGTCTTTAGTACGTAGTCAGTGCAAAGCAGCCCCCCCAATGACGCCGATGTGTGCCTGTGAGTCATCACATCTGCATTCAGCAGATCCCCCAGTAATCCTCCACCACCAACACAGTGATGGGAAGAGAAGGGGGGGGGGGGGGCAAGTATAAAAGGATGATTTGACCAATCAGGTCCCTCCCACCGGTATTTCCTCCCTTAAGCCGCTTGTGTCACTCAGAGATGAGTCATGCGAGGGAAAGCAGGGATGTAGGATGACTGGGTGTTTCTTTATCAGCTGCCTCCAGAGGTATTGTCTAAAATAAGACTTTAATATACAGTAGATCTACAGAAGAATGTGCTTAAAGATAACCTAAATGTATAAATGGTGGTGTGCAAATGGCCAAGGGTTCAAGGTTGTTCATTGCCTCAAGGATGTGTGTGTGTGTGTGTGTTTGTGTGTGTGTGTGTGCGTGGGGGGGGGGGGGGGGGGTCGATATGGGTGTGTGGAGGTTCGAGGGGAACGGTCTGTCACTTTTTGGCCCGGTTTAGACCCAGGGTGCACCTGAGTGTCCTGGATGTGATGTGAGGTGAGGATGATGATGAGGACGAAGGACGACAGCAGAGATACTGCACATGTCAGAAGACATCAGGTGTCACCATGAGTAAAAAAAAAATCCACCTAGTGCTGTTGTTCCTACTTCAGCCAGTAGGGCTAGTATATTAAATATCAAATATTAAATATCAAATATTAAATATTATGGCTGACTGACTGAAGCTAGTGAGCCGCCGGCGTAATGGTACACACATACCCACGCATCATTGTAGGTGTAAATCCTCATGTCTGAGGCGATAAGCCTGCTAAAGGGAGGATGCCTAAGGCACAGAGAGAGCCAGTTCAGCCAATGCTCTGAGCACCGTCTTTTTCCCCATTGTGTTGCTTCATCCCCATCCTGCATTGTCCCCTTCTCATCCTCCTTCCCTCATCCCCCCCCCCCCCCCCCATTGTTCGCTGTCTGTCACCAGGGAGACCGGCCACAGAAGATGATAATGGGGTTCTGGTGAGAAGGAGGGATCCTCTTTAACGTGTCCGTCGGGCCCGTCTCGTGTCGACACTGTGCTCAGGCGCCGTCGGAGAGAACAACATTTAGAATCAGAGGCCGTTCACTAAATACAGTCATACCGTTATGAATCAAAACCTAAGAGGTAAAAGTACAGTCCCTTTGTGCAGCAATTCTTTAAGGCAGATATCCCCAAAGTGGGGTACGTGTACCCCCAGGGGTATACAGCGTAGGCCAACGCAAATTCAGTAATAGCCTTTCCGTGTTGAAAATAAACCCACTTTAAATAAAAACACGGCCGCCCCTACTCCGTATCAATTGGTCACTCATTTGTGTGTTGCAAGAACAGAATATGACATTTCTTCTTATGACTTTTATTTTTATTTTTTATTGTAACTGTTCCAGATAAGTCATTCATATTGTGTTTGAGCTGATGTGCATATTTTGAGCTCATATCACGTGTTTGAAATAGGAAAGGGGTTTCCACGAGGCTGGATAACATTAGATGAGCGGTAGAGGGGGTACACCGCAGGAGTTTCAATGTGTAAGGGGGTACAGGGCCTTTCATTTCCTTCATTTACTGTCACGCTCGGCAGTTTTCACAACAGGCGTATTGAGCAGTAGTCTCCTTTTAGTAGATATAGTGCGACAATTCCCCTTCAACAGTCACTTAAGTATGCTTTGTTAGTTTTATGTGACAGCATGGGTTTAAGTGGTGAACTTGTGACATCACTGTTATGCGGAGGAATAGTGAACTAGTGACATCACTGTTATATAGAGGGATAGTGAACTAGCGACATCACTGTTCTGTAGGACAGTGAACTAGTGACATCACTGTTCTGTAAAATAATAATGAACTAGTGACATCACTGTTCTGTAGGACAGTGAACTAGTGACATCACTGTTCTGTAGGACAGTGAACTAGTGACATCACTGTTCTGTAGGACAGTGAGCTAGTGACATCACTGTTATGTATAGGGATAGTGAACTAGTGACATCACTCTTCTGTAGCACAGTAAACTAGTGACATCATTGTTCTGAAGAAGGATAGTAAACTAGTAATCACCTATTTTGACATCCTTCTCCTTCTTCACCTTTACTTACTTTTTGAATATCATGACTCTTCTCAAAGTCACCCTTTAATTATTTAATGATGAATGACAAGATCTGACCTAATGTCTAAAAGTGTCGAAATTGCAGGTTTGCGGTTGAATGACTTTCCCACAAAGCTTTTTGAAACTTGTTTAAGGGAGTCTTTCCAAGCCCAACCGGCAGGCTTTTTCAGTTCAGGGGGTTTGAAGAAGTTTCAAGGAGTGGATGTGATGGCAGTAAAGTGCTGCTATATGCAGACACATGACTGGGCTCGGCACTTTGCCTCCAACCTGTGATGTCACCGGTGGAACCCTTTTGAAATGGCTTGTAATGGCTTATAATCACACCTGGGGGTTAAAACAGGTCTGTGATATACAACATGTTTCCCAGTAAAGCAGAAAGTTACTAAACATAGTAATGAGAGATTGAGTATCGATCCATCAGGGATTGACTGATCACTCCCCCTTTCGCGGGCCTTTTTTTAGATTAGATTAGATTCAAATGTATTGTCATTGCTCCGCACAAATACGGTACAGCGAAGATAATTTGGCTTCTAACCAGAGTGCAAATGGTGCAGTAAAGTGCATGGTAATATATAATTTACTTTCTCCCCACTGTGGCGTGGGTCTCTCTCAGATCCCCACCACGGCAGGCGGCTCAGCTGTGTGTAGCTGTGGAGTTGAGGTTTTCAGAGGACCGCTGCAGGCGAGATGGAGGCAGAGAACCAAGAGATAAGGCAGCCGGAGACTCACAAGCAGCCCCTGTAGCGGAATGTAACGGCAACTGCTCCGGGACCATGCATCGAGTGGTTTGAAGTGCAACAGGACGCTTTATTGTCTCATTGGGGTTTATTTGTGCATTTGTCAGTGTCAGTATCGGACTCAGATTCTGTTATGGTGTTATGTTGTTATGGCGACTAGACTCAATTTTGGGCACTTTGGGGAATCAACCGATGAACACTCGACATTTTGTGATTCAACTCTTTCAACACTTTTTGCCGCCATGGGGGGATCCATCCTGTGTGTGAGAGTGAAATAATCAGAGGTATGGAAGAGGAAATTATACATTCAGAAAACGTTGATGAGTAGACATGACTAGAAAGGTAAATTGAAGAGGGTTTGTGGTGCTGGTGGTGCAGGCGAGTGATGGCACTTTGAGCTGCATGGTATTCACCAGCGGTGGAGGACCCCCAAGGTGTCCTCTTTGTGCCTGACTGCAAACAGAGGATCAAAGCTGGAACGAAATGTACTGTTCTGTTGCTAATCACAATTCACGGTGGGATCTCTGGAGCCGACTGATACAGGGTACACACACACAGACATGCACACACACACACAAAATATGTACTGCATACATAAGCAAACACACAACAACACAGACAAGCACATATGCGCGCACACACACACACACACACACAAGAACATTGGGATTATCCGGTGGCGTGATCTTCTGGGTCCGATAAAGACATCATCATCATCATCATCATTGTCCAATCAGAGCTCTGGTGTGTGTACAGCTGACAGGTCTGGTGAGGAGAGCTCTGACCTCTCTCCTAGTGACCAGACTCCTGACTCCCACTCCTCGTCTGGGTTTGTCTGCATGCAACACTCAATATTATAATATTCCTTCTTTCCCTCAATATCATTCTATGATAATAATAATATCATCACTCTCTCTCTCTCTCTCTCTCTCTCTCTCTCTCTCTCTCTCTCTCTCTCTCTCTCTCTCTCTCTCTCTCTCTCTCTCTCTCTCTCTCTCTCTCTCTCTCTCTCTCTCTCTCTCTCTCGCTCTCTCTCTCGCTCTCTCTCTCGCTCTCTCTCTCTCTCTCTACAGGGAGCGTGTCCTGCCATCTGTCTCATTAACCTGATTCAGCAGCACAACAAGAGAGAGATCACCTTCTTGTGTCTTATTTAAAGGTAAATGCAAAAAGTAATTTAGATGTTCCGTTGGTTGGTTAATCCACTCATCCACACACACACACACACACACACACACACACACACACACACACACACACACACACACACACACACACACACACACACACACACACACACACACACACACACACACACACACACACACACACTCTCTCTCTCTCTCTCTCTCTCTCTTAACTGCGGCCAGGAGCCCTGACTGAGATGATGTCAGGTGATGTCAGGCCTCCTGGAGGAGAGAGCGTGTGTTTTGCTGAGCCAGGCTTCACAGAGTGACTGATGACTTTAATTGTGAGCCTCTTCCCTACTGGGTGTCAGTGGCTCCACTGCCCCCTGGTGGCCTGGCTGTGACCCAGATTTGCCTCCTGGCTGGTCACCATGGCCTCTCTACCTAGTGGCTGGTCTCTATCTTATTCCTGGTCTATACTGGTCTCTTTAGGTTGTTTTTGGTCTCTACTGGTCTTTTTAGGTTGTTCTTGGTCTCTACTGGTCTCTCTAGCTGCTTACTGGTTTCTACTGGTTTCTAGCTGGACTCTACTGGTCTCTCTTGCTGGTTCTTGGTCTCTCGTGATCTCTACTGGACTTCTGCTATTCGTGGTGTGTTTGACTTCTTTGTGTTGAGGTTGTAAGCTTGGCCTCAGCAGGGATGATCCTGATGTTCTGTTTTCTCTGCTGAGTATTATGGGATGTTAGCCAGGGAGGCTTTCAGAGACAGGTGTTACACATATTTCACGCTCCCTGAATCCTGTCTCATCGGGGACCGAACAGCGACACACACACACACACACACACACACACACACACACACACACACACACACACACACACACACACACACACACACACACACACACACACACACACACACACACACACACACACACACACACACACACACACACACACACACACCACTGATGTGGTCTCACACATCAGAGACAGCACAAAACACACACACAAAAACATCTGCTTTCTACAGTTGTGGCTCTAAGCCTCCGGCTTTTCCGGGGGTCTCGGTTGGTCTATCTGCTGCTTGTTCTGCTGCCAAGACAACCCACTGGAGTTCTGACTGTGGAGAACAGGAGACTTCGACAGTTCCCTAAAAACACTCACACTTAAAACGCTACGTTTTAAATCGCTTAGCTTCGGGTAAACATCGGGGAATGGGAATCTCCGTCTTACTGGAACTGTTTAAATAGTTCGCTTTTCCCCTCCGTCACTTAAACAACGTTGAACTTCACACGTCAGCTGCTGTGTTCTCATAGTGTACGACAGTTCCTGAATGTGTAAAGTCTATGTGTGGATGTGGGGTGGGGTGTGACAGAACAGTTCTGTACTTGGTGAGCACCCAGAGTCGACTAGACGGCAAACAGTGTCGTCCTATATACGTACATAGTGCCGTCTCTAATCTCTATAGTCCGCTCGCCATCAGCTCGACACACAGTGAGCGTCAGAATGTCAGGATTACCGAACCTTTTTAATAACCATGTGACTATGGCCGCTGGCCCTGATAGTGCTGACCCGACAGCACTTTCCTTCTCAACCTGGTGAGGTCTGCCTCTATTTCTGTCCTTACCACACAGAAAACCAGCCCTACACCCCCCCTCACACACAGCAACGCAACTCACTCTCTCTCTCTCTCTCTCTCTCTCTCTCTCTCTCTCTCTCTCTCTCTCTCTCTCTCTCTCTCTCTCTCTCTCTCTCTCTCTCTCTCTCTCTTCTCTCTCTCTCTCTCTCTCTCTCTCTCTCTCTCTCTCTCTCTCTCTCTCTCTCTCTCTCTCTCTCTCTCTCTCTCTCTCTCTCTCTCTCTCTCTCTCTCTCTCTCTCTCTCTCTCTCTCTCTCTCTCTCTCTCTCTCTCTCTCTCTCTCTCTCTCTCTCGGAGGGGGCTACCTCCATGCGGATTACCAATCTGTCGTCCGATCTGTGACCTGCCAGAGGGCCAGGGTGTTGGTGGATTTTATTTAGATCGTCCACAGCAACGTGGAGAGCAACGCACGCACGCACGCACGCACGCACACACACACACACACACACACACACACACACACACACACACACACACACACACACACACACACACACACACACACACACACACACACACACACACACACACACACACACACACACACACACACACACACACACACACACACACACACACACACACACAGCAACACTTGGTGGCTTTCGATCAGAACGTGTTGAGGTACTTTTTCCAAAGTTGAGTTAGTGCAGTAGTGAGCAGCGCAAGCAGAAGTTCTTCCTCACTTCATTAACACATGGGCACGTGCACACACGAGCGCACACAGACACACGCACACACACACGCACACACGTTTCACACTTACACAGCTGCCTCTTCTCCCTCTTCTCTCTCCAACTTCACGCTTCACATTCACACAGACACACTCACTGACACATGTGCACACACCCTCAAAAGTGACACACGCG
Organism: Muraenolepis orangiensis; assembly: GCA_027704905.1. Lineage (NCBI taxonomy): Eukaryota > Metazoa > Chordata > Actinopteri > Gadiformes > Muraenolepididae > Muraenolepis > Muraenolepis orangiensis. The sequence goes on along the minus strand of CM051012.1, from coordinate 20,341,168 downwards.
TCAATTAACACACACACACAAAAAAGTGACACACGCTTTAATTAACACACACACACACACACGCTTCAATTAACACACACACACACACACACACACACACACACACACACACACACACACACACACACACACACACACACACACACACACACACACACACACACACACACACACACACACACACACACACACACACACACACACACACACACACACACACACACACACACGAGGGCGTCTCACCGTGCAGGTGGGGAGGGCGGTGACCAGGGCGTAGAGCAGCATGGGCGGGACCCGGCTGGCGTGCTCGGGCCCCGGGTCGGGTTTGGACAGGCTCCGGTCGTAGCAGAAGAAGCCCTGCACGTGCACGGGGAAGGTGTCCGTGTACTCAAAGTAGTACGCCAGCAGCACCGTCCCGGCCATGATCACCAGCTGGAAGTAAAGCATGGCCGTTAGCTCGCCCCCCACCCACTCGCGTACGACTGGCACAGTCTCGCTAGCATACAGTCATACCAGCGCGGCACTACACTAGCGAGAAAACTACATGAGTGTGGCGGTAGTGTACAGTAAAGCGCGGCGGTAGCTAGAACGGCATAAGTGGTGAAGCAGGCGGAGCGCCGCTAGCACGACAGCGTTGTGAAGTTAGCGCAACGCTGGCAGGAGGAAAGTGGAGGAGGAGGAGGAGGAGGAGGCGGCGGCAGAGGGGAAGAAGGATGAGGTGGAGTGAATGAGGTCCCGCTCCCTCTCATCCATGGAGAGAGAGAGAGAGAGAGAGAGAGAGAGAGAGAGAGAGAGAGAGAGAGAGAGAGAGAGAGAGAGAGAGAGAGAGAGAGAGAGAGAGAGAGAGAGAGAGAGAGAGAGAGAGAGAGAGAATCAACAGGACCAGGGAGGGTGAGAGAGAGTGAGAGAGAGCTCCGCCTTTGCCAGGAGCAGGAGCGGTGTGAAGGAGGGAGGAGGAAGGAGCTCCCAGCAGGAGGAGTGATGAGAAAAGAGTAGGACGGTTATGTGGCAACGCAAGGAAGACAACAAAGAATGAAGAGAGAAATAGAGTGAGCTGCAGCACAAGGGGAAATGAGAGAGAGAGAGAGAGAGAGAGAGAGAGAGAGAGAGAGAGAGAGAGAGAGAGAGAGAGAGAGAGAGAGAGAGAGAGAGAGAGAGAGAGAGAGAGAGAGAGAGAGAGAGAGAGAGAGAGAGAGAGAGAGAGAGAGAGAGAGAGAGAGATCAAAAAACATGCATACTGCTGGCACTCGTGAATCTACCATAGCTGAGCGGTGGGTATATTTTTGGAAAAAACCCCCCCCTCCCCTCCCTGTGTGTGTGTGTGTGTGTGTGTGTGTGTGTGTGTGTGTGTGTGTGTGTGTGTGTGTGTGTGTGTGTGTGTGTGTGTGTGTGTGTGTGTGTGTGTGTGTGTGTATTATTTTTTTGGTTTGTTTGCATTTAGACGTTAGGTCGACACTTTTGTCCACCAGAGTGTCTGACAGTTCATTCTTTTTCTGTTTTTTGTTTTTTAAATGTCCTCAAGGAGCGGAGGATAAGGGCGTGGGCATCTGAGCTGTGACGGGCTGGCGTCAGAGGTGTAGCGACAGCTCCGGTCAGTCACACTGCGGATGCCTCCGTCACGTCCTCTCACCTCCCAGAAACACGTGCACGCTCTCTCTCCCCCCCACAGGGGGGGGTGTGCGACTGCGCATGTGCACTCTCATTGTGTTTGTATAGTCAGTGTTTAATTTTGTTTCCGTCTCTGTACCCGTGTCTTGTTGACCGGTGACTTCTCGGTCAACCGGTCAACAACAAGCATTCAAGCGTTCACTATACAGAGGCACTAACGAAAGACAATACAGAGAGAAATCACTCGTGCACTGAACTGTGTCTCATCTGAACTGAGGTGGTTTTAGAGGTGTTCACTGCAAGGTGCCTATTCCCCTAAATCGGGTGTTTCGGAATCTCCATCTCAAACGACGTGCACACGCTTGAAAGCGTCTCATGACAGACGGCGACGGTGAACGCAACTCAATTACCCCAGTGACATTCTGAGTGAACCGCCGCCGTTCGGGATATTAAAGCACACCCGGAAACACACACACACACACACACACACACACACACACACACACACACACACACACACACACACACACACACACACACACACACACACACACACACACACACACACACACACACACACACACACACACACACACACACACACACACACACACACACACACACACACACACACACACACAGTGTGTGTGTGTCAATGGAACGGAAACCCTCCCTGTGAATGTGACTGATGGGTGAACTTTGGGGATAAAAAAAAAAAAAAAGGCTAAATATTTCAACGTAGACGTCAGACACGGAGAACACAGTGTACAGACAACACGGTGGAACAGTGTTTTTTTTTTTTTCTACCTCAAAGGGCATGCTGTTCGACAGGCTGTCCGGTTGTAAGCAGCACCACTAAAGTTCCACTTTTCGGACCTTAGCTCTGTCCAGGGACCATATCCACCCGGTCCTCAGGCCTCATCTTATGGAGCTGGAGAAATGTCAACGGTCTCCTCGGATCCGCCTCAAGCCTGCACCGCGCTCAGCCCTTCTTCACAGGCATCGTAGTAAAGTTTGTAAACACACTTTGTGTGCCTTTATGGGTCACATTCAGATGCCTTTCACATCGTATATACACCTCATGGTTTTCCTCACTGTTACCGTCAGGCAGGCGATACCGCAGTATCAAGTGCCGCACAAATAGACTCAGAGACAGCTTCCACAGTCAGGCCATCAGGCTGCTGAACAAGGGGCGTATAGCATATAACAATGTATATTTTATTACATTGATTTATATATACATATTGCTCTTTTTCTGTGCCGATATATTGCATTTTCTAAATTGCATTTTAACTTTTATATATTTAACTTTATACAGTTTTTTAAATGTTTTACTTATTTTATTCTATTCTGTTTCTATCTTATCTTATTTGTATAACTGCTGTCTGTCGTCGGGTATTGCACATAAGATTTTCACTCACAGCTTTATACTTGTGTAAACTGTGAAGTGACAATAAACTTGACTTGACTTGACTTGGTTCACATGGTAGAACTTAAGAGTTTAAGACAGACCGCTGTCGCCCCTTAATGAAGCACACGATATATTCTTGTCTTTTATTATGCTTGTTCTTTTTTTCCAGCTGGAAAATGAGGGCGTTTCATAACACGGGCTAGTAGAAATGCGCAACAAAAACAGAAATTGGTGCTACATGACCAGAGAACAACAGTTGGAACAGCAGCCCTAGAGAACTGGTGCCACATGACCAGAGAACAACAGTTGGAACAGCAGCCCTAGAGAACTGGTGCCACATGACCAGAGAACAACAGTTGGAACAGCAGCCCTAGAGAACTGGTGCCACATGACCAGAGAACAACAGTTGGAACAACAGCTTATCCACCAACATGTTGTGTAACATGGTGTGTAAGAACAGTTTTGTGTTCTGTTATAGACTCTTAATGGACATTATGCACTCATATCAAAGAATCTACTCTCCTGTACACACAGAGAGCGAGAGAGAGAGACGACGACAGACAGACAGAGACAGACAGACAGACAGACAGACAGACAGACAGACAGACAGACAGACAGACAGACAGACAGAGAGCGAGAGACACACACACAGACACAACAGGTAAAGAAGAGGAGGGGAATAGGAATAATCACCATCACTACTATCATTACAAGCCAGCATATGGATCCATTTGAATCTGTGTTATATGTGTATGTGTGTTAAAGCTGTGGAGAAGAAGCGTTATCCACCGTGAGACGTTATTGTCTATTTATAGATGAAGGGAAGGAGAAGGAGGTATTTAAGGTGTTTTTCTCTCTCTCTCTCTCTCTCTCTCTCTCTCTCTCTCTCTCTCTCTCTCTCTCTCTCTCTCTCTCTCTCTCTCTCTCTCTCTCTCTCTCTCTCTCTCTCTCTCTCTCTCTCTCTCTCTCTCTCTCTCTCTCTCTCTCTCTCTCTCTCTCTCTCTCTCTCTCTCTCTCTCATTAACAAGGCTTTTGGGAGTGTATGTGTGTGTGTGTAAGTGCATCACACATGCACACGTGTGATTCAGTGCACGTGAGCCCAGGGTGAGACACATCCAAAACAGTGTGAACAGCCGGTTATGCGCTGGATATTTGTGACACTCAGACATTTGCCAAGGATCCATGCTCAGACAGTGCCCTCTAGTGGTCACCCACTGCAGCACACATCTACAGCTCACGGAAAGAGACAACAGACATGCATATGAACAGAATAATGAGACGAAAAAGACCAATAAAGAGATGATTTAGTGTTACCACTATTTAAACCTGTAACTTTAATCACTGTCAATGAATCCATACTTTACAGTACAGAGCACCTAGAAGACACCCTGATGGTATTACAAACACTATGTAACTAGTTGCTTGTTATATCCATTTCCCTGCAGTGTCTACAAGAAGGAACTTACTGTAGTCAACCGCATTACATTCAGAGTCTGACAATTGTATCAGTCCCAATATGGTATATGTGTATCCCTTAAGCACAATTCTAGACTCAAAGGGCTTCACTATACAACCTTACCCCCTTAACACCTAAGGCTAAGCCAAGCCTTAATCTAAATCGAACCACCCTCAAAAACCCAGAGAGAGGTCTGAAACCCAGAGAAGGAACACAGAGCCCAGGGGAGCCGCCCTCCAGGGACGGGGAGCAGGGTGATCGGCGCTGAAAGCTGGCCAAGGTTATGTAAGACGGTGTTATTAAAAGGCAGTAGCCAGGATGAAAGGAGATGGCGAAAGGAGAGACAGACGGCGAATGAATGAACGAGTGTGGCCGGTATCCATGGTAACTGCTGATAGAAGGGGGGAGGTGGGGGGTGGATGTAGATGAAAGGGGTCCTTCGGGCTCAATACACGTCAATGTCATGTGTGCACAATAACACACATTCACAAGACTTGCATTGGGTTGGTTAGTGGATGGGTTAGTTAGTGGATGGGTCAGTTAGTGGACGGGTTAGTCAGTGAACGGGTTAGTAAGTGTATGGCTTTGTTATTGAATTGGGTAGTTAGGAGATGGGTTACTTAATGAATGTGTTACTTAGTGGATGGGTTAGCTGCTAAATGGGTTAGTTAGTGGATGGGTTAGTTAGTGCATGGGTTACTTAATGGGTGGGTTTGTTTGTGAATGGGTTAGTCAGTGGATGGGTTTATTTTTTTTAAAGATGGGTTACTTAATGAATGTTTTAGTTAGTGGATGGGTGAGTTAATTAATGAATGTTTTAGTTAGTGGATGGGTTAGTTACTAAATGGTTTAATTTGTGGATGGGTTAGTTTGTGCATGGGTTACTTAATGGGTGGGTTAGTTAGTGGGTGGGTTAGTTTGTGAATGGGTTAGTCAGGGGATTGGGTGCCTAATGGATGGTTTAGTAAATTAATGGGTTAGATAGTGAATGGGTTAGTTAGTACATGGGTTAGTTAGTGAATGGGTTAGTTAGTGGATACGTTAGTCAGTAGATGGGCTAGTTAGTTGATAGGGTACTTAATGGATGGGTTAGTCAATTAAAGGGTTAGTAAGTAAATGGGTAAGTTAGTGAATGAGTTTGTTTGTGGAAAAAGCTAAAATACTGCTCACGAGTGTGAGTTTGTTACACGGGAAATTCTGTTGACACTCATGACCACACATGGAAACATGATTCTGATTGGTTCCTTCGTGTAACCAAAGACCGATGAAAAGACCCTCGAAAACTACCTTTAAATGATTGGCTCACCAGGTGCAAGCATAGAGCGAGTCATAACAGTCCAATAAACCAATTAATATATTGAGCACATTGCACATTCACATCTGTGATCCATACTAGGTGTAAGGTAAACCTCCGCAATGAAACAGGAAGCAAGGCGTAACTCCGTACCTTTCAGTTTCTGGTCTCCTCTGTGCTGCCTACCCTTCCTTCCCCCCCCCCAAGAAGTTCTGCTATAAGACAGTACGACTGCTGGATCCAATATTACCTTCAACCAAACCTCTGACACCCAGAGTGACACCTCAGAGAGAACGACACCCAGAATGACACCCAGAACGTCGGTGCGTGAGGAAACGCTCCCGACGCCAAAGCGGAATAACGGCACAATCTATTTCCCGGCAGTGAGGCTTGTGTGCGATTAAGAGCTTGACAGAACGAGTGGAGAGGTGAAGAGACAGTGGGAAAAGAGAGAGAGAGTGGGAAAAGAGAGAGAGAGCGAGAGCGAGAGCGAGAGCGAGAGAGAGAGAGAGAGAGAGAAAAAAGGATTCAAAAAGTAGGCACACAGTGACACAAAAATGGGGACTACTCCATGATCACTATTTCTGGTGCAACACAGGATGGTACACAGTGATGCTACTATCCGTGTTACGTTTAGTGACATCACCAGCGGCCACACTACTACTGTGACTACTACTACTACTGTCACTACAACTACTACTATACTACTACTATTACTGTGAATACTATACTACTACTACTACTACTGCTACTACTACTGCTACTACTACTGTCATTAATACTACGGTCACTACTACTACTACTACTACTACTACTGATACTAATACTATACTACTACTACTGTCTACTACTACTACTACTACTACTACTAACTACTAACTACTACTACTACTACTGTCTACTACTAACTACTACTACGTCACTACTACTACTACTACTACTACTACTACTACTACTACTACTACTATAACTACTACTACTACTGTGAATACTATACTACTACTACTACTACTACTACTACTGTTACTACTTCTACTAGTAGTACAAGTACAAGTACATAGGTTCCTAAGTAGCTAGAAATATGATTTTGCCCAGGACTAACAGGCCATAGGATAGCCTTGTGCTAGTTTGATTTGGTACGTTGCCAGTGACTTGCCTGGCCTTTAGCTTTCCAATGCCCCGTTTAATCCTGTATATCCATGTGTACAGTAAAACACTTGAAGTAGTGAACTAGTACTACTTCTAAGTTACCTTATCAACGTAAGAGTCGGTGAAGACAGACTTGGATCACAAACCAAAACAAAAAAGTCACTACATTGTTTACTGCCCCTCATCCAATCGGAAGCCCCGGAAAACACCTGGTGACTCACCTCCACAAACAGGAAGCAGGGGACGATGGAGCTGCTGCTCTTCACACTGGGCTTCTCCTCCGCCGCCATGCTTGTCGTCTTCTTCTTCTTCTTCTTCTCTTCCTTTCCTTTTCCTGGTCCTTCTGCCCCTCACACCTGGGGACAGGATGTTGAAACCAGGAGTTGACAGCAGGCGATCACGTCAATCAACTATCGGATCTATAGACCTGTATAGAGCACATCCAATCCAATCAGAGAAGGTTAGAAATCAGGCTGGCTTTTCTTAATCCCTATTTATACTCTCGGAAGGTTTTGACAGAGGTTTGTAAATTGCGATAAAGGGTGTATGAGAGTGTACAGAACTAGGACTTGGGTCGCGCGCACACACACACACACACACACACACACACACACACACACACACACACACACACACACACACACACACACACACACACACACACACACACACACACACACACACACACACACACACACACACACACACACACACACACACAGTATGTGTGCATACTGTATAGACCTCATGGAAGTGAGACAGAACACACAGAAGGCACCACGCTGGGTTTGAACCTTCCAGCTTTCACCACCAGACAACGTGGTCCTCCCAGGTACAAGAAAAGAAAGAAGGTACTCCACTACCACACGACCATTATACGTACCACAAGTACTCCTTCGCAATGAGAGGGTAGGTGTGGCGCATGTTTAAGCACCATTATGGCAACATTATCGTATATATAGAATTACATTAAGTCACATTAAGATGAAATCTCCATTTCACTTCCTCCACAACAAAACGTTTTCTTGATAACAGCAGTGCTGACGGGCGTAACGGGCGTCAACTAATGGGATCAACACCTAAACCCATTCAGTTGGAATGAACACGTTTCAATTTGTCCACTATAATATAGGACTATTATAGAGACGATCACAATAACACCTTAATCAATAACATCAGATGTTGTTTTCATTTCTATTGGAAGGAGGAGACAGGGCGAGACATTGTGTGTGAACCCAACCGCTTACCGCAACCCAAGGTTGCAGTGGAGAAGCATCCATGTTATACTGCTCTTGTGTGGCCAGAGAAGAGGAGAGAGGAGAGGAGAGGAAAGGAAAGGAGGAGAGAAGAGGGAGGAGGAGCAGAGGAACATAGAGGAGAAGAGTATAATAGAGCATAGGGGAGGAGGAGGAATGTAAAACAACAGAAGAGGAGATTCTAGAAGAAGAGAGTAGAGGGTTGAGAGGAAGGAAGGTGGGTGAGTAGAAGAGTGTTGGGTTTCAGACAAGACAGCGGATGGGGAGGGGGGGACGGGGGGACCGGGGGGGGGGGGGGGGACGGGGACTCCCGGTGAGAACATTAAGGAGAATCACTGATCAGCTGTCCCCACGATGCACCCCACCCAGGCACAGTGCAGCACAGCATGGCTACCGTATCAGAGCAGCTTGGTACCTGCCTTCATGGTGCTGTGCTACTACTACTACTACTAATAATAAAACTACTGCTGCTGCTGCTTCTACTGCTACTGCTACTGCTGTATGTGTCATCTCCAGCCTGGTGAACTCATGGTTCTCCTAGACAACCCTCCTGTCCTCCTCCTCCTCCTCATGTTGTTTCTTCACCTGGGGTCCAAGTGAGTATGTGCGAGTATGTGAGTGTCCATGGGAGTGTGTGTGTGTGTGTGTGTGTGTGTGTGTGTGTGTGTGTGTGGTGTGTGTGTGTGGTGTGCGTGTGTGTGTGTGACACTGACTGTGCCATGTGTGACTGAGTGTCCTGTGTGTGTGTGTGTGGTGTGTGTGTGTGTGTGTGTGTGTGTGTGTGTGTGTGTGTGTGTGTGACACTGACTGTGCCATGTGTGACTGAGTGTCCCGTGTGTGTGTGTGTGTGTGTGTGTGTGTGTGTGTGTGTCACTGACTATGCCATGTGTGACTGAGTGTCCCGTGTGTGTGTGTGTGTGTGTGTGTGTGTGTGTGTGTGTGTGTGTGTGTGTGTGTGTGTGTGTGTGTGTGTGTGTGTGTGTGTGTGTGTGTGTGTGTGTGTGTGTGTGTGTGTGTGTGTGTGTGCGTGCGTGCGTGCGTGCGGATGTAGTTATCAGTGTGAGTGAAAAGGAGGCTGATCTAATCGGTCCGTCATCCATCAGTAGATAGCTGACCTGTCAATGATGTCACGCCGTCGCCATGACAACCAGAACAACAACAGGCCGGGGAGGAGGATGATGACAGAAAGAAAGAAAGAAAGAAAAACATAAAAGGAAGAAAGAAAGACAGGGAGAAATAAAAAGATAGAAGAGAAACGGAGAAAGAGAAAGCGAGTGAGGCAGAGAGAGAGAGATAGCAAATTGGTAAAGAGAGATGGAAGATGGAGAAACAAAAAGAGGTGGGAGGGAGATAGAGAAAGATAGAGCAAATGAGAGGGAGAGAGAGAGATAAGGGGGGGGGGGGGGGGGAGGACAACAGTGAAAGACCGGGCTGAATAAAACAAGCTGAAACAAAATCAAAATGGTGGAGTAGAGCAACACAGGAGCTCAGGAAGCTGCAGAATAACAGAATAACAACACAAAAGACACATGCAATTACTTTGTTGCGTTGTGTGTGTGCGTGTGTGTGTTACTTGTGTACACACACACACACACACACACACACACACACACACACACACACACACACACACACACACACACACACACACACACACACACACACACACACACACACACACACACACACACACACACACACACACACACACACACCATCTGGTTCATGCTATTTCTGAGACACACTTCCTCTCCATACATCCCTGGACATGAACACATGAACACATGAACACATGAACACATGAACACGGTGATGTATGTATGGAAGGCCAAAAGGTCACAACAATGCCTCAATAACGGTGTGTTTAGTTCGAAATCAATATACAATTAGGCGTTTAAGCTGTCATAACGCTGCGTTTGACACCATTGTATTTGATTATGCCGTAAAATGGTCAGTTTCAGTGATTGAAAAACGCTGTCCTGTGTGCAATTTTCCCTGAACTCTAAAAAAACTGCATAAATTATGGCATTTTGGACCACTGAAAATCATCATAGCATATTTGTGTGGGTGTTGAGTTTGTTGCTGCTGTGTTTAAGAGGGCAACCAAATTAAAGTCATTCCCTCCCTCTTAAATGTTCAAAACAATGGTCATAAATCCACCTGCAAATGTAAATCTCAGTATTGTCTTTTAAAAAAAAAATGTATGTATGTGTTTCATTTAATGTTAATACGTATGATCGGGGAGTAGGCATACGTGTATATAGTAGGCATTAGTGTGTGTGTGTGTGTGAAATAGGATAATAGACACTAGATGGGGGGAGTCTCCTATTTATTTAGTTTATTTATTGGGACAGTGGACATTGATTAAAGCGTGTATTAAGCGTAAGTGTATTTCCAAGGATTCAATTTAAAAGCACATTAAAACTGGACTACAAAGTCAATGACAATGAGGCCTACAGAACAATGAAGAAACATACAACAGAGCATGAAGAGCATGACAATACAAAGACAATTTAGTGCTCAAACAAACCTGACTTGTTTATTAGCCACATTTCTATTTTGTTCTTAAACGTGTCATGGGTTTCACAGTTTATGTCCATCTGTCGGTAGCGTGTTCTAAAGATGAAGAAAAGACAGTCTTTTACACAATTTTAGAGTTTTGCAAACATAGACAATATTTACTCTAAATCATAGGACATCGCCATCTAGTGTCCAGTTCCTTATTTGACGTTATACTAATATATATATATATATTATTAGATTATTTTTACATCACACACACACACACACACACACACACACACACACACACACACACACACACACACACACACACACACACACACACACACACACACACACACACACACACACACACACACACACACACACACACACACACACACACACACACACACACACACACACACACGACAGCAAAACCACGTTAAGCATTGTTATCCAGCCATTACTTCTCCAACATTAAATTCATGTATAAGTATATCCAACAAAAATTAACAGACAATACAAAGATTCATTTTAATTTCATCAGAGACGGCGTTCGAGTTGCCCGTAAATTGCTTCGTGACAATTGTTTTGAATTTAGGAGAGAGAAAACGGCACATTTTACGGTGGAAAATGTGGCGTTAGGAAAGCTGAAACGGCAAATTTTACGTCCAGGGTGGTCGACTCCCAGCCCGGAACATTCAGGGCTCGACCCCGATGTCCACCGTCTACCCGTAGGCCCCTAACCCCTCACCGGCATCCTAGTGGCATGTGTATCTGAATTCACTGTTATGACTCTCTGGATAATAGCGTCTGCTGAGTGACAATAAGAGTAAATAGACATAAACACGCAGACATCCCATAGACCAGAAGCGGACGGCTTGGTACCGGATCAGAGTGGCACCAGGTCAGAACGTCACCGTGGATCAGGATTGGTACGGGGGATCTAGCACGCTAGGTTTCACTAGCGACTACCCAGAACCCCCTATTTCTGCACAGAGACACACCCCTGAATCCCTGCATGTGTGGTTACGCTTTAAGTGTGTTTGTGTGTATGTGTGTGTGTGTGTGTGTGTCTGCATGTGTGTGTGTGTGTGCTATATGCCTGTGTCTTCTTTTGTGCATGCGCATGTGTGTGTGTGTGGGTGTGTACATTTGAGTGTGTGTCATAAAAACGTCTTTCAAGCCCTACCCCATGCTGATTCAAGGTTGCAGCCGGCAGTGTGCCGAATTGCTAATCCCTGTTCTCTTGCTAATACACTGCATGCACGTGCAGGGCATGGAATGACACACACACACACACAGACACACAGACACACACGCTATTCTGTTGATAAGACGACCTCGGTAACCACTAATAAAGATGGAGGGTGAAAAAGACATCGCAGGATTTACCAACTGTGGATAATTACTGCCACAAGACGCTCCCCCGTGGCAGACCACTCACACACACACAAACACACATACCTAAATGCACACGTGCAAACACCTGACATCAACAATGCCCAGGCACGCAGCCATTGTGCCGTGCACTCTCACGTGCACTCTGTTCTGGTGCAAAATCGCCTACAGTCCAACACGACTACTACTACGACTACATTGTGTGTGTGTGTGTGTGTGTGTGTGTGTGTGTGTGTGTGTCTGTCCGTGTGTAGTGAGCTGGAGTGAGGAGCTCTCCTCCACCTGTCCCCTCCCTACTCACCTCTGATCCCTCGCTGGTGAGCTGGCAGTTGCCGTGGCAGCCACAGAGTCCTATGTGGTGGTCATGATGGAGGAGACGGTGGAAAGAGAGAGAGAGAGAGAGAGAGAGAGAGAGAGAGAGAGAGACGTGGCTCCACTTGACTCTGTCTACGCCACTCCACCTCAGCTGCTCTCCTCTCTTCTGTCCTTTCCCTGCGTTGTCCCCTCACCTCTCCTCTTCCACTCTTCCTCTTCTCATGCACAAACACACACACACACACACACACACACACACCCTGAAATCCACTGGTCCTCCGCCGGAAAGAATTAGGAAAGATGCCTCAGAAGCAAAAGAAAAACAGACGGCGTCCACTCCACGTCCTCCACTCTACACGCACACAGGCGCGCACGCACGCATGCCTGCTGCTGCTGAATGCATATGCACGCGCGGCGGATGCGACCGCTCCTCCTCCTGTTCAGCGTGCTGGCTCCGGGATGCGACGGGGGAGACGGCGGAGGAGGAGGAGGAGGAGGGGGGGTCTGCAGCCCGGCGGGGGAGCTCCGATGCAGCTGTGCCAAACACGGAGAACACGCAGGAACATGTGAGAGGGGGGGGAGAGAGAGAGAGAGAGCGAGATAGACAGAGACAGAGAGAGAGAGAGAGAGAGCACGTTAGGGGAGAGAGTGAGAGAGAGTAAGGAAGGAGAGAGAGAGAGAGAGAGAGAGAGAGAGAGAGAGAGAGAGAGAGAGAGAGAGAGAGAGAGAGAGAGAGAGGAGAGAGAGAGAGAGAGAGAGAGAGAGAGAGAGAGAGAGAGAGAGAGAGAGAGAGAGAGAGAGAGAGAGAGATGTGGGAAGGGTATCTGTAATGTGTGTCAGAGAGAAAACTCATTTGTATTCAAAGCCTGTTTTCCCTCACCCCCCCACCCCCACTCCTCTCTCCATCTCTCCATCCATCCATCTACCTCTCCTCTCTTCCCACGCTCTCCCCCTCGCACCCTCCCCCCCTCTGGGAGACAGTAGGTGGGTCCACCCTGCTCCCCCAGTGATAGGTGTGTGTGTGTGAGATGGAGGCGGTCTAGTCGTCTGGTTATCGATCAGCTGGAGATGAGGTTCTACTACAGGGAGGTTTGGTTCGTATGGCCTGGCGTCTCTGGAGAGATGTGGGCCAGAGCCGCTGGAGCATGGCAACGTACAGACTGACGTGCTCAGGCTGAACCTGGCTGTGATCGGAACCAAATGCATACAATGTCCGACCAAATCTCTTACCAAGATGTTTTAGAGATCATTTTTGATATGTTCCTGACACTCACATACTGTACATACATACATACGTTCTCCACACCTCATGCGACATGACCCAGCGTTATTAAAGACTACTTTATGTGAATTTATCTGCACCGTTCAGCAGCTTGCCATCAGGGAGTCAGATATGCTGACAGGTAAACTCAATGCCTCCCTGCATTTTCAGCTTATTTTGTTACGTTTCAACAATGACCTCGATCAGATGTGTTTAATGAATCAGGGAGGTCAAACTCTGACGTTAGCTGGCGTCTCTTAGCTTGCTGGTGCCCCGCGCCCCAGCCTTCATGAATATAGCATTAGTTCAGAGGCGCTAACATGCAGCTAGCCTCTTGCCCGCCCACCACCTGACCTATATTGGATTGGATTGGAATCAGTGTATAGTGAAGAATCATATCTAGCTTTTGTAGCTTTTTATAAGCATTATTATTATATATTTATATTTGTTTTATTACCTGTTTATTAGTTATATTCTGTAGTACTAGAGTAGAATAAGACTTTGCCTATAACTATACAATAATAATGGCCGAATGTGCAATGCTTCTCTTGTGCAAATAGAGTACGGGCTAAGATCTAAATCAATATCATTCAATGATCAATATTTGGATGTTTGGTGGAGTGTAAGAGACGACACTTGACTTCATGAATGACATCCTCTTCTTACAGGCATTAGGGGCTATAAACATTAGAATACTGTGAGATGTGGTGGAGATGCTAATCAAATGAGCTCTGTGTTAACCTTACCCAGCATCCGTCATCGCTCTACCGAGGAGGGGGAGAACGCAAACAGACAGGAAAGCGCAAAGATTAATGAAGTCGTGGATTTGGAGGAATGTCGTGTACCGTCAAGCCCCCCCCACCCTCCCCTCCACACCTAGCTGAGGCCCCGCCCCCTCCTCCTCCTCCTCCCCGCGTGGGATGGAGGCCCCCGGTGGGACTGTCAGGGTTGTGGATGAGATATGGCGCCGGTGTGCTGGATATGAGGAATATATGTGCGTTATCAGCCCATTACTGTTTATGGGACATTGGCTTTCAGTCCCATGGGCCTACTCTCCCCTCCTGGCTCTCTCTCTCTCTCTCTCTCTCTCATTTATATCTACCCACTACCCCCCTCTCCATGCCCCCTTCAGGTCCCTCACCCACCATTATTTTCTCTCCACCCCTCTTCATCTCATATCTTACCACCACCCTTCATTTCACCCCCTCCCCCTCTCTCCCTCTGTCCCTCTCCCTCCCCAAACCCCTATCTCCACCCCCCTCTTTTTCTCCCTCCACTTCTCTCCATCCCCCCCTCTCTCTCCATCCCCCTCTCTCCATCTATCCAACAATCCCTCACCCTCCATCTCTCTCCATCCCCCTCTCTCTCTCTCTCACTCCATCCCCCTCTCCCTATCCATCCAACCATCCCCTCTCTCTCCATCCACCCATCTCTCTCTCCATCCCACTCCCTCTCTAACCATCCACCCCTCTCTCTTTATCTCTCCATCCCCCCTATCTATCCATCCACCCCTCTCTCCCTCCATCCATCCCTCGCCCTCCATCTATCTCTCCATCCCCCTCTCTCTCTCTCTCTCTCTCTCTCTCTTTCTCACTCCATCCCCCCTCTCTCTCTCACTCCATCCCCCTCTCTCTATCCATACATCCACCCCCCCCCTCTCTCTCTCTCTCTCTCTCTCTCCATCCCCCTCTCTCTATCCATCCATCCATCCCCCCCCTCTCTCTCTCTCTCTCCATCCCCCTCTCTCTATCCATCCATCCCCCTCTCTCCATCCCCCTCTCTCTCCATTCCCCTCTCTCTCTCTCTCCATCCCCCTCTCTCCATTCCCCTCTCTCTCTTTCCATCCCCCTCTCTCTCCATCCATCCATCCCCCTCTCTCTATCTATCCATCCATCCCCCCCTCTACCCCCCATTCCTCTCTCTCTCTCTCTCTCCATCCCCCTCTCTCTGCGTCCACCCTTCTCTCCCTCAATCTCTCTCTCCATCCAACTCTCTCTCTAACCATCCATCCCTCTCGCCCTCTCTCTCTATCCATCTACCTCTCTCTCCCTCCATCTCTCTCTCTATCCATCTACCTCTCTCTCCCTCCATCTCTCTCTCTATCCATCTACCTCTCTCTCCCTCCATCTCTCTCTCTATCCATCTACCTCTCTCTCCCTCCATCTCTCTCTATCCATCTACCTCTCTCCCTCCATCCCTCTCTCCCTCCATCTCACTCTCCATCCCCCTCTCTCTCCCTCCATCTCTCTCTCCCTCCATCTCTCTCTCTCCATTATAGCGCCAGATTAAACAGCCGACCTGATCATCGTACGGAGAGCATATTATTGGAAAGATAGATCAATAAAGACAGGAGAGAGAGAGAGAGAGGTTTGAGAAATATATGGACAGTGAGAGAAGATGAATATATGGAAAAGAGGACAGGGAAATCGTGCTATTTGGGGGGGGTCTGCAGTATGTACAACAACGACCTTGCATTCAAGCAGCAAACATGCATACATGCATTCGGTGCATTCAGATATGCAGGGGACGGGGCGCAGGAACACAGTACACACACACACTGCCACATGCATGCACATTGTGCATCCATTCATACATACTCACAGGCCGGTTAGTGAGTACAGAGCCGTTAACGCACGGCCACACCCTGACTGTGTCGCTACTTTACGACACATCATCAAATACATTATTTAAAGGATCAATTTGATGTCGGCTTTGCCCCCCTTCGATTGGGCGCTCATGCATATGGGGGGGGTGATGAGCTTGCAGAGTTTAGTTCAGCTCCGTGCACGAGACAACACGGTAGTCAATATTAATATTAACACACACACACACACACACACACACACACACACACACACACACACACACACACACACACACACACCCCTCTCTCTCTCTCTCGGTGTGCCTGGAGCCCCAGCTGTGGTCTACTGGGGTTGGTCGTTAATCAGCCGGAGAACAAAGAACTAGCCTACATTCCACTACTAAAAACAGTACAATGGAAATACTACATTACTTCTACATACCTTCATAGTGGAATGTATGTATATGATGTATATTATGTATATCATGATTATAAACGACTTACTACCTTGGCATTCTACTACTTCAAATAATACCATGAAAATACTACATTACTGCTCATACATTCCGCTGCTACAAATATTAACATGAAAACCCCTATTTTGTGGAGGACGACAGTTAGCCAAATCTTTCACGTCGCACCTCTAAATGTCTCCCATTTCACATGCTAGTATGATGATTAAGATGATGATATGACAATGATGAAGATGATGATGATATGACATTGTATATGTTTATGTTTTCCATGTTAGGACATCTTGACCTGTATCATATCCATCCACACTGGTGCACGAATGTTAAAACGAGAATGGTATGTGCAAGGGATAGTCTGATGTTAAAAACAACAACAGCTATAACCATGGGTTTCAGAGCACACCCAACAACATGCCATCACAGCGGTGGGTATTATTCATATTATAAAGATACGACTTGTTTCCCCCATTCCCTCTCTGCTCTGTTCTATCATTTTATTACTTCTTCTGGCAACAAGACACCAGGAAAATACCAGCGTGAGGTCCCAAGTGTCACGAGGGGTCAAGGGGGCGGGGCCTACAGCAGGTGCCTCGTCCACGTGAATGATTGGAAAATAAATTCCGTCTGTGTCTCCAATTAGATTTTATCAGCCGTTGGCCATCACTCCCCGGGCTCGGGGAAACGGCGCATGTTATTGCGAACACACCAGCTGGGTCCCGGCCGCCATGCACAATCTGTCGGTGACGAGCCGAGGGATGGGATTGGGAGGGGATGGTGGAGTGGAGCTGATTGTAAATGGCTGGTGATGACACCGCATTGAGATGCAAGTGACAGGTAGTAAACCTGCACGGAAGGAAAATTAATTCCGTTGGTGTCCAAATCCGTCCGGGCGACAAAGCGCTGCATCATTAGGCCGGGTAGGCTTACCTACCTTCACACAAGGGCACGTTGTTCGATTCCAGCTGGAGGACACGGTGGTCACACACACACACACACACGCCGTGTGGCCGGGCGTCGTCGTCGTGCCGCTAAACCAATCAGTGAAGCGATCCATCAACTCACTTCTTCACAAATGCAGTTTGCACGACTCATTTATAATGTTAATCGTGTGATCCGACTCTGAAATCGGATCACACACACTGACCTCCACGCAGACCGCGGGTGTTCCGCGGTCCTCCAATGATGACACACTTTCCGGTGGGTTCTCAACCCCCCAACACTCGTGTGTGTCCCTAATAAGCCGTGGTGGTTATAAGCATAACTTAACCCCATTGAATGAACTGATGAATTGACATGTACAATATGGCATGTGTTCTTGAAGGATTCGACGACCACTCTTAACAAACAGTTGCTTGCACTTGTGCGTCCCTGCGGCTCTCGGTCACTCCCACTCCACACTCCGCCGAGGAGGGTCTGAACGAACTGAGCTTTCTAAAAACCTCCAGTCGAGTCAAGAAACTGATTTAAATGCGTCCAGATACTAGGTAGTATATAGACAGCAAAGATTCAAAAAACGGAAGTTTAGGTGGACTTTTGGAAAAGTTGATCGTTGTAGGATAAAGGTAAGTGGCGGTTTTATTGAGCGCAAACGGTCCTTGTATCAACTTTATGACAGCGATGTACGTCCGATCACATTTCCATTCACGTTATCAGATAGACTCAGCACCCCATGAACAGACAATAATGAAAGAAACATTGGTACTATTTGTAATTCATCATAACACCTGATGACGCAACAGCTCAATCCCCAAATCCGGCACACTACATTTTGAGTTACAATAACATATAATAATAAATCAAGCAATAGCCATATATGTATGTGTGTACAGATGTGTATGTATGTATGAGTGTGTATGCGTGTGTGGGGTGTGTGTGTGTGTGTATATATGTATATGTTCAGAGGCTATGTATGGTATGTATGCTATGGCTGTCTGTCTGTTTTATGTGGTGGGTGGGTGTGTGTGTATATGTATATGTACAGAGGCTATGTATGTTTATGTATGTATGTATGCTATGGCTGGCTGTCTGTTTTATGTGGTGTGCAGTACATGTGGGTCACATACGTAGTCCTAATGCTTGTTTAAAACCAAGCCAACGCTTGTATTGAAAGCGGATGTCTCTCTCAATCCAGTGTTCCTCCATACCTTTCAAACACATCCCGGTCTGTTTACGCTCCCCCAACAAGGGGCCCTTTGTCGGCGGCAGCGTCCTGGTTAATCAGCCCTCAGACGGTCCCCTTGATTTCAATACATGTGGATGTGCTTCTCGAGACCAAGGACCAAGTGTGTTCCTCCCCATCCTCATCCTCATCCGGTTAGCGCTCTCTAGTCTACGCCGTGTGAAATTCACTGAGATTCTCTGGTCTGTAGCAGCGCCATATAGTCGCTAGCACACATGGCAGTTTAGCCCTGCGGCAAAGTGGCTGGCGGCGCTGTACATGTGACATGTACAATGTCAGATTCATATTTTAATGAGGAACTTACATACAAATGTGAATAATGTGTGTGGCGCTATATACAAGCTACAATTGATCAGTTTATCTTTGGAGGATGACGGCACCTTCTGGAAGATGTGTGTGTATATATATATATATATATATATATATATATATATATATATATACATATATATAGTGTGTGTGTGTCTATGAATGCACCATAAAGAGAAATACAGGGAATCTTCAAGCATGTCGAGCACATGACAGCCTAATTAGCAGATCCAAAATGGCGCCGGGAGAGGAAGCAACTCATTATATAGAACACAGATGAGCAGGGAGGAGGAGGAGGAGGAGGAAGATGAGGAGGGAATGGAAGATGAGAAGGATTAGGAAGAAGCAGAAGAAGGATAAAAAGGAAGGTGGAGATGGAGGGTTGAAGGAAGGCCCCTTTTAAAGCACTCCTTCCTGCCTCCGGATCTGAGCCACGGACCCCCCGTGGAGCGGAGCCCCGTAACACACACACAGTTCAAAGGTGTGTGTGTGTGTGTGTGTGTGTGTCAGCCTGTAAAGGCCTCATGCTGTGCTGCCAGGGCCCCTGATGGCAGAGTGTAGCAGAGGTGATGAAGTCAAAGTGTGTTTGTGTACGTAAGGTAGTGCGTGTTCCATCCATCCATCCATCCATCCATCGCCAAACCGGCTATGAGCGTGGTGACTTGTGTATGAGGGAGGTGATTGGGCCATTCCACTCATACTCCAGACCCGGACCCCAGCTGTGTTAGATAGAAGATATGTATTTGCCGTTTGTAACCAGTACATTGGAATGCTTGCTCCCCATTCCCTCCCGCAGTTTACATCTCCAAAAACAATATCATAAGAATAATATATGCAATAAAACAAAAAAATGAACAAAATAACTCATTGGAGGAGTTAGGTCTGCCCTTTCCCGTCTGCCTCTTTTTCCTCAATCCTTTTGAAATTCAAAAGGACAGTAGACCTACAACAATTAGCTTGTGTGTGTTTTTTCGGCAGATGGCCGCCCTGACCAACCCCCCCAACCCCCCCCCCCCCCACTGAGTGTTGCTCTGTGTGTCCCTTCAGTGGGAGATGTGACGTGTGTGTGTGTGTGTGTGTGTGTGTGTGTGTGTGTGTGCGCGTGTGTGTGTGTGAACCGAGGTTTCCGGAGACAGAGCTGATTTGACTTGGATCCCTCATTATCACGTTCCCTCATCGCCTGCCCTGACGTGTCGCTCTGCCGTGCGAAACTGCTTCTTCACACAACCGTATCCCACATCATTCTTCTTCTCTAGTTAAAATCTCCATTTAGGAGTTTCACACGTTCAGCCTGTTGGTGTGGATCATGTGACCTGGAGCAGCTTGCAGTGTGCGTGCGTGTGTGTGTGTGTGCGTGTGCGTGCGTGTTCATAAAAAGTCTGCAGAAGATCATCATCTCCTACCTCGTGAGTTCAACAGACGTATTCAAACCCTGAAGCTGTGATCTCACGATGAAGCTGAAGCTCATGATCTCACACATTGTGGTCACATGACCCAGATATCAGATATAGAGTAGTAGGGTATAGGCCTTCCTTTAGTATAGTCACCAATGACAGAGATCAACATTAATCTCTCTCTCGCGCTCAAACCATTTATCACAACATCAATGACCACATGACCTCGTCAATGATGTCATCGATGACCTCACCCCTGAGGGTGAATGTGACAGAGGGCAGAGGGAACCCCATTGTCTTGCTTGAAAGTGTTATCGAAACAAGATGGACGTTTCTGATGCTTTAGTTAAAGATCCAGTGTAATGATGGAGGAGATAAAAAGCTAAAGTGTGTGTGTGTGTGTGTGTGTGTGTGTGTGTGTGTGTGTGTGTGTGTGTGTGTGTGTGTGTGTGTGTGTGTGTGTGTGTGTGTGTGTGTGTGTGTGTGTGTGTGTGTGTGTGTGTGTGTGTGTGTGTGTGTGTGTGTGTGTGTGTGTGTGTGTGTGTGTGTGTGAGGATCTCTGGGAAAGCAAGCGAGTATCAGCACTGTAAAAGTCAATCTTGGTTGTTTTTTTTTAAGCTAAACTAATTGCTTCTCTATTACTGTACTGGACTGTCAAAACGCTCTCCTGTGCACCGTTTAAAATAGACGATGATGAAAAGGATGCGCCATCTCTGTAAAGAGGGTTTTATGAGGCCTGGCGTCAGTGAAGACCGTTAGTCTGAGCCCACACTGATTCACACTCTACACCACTGCTCCTATAACAAGGGGCAGTGGTCTTGTCCAGACAGTCTCAACACCGTTCATGACCTTCAGAAACCTAGCTGCTTTCACGCGGGCCTGTCATAGGCGTCCTCATGGGGGAAGCTATGACCCCCCCCCCCCTGGCCGCCTCATGCTTCCCTCATTCATATTCCCTTCCATATCCTCTCCTCTCCTCTCGCTCGCTCGCCTCGTCCATTCTCTCCCCCTCCCCGTCTCCTCTCGCTCTGCTCCTCCACTCCACCTCCACCTCCTCCTCCTCCTCGACTCCACCTTTTCTCTCATCTTCCTTTTCCCTTTATCCCCCCTCCTCCTCCTCCTCCTCCTCCTCTCCCTCCTCCTCTCATAGCCCCTCTACTCCTGTCTACCCCTCTCCTCTCCGACTTCCTCCCCTTTTCCCTCCCCTCTGCTATCTTCTTCCACACCTCTTTCACCCCTCCTCCTCTCCCCATTCCCTCTTTTCTCCTCTTTCTCTCCCTCCTCCAGAGGAGCAGAGCGATATAAAGAGGTGGAGAGGGAGGCTGTGTGATCCACTCTGATGTGATGTGAATACAGAAGAGAAGGGAAAAAAGAACCCAGAGATTCAGTCGCCTCAGGAAGCTGCAAGCAGGAAGCTGCTCAAGATACAAGATATTTGTATTGTATTTAACTCAAGTACATTGGAAAGCTTACTCCCCATTCCCTCCTGCAGTTTACATCTCCAAAACAATCCCATACAAATTCAAATAAAAATAATATATACAACAAAAACTCTGATGGTGTGTTTGTTGGTGTTGGTTAGTTGGTCTGGTTTGGTAAGGCAGTTTCAAATTTATGGAAGCAATAAAGTATCCTCTTATGCTTGGTGGTTAGGTTGTGTGTGTGTGTTTGGTGTTGTGTGTATGGAAAAAAGGAGTGTTGCGTTTGGCATGGGTTGAAAAACAGCTGACTGTGTGGTTGAAAGGTCAAACCGCTATTTTAAAACACCTTGTTGTATATATTTTTGTTTTATGTATCTGGTGTGTGTGTGTGTGTGTGTGTGTGTGTGTGTGTGTGTGTGTGTGTGTGTGTGTGTGTGTGTGTGTGTGTGTGTGTGTGTGTGTGTGTGTGTGTGTGTGTGTGTGTGTGTGTGTGTGTGTGTGTGTGTGTGTGTGTGTAGGACATACTGCCAAGATGTCCAGCTATTATAAATAGCTGAGGAGAGTCTGAGGAGATGGGGATGGGTTAACTGCCTGACTGGGATGAAGTGTGATGGAGAGAGAGAGAGAGAGAGGGAGATGGGACTGAGAGAGCCTGCAGAATGTGAAGAAGCATGTGGTGTACCAACTTGTTCCCACGCAGCTGCATGTCATACACACGTACAACAACAACACACACACATGAGACACACATGCTGTAAAAACACACATGGGCATGCTTGGGAATATAGTTTCAGCACACACACACACACACACACACAAGCACACACAAATGTGACTGACATTCTGGACATGTTGTGAAGTGCTGCTCAACAAGTGAAAGGACACATGGACACTTTCTCTCTCTGGAAC
>CM051012.1:20290743-20308243 GCA_027704905.1 Muraenolepis orangiensis | reverse complement strand
CTAGCTAGCTGTTAGAAATTCCGGCCGGATGCATTTTTTAGGTTCGAAAAAGAGGAGGTCTGGTCACCATATGTTAGGGGACAGTTGAGAACTGTTCCTCAAAGTTCCACTGATATCTCAGGTAAACATCTTCTGAGTCTCCTATGTTTGTGACGTTGTTTTGTGTCATGTCACGTTGCAGTCCTGGGGATGGTGGCGGTGCAGGTGGAGATAGACCCCAAGACGGGCGCCACCGTCATCCGATCCGTGGCGCCCGTGTCCGCCGCCGCCGCCACCGCCACGGCAACCACGGCAACCACGGTGTTCGACGACGGCCGCAAGAGCGTGCACGCCATCGGCGGGGGCGGGGCTCAGCCCTCGGCGGAGGAGCTGGAGCGGATCCTGAGCGCCATCGACGGCGTGGGCATGAGCGTGCTGCTGGACGATGTCGTGTGTGAAACCCCGCTGCAGACGGACGGAGGGCGCAACGGGGATTCCCAATCGGCCGCAGAGTCCGTCAACGCAGAATGGAGAACGGGCTCCCCCGGCAGAGCCCGGGCGGGGGAAGAGGTGGTGGGCGTCGCCGTCACCACCCGCGGCCCGGCGGAACCGAGGAGGGCGGTCGGTCGGCCGGAGGTCACGGAGGAGATGGTGGAGGCGGAGGCGAACTACGAGACCCCGGTGACCCTGACCTTCCTGGGCTACGCCGACTCCGACCAGCCGGAGGGCGTGGCTCTGGGCCGCGACGACCACGGAGGAGTGCTCACCGTGGAGCGCGTCGTCATCCATGCAGACGATGGCGATGGCGAGGAGGAGGAGGTTCTAGAACCCTCCACGCCGGGGCCAGAGAAGAAGACGGACAACGGGGGCCCTGCCGGGCCGATTGAGGCCCCTGCGGACCCGGTCGGGTCGTTCCAGGAGATCCAGCTGGATGGGGGCGTGACGCGGCTCCAGGCCCATGGAGAGGAGGCCAAGGAGGGGCCCTGTGAGCCGGCCGAGGTTGAGGGGAAGAAGCACGCGGACGAGTCCTCTCAACCCAAGGCCTGTCAATGCTGCTCTGTTATGTAGAAGGAGGGGTGGAAAGACAGACAGAAAGAAAGAAAGCACTTCTGCCTCCTTTGCAGTATGTGTGTGTGAGAGAGAGAGAGAGAGAGAGAGAGAGAGAGAGAGAGAGAGAGAGAGAGAGAGAGAGAGAGAGAGAGAGAGAGAGAGAGAGAGAGAGAGAGAGAGAGAGAGAGAGAGAGAGAGAGAGAGAGAGAGAGAGAGAGAGAGAGAGAGAGAGAGAGAGAGAGAGAGAGAGAGAGAGAGAGAGAGAGAGAGAGACTTTGCCACATAGCATGAATGTAATATGCTGTTTTGTATACTGATTAATCTTAGACAGGAAAAACACACCGCTGCCTTTTACGTTCTCTTTGTAACAATACATGACAAAAACATTACATACATGATCATTCAATTCACTAACGGGAAATTTGTGTTTTGGGGTTTTCTGTTGTGTATTAAATATGTACAGCTAAACAATGCCTTTACAGTGACCACTAAGGACATCAAACCAAGACGAAGAGATGAGAAATTGTTCCTGCAATTGTGTTTTGTTAATTTCATCCAACGTGCTGAACAGATACAACCACGATTTTAAACCGCCTTGCCAAGCAAAGAGACCACTGTTGTTTTTAGGAACTCGGACTGAACTACCGCTGTGAAGTATTAATGTGATCCACGCCCGCCCCCTGCTGTAAAAAGGTAGAACTACAACGACCAGTATTCGCATTCAGTTCTTTAGCCAAGAGAGTTAATATCTTGAACGAGCTCACATGGACTAAGGGAGAAAGGAATAATTGAATTAATTACGGTACAAATATACTGTGTAGCCTATGTTATTTCCATATGATATTCTGCATTTAATGAATGGATTACAATTTGCAAGCATCTTACATCACTAATTAAATCAACCTTTTAACAAGAATTACAATATTGAAATGTGACTCATGTTTTCTTTTGTTCTTATTCAACCAGTATTCAAAAACGTGACTATGGGCCTAGCTGCGTAAGAAATAATGTGATATATTTAGATGTATTGTGTTCAACAAGGTGACAACTGGAATGTATGAATGTATGAAAAATAATTTGCTCTTTTGTTTAATTAAATTTTGTCCATTGGCCTGAGATTACGGTCACATCTGAAACCTGTCTGACTTGTATAAAATATGTTCTATTTCCAACAAATACTACATTACTATAAAAGTAATACGTTATCGCCATATTATTATTATTATTATTATCTTCCACCAACTGCTCTAACTGCTACTGCTACTTAACCAACCGACCAATCCCAGGGCCAGCTGACAGGAAGCAGGTGTGTGAGTCCTACAGGTGTTAAGCAGGGTCATAAGCCCAGAGGCTCACATCCGCGTGTCTCTGGTGGGGGTGGTGTGTGAAGGGGGTCACCGGCCGGCAGGACAGCACGCTCAACAGGTGGGTCCTTTCATACTAGTAGCATTACTGGGTTCTGAGTCTCTCTCTCTCTCTCTCTCTCTCTCTCTCTCTCTCTCTCTCTCTCTCTCTCTCTCTCTCTCTCTCTCTCTCTCTCTCTCTCTCTCTCTCTCTCTCTCTCTCTCTGTCTCTGTCTCTGTCTCTCTCTCTCTCAGTAATTAGTAACGACTGGGTTCTGATTCACTCTATCTTGATGTCTCTCTCTGTTTATATACACCTATTCTGTGTCTGTTCCTTTTGAAATGGGTGTTACTTACTGGTCATACAAAGTATAGATGATAAGTATGTTTTTCTCAGATTATCCAAATGTATATGCATTTCTGCTAAACAAGGTGTTGATTTACAGATAAACAGTAATCACTACTAATCACTAATCCAACTCCCTCGAAACTCAGATGCTTGGAGGAATAGGACAATGAAGGAAAGCCAAATGCAAAATGCTTTAAAATCAAAGTTAAAGCAAAACCCAAATAATAATAATCATAATGAAAATAATAATAACAATAATACAGTCCTTGAGTAAAAGCAGTCAAACCACTTTCCACCCCTGCATGTGAATAGAGTTTTCAGTCCATTGGTGAGTTCATTAGTAGATCCAGTGTGTGTTTACAGCACTGCTGGAGCACCTAGACCCCTCACACTTCTGAGCCTGTCCATAATCGAGAGAGATGTCCCTCCAGCTAGGTGGGATTACACAGCTAAGCTCATTACTTTGTATTAATACCTCCTGCCCCAATAGGGTGCTGCTGTGCAGAATCCCACACCCTGCCTACGAATCCATAAATGCAGGCAGGTGTGGAACAGACGTGTGAATCTGTGTGAATATAGACGGAGACTCTATATCACACAGACTCTCCAGCCGGGAGCATCACTTCTTATTAAAACCTTAATCTCTTTTTGAATGTCAAACCAATCTATGGTTGATGATAGTTAGTGTGTTTGATTTCCAGCAGAAAGCGCTTGGCTTTGAACCCAAATGACAGCAGGCGACGAGTAGGCATGCTTGAGCAAGATGGGCCCTCTAGCTGCTGCTGGATGACACAAATATTCACTGGGTGTCACTTTGGATAAAAGCCTAAACTAAAATAAACTGGCTAGAGTAAATAGTGGAATGTAATGGATAAGGGATCTCCAGTGGATACTCTGATTTGACTGGATGGTATAATGTGACGACACGGGCAAGATACAAGATACTTTTTACAAGATACTATAAGATATTTTTATTGGCCATTTGTAACAGGTACATAGGAATGCTTACTCCCCATTCCCTCCCACAGTATTCCTCTACAAAACAACACCATAAGAATACAAATAATTATGCAATAAAAATAAACAAAAAAAGAGCAGCAAAGTGACAATGTGTTGAATGTTGTTGTTTTTTACAAAAATCTTTAAAAGCATTTAAAGTGCCAGTAGTGCACCAGCATCATGAACATAGTGCAGTAACTGTGATGAGTCCAGAAAGTCCAGCAAAGTATGTAAGTGTAATGTTAATGACAATGTTATGATAGTGGCAGCACTCCTAGCAGTCCAGTAGGCGCACAGCCTGTGGATAAAAACTATCCTTAAACCTGGTAGAACTTGTACGGATGCTGCGCAACCGGCGACCAGACAGGTAGGGGGGAGAAGTGATGGTGCCCAGGGTGGTTGCAGTCCTTTATGATGGACATGGCTGTACATCTATGTAATGACATCATTAGCAACAAGGTCACCTGTAGCTCTCCGGTGGCGTGACGGCAGCGACAGCAGGAAGCCGATTAGCAGACGGGCCCTCAGCGGTACGGACCCAAGTAGGACGGAACACCTTCCCCATAAAGACAGCAAACAAAGAGAGAGAGAAGCTGCAAGCTGCAACACAGCAAAAGGAATAAGAACTAGACGGCACATTTACATGAACATACAAGAGTACATTGGAAAATCACAACCCTTATCGCATCCCGAAAGCCAGAGCGATCGAAAGTGTCACCGTGAAAAGGTACAAAATGTATTAAATGTATAAAAGTATTTTTCTGCTGGAAAGTAAGGCTTTTCACCAAAAAAACTGCTGCTACATAACCAGAGAACAACAGCTTGAACAAAAGTCTGACTTCTGCTGGCGAGCAAAGTGACTGGTTGAAAAACCTGCAAATTTAATCGACATTTTTAATCACATACAATTGTACACACACAGTGAAATGAGTTTCTCTGCATTAAACCAATCCGAGTATCAGAAGCAGTGGGCAGCTTTTTTATATACAGCGCCCGGGGAGCAGTGTAGGGGTCTGGTGCCTTGCTCAAGGGCACCTCAGCAGTGCCCAGGTGTTACGGGGACTTGAACCGGTGACCTTTCGGTCCCAAAAGACTAAGCTATCCTACCCCCCAAATTATTCCTTTAAGTGTGTTCGGTTACAGAACATATAATGAAACCATGCTAGACAGAAGGCCTCTTCAGCACTGCGTCAGCTTGTACTCATATAAACATTGAGTCTCCACGAGGGACGGCAACTGGCAGCAACGTTCAGAATGGTAACCGTGCTGTTGTGTTCTCCTGACCAGGGCAGGAGCACCCTGAGACTGAACCCAGTGTCGGGATCAACCGTAACCATGGCAACGGAGGCAGATTCTCCGAGCAACCCCGTGAGCCCCGTGTCCCTGGACGACCACGGCCTGTGGATGACGCTGGACCTCCTCCGCCCTGACCCTCCGCCCCGTTCGACCTCGGGCGCCCCTTGCGCCGTGGATGACGAGCCTGTGGACGATGTCTTCCTGCCTCCTTCTCCTCCACAGTGCGCCGCCCCACCACCGGGAGGAGCCACGCCGGCGGCTAAAACCCCTGTCCATGATGGAGGTGTGAGCTGTGCGTTTGGAGGGACGGGCGAGGTCACGGAGGCTGAGGGAAATCCTCCCGGCTTAGGGCTGCACCCTGCTGAGAGACAGACGGAGGCTGAACACAGCGAGGCGGCTGGGGTGGACGAGGTGACGGGGAGCGAGAGACAGCAGGATCCGAAGCGGGATCCGGAGGAACCAGAGGAGCCGGAAAGCATGGAAACTCAAACCCGTCGTGAAGAGGAGGACTCTAACGCATCGCAGGGAATGGAGTGCATGATCACCGCGGGTGGCAACGGAACCCTGTTGCAAACTAGCGGCAATGCATCAGAGGAACCGCACAGTCCTGACACGGCGGGAAATAGATCAGAGGACCCTGAAGAGGGCTCTGGGAGCCGTTCATGTCGGACGGGGGAAAAAATCTCCACGATGAGGGATTCAGATGAGGAATGCAAGGTATCAAACTCACCCCCTTCAGACCTCGAGTACGGTCAAGAGGAAGATGACAACGGTGACGTGTTGCACTCAGGGCAGGCGAAAGAAGTCGTCAAGAAGCTGACTCAATCTACTGGGGATTGTGAGGACACCGGTTCTGTCGCTGCTCACACACACTCACACAACAGCAGCAATGCGGGGATTGCCGGGCACAATTGCCTGGCTTCAAATGTAACCGATTTGATTAGCATTGTGACCGCTCAGGACGAGAAACATCTTCCAGAACGACACCTAGTCGACATCCTCATGGAGGTACCGGATGTCCTGGTAGCAGAGGTCACCCGTGAGGTCGAAGACCGCATCGACATTCGGCCGCTGGACTACGGCACTACGGCGAAGGACCGGCGGGTCAGGAGGGAGAGTGCCTCGAGCGACACCCTACCCTCCTTTCCCACAAACCTCGCCGTACAATCCTTCATTGACGGACTAACTGAGCATCTGCTCCGGTCGCCTGAACCTGAGGGTGGAGAGGCCCAGTTGGATGGGAGCGGGGCGATATCCTCGGTGATCCAGCAGGGGGAGCTGTTGCTTCAGCGGCTGCAGTGGGTGCAGGACAGACAGGACACACAGGAGCCCCCCTCCACGCGGCAGCCTGCCGGGGTCTCAGTCAATCAGACTTCTAGTGAAGGGGAGGAGTGGGAGGTGGCGAGAGGTGTACTGTGGAATGAGGGGGAGAATTTGCGGGCAGAGTGCGAGGGTGGGGCTGTTGAAGAGGAAGCAAAGGTGGAGCATAGATCTAACCTGGTGGAAGAGGATGGACAGAGAGAGGGCCAGGCGAAGAGTAAAAGGAGAGAAGAGAGTGACAATGAAGAGGTGACTTCAGCATTGTCGGTGGATCCCACCGCGGGGATCCGCCCCCAGCATAGGGTCCCCGGATTAGAGGATATCAAGGACGATGATCAGCGTGACCACGGCGGCCTTTCGGCCGACTTCCCCCCGATCTACAACCAGGAGCAGTCCACCATCACCGTCGTGCCCTCCACAGCCGAGACCTTCGTGGCGGAGATCAGGGAGATCGACCAACACCTACAGAAAGCACGGCTGCTGTTTAAACTCACAGATAACCCTGATGTTCTGGAGATACCTTTCAAAACCCCCATCCTCCTCAAGTGGCCACAGGGCGAAGAGACCGGCACGGCCCAGAGCCTTGCCTTGCAGTTCTCAGAGCAGAAGATGCATAAAGAGACCAGGCAGGAGCACCAGAGGGAGCTGGCACAGGTCAACCAGGGTGCCGAGTTTCACAAGGAGGCCACCCGGCAGCTGAAGGAGACCAAGAGGCTGTTTGAGGGGGATGGCCAGGGCTCCACTAAAGGGGTGGTCAGGCTCAGCAGAACCCCCATCACAGATCCCGTTTACCCCTCCATGCTGGAGCGCACGCGCAGCCTGGAGGGGCTGTCTCCGTGGAGCGAAGCAGTCTGCAGGACCGAGTCCCTCAGGGTGCCCAGGCCTGTTGGCACCGAGAGGGGGAGGAGATGGGAGAGGTGCATATCCAGGAGCCCAGTAGCAGGGACAAGCTCCTACCCCACATGGGACCAGCATCTGCGCCATCACCGGAGCATGGTCTCCCTGAACGTGGACGCCCCAGCGTCCAATCAGGGCAGCTGGAACAAGACTCATGGACCAGAGGCCTTTCTGGCGGAGAACCCTTTTTTCAAGCTGCGCCCAGTGCTGTCCTGCCAGCCAGAGGTCCAGAAGGACATCCAGGAGGCCAGGGAGCGAGACGAGGAACTGCGCAGACAGAGGTGCACTCTGTACGGAGAGAGCAGAGAGCCCCAGGAGGAGGAACACTCAACAGCAGCCGCACACGGTGCAGCAGGTGAGCCGACACACTGGTAGAGAGCACAGCACACTACAATACACTACTGCCCACTACAATACACTACTGCATACTACAATACACTACTGCACACTACAATACACTACTGCACACTACAATACACTACTGCATACTACAATACACTACTGCACACTACAATACACTACTGCACACTACAATACACTACTGCATACTACAATACACTACTGCACACTACAATACACTACTGCACACTACAATACACTACTGCATACTACAATACACTACTGCACACTACAATACACTACTGCACACTACAATACACTACTGCATACTACAATACACTACTGCACACTACAATACACTACAATACACTACTGCACACTACAATACACTACAATACACTACTGCACACTACTGCACACTACAATACACTACTGCATACTACAATACACTACTGCACACTACAATACACTACTGCACACTACAATACACTACTGCATACTACAATACACTACTGCACACTACAATACACTACTGCACACTACAATACACTACTTCATACTACAATACACTACTTCATACTACAATACACTACTGCACACTACAATACACTACTGCACACTACAATACACTACTGCACACTATAATACACTACTGCACACTACAATACACTACTGCATACTACAATGCACTACTCATACTACAATACACTACTGCATACTACAATACACTACTACACATTACAATAAACCACTGCACACTACTGCACACTACAATACACTACAATACACTACTGCACATTACAATACACTACTGCACACTGACATACACTACTGCACACTACAATACACTACTGCACACTACAATACACTACTGCACACTATAATACACTACTGCACACTACAATACACTACTGCACACTACAATACACTACTGCACACTACAATACACTACTGCATACTACAATACACTACTACACATTACAATACACTACTGCACATACTACAATACACTACTGCACATACAATACACTACTACACACTACAATACACTACTGCACACTACTTCATACTACAATACACTACTGCACATTACAATACACTACTGCACACTACAATACACTACTGCACATTACAATACACCACTGCACACTACTGCACATTATAATACACTACTGCACACTGAAATAAACTACTGAATACCACAATATATCAACTGCACACTACAATACACTACTGCATACAACAATACACTACTGCACACTACTGCACATTTCAATACACTACTGGACACTACAATACATTAATGCACACTGATATTCAACACATATTTACATGTACATATATGTAAATAATCACTCACTTGTCATAATCACTCACACACAGTCACTTTGCTGTTTTTTTTTTGGTTTATTTTTATTGTATATATTATTTTTATTTGTATGGTATTGTTTTGGAGATGGGGGGAGGGAATGGGGAGTAAGCATTCCAATGTACCTGTTATAATTGGCCAATCAAATATCTTGTATCTTGTATACACTACTACATACTACAATACACTACTGCACACTACAATGCACTACTGCACACTAATGCACATCACAGTGCACTTCTACACATTACAATACACAACTAGACACTGGTAGAGTGCACACTAAACTACTGTACACTACATTACACTACTGCACACCACAATACAACTGCACACTGCAATACAACGACTACACACTACAATATACTATACTGCACACTACATTACACTACTACACAATGCCATGGTCCCCAGAGCAAGGGGTTCACCAGACATAGGAGGGGACTTTGGGCGATTTCGAACAATACTCCCATTCATACGGTAGAGGTGCACATGTGCATGCATGCCTTGTGACTGCATGGCAGGAAGTGGCCTGTGTCATCTGCCTCGTCATCTGGTCACGTCATGGTTGTATAACGGTCCTTTGAAAGCTGTCCAAGTGAAATCTGTGTCTCTGTGCTGTTCCTCAGATGCTAGGCAGCAGTCCAGGGGGAAATTGGACCGGATTTGGCCACCGCCCCCTAGGCCAGACGAGCAGAGTTCTGGCCAGACACAGGTAACATGTCGGGTGTTGTTACTGTAACCATGGTTTCCCTCTAGTTTCAGGTTTGCATGTGTGTATGTGTGTGTATATGTGTGTGTGCTTGTGTGCGTGTATGTGTGTGTGTGTGCCTGTGTGCCTGTGTGTATGTGTGTGTGTGTGTGTGTAACTCAAAGGGAACAAGTCATCTCCTGTCTAGAACAAAGTGATTTAGTAAATGTCTCTGTGTTTCGAGCTTCAGGAGATAGCAAGAGGCATTTATGGGATCAAGGCAAGGCGAGTCAATTATAGGAATAAAACTGCGTTTACCCAACAACCACCCCGGACCCATCGCTCTTCGTCATTCTCACAGAATAATTATATATATTATATTATGTGAAACTTCAATTGACGAACAGTGGGGGTTCAAGTTAGCAAATCTCAAACGCAAAAAAAAAAAAAAGATTATATATATCAATCATCAGCTGGTTTCTGCTCCTGTCTCCACAGGGGTCCGGCGCTCCCAGACCGGGAGGTCATGTGACCGGGTTGTGGCAGCGCTGGGAGGCGGCCACCAGCCCCGGTCCAAACACAGACCGATCATAATAATTTACCACATGACCTATGCCCCCTGAAAAGGGCCATGAAACCCCTCGTGGCAGCCCATCAATGTGGATGACCCCATATCTGAAACATATGAAACATATGAAATAGCGCATTTCGTAATGTGGAATTGTGTTTTCTTTAACTCCTTAGGCCTCAACTCTGCTTTTTAACTGTATCCTATAGATCATATTCAAACAGGCTTTGCATTAATTGTATATTTATAAATGCATAATTACTACTTTAAAGTTCGAATTGGCATGCGAGTAAAGAAATATAAAATAATATTTTTCTCTTTTCTTTAATGGTGTGTAAAATCTACACACCGTTTAGTCAGATGATGTGTTTATTCCCACAATGCACTTCTTTCATATCGTGACCCAACCTCATCATACCATTACCATCAAACCATCACCCTGACAACTAACCAATCCCCAAACGAAAACGATCCTTAATCAAATTAATACATTTGACCATCTCTGATGCGTCATGGGATTCATCTGCCAAAAGTCAGTATAGTTGCACAGGTATCGGTACAGGTCCTGGATGGGTGAGGCTCTAAGCTCTATTCATGAAACTGATCAGGAGAGGACAGCATGTTGCTGAAGGCAGGTCAACAACATCAACAGCCAACTGTTTGCCAATACATATCTTGTATCTTGTTTGTATCAAAGTAATCCATCATCCAGTGATGAATATTTGTTGTTTATCGTTTGCTCCCTAAGTCGTACATTAAAACAACAAATTAATTCAGGGTCATCTCGGAACGAACAAGCAACCCTCCGACTTTCCCTTGTCGGGTGCAGACAGTCAGTAGCTAACCATGTGGGGTCAACAACAACAGAGAGCTTACCCAGGCTAAACACCATATGTCCGGCTGCACCCCTCGGCCGGGGGAGCTGCCTCTTTACTCTCTAATCCGCCGAGCTGCCGAGATGCTTTTGCCAAGCCCCCCCCATCACCTCCACAATCAGACACCTGGCTCACACACCCGTGAAAAGGGGCTTTTGAAATGCCTCAAACAGGACAGCCTTACATTCCAAAACAAGCATATTATGGTGTGTACTGTCTGGACGTGCGCACACACACACACACGCACACACACACACACACGCACACACACACACACACACGCACACACACACATACGCCCACATGTGCGTACACACAGGATATCTTTGTGAGTTTGTCAATCAGCAGCTGAATTCTTCATTCAGAGCGGTGTTTACTGGTGCCAGATGCCTCTTGGGCCGGCGGAAGCCACTGCTCTCTCCCCCGTCAGTATAGCAGATGTAATTCCACCTCATGGACAGCAGAGAGCGCCACTGCCTATATAACCAGCAACCTCTCCCTGATGTGGAGGACTGCGTTGGGTTTGTTTTGACATGGTATTGTTATGTCACCGTGTGCACAGCTCATTTTCTATACGTATTCAACATCAAGGAACTCCAACCACATGAGAATATGTAAAGCACATCTATTCCTTAGATAGTCTTTTAAACGGGGAATAGGCCGCAATTCTAAAATTTTAATATAGAAATATAGATGCCTTTAATATCGGCTCTACTTCTCTTCAACATGTGTCTTGGCATAAGTACCTTACGACTATGGTTGTGTATTAAAAAAAGCTGATATTTGCCCCAGAACACCACTGATTGGTTCCTTCAGCCAACGATATCACTGGCTTGGCACTGCTTCCGGCCAAATCAGAAACGTCACACTTGCATAACCTGTGTGGTTTAATTTCAAGAGTGTATGTATGTATTCATGCATCTCTGATGCACAGTGTCACACTGGTTATGTCACACGGCTAGAAGCATAACTCACAGGGGGGGGGTGGGGTGGTGGGGGGGGGGGGGGGTGTCGGTGGTGGGGGTTGGGGCAGAAGGGGGGGGGGGGGGGGGGTGGGTACGAAGAGACATAACATGTTACATAACGCACACTCGGATGACTCACGTTGATAAGTCGCTCTTCCAGAAGCATATAGGATTGTTATCCTGGACAGGTTTTCAACAGGGGGTGGGGGCTGGGGGTGTGTGGGGGTTGGGGGGGGGGTGGGGGTGGGGGGGGTGTCGGTACTCCCAGAGACATCTATCTGTGTTCTGCAGACGTTTCGGCGTTGGTTCATCTGATCCCAGCGCTGTGACTCAGGCGCTGACTGGGGTAGACATAAACATGATGTGATTTTGGTGTTGCTGAATACCGGGTGCTTCCTGGTACAGGAAATGAAAACAAATAGACCTGGACGGAAACAATATCCATGAGCTGATTTCATAAGCACGCTGTTTTCACAGGATCACGCTGCTCGTTACCCTGGGGAATGACATCAGTCACTCAGCCAGGGGGTTGGGGGGGGGGAGGGGGGGATATGGTTTGATACATTGGTGTTTGTGCATGTGTACGTGTGTGTGTGTGTGTGTGTGTGTGTGTGTGTGTGTGTGTGTGTGTGTGTGTGTGTGTGTGTGTGTGTGTGTGTGTGTGTGTGTGTGTGTGTGTGATCATGATTTGCCGGGTCATCTCTCCACGGCGGATATTACGGAATGTTCCGGAGCTTCTTGGAAACACAAACTGAGCAGGGCCTGTGAAGGACACAACAAGTCCAAGCACAACAACGGCATATGGACTACAGGAGAGCAAAGTCGGAGCAGGATAGAACTAGACTAGAGGCCAGTTAGACTCCCAGACGAATAATGCTTCTGGGTTCAAAACCACCAATGTCTGCAGTCCACCTGTCCTGGCATCCGAGAGCAAGATTCCGCCTTACCCATACCTGCTTTCTCAATGACGTGTATCTGAGTTCACTGTAAGTCACTTTTGGATAAAAAGCTAAATGACTAAATAGTAACTAGTGAACACAGTGTCAAAACCCATCCAGGCTGAGGTTTGTACCTGTAACAGACCTCACCTCAATCACCTCTCCGATTGTTATTGTAAGCCGATGACTCAATCTCTCTCTCTGGCGGCTTATCAGCCATCGTCTTGGAGGCTCATTGAATATCATCAGACACTGAGGTGACTGAGTGACGAGCAGCTATCAGGAAACTCTCGGGACGAGTTCCGGAGAACTCATTTGCATTTCAAATCAAAATGAGAAACAAA
Organism: Muraenolepis orangiensis; assembly: GCA_027704905.1. Taxonomy (NCBI): domain Eukaryota; kingdom Metazoa; phylum Chordata; class Actinopteri; order Gadiformes; family Muraenolepididae; genus Muraenolepis; species Muraenolepis orangiensis. The sequence goes on along the minus strand of CM051012.1, from coordinate 20,294,921 downwards.
ATCAAATGAAGCCAGCCCAAGGTGCGTGATCCTAACCACATGTAGTCAGTCCCAAAAGCACGAGGCAACGCAGGCTTTTAAACTGGAGGGTTGCGGGTTCCGTACTGGATAAAGTGTCAGGGGTTCCTTTAGCAACAAGCCCACCCCGGCCAAACCGCTGCAGACTATCTTGTTGATCTTCGCCCCTTGCGTGCTCGCTGGTCGACATAAACCACGGGTGTGTCCAGGGTGTCTGGCGAGCTGTCAGTCTAGCTGGTGAAGTGCTACACGGATCCAGTTGATTTAGCTCAAAACTAGATAACTTTGTGAGGACAATGGACCTCACAAGCCACAGGGATTGCATGAATTCATCCATTGTCCTCAGCCCACCACGTCCTTTGCCCTGCCACCCTATGCCCTCGCTCTACCCATCTCTGCCTCTGTGCTCTCGCTACCGCGTTGGTTCTCGCTTGCATTGTCTGAAACACAGGGAGGTCAATTGTTCAGTTGAGGGACGCGACCCTGACAGAGTCAACAATGATATAATGTAGTCATGATAGGATAACGACTCTCTCTCTCTCTCTCTCTCTCTCTCTCTCTCTCTCTCTCTCTCTCTCTCTCTCTCTCGGATGTTGAGAATTATGTACTTATACTATCAGGCTCCTATTAATTCCATAACTATGCAACAGGAGACATCCAATCAAAAGCCGGTTATTGTCTATGTGTGACATGGTGGTGTTGTTTTAATAGAGAGTAGCTTGGGAATCCGTCCTGCAGTGGAGGTGTGGACGCCATCTCGGGTTAAGCTCTCCACAGTTCCACTCTATTTTGGGACCAGACGAAGCCGTATATTTCGACTCATGAAACATTCTTCCAGTTCAGAGGATTGAAAAATGTTATGAAGCAGTAGTGGGAGTGAAGGAAGCTGAAGGAAAGAACAGATCTCTAAGGGAGGCTATCGCGACCCTGAGAGAGAGAGAGAGAGAGAGAGAGAGAGAGAGAGAGAGAGAGAGAGAGAGAGAGAGAGAGAGAGAGAGAGAGAGAGAGAGAGAGAGAGAGAGAGAGAGAGAGAGAGAGAGAGAGAGAGAGAGAGAGACCAGCGAAGAACATGTCTCTCTCTGGGTCTCTCTCTGACAGAGACAACGAATGACTCGTTGTCTCTGTCAGAGAGAGACCCAGAGAGAGAGAGACATGTTCTCGGGGACAGAGTGCACACTGTTCCCCCCCAGGTTGGGGACACATGTAGGTTATGTCAGTCAACATGGCAGCAGGTCATGTCAACATGGAAGAGTATCCATCACAAATAATCATCGTCTTCAGCCTCCTTAGTTTATCAACCACAATAGGTCTACTGCACTTTACTGCATTGTGCTATACTGTACTATTGTCTAGTTTGGTCTACTTAGTATAGGAACTATACCATATACACTTTTATGGACTAACCTATACTGTTATACAATACTGTACTCTACTTCTTCCTTGCTTTACTTATCATGAACAAAAATGTATAAAAAGCTTCAAACTTTAAAAAAAATGATTAGTAAAGTAAGAAAGAAGTTGAGTATTGAGAGTATTGTATAACAATAGAGTATTGTATAACAGTATAGGTTAGTAAGTTAGTTAGGTTAGATAAAAAAAATTACAAAATGTACAGCAAAACAGAACAGGCCACAACACAACACTTCTAGAACTTCTAGAACCAAGATGATTCCGAGGGGAATAAGGCCCATTGTTGCGAAAATGTTAGATGGTGTTGTAGCATTAAGAATGCTATACCGCCCCAGCCCTCCTACAGCTGCTCTTTGGCCTGCGTGTTTCTGTTTAAACCAGTTTGTAGCTGTACAACTTTTTTTTTTGGAGCCGTTCCAATCTGATTATGCTTTGAGAGTTCTCAGCCCCACTTGTAAGAAGTTTGTGTGGTTGCTGGAGCACTGGGTCTGAGGCGCCCAACACGGCAGAGACCAGGGAGGCCCCGGGGGGGGGGGGGTTGGGGGGGGGGGGTTGGGGTTGGGTTTATGGGCCGGGCAGCAGCTTGGGACAGGGGAGGCTCAGACCACCCAAACGCGCGTCGTCTTGGCTACCCAATCAAAAGTTGATTGTAAAAAAGAAAATACAGTTTGTAACTTCTGATTGGGTGGGCAGCCCACAGCCCGTCTCCAAAGTCGCCCGCTGTCCACTCCCTAACTTCTCGTCTTGTTCGGGCACAAACACACAGAGCTCTGAAGCCTCTGGTTCCTGTCCAATTGAATGCAGATGTTGACATGAACGGACTCATCTGGCAGTCATATTGTGTACATTGTTTTTGTACAGGCGGTCGGTCATTTAGGGTTAGACTCTGCGCCTCGCCCATAGACAGCTGTGGGAAACTCGGGATCGGACAGTAACCACTAAAGACGGTTTAGTCCCTGCCCTGAATCCTCAAGGAGGCAGACCATGAAATTAAATTAAAACCAGTAAAACGGCTCCTTTGGGCTCCTCCCGATACAGAATGATGATGAGTACAAGGGTTTATTGTAAGGTTTGTAGTTGTTACCACTAAACATACCCTATGGAGCATACCACATGACATGTGTGTATGCTTAGAGAGAGAGAGATAGAGAGAGAGAGAGAGAGAGAGAGAGAGAGAGAGAGAGAGAGAGAGAGAGAGAGAGAGAGAGACCACGTGTTGGGCAGCGTCTCGTAGTAAAAAAGGACAAACCACGTCAGAAGATTCCATTTTAGGTCTTGCTCTGTGAATATCAATAGGATGCACACTTATTGGAAACACGACCCACTTAAGTTCCAATTAAGACGCACAGCTTTTTGCGTCTTCTCTTCTCTAACCTCTGGGCTACCTATACGGCCAAGATGGCCACCTATCATTTCTACCAGCGCACCCTAATACATAGCAGGCTGAAAGCACAGTGTGTGCCTGCATGGTGGTTGAACCAGTACCAATACCAGGACACTGTGTCACTGTCAGCAGGGTAAAGTAGGCCAGTTATATCTGGGCTGGCCGCTGATTATGCATGGGTTATGCAACGCTCCAGCTTGTTTTACATAACCACCAGCAGCACTGCTCTCTCTCTCTCTCTCTCTCTCTCTCCGTCTCTCTCCATCTCTCTCCGTCTCTCTCTCTCTCTCTCTCCGTCTCTCTCTCTCTCTCTCTCTCTCTCTCTCTCTCTCTCTCTCTCTCTCTCTCTCTCTCTCTCTCTCTCTCTCTCTCTCTCTCTCTCTCTCTCTCTCTCTCTCTCTCACTCCCCTTCTCTATCTCTCACTCCCCCTCTTTCTGTTGCTCTCCCTCTCTGCATTCTGCATTCTCTCTCTTGCTCTAACATCCCTGTCTCTCTCTAGCCTTCCCAAACCCACTGCCTTTAACCTTCACATCTTCAAACCGATTAAAATTGAACGATGCGTTGAACAAGCTGACTATCATGTCTGAAAACCGCTTCAAAGGTATAAACTGTAGGGGAAAACCATTTAAAACTCAATTGTTTTGTCTGTCTATCTATGTCCATCTTATGTCCACCTGCATATCCTTCATCTTCACCTTTGTCCGGCTGAATTGTTGCATGCATGCATCAGAGGAACAGACAGACAGACAGACAGACTGTCAACATATACTGTGTTGTTTTTCTTCAGAGCGTAGCCAGCATGTTCCCATCAACAAGATGATGTAGGTCAACAACAAGAGGTCTCCCCACGGCACTGTGGCACATGGTCACTGATGTAATTTCACACCGGGGACGGGAAGTCGCGCAGCGGCAGAGACCAACGCACTTTAAACAAAACACGCCTGACCGTTCCTCGGTTCATCCACTTGCTTCCCACTTGCTGTTGTTTACTTTCTTGTTGCCCTGACGAAACACTCCATCCTCCACCTCTCTAATTAGCTTCATGAGCATCCTCCCCCCCTACGCCCCCCCCCCCCCCATCCTCCCCCCCCCAGCACCACCACCGGCATTGGTTGCTTTGGCAACGGAGCAACGTACTTTGATCAAGGAGGAGGCCAAAAATAGCAGCATGAGGACAGAGGCTCTTGGCTCACAAAGGTCCGGATAAGTTTTCCTAAGCCAGCAGCGGCTTATTGCGGGACAGTGTCAACACACTGTCTTGCGTTGGCGCTGCATCAGCGTGGTGGTGTGTATTGTGTTGTTGGAGACAAAGTGATTGGGAGTTTCGTGGGGGGAGGGGGGGTGGGGCTGAGGGCTGGCTTGCGT
>CM051012.1:20160743-20288243 GCA_027704905.1 Muraenolepis orangiensis | reverse complement strand
CTTTCGACCTCTTTCCTGTCGTGACTAACTGTGTCAGCAGAGCGACCCTTCACAGCTGACAACCTGGGAGAGACCAGTACTGCTGAGGACCTGGGTAAAACAAGGCCAGCTGAGGACCTGGGAGAGACCAGTACTTCTGAGGACCTTGGAAAGACCAGGCCAGCTGAGGACCTGGGAAAGACCAGGCAAGCTGAGGACCTTGGAGAGACCAGTACAGCTGAGGACCTGGGAGAGACCAGTACAGGTGAGGACCTGGGTGAGACCAGCACAGGTGAGGACCTGGGAGATACCAGTAGAGGTGAGGATCTGGGGACGCGGCAGGCTGAGGACCTAGGAAAGACCAGGCCAGCTGAGGACCTGGGAAAAACCAGGCCAGCTGAGGACCTGGGAGAGACATGAGGTCTTTAAAATGTGACCTAGCCTGACGTCTATGTACAGTAGACTATGAACTGTATGCCTCTCACATGTGCAGACACACACACACACACACCCACACACACACACACATGCTACATGGTGTTTGGACAGCTCTGGTCTCGATAACTCAGACACACACAGCAGGAGGCCGTAGAAGCCTTCCCTGATGACCCTCCCCTACACGTATTATACATGTTATATGGCATCACACACAATAACACACTATACACACAATAAGACAAGACAATAACATACACTAGTCACACTATAACACAATAAATAATAGCCTTAACATGCACAATAGCATACATTACACTCACAATAAACACAATAAGACACAACACACTACCGTACACTACACTACACTACACGCAAGCACACACACACACACCACACACAACAATAACACAATACCCTGGTATATATGTATCAGGTTACAGTGTTACTTTTGCGTGTGTAGTCGTAACATACATTACACAAAACACACACACGATAAGACACATTGGCCAGATGTTGTTATCCTCATGACCCAATCCGAGGAGGGCGTGTTGAGTCAGTCTAACAGGTTTCCTTGTAGAAAACAGAGACAGTACATAATCGTGTGTGTGCGCGCGCGTGTGTGTGTGTGTCTAACTGTGTGTGTGTGTGTGTGTGTGTGTGTGTGTGTGTGTGTGTGTGTGTGTGTGTGTGTGTGTGTGTGTGTGTGTGTGTCATAGATACAGGTTGCCTCCTGGGGGAGAAGCAAAGCATGTATCCATGTTGAACATCTCCTCAGCAAGGAACACAGCTCAAGGGTCACTGTTGGGCCATAACATAATGAGTTCTGAATCCTTTCTGTGAATATTCCTCTCTGTTCATCCTCGGTCTTATTCTCGGAAACAAGGTGTCTCTTCTCAGAGGGATTACCCAACATCACATTGAGTCATCGTGTCAGCCACACCCTCCTCCCCGTTACGCAAAAGGGCCCTGGGCAGGGGGAGGGGCTTAGGAGGAGGGCTGGAGCCTCTGAGTGGGAGGGGCTTCGCCGGAGGGGGGAGGGGCCTCTCCTAACTAACCGGCGGGTTCGTTGGGTACATGGTAAATTCTTGACATGCTTTGCATATGAAGGCCTTACCTGGTGACTTTGACCTGTGGTGGGAGTTGAGCTGATAACCTTCCATCCCTTTGAAGATATCACAACAGATACGACAACTGTGGTGCTGTGGGATGCATGACAGATTGATATATTTATAGATTTTAGATCTATTGATGGTTATTGATTATGATGTATTAGTTTAGTATTCACTCATTGGTTCTCAGAACAGTTGTGTGTACAATGTGCATAAGGTTGTGAGATGTAACTTAGCTAACTTTAACTTAATTTTAGTTTCCTACATGAATCTTCATCTGGAATGGGAAATATTTGTACTGCATTAAGTCGTAGTACAAGATGTTTTATTGGCCATTTGCAACAAGTACAATGGAATGCTTACTCCCCATTTTCTCCCGCGGTATTAACTTTTAACAAGATAGTGACGGATGATATTTACATGTTTTGAATTGTGCAAAAACATTTCAAAGCATTTAAAGCAAAAAGTAGTGCAGCAGCATCACGAATACAGTGCAACACAGTGCAGTAACTGTAATAAGTCCAGAAAGTCCAACAAGGTATGGTAGTATAATGTTAATGACAAGTGTAGAATATAATACCCTAAAATAAATGTCTAATTCTGTAAGCCAAAAAGCCATCAGTGAGAGAGGCTGGGTCGGCTTCTCTCTGAACCCTCCTTGATCTTTAACCACGTTATGTGCTGTGTTTTGCAACCTGATTATGTATTTCAGATATTATAAACGTTACGCAACAGCGGCTCGGAAGAAACCAGGGCGAGAGAGAGAGAGAGAGAGAGAGAGAGAGAGAGAGAGAGAGAGAGAGAGAGAGAGAGAGAGAGAGAGAGAGAGAGAGAGAGAGAGAGAGAGAGAGAGAGAGAGAGAGAGAGAGAGAGAGAGAGCTAAATTACTTAATTGTTATGAGATTTCTTGCCTGTGGTATAAGCGGGTCAGCTGAGGATGCGGCTGGCGAGTGGAGAGTCATGTGAAAGCTGATAGGATGTCTCTCCTTCGCGGGGGTAGGTGGGTGGGTGGGGAGGGGGGGGAGGGTAGGCCTCCCCCCCACCACCAACACCCCCCCCCCCCCCCACCACCACCACCACCCCCAGCAGCGAACACAAAACAACACAACAACGCCGCCGTGGTTCAAGTGAGGATAATGCGACGTCCTTGGCTGAACTTTACGCGTTACAGAATAGAGGGGCTGAGTCCAAGTGGAGCACAGAGACACGCGGGCGGGCGGGCGGGGTGGTGACACAGCGCTGTGTGTGTGTGTGTGTGTGTGTGTGTGTGTGTGTGTGTGTGTGTGTGTGTGTGTGTGTGTGTGTGCGTGTGCGTGTGTGTTATGAAGTAACGCTGCGCGGATCTGCGCTCATAGATAGATCACGGCGTTCAGTGGAGCACACACAGTGAGACGACGAGACGTGGAGAGAGGAGACTAGAGAGAGAGAGAGAGGGGAGACTATTAGAGAGAGGAGACTATTAGAGAGAGAGGAGAGTGGGACCATAGCGGGACAACAGAAGAAGAAGAAGCAGACGCCACTCAACAACATACATACAACAACATACTACTACTATTGGAGGACTTATTGGGGGAAGACACGCACGCGTGTTTCTTTATTATCACGAGGTGAACTTCTTTCTTTATTATTTCTTATTTTCTTTTTCCGTAGGTTACGTTTATTTATTATTTATTTTAAAGCCGTGGGTATTATTCTGACTTATATATGCGTATAGCCGGACTTGTCTGAAAGTCACTTTCGAATCGTTTTGAATTGATTTAAAATCTTGCCGCAATGATCAGTCCGTAGCACAATATTCATATGCTGTATATTCCTTATTTTTTATTGATCGTTTATTGATATAGACTAGTCTACGTTAAATATTGGTTGATATATATTGAAAGGGTGGTGGATATTTTAACATGTTGGACTATCACAGTCATAAAAGTTGGACATTCAAAAGCAGACGGATAATAAAAATCAGGCATCGATCTCAGTCTTTTAGAACATTTAATCAGTTAAATAATAAGTAGGACCTTTAAAATAAATATCTAAACATGGGTCGAGAGAATACAAACTATTGTTTGAGTTCATTTCATATTGAAAAGTTATTTATGTCGTAGTCCTATACTATACTTATATCATATACTTATATAATTTCCATCTATTATGTCATTTTTAGTCGCTTCTGTTTTTTTTACATCACGACAGGATGCAGGTTGTTTGAACATCCGCCTCCGATGCCTGTTGCTTCTGTTACGAGATCTTGCGCGGTGCTTGTGCAATGGCTGGTTTATTGAGAGATATAATGTGGTTGCGTCATACTATTGCATAACCGCTAAATCCCCTTCTGTCTTTTCTTCTTTCGGTCACTAGGTAGCACTGTTTCCGCACTCTATGACTGACAGCGGGACGTTGAATTACAATTTGACGCTGAAATAACGAACTAAATCAATATTTGAATGAGTGTTCCTGTCGTGATGTTTGACGAGTCAGAGCCGATGAGGAGGTCACAGGAGGGAGGAGTCCTGCAGACCATGGACTCCTCTGGCGGGGTGTCGCCTTCTTCAAGCGGAGGAGAAGTAGGAGGAGGAAGAGGAGGTGGCACATCCCTGTCCTTCACAAACGAGGCGGTCTCCCTCCTGACGTCCAGCAGCCTGCTGGCCCACTCCCTGCTGGGCCGCTCCCCTGCCGTCAAGCGCAAGGCGAGCCCCTCCTCCTCCCCCTCCAACGCCGCGCTGCGCCGCAAGCGCGAGTTCATCCCCGTGGACCAGAAAGACGACGGCTACTGGGACAAGCGGCGCAAGAACAACGAGGCGGCCAAGCGCTCGCGGGAGAAGCGGCGCGTCAACGACATGGTGCTGGAGAACCGCGTGCTGGCGCTGCTGGAGGAGAACGGCCGGCTCCGTGCCGAGCTGCTGGCGCTCAAGTTTCGCTTCGGCCTGGTCAAAGACCCCTCCAACGGCCCCATGCTGCCCCTCGCCCCGCAGAGACCCAGCCCCCACTACTACCTCCCCAGGGCGGACGGTGGTCTCTCAGGAACGCCCCCGGTCTCACACCCCCACCACCACAGCCAGACCCTGCGAGCGATCCGGGACCCCCCACCAGGGGGCCACCTGTCGGAGGACTCCGGGTTCTCCACCCCGGGGGGCTCCAGCGTGGGGAGCCCCGTGTTCTTCGAGGACCGGCTGAGCGACGCCGGTAAGCTGTCCCCGCGCGGCGGCGGCACGGAGGACCTGGGCTACGAGCCGAGCCGCTCTCCCTCGGCCGCCCAGGGTCCCAGGACCCTCACCGTCACCCCGACACTGCACCGACCCTTCTCCCCCGCAGACTCCATGAGGACCCTCCCCCACAAGCTGCGCTTCAAGGTCCTGGGCAGCGGGGAGGCTAGCGACGGGGGGATGGGAGACATTGCCAGAAGCAGCCCGGCGCTCGCCGCTGCGTGTATGGCGAAGGGTTCCGGAGTGAGGGGCTCATGGGCACAGCAGCCTGAGACAGAGGATGGAGCCGTGAGGGAGAGGCAAACCCCACCGGGCGGGCCCTCCTTGGGGGGGGACTACCAGAACGAGAACAGCGTCCTGCGCTCCCAGCTCACGTCCCTGAGCGAGGAGGTGGCCCAACTCAAGAAGCTCTTCACACAGCAGCTCATGGCCAAAGTCCCCTGAGACCTGAAAGCAACAAACCCAAAGACTATATTGGTTGGTCCACATCAGTTGTACTGGTATGCCCTAGTCTATACTAAAATAGACCATGTACATCTGTATGTAGAAAACCATACTTTATGGACAAAAAGACTCCTGTTTGTCAGTTTGGTTTTTAAAAAGTGTATTGTGCTGTGTACTCTGTGCTGTATGTTCTCTAAAATGGTGTCAGGATTGGATTAATCCTTCACTAATCCTTCAACCGTCACTGAACTACGGAGTCTTAACCTCAAAATGTTTCAAATCAATGTTTCCTTTTCCACACCGACTCACACAGAGATAACCGTTTGCGCACACAGCTTTCTATAATGCTCTCATTCCTAACCCAATGTCACTGGATCCCTCTGAGTAGATGGAGGACCTGTGGGGTCCATCAGATTCTATGACGACTAGGATTTCTAAAGGGCCCCCACAGGTTCAAATAAGACTAATAATACACAATACAATATTTATCATTGGGGAATTTCGCTCTGGGCTTGATGCGAACATTTTTTTTATATTAATCATTCTGGATCTTTTTAATCTTTATGGTTGGCAGTGGGGACGCTACCATCAAGATACTTTATCTTTATCAGATCCATGTGGGGCCAGCCATATATAGATTTAGAATAAGCCTGAACAATGGTCATCTCTTCCACTGCCTCTCCTCTAGGCTACAGCACAACGTTTACATGTAGCATCATCTAGCATCTAGACACTTTCATCAAGTGACCTGATTCACTCCACTCACAACTCTGATGTCATCCATGCCATCCACCTGTACACCTGTCTCACCTGGTCCCGGAGACAAAACCTTGGGGTTTATTCAACAGTGCTATATCAATCAAATGCATTATTTATTAAAACTGCCCACCAGAGGATCGCCAAACCACAGAAGGAGCAAGCCCTGCTCTCCACTTCAATACACTGGTATAGCACTCATCAAATGTTCTGGCAAACTGCGGTACTACAGCAGTAAGTTGATATGGACAGACACTGGTATTGTTGTAATTAATAGTGCCCATTACACACACACACACATTCACACAGTGTGGTAGTGGATTGTTCTGGTTCTGTGTGAGGACATTCTCAGGTCAGATGTCCAGAGGGAAATTTTTTGTCAGAAGTAGTTATATTAACCGTACCGAGCGGAGAAGATGAATCTGTCTCGTGAAGATCTGTGCACAAAGTTTATTTTGTACCTTTAATTAAACATTTCACAACATTTAGGATTGCAAGGTGGTCTTTTCTTTTTCAAGTTGAGGAATGTCTTGATTTTGTAGAGAGAGACAGAGACAGAGAGAGACGGACAGACAGACAGGTAGATCATAGGTAGATCATTATCATATTAAATCAGAGGTTATTGTAGCAGTTAGAGTGGAATTCAGCTCAGTAACATAAACTTAGCTCGTCCTCGAGCTCTGTTGGTGACGCACACGAGTCTAAAACGACCATGAATTTAATTTAATTTCTTAACCAAAAGGGGGCAGCAACGGCCACATTTTGGCAGCTCGATCGGTCGCGTCTCGTTTCCATAATAGTTTGCGTTTCAACAAAAATGAATCATTCAAGCCTGAAATATTTCTAAGTGTCGTAGTTTGGGCGTCTCTGGGGGTGTATGTGTGTGAGTGAGAGATCGCAGCGTGCCATGTGCTGTGCTGTGCGCGTGGCGGACCGGTGCGCAATAGACGCTTTGAGGGCGCACGTGCTATACACGGCACCACAGACGTCATCAGCTCTGTAAAAATAATATTTTCTTTTATTCATTCATTGATTCAGCTCAGCGTGTGCATTGCGTGCATCCTAGTCAAACCCCCAGCACGAGGTTCAATTCAACCCCAACATGCCACCCACGTGCGGTATCAAAAGGCCCTTCAATTAGGTTGTTTTTTTTTATGAATGAAGGCATGAAACAGAAATACACTTCTTGGTTTAAAGAGAGTCAGGGCTTTGATTGGCAAGTACTGAGGGTGCAGCAAAGGGGTGTAAAAATAGTTACACTTGCTGATTTCCGCAGCTATCTCCCGCGCACCATCCTCGTACGCACCCCAACAAAAACTGCACATCCGCCACAACACCAACACCCCCCCCCCCTCTCTCTCTCTCTCTCTCTCTCTCTCTCTCTCTCTCTCTCTCTCTCTCTCTCTCTCTCTCTCTCTCTCTCTCTCTCTCTCTTTCCCCCACATTTTGCCCCTTCTTTGCACCCCCCCCTTTCGGTAAGAGGATAAAGCCTGTTGCTAGGCAGGCAGTGCGACAGTAACCATGGGAACACTCACAGACCTAGCTAGAAGGGGGAAACGATTGGGTGGTGAGGACGGGGTGTATTAGGGGGTGGGGGGGGGAGGGGGCTTGAGGTTCACGGCCAGTGTCTCGCGCAGCGGGTTGGGTTGGGTTGGAACAAAGAGCGTCAGAAATAGGAATCTAGAGTTAGAATCCATTTTTGGCTAATCTGGCTGATCAGGGTGTTAGCAGTAAGTTGTTCATAAATGTGATGGGTGATTAATGAATTAATCTTCTGATCAAAGTTGATCGAGGCGGTTCATTCAAAGAGAATAACATGGATGGTATGTGTTCTTATGAGTCGATACATATGATCACTCACACACATCAGAGTTACGTGTGAATGATTAGTGACTCGGGGATGCTAATGAAGGTTAGATTGCCATCTCAAGCAAGCATTCTAAATATAGCCTAATTAAAACTGTGTGTGTGTGTGTGTGTGTCTGTATGTGTGTGTGAAAGTGAGAGAGCAGGAGAGAGAGAGGAGAGGAAGGGTGTATAAACCTATAATTAAACACATACATCGCAAGCACATGCGACCTCCTGGCATGTGTAAACTATATGTCTCCATCCATCACGTTAGTTCAGTCATCATGATGAATATTCTTACTTACATGTTGCGTCATACCACTACCACTAAAGACACCGCTTCTCAAAGTAGCCACAGTATGTATTCCTGTTCCAGAGGTTGCACGTTTGGGCAGTAACCCCACCTCACACTATCCCGGCAATCCTTCAGCCAACCAAGCAGTCTCTGGACGCCACACCGCTGTCAGCTGGACGGGAAGTTGGCAAGGCCCGGCTGGAACTGGCACTGGGACCAGGGTGGCACTCCGAGACGCCGCCGCCTGGCACAAGAGGCTGCCATGTGGCGTGATCGCAGGCTGTCGTCTGTCACGACAGAGACAGAGACTTCATGTTCTCCGCGAGAAGGTGACTAACAGGGCGATATGGGGCTTCCTGCAGGCTGGCGGCCATCCAGGTACAAGAGGGCTCACATGCTGCACGCCATCTTGCATTGGTGGGTGAAGCCTGGAATTCAAGCGTTGCCATTGGTTACTTGTTGTTTAATCAATGGACACGTGACAACAAACGTGAAACCTTGCTTTCCACCAGACACTGACCCCTGACCCTAGTCATCTCTTACTTGATACCTAAACTAACCATCTGTTACCTAAAACCTAACCTTAACCATCTCTAACCTAATACGTAATACCTTTGCCGCATCTAACTAATACCAAAATAACCTTCATACAAAACATATATACAAATATGTAAAACAATATATATTAATATAATAGTTTAGAATAATATAAATATCATATACATGTGTTCAAGCTGAACACATGTCGGATTACTTCGATGCGTTGATGATGCGTTGATGAAGTATGTAGGTCAGTAAGTAAGTAAAGGTTATTTATGAAGCGGCTTTCGAAACAAGAGTAACAAGGTGCTGTAAAATGAAAACACTGACAAGAAAATAGAATTAAATGTTATATCAAAAAAATATATTTAGGGTCAAAGGCATTATAAAACACACATAACCCACATTATAAAACAAAATGCTTACAAAACAAGTATGTTTTCAACATCTATAACCATCAACAACCCCGGTCCCTCAGACTTTCATACCATACACACAAACACACACACTCTCACACACACACACACACACACACACACACACACACACACACGCACACGCACGCACGCACACACACACACACACACACACACACACACACACACACACACACACACACACACACACACACACACACACACACACACACTCACACACACACACGTGTGTGTTTGTGTGTGTGTGTATGCATGCGTGCTTATACATGTGTTACGCACATATATTCTTAGCATGGAAGAAGGAAATAATGAAACATTGATATAGATCTGATCACACTAAATATATGTATTATACATATATATATATATTATTATTACTACGAATATATATGTATTATATTCAATGTGTTTGAGTTGCTGTCACCATGTGTTTACCTGTGACAATGGCACTAAACACAACTATGACATCATCACTTTCTGCTTCCTGGTTCCCCCCCCAGTCTCCAAGGTTACCAGGAAGTGAGCATCATTACACTACATCCTTTATCTGCACACACTCTGGTGGCCAGAAGACCACATGCTTTAGTCACATGATCGACCCTAATCTTTCCCACAATGATTTACTACTGGTGTTATGAGTCCACTTGACGTGAACTACTTTGAAAAGTCTTAGGCTGTATTGAAATTGGTCCATTGGCCCTATTTAGTGCACTATTTAGGACGGGGCTAACCAACAGGTCCTTCATAATCGATTGGTCGAACTTCAAAGCCTTCACAGTCAAAAAGTGGAAAAATAGGATTTCCCTGCTCTGGTTGGTTGGTTGGTTGTTTAGGCCTTTTAGACTTCGCTCTGGCTGGTTTATTTGAATGAAGCATAGGTCATACGTTATCTTTAGAATCTCCAATTGGTTATAATCTGATAAGCTAAGGTATATGAATGACTGCAATTGTGATTGGGGGTGAATCATCTAACAAAGTTACATACATTCTAAGTAAGAATTGTAACGGTAAAAGTTTGTACAAGATTCCAGATTTGTTTACCATACAATGGAATGCTCACTGCCCATTCACACCCGCACGCTGTATTCTGAACAACAATACTATACTATAGTACACTACCCCATACATACACACCCCCATGCAATAATGTGCTATACAATACTATAATATAAACACTATATACTATATGCTATTATCTATACTATATACTGTAAACAACACTATGCTCTAACAATACTATACACAATAAAAGAACAATAACAACAATAAAGTGTAATAGATGCTAAAGACATAGATGGTGCAACAAGCATTTTAAAGTGACAGTAGTGCAGCACCGTAGTGAGTGGTAGCAGCGTCAAAAAAATAAATAATAGTAGGCCTACAGAACAGTGCAGTACGGTGACAGAACAGCGGTAGTTGCAAGCCATGCCAACCTTAAATAACATAGCTAATGTCGATATGATATGATTTTTTTGCAAAATATCACTTTAAAAACAGGTTTGACTGCAAAAGACTGAATATTCACAAAAGTATTCACTCTTCTTATATCAGGTGTTTTGCCATCAAGCGTGTCTTAAAAGTAATATTTTTGAAGATTTTTGCAAAGAAACGGTTTCACCTCCTGGATAACTTTGGATTATAGCAAGCAACAAATTACATATTTGTGATATATCTGTGTTCAGATATGTGGTCTTCCACTCGATGTGCGATGAATTGGGTATATAATACTAGCAGGACGTAGAGCGCTACGTACAATGTGGTCAACATGCTTCTCGAGTTCTGTTGTTCAGCCAATGTGACTTGAATTTCAGGTTGTACTTTTCTTTCCCCTGCGTTGACATTAGAAGGCAAGTAAAACAAATAATAAACTGCCTTGCAGCGTCAATGGCAACCAGATAAACAATTACTGTAGCCACACCCAGCCAGTAAAAAGCAACGTCTAATTGGGACACAGCCTTTAATTATATTAATTCTACCCGGAATGGCAGAAGGCAGCTTTTCACGTGAAGTGAAACATACTAGAATTGATCTGCAGAGCTGGAGGATTCTACGTTTAGGACGCTAGTTATTCTCTTGGTTCACTGGCCGTGTGTGCAATTGTGCAAAACTAGCTCACTATCAGGTACACTAAAGATGGAATCATATGCTTTGGCCTTTGCAGTCACTAGATCTCAACCAGATATTTGGTAATGATAAAGATTGGAAAGTGGAAGGACACACAAAAAAATGTGAATTAAGGAATTGTCCAAAAAAATCAAGGCTGGGATGGATTGTATTTCAATTGGATTCCTGATTTCCCAGACCGAACCCGCATTGACAAGTGCTTCTCTGCAAAGAACTTCGGCCAGCCAAAATAAAAATCGACTTATATTGAAGTACTATGCTTTCAGCTTAGTACATGTGTACAACATACATACAACACACATACAACATGTGTCGTTTTGGTTATGCAATCAATATACAGTATGTCATTCCAGCGCAAAATGTGTGTCTGAATTCCCTCCACTTGTGTCCTAAATATATACACATGTCCTAAATATTTTACTGTTGTGTTCTCTTTATATGGAGTAATGGAACCAGCAGCCTCCAGTGTGAGTGTGAGGGATCTGGAGTGACCTCTGACCCTGATGCAAAAGGGGTGGAAAATCTGTGTTGAAAATCCAGCTGTGTTGCTGGACTGCAGTTCACATGTCTCTCCACTTTAGATTGCCATCTCATTTTGAAATTAGGGTCAATTTACTTTGTTTATAAATCATTATAGCCCTAAATAAAATAGAAGAGCTGAGTGATGTGATTGGTCAGCGTGGATGACCTACATAATGTACTGACCTGGTTGTATTCTCTGCAGGGCCAACAGAGGGCATTGGAAGCAGCACGAACGCACCATATACACACAGAGCCCCAAAGCACACACTCAACTGCTAAACTAAAAAAGGTTTTAACACGTTTCCCTTTGGGGGCCACAGAAATATCTTTCAGATATCTCTCTCACCTCTCAACATCTCTCGTTCTCACTCTATCTATCTCTCAATTCAATTGAAAAAAACCGAATTTCTCAACCGAATTTGCCCTCCCTGCCCCCCCCCCTTTCTCCAAGCAAAGGGGTTTCTAAGAAATTAAAGGGGGGGGGGGGGGGTGCGCGAGAGAGAAGCAAAAACGTGACGAGGCACCCAAAGCGCCTAGTTATGCAACGTCTGACCTACTAACATACTTTTACCGACAGGCAGAGAGAGGGATCTCACAGAGAGAGAGAGAGAGAGAGAGAGAGAGAGAGAGAGAGAGAGAGAGAGAGAGAGAGAGAGAGAGAGAGAGAGAGAGAGAGAGAGAGAGAGGAGAGAGAGAGAGAGAGAGAGAGAGAGAGAGAGAGAGAGAGAGAGAGAGAGAGAGAGAGAGAGAGAGAGAGAGAGAGAGAGAGAGAGAGAGAGAGAGAGAGAGAGTCCATCACACCACCACCACATACGGAACACGTAGACAATACGAGACTCTGTGTTCGCGCAACACGCTAACCGGAGAGCTGCTGTGTTTTGAATCGGAGCGACACGCGGCCACCACCAGTTGTCTCACCAGAACCAGAACCGCACGACTTGAGGCTTTGTTATTTAACAAGCTGAAAGGTATGTTCCTACTTTCATTCATGTACTACTACTTACTGGTGTGTGTGTGTGTGTTGTACGTATGTTCTGTGAGTGACTGTGGTGTGTGTGTGTGGGGGGGGGGGGTGGTCGTTTGTTTTAGGGGGGGCAACGCTGCATTTCCTCAATGTCAAAGCGACGCTGTTTCCCCTCCGCAGCATTCCTTCACTGGAGAAAGTGTCGGGGAGAGGGGGGGGGGGGGTCAGTGTAAAGAGAGCTAAAAAAAACCCCGATTGGAGGTGATTGGGGTCAAATCAAACCCGGTACGACACTGGAAAGTATCACTGTCGATGTAATGATGTGCAATGATGCAACGGGGCGATCCGTTGTTTATACAAATGTTGGTGATGCATTGCGGTCACATATTCGTTTCAAGTACACGAATTGCGAATGTCGCCGAATGTCATAATGCCCAATTGAGTTTCAATCAGCAACATAAACCAAACGTAAGCTATAATAAACACACAATGGCACTCGTTATATTAATACATGCATGTTTGAACGAACACATGGCAGAAATCCCCCCTGATCCTCTTGTTCTACGGGGTTATAGCGGTCCACGCTCGGTCTCGGTGTCACGTGCGGTAAGTTCTTTGTACTTTGGTGAGGTGAGCGCGAGCGCGCGCGACCCTGGGTTTAACCCTTCCTCGGCCGCGCTCCTCTCTCTCTAGATGGAACAATCTCGATCAGCGATGTTCGTAACGATGGATATTATTGACGATAAAGTCTGAGATGTTCTCGATCGATCAAGTCGCCGACGCGCGGCTGAGACCGGCGTCATCAGGTTAGGTAACTGTTTACATCTCCCGACCCAACTGGGTCAGATGTGGGTCAGGTGGGAGCCTGTCTTCATAGCACACACACACACACACACACACACACACACACACACACACACACACACACACACACACACACACACACACACACACCACGCACACCACGCGCGCGCGTTATTTAACGCTTCAACGTTTCATAAGTTGTTTGTTGCTCTGCGGGCCAATTTAATCGGCTATTGTTTCTAAGTGTGTGTGTGTTAAAAATGAACTCAAACTAAACGGCATCACCTGTTTTCAGCGTACATGTGCTCCGGTTACAGGGAACTAGCTGATGGTACAATAACATAATATGCGAGTTAAGCATAGCACCGTCATTCCCGCTGTGTGTGCATGGTGTGTGTTTTGATCTATGGTAATCACGGATAGGCATGCGTGACTATATTTAAAGACCCGCTTCTATGGTTAATAATACACCGCACCTTACGACCACCCCCGTCCCCTTGCAGCATTTGTTCCTCAGCGAAGATGATCCATTACGAGTCCCAGACAGTTGATTTAAAATCCAAATAATGATTATTGGTCAACGTATAATCATCAGTATGTAAATAGGCGTAGCTGTAGTCACAATCAATACGCAAATGAG
Organism: Muraenolepis orangiensis; assembly: GCA_027704905.1. NCBI lineage: Eukaryota > Metazoa > Chordata > Actinopteri > Gadiformes > Muraenolepididae > Muraenolepis > Muraenolepis orangiensis. Next base: position 20,274,143 of record CM051012.1, on the reverse strand, counting down.
TTAGTTAGTGATAGGAGTCACTGTGTTGTATTTGGACAGGGAGAGGAAGCGTGCGGTCGTTGTTTACGTGCTGCGTATGGAGAAAAAAAAACCATTGCGGAGGCATGGCATTGGTAAGGTGATGCGGGACGGGTTGCATAATAATAATAATACGTGCATTTAATCATTTGAACGGGCTGGGGAGCTGAGGGGGGGTTATTACGCAACCGCCCCCCCCCTGCTGCCCCATTGGTTGGCGCAGGCGGCGGGTCGCTATGCCAGCTCTGAATGTAGGTCACATAAGTCCCGAGGGAGGGGCTGTCTGTAAAGGCAGGCGAGACGGAACCTGCGCCATAACAAAGAAAACGCACTAGTAGGCCTGTGCGCGCATAATCCGAAACATCCAAAAAATGTCTTCTGAACCTAAAGAAGCTACTGTACTGTTCCCCCCCCCCCCCCCCCCCCTACAAAGTTAAAAATAAATAAAGACAAAACAAAGAAACAGCAAGTAGCCCTAACATGTATCTCACCACCTGGCTCCTCCCACCGAAGTTCTCATATAGAGTCTATTGTACATAGTCGTGCTTGTTTATCAGTATTTCAGCCTGGCGTTTCTTGTGTTTATAAATAAGTGAATCCATGGAGCTGGTGAGGAGCAGCGGGGGCCGGGTCCGGGGCCAATCTGTATGCCTGGGCCCTCTCTCTCTCTCTCTCTCTCTCTCACAGGGTTTCATGGCTCCGTGTGAGATGATAAAAAGATGAGGGCCGTGCTTTGTCATTGCTCCTCCGAAGGTCTGTAGCGTTTCGTAGGCCACCGGAGCACATTTGACTGGGGAAACGCATGCAGAGGCTGAGAGAGCGGCCAGAGGGGGGGGGGGGATGCGGGAACCAGAAGGACTTACTGGATCCGCCTCCTGCAACTCCCCCCATCTCTCTCTGTCTCGCTCTCTGCATTTCTTTTCCTGGAGAGGATCTAGTCAGCCATGAGAGTTGGAATTCAAGAATCACACCCAAACAAGGAAGGCTTAGAGGGAGGGAGGGAGGGAGGGAGGGAGGAGGGAGGGAGGGAGGTAGGGAAGGGGGGCATTCATGACCTTCTTTCTCTGAAATAGCGTCACTCATCCATCTTCATGAGAGGTTTCCCCCTTCCACTCTTCTACTGGGCTTGGAGCATGGTGTGCTCTACATGCTCCAGCACTGACTCTGACACTGTGGTATTTCTAGGAAGCAAAAAAATAAATAAAAAGAACTCCCTGGGGAATGTTCGGTGGCAGCACACATTAGTCCTGCTTTTGGTTCTCTCTCGCCATTCACAAAGTGCCACAAGTAGAGACCAGAAGACAGATAGAAATACAGTAGGTGAAGAGTAGAAAGAGAGAGAGAGAGAGAGAGAGTAATCCAGGTCAGGTCGCTCAAACGAAACCGGATCTGCTGGCTCCATTGTTCAATTCTAACTCCTATAGGTCTACGTTGTTTGTTTTAAACAGGACAAACAGGAGTCCAGTGTACAATTAGTTTTAATGTCAACTCTGCACTCAACACCATGCACTCAAACATCGGCCATTGAATACAATGCGTGGAGGATGGCGCTGTGGGACAGAAGCAGTTGGGTGTTTGGGGCGCACCTTCCAAGAGGGAATCGTTGTGTTGTGTGTCAATCGCTCAGCGCCGGCATGTGAGGGCCCCCCGTGAGTGCAAGTCACATTTGATTGGCTGCTTCATCCGTGTTTTTTTTTTTTCTTTCTCTTTTGTTGCTATGGGGGACAGAGCCGTTCTGCCATCGCAATACCATGACCGCTCGTCACTACTGCCGGCACCCTCTCTCTCTCTCTCTCTCTCTCGGTCTCCCTCTGTCTCTCTCTCTCTCTCTCTCTGTCTCTCTCTCTCTCTCTGTCTCTGTCTCTGTCTCTGTCTCTCTCTCTCTCTGTCTGTCTCTCTGTCTCTCTGTCTCTCTCTCTCTATCTGTGTGTCTCTCTCTCGCTCTCTCTGTCTCTCTCTCTCTGTCTGTGTCTCCGTGTCTCTGCTCTATATCAGACAGGGGTACAGTGTGGCGCTGGTAGTTTAACGGAGGTCTCTTTCTGGGTCAGTGGGTCATGGATCAGGGAACGGTCTGCTGTCTCCCGCATGACTCGTGAACACATGCCTCGGCTCACAGGATGGCCATAAACTCTGTAAACTTTCAAACGCCTCACACACACACACACATTTTTTTTTTTCAAGCGGTAAAGCTGCCTTGGTGCATTAAGCACAGGAAATGTTTAAATAACGACCTCTAAGACTGTCTCTGTAGCAGGCGATTACTGGTGCTCATTAAGCCGTGCGTTCTTCATGTATAAATAACTGGATACCAATTTGGATTTCCTCGAATGAGCCGGTTAGAATTCATATACCAAACAAGCAGAATGATGGAGACTGTGTCATGGGACCTGAGATGGATTAAGAGAAGTAGTTTAGTTTAGCAGTCTTGTATATTTTTCAATACTCAACATTTAACCAAGACATTGTTGACATGGTGTTTCATCATTAATACGGGGGGCCTCAGGTGTCGTGTGTTGTGTTGCGTGTCCTCTGCTTCTGAAAGCCCACCTGTTCCTCCCACTAGCTGATCTTTAGAAGCCTGGCTTCCAGAGATCAGTAGCATAAGCCCCGTCCCACATACCTCTGAATCTGTTGTCCCCCCCTGGAGGCACTGTCCCTGGTCTGTGGTGCTTCTCTCTCTCTCTCTCTCTCTCTCTCTCTCTCTCTCTCTCTCTCTCTCTCTCTCTCTCTCTCTCTCTCTCTCTCTCTCTCTCTCTCTCTCTCTCTCTCTCTCTCTCTCTCTCTCTCTCTCTCTCTCTCTCTCTCTGCATCATTGATTTGGCATCTCATTTTGTCCACGGGGGATTTCCTTTTCAGGGAAGGAAAGAAAGAGACCAGTTGTGAAAGGGGCTCTGAGTCCTGAGTACTCACCACCGACAGGGCTTGAGATGTTGGACATAAACAGTTTCACAGAATGATGCTAGCCCGAATTTTACATCATGCTCGCAACGGCAACTCAGCTGCCAGACATGCCGTTATATTTAGCCTAGCCTAGCGATGCTAGCCCGGTTTATATTTAGCCAGGCAGAGCGATGCTAGTCCTCCAGCTGCTGTGGAAAGCATGAGCTCAAGTTATCTGGGGACGGCGGAATGTTGGCCCTCTCTCTTAACTCACTCAAACCAAACCAACCAATCCCCCACCTGAACCAAGTTCAGCCATTACATCACTAAAGTCAACATCGCCACACCAGGCTCAGAGGTCAAGGGTCATGGGCCACAGACAGAGAATATCAATGGGGGTGGGGAGGTCACAAGGTCAGAGGATAGTTACTGAGGTCTAGAGGACGTTCATTTGGTTGCTAGAGGCAATGTGCTTTGTCAAAGCCAAATGTGACAAGACAAAGGCACATGAGCGCGGTCATGTCTTTGGTCACAACAGCATGGAAAACCAGGCCTTCTAAAACTTGTATGTCTCATATGTAAATGTGTTATTCAACCCTTCTGGTATTCCTGGTGGATTCACACTTTTCTTTTTCTTTTCTCTTTCTTTCTCTCCGCAGCCTTTCATCTCCCAGCCAGTGAGAGAGAGAGGTGCTCCCCAAGAGACTGGCAAGCTGACGCTTACGCAGACAGACCGACCTACATCCTGCTAACCGCTAGAAGCTGTTGGTCACAGCTCCATCCACTCTGCTCACAGGAGAAAACCGGGGTCACAGGATTTTCTCAGAATAGAACCGCGACGCACAGAAGGATCTGAGCCCACGCCAACAGGACAAGAATGGAAAGTCTGAGTTCATCAGTGACAGAGTTTAACGAACCCAGCTGTCCAGAGACCGATCTACAAGAGTCGCCTCCATCCACCCCAGGTCGCACCGGGCGCCCCGCCAAACAAAAGGCCAACATGAGCTGCAGGCGCAAGCGGGAGTTCATCTCAGACGAAAATAAGGACGCCTCCTACTGGGAGAAACGTCGCAAGAACAATGAGGCAGCCAAGCGGTCCCGCGAAAAGCGACGCCTGAACGACATGGTCCTGGAGAACCGCGTCATGGCGCTGAACGACGAGAACGTCCGGCTGAAGACAGAGCTGCTACAGCTGAAGTTGCGCTTCGGCCTCATAAGTACCGCCTCCTACATGGAGAAGAGCCAGCAGATTGGTGGAGCAAACACATCGGACATGGGTGGCTCCTCTCACTACTACTCCAGCGGCTACTCCAGTGGCTCCCAGGTCATGATGAACTCGGACTCCTCCGAGACCGAGGGCCGTGGTGAAGGCCCGCTGGTGAAGTACTCCCCACGGGGTTCGCTCTCAGACATGTCTGACAGCTCCTCCAGGGACAGCCCAGAGCCCATGGGCTTCGAGATCAAGCAGGAAGGGGAGATGGACATCACCAACGACACTACCACCCAGATCATGTTCGACATCCACCGTGGGCTGGCCGCCGTACCCACACACCACCAGGATCAGGAATCTGGGGCTTACCATGGACAAACTCACCACCAGCAGCAGCACCAGCAGCAGCCTCTTCAGGAAGCCAGTAACCCTCTCATGTCCCCCAGCCAGAATCCAGCTCATGCCCCTGCTGCCCAAAGGAGCGTCATTCTCTTCCGCTCCAGTAGCACCCCCTACACTGTGGAGAGCCTGGCAAGGAACCAGGACTTGGAGCCTTGCGGATCCCAGCAGCAGATCAGCAGCCCTGAGCCCAGCTGCATGAGCCAGCTACAGCAGTCCAGAGAGAGCACCACAGAGACTCTGGCTGAAGTCACTCAGCAGATGAAGAGGAAAACACTGGACTCCCCTTTGTATGAGTTCCCAGACAGCCGCAACGAGGCACTTGAGAGGCAGGTATTCAGTGCTGCACAGCTCTCACACCAGCAGCATCAGCCACAGCAGGAGGGGGAGAGTGTCTCCCAGGCAACCCTGTACCCCCACATCCCCCAGACACACCACTCTTACCTGTGCACCCAAGACGAGGAACCCCCCATGCTGACCTATGAAGGTGGGAGCAGGAGCGAGGTCTTCTACCAGCAACACTCAAGAGGCTCCAACAAGGACAACTCGTCCAGTGATGGGGACCCCCGCACCTCTGATAAAGATGCATCCACAGACGAGGACGAATCTCCGACTTCATCTTGCGCCGATGCCGGCGGCCAGCATCTGATCAGGTTCCACCAGACAGCCTCCCCCCTGCCCCCATGCAGCTCTCAGGTCCAGTCTAAGGAAGCTCAGGGAGAGTTAAAGGGAACTGCCTTACCACACAAACTCAGACTGAAGTACAGGTCCATGAGCACAAGCGTAAGCAACTCTGGTCAGGAATCACCGACCACGCTTTTCTCTGCCATGCTGCCTTCCCTGCCTTCCCTGCCTTCCCTGCCCCAGCACCCCTACCTGGCTCTGAACCATGGGAGGGACAGCTATAGCGTGGTGGGCATCAGCAACCACAGCGCATCAGGGGAGGGGTCCAGGACGCACAGTGGGAAAATGGAGGCCAATGTTCGGCAAACAAAGCAGCAAGACTGAGTGACATTTGCGGGTTGAGTGGCGTCAGAAAGCAAAGCTGCTTCTGTCTACCATATGATAAACCAGCGTGTAGTTAGGCCCGCCGTTCCAGTAGCACATCCCTCACATCCTCCTCGGGACACGAAGCTGGACTTCTCCCACACTATCACCACACAGGGCTGGACCTTTTGAGGCCCCTGTGATATATATTTGTATATAAGTTATAGATTTGTCATTTCTTACACCCTCTTCATACAGAAGCACTTTTGTTAATGCAAAGAGAGGGGGAATGGAACAGCCTTTTGTACTTCAATTCCACGCGATTATTCACGACACATCAGCAGAAGCACACAGCCAGTGTTTTTAGCAAAGAATGTAGTAGCAGAAAACAAAAAAACTCTTGTTGTATCTTAAACTTTATCAGTACTATGGATTTGGTACACATTTGACTGTAGACAAACCTAAACCTGCAAACGTATGGCTATCTGCCTTAATTTAATCAAATGCAAACAAAAACTGGGAGCATTCCCTAGACCAAAGAAGCAATGGCATCAACTACACTACAGATACTACAGTTCCATCCCTCTTCCTTCGCCCCTACCTCTAACCTCCCCACCCCTTAAACCTTAAATGTCTTTCGTTTTACAATCTCCTCTACTTTTTCAAGCACTTCTTTTGTATTTGACTGTGTGATATATCATTATACGTATCTTATATGAATATATATTTTGCAAAAACAATTTCGGGGGGAACATTCTTTTGAAAAACCCTTAAAAAGCCTAACAGGATTTGAAGATTTGAGTGTCCCAGGATGAATCAGATTCATGTACAGCCGTCCCGTGTCCCATGTTGTCCGCTGACATGAAAACACATGTCTCTCCATTGTCCAAGTTTGAGCCTTTTAATGCCTCGTTTACAGAGAAAAGGCTGTTCCATGTTCAGCGTCAAAAGCACTGAATGGGAAGTGTATTGCCTCATGGTCACCAGCTGTGTGGGCTGATATTCAATTGAAGCTCTGTCAGCAGTGTTGTGTTGTTCCCCTGTGTATATGGCCCTACGTATTTATTTCCCTGTTTTGTGCCCATTTATGCATAGAAGCCCACATGGGATGGGATGGCTTATGGGTGTGTAGGCTATCATACGTTGATGTCAACTTTGTAGAATGCACTGAGCTCCAGGGCGCTAGTCCCCCTTCTGATATCAGGAATCGGATCCATCATCATTTGCTACTTCCCGGTATCAGATCATGGGATCAGTGAGTGATAACGCAGATATATAAATCGGTCTGTCAACACCTCAACTGTGGCTCAGGGGTTGAGTCTATAAGCTACAGAGAAACTGTGTTTCTCCTCTGAAACCCCCCCGACCGCGATTAGCTCTCGACATAGCTCTGATTACCGGATGGACCTGTCTGGACTAGGAGGCTATGTGTCCCGATGCTGGGCTTCTCAAAGCACTTATGTATAAATGTAAAATGACCCCAGCCGTTGGACAACACTGTACTGTTTGCAACATTGCTTTTTATCTTTATTTTGTCCATGTATTGTTACTGTTATTTCCCCCTATTGAACGTGATGAATCTGTAGTGTTTGTGATTTTGCCGACGGTTTTATGGAAACAACAAAAGGAAAAAAAAGAAATTGAGAATTGAGTGGTTCTAAGAGATGGAAGGTTCTTCTTGACATGAATTGATATGTAAACTGACACTAGTGTTCATTGTGGATGATGGCGCATTACAAGAGTGAAAATAAAATAAAGACAATGTTGGCCTTCTCAACATATCGTGAAAATACTCTTTCGGTTGACTTTTTTTTTCTCAAGCTGAGACCCATTTTATAACTAAGGTTGTATGGTTGCTTTCCAGGGTACAGATCAATACAAATAATACACACTTACCAACTATGAGAAAAAATATATATGCTGTTTATCTCGAGATATAAATCATAATCCCACCCAGATAAAAAAATATATAATAAAATGAAATAATAAAACGGATACCAAAAGATACTAATCGCGGGTCACAACATCACCTACTCACACTTGATGTAATAATTAACCTTTGTCCCTGTGGAGTGTGTGTGGTTGGTGGCTGGTTTAAGCAGCCTCACCTGGCCCGAGTCAGGCTCACCTGTAGTTCATGAGTGATCAAGGCCCACACAGTGAACCAGCCATTACCATGCACTCGGGGAGAGAGCTGGGGCATGTCCGCGTTTATCACCTGCTTGGCTTGTTACCTCGCGCTAAACGCTCCAATATACTGGTTGCATCAACATTCTATCTGTGTCCTGGTTGTTGGAAGAGAAAGTCACTGAAACTGCCACCGCCGCACATTGTCCCAGGCAGAAATGAAACCTTCAGAAGGACATCTGTTGAACTACTTCATACTAATAAAAACAAGCCCGACTCCATATTATTCATAATGCCAGGAGCAGAAGAGATGAGGCTGCGAAACACGGTACAGCTACACTAATATGGATAGTGTCCACACAGCCTACCTGTAGGCATCCTGGAGAGGTTTTAGGATTAAGATTTGGTTTCAAGGTTGAGAATAAGGGTTAGGTTTTAGTGTTTTGGACCAGTTGCCCCTGAGATCCAGGTTCCTGATAAACGACCTTTGACATGATAACGGACCTCGCAGTCGGCTACCCACAAGCCCATAGTCCCAGGACGGGCCCCTGGGGCCCACGGTCAGTTTCTCGGAAAAAGACCCTGGGGGGACTTTTGTAATAAAGTGTCCATGTAAAGAAATGACAATTTCTAAATCTGGTCACGGGTTAAACAAGTTTGAGCTGAATAACATGCATCTCATATTCACTGTGAACCTGTTTGATCCAAACATGATACATGTAATAAAGTGACTAAATATTAAATAGAAAAAAAGTCGTAACTGACAATATTATAACTTAGATACAGGGTTAGGGATTGCTCTCTAATCAAACCAAACATACACCTTTAAGGCCTTAAGTCTAGTCGTGATGAAGGGTAACTCCTATGAGTGAACTTGACTCGACGACAGTGAACTCACGGTGAGTTATACTACAGAGCTGCCAAGTCTCACCCTTTGAGAGTGAGAGTCACGCAATTTAACCTCTTCACATGCCTCACGCCACACTTGCCATTTCACACGCTTTTTTCCCCTTTCACTACTTTATAATTATTTTTTTATTTAATTATATATTTCCATTACTTGTTGCTTGAGGCTTGCCGTAGTCGAGTCAGGGACAGGGTGAGCCCGCCCTATTCTGCCCCCGATTGGCTGACCGAGATATGTGATAACCAATCATCAGCCCTCGAGGCTAAATCCAACCAACCCAACGAAAGGCACCACGTATACAAACCAATCAGAGGCAGCTTAGGGCGGGTCATTGCGTCTCTATCCTATGAAGAACAACCTGATCCTAATACTGAACTAACACTTATGGTGGAGAAATCGAAAAGTAAACGTGAAAATATATTTACAAATATTTTTATTTTGATTAAGTCAACGGTGGGTCTGACTACGTGAGACTTAACGTTACACAGGCTGCTGGTGAGCAGTGTGGCAGGTTGCTGCGGTGGGTTTAACAACAAACAACCGTGACTAATAGCAGTGTTAGTTAAGTCATCACGGTATGTGCTCGGTATGAGCAGATTTGGGAGGCTCTCTCGTATTGCCAAGTTGGTGTTGGTACTTACACATTCAAATGCTGATGCTGAACGAGTGTTCTCTGTGGTGGGACTGAACAAAACCAAACTCCGAAACAGTTTGGCTCTTGATGGAACATCCATCATCCATCCATGTGAAGATGGCAAACCTTGAGCCACAGTGTTTCAAATGGGAGCCCCCTCCCTCTCATCAAGGCATCAAAATCTGCCACAAACACCTACAACATGAGACATGTCATGTAAACCAAAACACACAAACAAAGACATGCACTTTATTTTTTTATAATATATATTATATATATATTATTCTTGTTCTAATTTTGTTACACTTAAAAAAAAAATGCACTGAAGGAAAAGGCTGCTATTGTTTCTTAAAAGGCTGCTATGTTTTCTTTATATTGACATTTTATAAATAAATGTATTTTATTTGTCAAACTTTCTTGTTACAATTGTTTTATTTCTACTTGTGCTGGTCAATTATTAACACTATATAAGCATGAGGAGGCCGACAGTGCAGGGAGAGCAGCTGGCATGGGGGTGAAGACATCACAACAGTCTTAATGTTAGATGTTACACACCATAGTAAATCAAACCAGACTAAATGCCTAATTATAGGAAAGGAATGTCCCCCTGTTAAATAGTATCTGTTAGCTAATATCTGTTAGCTAATATCCCTTACGCCTCTCTGTCTCTGTCTGCGTATATCTGTTACCAAATACATTCATTGTCCCTGGGGCACTATGACTGTAACATCATCATACCGCAACATATCGTATTGGGAACAACATCTCATCCACTCTGGTCCTCAACACCGGAGCACCCCAAGGCTGCTGCCTCAGTCCCCGGCAGTCCGCAACACGGAGGTCATGCTGAAGAAGGCACACCAGCGCCTCTATGCTCTGTGGCTCGTGAGGACAGAGAAGATCATCACTTTAAATGCTTTTAAAGATTTTTGTAAAAAAAAAAACATGTTCATTCAGCACATAAATATAAATATTTGCTCACTTTGCGTCACTTTGCTGTTCTTTTTTAGTTTATTTTTATTGTATATATAATTGTTATAGTATTGTTTTGGAGATATATATACATAGGGAGGGAATAGGGAGTAAGCAGTCCCCCCCCCCCCACCCCCAGCGGAAGGCCATATCGAAGGCTAATGACCCTGCTGAAGCCACCCACACATTCAACAGGACCCACACTCAGACACTTGCTCCTGTAGTACTACAGTCATGTCATCAAGATGTCTATCTAGTGTGTATCTTGTGTTTAATCCCCAGGGGGGACCACTCAAGAAGTGAAAGAAAGACAGGTGAAGAAAGGTGAGGATGTAAATACAAATACAGAAATAGTACAAGCAGTAATGTTCTGATAATAATGCTAAACTATAAATAAATAAATCCATAAATAATATGAAGATAAGCATATATTTTCGTATACAACATGAATGAATACAACTGTACTATATTTGTATTTGTTACACTAGACTATAATATATATATATGTATATATGTATATGTATAGTATATATGTGTGCCTGTCTATCTGTATCTCCAATCTGATATCTTCCAAAAAACCTACTTAGGAGTAAGAATGTTCATCATCATATTTATTTTTGCAATCAATTTCTGTTACAACAGGCTCAATGTACGTGCATACGAGGGTTTCCGTTAGCCGGTAATTACCGTTTTTTAACTGGTCAAATTTATAAAAATGGCCATGAAGTGACTGAATCAGCTGCCTCTCATTGATGTCAAGCGCGCCAATGATTTTTTTTTTTAACCCCACACACAACTGCATGCAGCCATTCATAGACCTCAGCATATCTAATGTAACAATGGATTGTAAAATGACCTATGCGTGATTCAAATCAACAAGCCAGAGCTAGGTCTAAAAAGCGTGTTAAAACAACCAACAACCAGAGCATGAACATTAAAAAAAATATATATATATATATTTTTTTTTTTACAGAAAATGTGAAAATGCCAGGGATCGATAGTGAAGGCTTTGAAGATCGACCAGTCGATAACAGTCGACCTGTTGGTTACCCCTGGTCTAGAACAACATGAACAGCGAGAGACCAAAATCATGTTTCATTAGAGAGCTCCCTCAGTATTCTGGGTTTCTACGGTTCCCTGTTCCTCGTCAGAGATTATGAACTAGCTCTGTGCACCCACCAAGTAGGAAGTTAGCAAGAGAGGTTGCCATGGCCTAAAAAGGTTGATTATTAACATTTCTCTGGATGAATAAAGTATCTTGTTTACCAATAGGGTGTTCAGTGGTCTTCTAACTAACTGATGATTTAACATGGGTTAGGGGGGTAGCAAAATTAGAACAACCCACTTAGTGTAGCAGACAACGCTGCCACCAGCCATTAATATGGCTACTTGAGGGCCCCCTCCCCTGAAGACAAGGACAATGGGTGATGAGCAATCCTGTTTTGAATAATAGTGAACAGAGCTCTTCTCCTAGAGTGTGTGTGGTGGTGGCTGTTTTAACCTGTGAGCCCTGATTAGCCAACGACCCACAGGTGTGCAGCATCATCAGCCAATCAGTCTAACTCAAGTCACACTGCGTAGTATATTCGAAGATGTAACGTCTCTGTGGTGACGTGACTTCTAGTTCATGTGACATGATAAACAGTAGGACTAGATTCTAGACATGTCTGTGTTTCCTTCTGAAAGGGAGAGATGGGGGAAGTATGTAAAGAGTTTATATCCAATACCTGCCTCCTCTCCAAATGATGCCTATTTTAAACCAAAGGGTTTTAAACCTGTGTGAAGAACAGGGAGGAGCTTGGGGGGGTGCTCCAGGCTGCAAACAAAGCAGCTTTTGTAGGCTGTTGCATCAGTGCCCTTCACAATGTCACACACACACACACACACACACACACACACACACACACACACACACACACACACACACACACACACACACACACACACACACACACACACACACACACAGGAATGCACCTGTACACACACAGGCACACACTCACACACTCACACTCGCACTCGCACATGCACATGCACGCACGCACGCACGCACAGCACACACGCACGCACACACACACACACACACACACGCACACACACACACACACACACACACACAGGAATGCACCTGTACACACACAGGCACACACTCACACACTCACACATGCACAAACATACACATGCACGCACGCACGCACGCACACACACACACACACACACACACACACACACACACACACACACACACACACACACACACACACACACACACACACACACACACACACACACACACACACTCACAAAGCTCCAGACACACACACACACACACACACACACACACACACACACACACACACACACACACACACACACACACACACACACACACACAGCACCCAGGGAGTACATACACCCTGGTGTCACTGAGTTTCCCTGAATCACTGGCATCAACAACAGAGAAGTAGGTCACAGAGAGAGAGAGACATAGAGAGAGAGAGAGAGAGAGAGAGAGAGAGAGAGAGAGAGAGAGAGAGAGATAATGTTTGCAGAGATGGGTCAAGACAGGTCATATATATTTTTTCACATATCTTTTTCAATTATTTTATTATATTCCATCCATCCATTGTCTACCGCTTATCCGTGGTCGGGTTGCGGAGGTAGCAGCTTCAGCAGGGGACTCCAAACTTCCCTCTCCCTGGCAACATCGACTAGCTCTGACTCTGGGGGATCCCGAGGTGTTCCCAGGCCAGCGTGGAGATCACCCCACCTGTACCTTGGTCTGCCCCGTGGTCTCCTCCCAGCTGGATGTGCCTGGAAAACCTCCCTCGGGAGGCGACCAGGAAGCATCCTTACTAGATGCCTCGAACCAACGAACTCGGCTCCTTTTATACGCGAAGGAGAAGTGGCTCTACTCATAGTCTCTTAAAGGTGACCGAGCTTCTCACCAAATCCCTAAGGGTGATGTCAGCCACCCTTCAGAGCAAACTAATTTAAGCCGCTGGTATTTGCGATCCTGTCCATTCGGTCATTAACCATTGAACCAGAAATATAACTAGGGGTAATGACCGAAAGACTTTTATTAAATTAATGAATTCAATTTGGGAAATCATGTATGTATTGGTCACAAAATGCATGTCAGTATTTATTGGTTTTTATTATTATATTATCATCATAATAGTTGTTGGTCCAGCAGCCATCGCAAACGTATATTTGTCACATTTAATTATAGTACAGCAATGATGTCATTGCCGCGGCTTGAGTAGTGTCTGAAAGTGTTTTTTTCATTTAGCTCACTGTAAAGTGCCCTGCGTTCCTACACTCCCTATGTAGGGTGTGGTGTGTAGGTAGGTAGAAGGAAGAATGATAGGGAGTGATTTCGTACACAGCCACTGAATTTCTGCAGAGAATGTTGGAAGTGTGGTGGTTACCACGGAAACCAGGTCTCCTACAAATAACCGACGCCCAGAGAACATCCAATCGTGTCATGTCGCCATGACGATCGAACCTGAAAGCTTTGTTCCTCCGTGTTTTCGTACCTGTGTTTTCCGCCCTGCTGTTGACACCCCCCCAGCCTCCGTCACACAGCATGTGGATGTCATGGGATGCAGAATAACATGTATTGCCCCACTGTTTTTCTATTGATAGGAGAAGGGGCGTTTGTCGGTGTTTAGAACAAACATATGAACAGAAACTATGAACAGATCCAATTTGGAAAAGCTGGTTCAACACAACATGTTACCGTCTAGGTAATATGTGTTATTGATGAATTGCTTAATCCTTTTCTTTATATGGTTGTTGGTCTCTTGGCTTTCGCCCGTACACCAGAATAGTGAAAAGAGATGAAAAAATGGTTCACACACAGACACACAAACACGCACACACACACGCATGCGCACACACACCACACACACACATGAGTAGTGTGGGGTGATCAAAAGTGGGAATGGTCAGAAGTGATGGGGGGTGACCAGGAGTGATGGGGGGTGACCAGGAGTGATGGGGGGTGACCAGGAGTGATCAGGAGTGATGGGGGGTGACCAGGAGTGATCAGGAGTGATGGGGAGTGACCAGGAGTGATCAGGAGTGATGGGGGGTGACCAGGAGTGATCAGGAGTGATGGGGGGTGACCAGGAGTGATCAGGAGTGATGGGGGGTGACCAGGAGTGATCAGGAGTGATGGGGGGTGACCAGGAGTGATCAGGAGTGATGGGGGGTGACCAGGAGTGATCAGGAGTGATGGGGGGTGACCAGGAGTGATCAGGAGTGATGGGGGGTGACCAGGAGTGATCAGGAGTGATGAGGGGTGACCAGGAGTGATCAGGAGTGATGGGGGGTGACCAGGAGTGATCAGGAGTGATGGGGGGTGACCAGGAGTGATCAGGAGTGATGGGGGGTGACCAGGAGTGATCAGGAGTGATGGGGGGTGACCAGGAGTGATCAGGAGTGATGGGGGGTGACCAGGAGTGATCAGGAGTGATGGGGGGTGACCAGGAGTGATCAGGAGTGATGGGGGGTGACCAGGAGTGATCAGGAGTGATGGGGGGTGACCAGGAGTGATCAGGAGTGATGGGGGGTGACCAGGAGTGATCAGGAGTGATGAGGGGTGACCAGGAGTGATCAGGAGTGATGGGGGGTGACCAGGAGTGATCAGGAGTGATGGGGGGTGACCAGGAGTGATCAGGAGTGATGGGGGGTGACCAGGAGTGATCAGGAGTGATGGGGGGTGACCAGGAGTGATCAGGAGTGATGGGGGGTGAACAGGAGTGATCAGGAGTGATGGGGGGTGATCAGGAGTGATGGGGGGTGACCAGGAGTGATCAGGAGTGATGGGGGGTGACCAGGAGTGATCAGGAGTGATGGGGGGTGACCAGGAGTGATCAGGAGTGATGGGGGGTGAACAGGAGTGATCAGGAGTGATGGGGGGTGATCAGGAGTGATGGAGGTGATCACGAGTGAAGGAGCTGAACCAATATTTGTAATGGTCCTTTTAATTATTTAATTTCTTGCTTGCTTGTTTATTTATTACGATGAACAGGTATATAACAAGGCCTACAAAAAGGGCAAAAAATTGCAAACATTTTTTGCTCCAGTTATGTTACCTGTGCTAGTTAGTACACTAAGTAGCCTTGTTGTATTAATTGACCTTTATTAGTATTTCCGGTACTTATTATTGTGAAGGCTGAGGCAAAAAGTGTGCATTTGTATGGGTGTTGGGGGAATGTAGGCCTACCATTTTGGTTTGGGGGGGATTATTGGTGAATATAAGAAATGTACAGAATTACGCGCTCCTAATGTTTTTTCCCGAAGTTCGGAGCACCAGTGCTACCCAAATCCACAAGTGACCTATTTAAGAACATCTTCCAAGACAACATTCCTGACATGTGTGACATGTAGCGTAACTACAACTATTGTGAAAGTAGGTCAAGGAGGAAAGAAAGAAAGAGTCAGTGTGAGGAGAGAGAGAGAGAGAGAGAGAGAAAATAGCGAGAGAGAGAGAGAGAGAGAGAGAGAGAGAGAGAGAGAGAGAGAGAGAGAGAGAGAGAGAGAGAGAGAGAGAGAGAGAGAGAGAGAGAGAAAGATAAAATACAAAGGAGTGTTTGTAAAGCTCTTCAGGCTTCCTTCCTGTCAGAGGCCGGAGGGCCTTCCACCAATACAGAGGTCAGAGGTCAGAGGGGGAAACTCAAAACACATTCTCTCTCTCTCTCACATACTCTCACATATAGCTCGGCAACACCACGCATCACGGCGTGTGTGTGTGTGTGTGTGTGTGTGTGTTTGTTAGGTACTTTGCAGTTGTGTTGCCGAGCTATCCAAGCTCAGGTTCAAGAGCTAACCCTAACCCTGAACTTAACCCTCTCTTACCTAATACCTGAACTTAACCATGTCTAATCTAATACCTAAACTAACCATCTCTAACCTAACACCGAAACTTAACCATCTCTAACCTAATACCTACACTTAACCATCTCTAACCTAATACCTAAACTTAACCATCTCTAACCTTATACCTACACTTAACCATCTCTAATCTAATACCTACACTTAACCATCTCTAACCTAATACCTAAACTTAACCATCTCTAACCTTATACCTACACTTAACCATCTTTAACCTTATACCTACACTTAACCATCTCTAATCTAATACCTACACTTAACCATCTCTAACCTAATACCTAAACTTAACCATCTCTAACCTAATACCTACACTTAACCATCTCTAATCTAATACCTACACTTAACCATCTTTAACCTTATACCTACACTTAACCATCTCTAATCTAATACCTACACTTAACCATCTCTAATCTAATACCTACACTTAACCATCTCTAACCTAATACCTAAACTTAACCATCTCTAATCAAATCCTACACTTAACCATCTCTAACCTAATACCTACACTTAACCATCTCTAACCTAATACCTACACTTAACCATCTCTAACCTAATACCTACACTTAACCATCTCTAACCTAATACCTAAACTTAACCATCTCTAACCCAATACCTACACTTAACCATCTCTAACCCAATACCTACACTTAACCATCTCTAACCTAATACCTAAACTTAACCATCTCTAACCTAATACCTAAACTTAACCATCTCTAACCTAATACCTAAACTTAACCATCTCTAATCTAATACCTAAACTTAACCATCTCTAACCTAATACCTAAACTTAACCATCTCTAATCTAACACCTAAACTTAACAATTTCTAATTTAATACCTAACTAACCATCTCTAACCTAATGCCTTCACAAAATATTTATATTTATTTTTGGAATCATTCCAATAATAAATAATCTATATTACGTATATATCTGTATATCCCTTTCTTAGCAGTCTTAGGTTATGAAAACCCCAAGGTGTTCCCGCTAATGACTAAGAACTTTAGATGATTTGCCTGTTACTGTTAAGCCAATGGTACAAAATAAACAATACAGACAGTATGACATCGTTTATGGGAAACCTTATCAGCTGTTTATATTGGTCAGTGTTAGGACAATGTTGTTTAACCTGGAAGTCCACCCCCGGGAAGCAGTGGCCTCAAAGCGATGCAGAGGTGTTTACAGTAAGACGATGAGCAGGAACACAATAACAGTCACCAGCTGCTGATACCACATCCACATCAGACAAACAAACTCATAACACCAGCCGTGCCGCGGTTGTCTCGTTCAAATATTGACTTAATAGGCGCCTAGGGCCTATGAGGAGGCGACAAGGAAGGATTTCACAGGATTAATACTCATCGATGCAACACAACAACAAACCACAGTTATCTTTGTTTTACATCGTTCAAGATCAGCAATGCTGTCCTTCACAGGACATCACAGGTGCTGTCAGCACAATGTGTCTTGTTTGTCAATGTGTGGAGGTTTAAATGTGGAGCAATATTTTGGACATCCGGAAGGTTGCTGGTTCGATCCTCGGCTCCTCCTAGCAAAAACTGTTGAGGTGTCCTTGAGGAAGACACCCTAACCCTAACTGCTCCCCGGGCGCTGTATAAAGCTGCCCACTGCTCCTAATACTAGGATGGGTTAAATGCAGAGAACACATTTCACTGTATGTTTACATGTATATGACCAATAAAGAGGATTCAATCCTCCCGATTTGTTGTTGTTGTTTGTTGTTGGTTGTGTGAACTCTGTTGGCTGCTGCTGCCTGATTAGCCAGAGCACTCTTGGCAAAGAGAGGTTTTTTTTTAATCTCAATGAGGTTTTCTCTTTGTTAAATGAAGGTTAAACAAAACCAATTCAAATCAAACTACAGGGCATAATTACTAGAGTGCGTACCACACCAAAAGGTCCCCTTTGCCCTATTTCTGAGGCTAAACAATCCCTCTAAAGTAAACAAACAGTTCTTCACCCTTTCACCCGGTGCATGTGATCATTCATTAACCCTTCTCTTGCATGCATATTGTTCAAGAACCTTGTGCATCAATATGTAGGTCTATGTTTCAAGTTTACTTACCCTAACTATTTGAAAAGAACTTGAGCAAGAACAGCGAGTGTGTTCAAATCTATAATAAGGCAATATTTTGAATATATAAATTAATTAACAGAAACATACTTACAGACTGCTTAGCTTTGCAATACAAAGTTGGATAATATACAATAACAATAAATTAATACACATATTGTAATGATCATGAATAAAAATAATCCAGATCTGTGTGGTATCCTGATATTTGTAATTGGCGTTCCACCTAAACCTTCACCAAGTTTTATGCAAATATCTTGGTAACTTTGTGAAATATTACACAATATGTGATTTTTCAAACCAAAAAATTAAACAGAATGTTTGAACAAAGAACCAATGTACTGGAGTGTGTAACAGTGTTCGTAACAGTGTGTAGCCTCGTTTTGCTTACTGTTTCTGTTTTAGTT
The DNA here is from genome assembly GCA_027704905.1 of Muraenolepis orangiensis. Lineage (NCBI taxonomy): Eukaryota > Metazoa > Chordata > Actinopteri > Gadiformes > Muraenolepididae > Muraenolepis > Muraenolepis orangiensis. The sequence continues at coordinate 20,255,611 of CM051012.1, read as the reverse complement.
AATGCTTTGGTTGCTATGGATAGTGTACTCTGGTTGATAGGGCACGGTGTACTCTGGTTGATAGGGCACGGTGTACTTTGGTTGATAGGGCACGGTGTACTCTGGTTGATAGGGTACGGTGTACTCTGGTTGATAGGGCACGGTGTACTCTGGTTGATAGGGCACGGTGTACTTTGGTTGATAGGGTACGGTGTACTCTGGTTGATAGGGTACGGTGTACTCTGGTTGATAGGGCACGGTGTACTCTGGTTGATAGGGCACGGTGTACTCTGGTTGATAGGGTACGGTGTACTCTGGTTGATAGGGCACGGTGTACTCTGGTTGATAGGGTACGGTGTACTCTGGTTGATAGGGCACGGTGTACTCTGGTTGATAGGGCACGGTGTACTCTGGTTGATAGGGTACGGTGTACTCTGGTTGTGCTGCCTGGACGTATGGTTGAGCAACACTCGGCACTGACGGCCCGACCACTCAGGAATGTTTGTTCATCTCTACAGAGGCCCCACAGCCACAGACACACACTATGTGTGTATGTGTGTTTGTATGTGAGCATGTGTATGTACGTGTGTGTGTGTGTGTGTGTGTTTGTGTGTACATGCGCACGTATGTGTGTGTACATGTGTGAGTATTTGTGTGGTTGTGTGTGTGTGAGGAGCAGCTCACCACTAACAGCCCTGCATGGTGTTTTTGTTTTCGACTCCTCGTCTGTGACTGAGAACGAGGTCAGCCGTCACATGGACGTGTTGAGAGGACTGTACCAAGTCTGGGGCAGAGGGGGGGGGGGGGGGGGGACTAACATAAAACCTTTTCAACATACATTCATATCTATCTGTCATTAACACCCAACCCCATGATGATCTGAAGCTAGTGAGGCTAGCCTCACTCACTTAGTGAGTGAGTTAGCCACTTAGTTAGTGAGTAAACCTCTTAGCGTGCAAGTTTGTGAGTTAGTGAGTGAGCTAGTGCTAACACTCCCACCTAACATTACAAATACAAAACCAGCTATCTTTGAGAATAAACCGCGTATCCTCAAGCGTGACAATTTTACAGGCAAATGATGACAGTCTTGTACAAACACATTTGCATTTTGTTGTTTTTCGAAACTCAACTGCAAGTCGCATGCCCTGTCAAAGTCGACGGGGAACTGACATCCCTGGCTAAAGGGTCTACTTAGTGTTGGTGCGCAAGGAAAATAGTTCCTGAATGGAACTTATGGAAATGCCGGAATAAAACATACATTTTAGCCCCTATATTGGCCATACACGATAACATATTGTGTTTGGAATAATAACACTCTTTACACAATAACACAATTGATGTGTAAACACTATCGTTCACACGCATGTTACAAATTGATATCCTTATTTTTAACAGTGTTTATTCAGTTACACCATTGTCAAACAAGTTTTCTTCGAAGTCATCATTTCTATGTTTTCATGTTGGCAAATGATCTTAATAAAGTCAGGTTGTGACTCGACGTCTGTTACACTCGTTCAACTCGTGGCTTCGAAACAGGAATGCGTCAATGATGGCCGCCGGCACACTCGAAAATAGGATTACGTTTTTTTAATCTCAATAAAGTCACGTCGTGACTTGATGAGGAAATGTTTCCTGGGTTGGAGAGGCTGGAAGCAACAGAAAACACAACACACACACACACACACACACACACACACAGGATCTCTTTGTTACCAGCATTTAACGCCAGTCCAAGTTAGTCAGATATGTGTCTGCCACCGCCTCCCCTCTGGTGAATGTGGCTCATCGCTGGGACGTAAGCCAATGTAAGAGAGCAGAAGTTCCCCGCTCAGCTTGTTGGCATTGTGCCCGCAGACCGAGACCGTGGGGGGGGGGGGGGGGGGGGGGGGGGGGTGTGACGCTGTGGCGTGTGGGGACAGGATTCCCCAGATGTGACCACGGTTTACGGTGGCAGGGCCTCAACATCTGCTTTCAGAAGCAGGAAAGTAGGAATGATTCAACCACACTGCGGCGGGAGAGCCACGGAGCGGTCGGAATGTAGGTCACACAAAGAGCCGCGCCCTGCTCCTGCGTTTTTACCAAACCAGAACTTCGGGTGAACCAGCAGGTGTGTGTGTGTGTGTGTGTGTGTGTGTGTGTGTGTGTGTTACGGATTGAAGTTGAGAGTTGGGTGGTAGGGGATACCAAATACTCTCTCTCTTCCTCTCTCCTCCTCACCACCTCCCCCCCCTGCTCCTCCCTCTCCCTGCTTCACAGTTAGAGAGAACCGCGCTCCAGGAATTCTGCCCAAATAGAGTCAGATCTTGGGGTCGAGAGGCGGGGGTCTGGGAAGGGAGGGGGCGTCTTATTGACAGGCTGAGAAACGATCTGTCAACGAGAGAGAGAGACAGATAGAGAGAGAGAGAGAGAGAGAGAGAGAGAGAGAGAGAGAGAGAGAGAGAGAGAGAGAGAGAGAGAGAGAGAGAGAGAGAGAGAGAGAGATAAGGAGAGAGATAAGGGAGAGAGAGAGACCAGAGAGAGACGATAGACACAGAGAGAGAGAGAGAGAGAGAGAGAGAGAGAGAGGAGAGAGAGAGAGAGAGAGAGAGAGAGAGAGAGAGAGACACACACAGAGAAGAGAGACAGAGAGAGACATACAGAGAGAGACAGAGAGAAAGAAAGAGAGACAGAGAGACAGGTCTTATTGACAGGCTGAGAAACTATCTGTCAACGATAGAGAGAGCGACATAGAGAGAGACAAAGACAAAAAGAGAGACAGAAACAAAGAGAGACAGACCGAGAGACCGAGAGACAGACAGAGACAGAGCCGAAGAGAGAGGAGAGGAAAGGAGAGGAGGCAGAAACAGAGGAGGTTGTTGGGGTGATCTCTATTTTGCTCTAACAGGAATGTGAGAAGGGGCGGGGTAGCTAGAGGGTCTAGGGTGGGGAGGTACCAGTGGGACTGCCGGGGCAGGTCAGTGTGTCACCAGGCTCAGGAGAGAGTGCACGTACGTGCACACTGCATACACGGCACGTGGCTCCAATGGACCTCACACAATGCTCTTGATTACAGTAGAGGAGGTTACCATAACAACTAACATTCAAGTGTAAATTGTTTTTCAGCGCTTTCATTGTGAAAGGGTGCGCTTATTCTAGTCTAGTCTAGAGTCTTGTAGACAACGACGACAATGATGACGATGATGAAGAAAATATGTCAACATATACATTTTCTAACCGTATTAACACATTAAACCGATTTAAATAGGTAAATACTGCATGCTCTCGTAAATATAAAATGCTGGGTTTGATTGGTTATTCTTTAAAACAAAAGGTTATGGTTCAATGTTCATAAATTGGCATCACCCCACTAAAATCTTACACTAACAGCTAACAGTTAACAACTAACAGCATACAACGACTCACAGCTATCTGTTAACTAACCACAGCAGCGGATGCTATTATAATAGTGCTCTCTCTCCACATTACGTATTCAGGTTCCGGGGCACGTCTATGGACGCTGCCGGAGCTGCTGTGTCTCTTTTAGCGTCTTATTATCCCTACTCCGTGGAAGTGAGGCGTGTATTTTGAACACATGTTTATTCCGAGTTCATCTGCCTCTCACTGCCACGCACGCACGCGCGCGCACACACACACACACACACACACACACACACACACACACACACACACACACACACACACACACACACACACACACACACACACACACGTGGGAGAGAGAAGGTGATCAGTATCTGAAATGCAAAAACAGGGACATGGTTCCGTTTGGTGGCCCATATATCAACAACATATCTGACGTTAATATTTCTTAAAATTAAAAGAACATGATATACATTGATTTTTGTATTATTATTTATTATTTATAAGGGGACATCTGGTCATTCTAGAGGGTGTGTGAGGTGGGGAAAGATGCAAGGGTTAAGTGTTATGGTTGAGATTAGGGTCACGGTTAGCTGTTGTTCTAGATACGGTTAGGGTAAAGGTTAGCTGTTGTTCTAGATACGGTTAGGGTGACGGTTAGCTGTTGTTCTAGATACGGTTAGGGTAAAGGTTAGCTGTTGTTCTAGATACAGTTAGGGTGACGGTTAGCTGTTGTTCTAGATACGGTTAGGGTAAAGGTTAGCTGTTGTTCTAGATACGGTTAGGGTGACGGTTAGCTGTTGTAGATACAATTAGGGTAAAGGTTAGCTGTTGTTCTAGATACGGTTAGGGTGAAGGTTAGCTGTTGTAGATACAATTAGGGTAAAGGTTAGCTGTTGTAGTTACGGTTAGGGTTAAGGTTAGTCAAGTCAAGTCAAGTCAAGTTTGTCACTTCACAGTTTACATAAAGCAGTATAAAGCAGTGAGTGAAAATCTTATGTGCAATACCCGATGACAGACAGCAGTTAAGATAAAATAAAAACAGAATAGAATAAAATAAGTAAAAAAAGACAAAACTGTATAAAGTTAAACATAAAAATTAAAATGCAATTCATAAAATGCAATATATCAGCACAGAAAAAGAGCAATATGTATATATAAATCAATGTAATAAAAAATACATTGTTATATGCTATACGCCCTTGTTCAGCAGCCTGATGGCCTGACTGTTGAAGCTATCTCTGAGTCTATTGGTGCGGCACTTGGTACTGCGTTATCGCCTGCCTGACGGTAAAAGTGAATACAGTTGGTGGCTGGGGTGGGCAATGTCTTTTATGATGCGTTTGGCCTTGGCCACGCACCGCTGGTTGTATATATCCAGGAGGGAGGGGAGCTCACCTCCAACCATATACTGGGCCGTCCGCACTACCCTTTGAAGCGCTCTGCGCTCGAGTGCGGTGCAGTTCCCGTATTAGGCGGTGATACACCCTGTAAGAACACTCTCGATGGTGCCGGTGTAGAATGTTCTCAGGATGCGGGGGCCCATGCTGAATTTACTTAGACGCCTGAGGAAATACAGGTGTTGTTGGGCCCTTTTCACCACGTGTGTGGTGTGCGTGGACCAAGGTTAGCTGTGTAGTGTTCCTACACTATGTGTCCAGAAACGTGTAGATGTGTGAAGATATCACTTCCTGACAGTCTCTGGATCTGGTTAGATCCAGTTTCTTCAACTGCGAGACTGTCCTGGTGAGTGTGACCTTTGACCACAAAGGTGAGTGAAGACAACCCAGACGACACCTGAACCGGGTAACACACGGCACTCTGACACTTCTTATGGAAGGTTGAAGGTCAACAAAGCTTTACCAAGGATCCACAGCAAAGACACAGCGATGGCAAATCTCCAGTCTCTCTCTCTCTCTCTCTCTCTCTCTCTCCTCTCTCTCCTCTCTCTCTCTCTCTCTCTCTCTCTCTCTCTCTCTCTCTCTCTCTCTCTCTCTCTCTCTCTCTCTCTTTTTGTTGACCTCCTGCTGCATACAAATGTGTGGGACCAATAAAGAGGATTCAAAAAATCCTCAAGATTTAAGTTTGTTCTTGGGGACTCATTTAGGTTTTTTTTTTTACATGGAAGTAATTTCCCTTTTACGATTAAACCTGCATTGTGTACATTTGCTTAGCAGCCTCTAGTGGCACGAGATGTAGTTACAGTAATAGCTGTATCGTTTTCATCTGGGATTTTCCCACGGTTACGACCAGCAAAAAGTGGACCACAGTTAATCGATTTACAGTGAAACAGTCCCTGGGTGGATTGACCCGTCAACGTAAAATAAGTATCTGCAGTAGAAATGTTATATAGTGCTGGTTTAATATTGAGATATTCTTTTGCATCCAACCTAACCTAAGAAAACATATGTGTGTGTGTGTGTGTGTGTGTGTGTGTGTGTGTGTGTGTGTGTATGAGAGAGATGCCCCTGGTGCCACGTAAGTTGTCTGTAAGTAGGCCAGCGAGAGGAAGGAGAATGTGGAAGAGGAGGAGGTGGAGCAAAAAGAGGCCCCTAACTCCATGACCTCATCAACAGATTAGAGTCAGTCCGGATCAGGTGACACACACACACACACACGCACGCACGCACGCACGCACGCACGCACGCACGCACGCACACACACACACACACACACACACACACACACACACACACACACACACACACACACACACACACACACACACACACACACACACACACACACACACACACACACACACACACACACACACACACACACACACACACACACACACACACTGACAAAGCCCTTAACAGAAGAGACGTGACAGGCCGAAGGGTCATCCAAGAAGAACACACACGCTCACCTGGAGCACGCAACACTTCCTGTCAAGAGGGTAGAATGTCAGAGGTTGACCTCTGACCCATAGGCAACCCACACCGAATGAAAGGAGGTATGTGTGTGTGTGTGTGTGTGTGTGGGAGGGGGGGAGGGTGGGTGTGTGATGCAACAGCCCTGCAGAGTAAACAGCCGCCAAACATGCATGTTAAAGGTCCAAGAGAAACACGGCACACAGTGTGCAGTGAAGACTCCAACTTCTGCAATCCTTAATGGATTCTTTTTTTAAAACACATCTTTTTACAAAATGTTTACTTCCTGTCAACATGGAGGAGGAGGAGGAGGTGGAAGGGGGGGAGGGAGGGAGGGAGGGAGGGAGGGAGGGAGGGAGGGAGGGAGAGAGGGAGAAGGGCAGAGAGTGAAGGCTGCTACCCACTAGGCGACAAACCCTGGCACTGAGACTGGCGAGATCGCCGAGGTTGAGATTTGAGATCAGTAACAACCAATGGGGTTTGAGGTCAAGAGGACTACATTTTAAAAAGTTGTACAAGCGTAGTCGTAGTCTGTGTGTCTTCCCTTGCCGTGTTCCCGCAAGAAGAGAAGCATTCTCTATAGTCCTAGTGGCGGACAACTACAAAAGTGGACCCTGACTTTAAAAGTCGCCTAGTTTGTGGGAAGCTTGAGAGGGAGGGAAGGCAGAGAGAGGGAGGGCGGGCAGAGAGAGGGAGAGAAGGAGGAAGGGGAAGGGAGGAAGGGAGGAGGTGAGTGAGGGCAGGAGGGCGGGCGGAGAGAGGGAGAGAAGGAGGGAAGGGGAAGGGAGGAAGGGAGGAAGGGAGGAGGTGAGTGAGGGCAGGAGGGCGGGCAGAGAGAGGGAGAGAAGGAAGGAGGGAGGGGGTGAGTGAGGGCAGGAGGGCAGGCGGAGAGAGGGAGAGAAGGAGGGAGGGGGTGAGTGAGGGCAGGAGGAAAAAGGAAGAGAAGGAGGGAGGGAGGGAGGGAGGGGGTAAGTGAGGGCAGGAGGGAGGGAGGGGGTAAATGAGGGCAGGAGGCCGGGCGGAGGGAGGGAGAGAAGGAGGGGGTGAGTGAGGGCGGTAGGGCGGAGAGAGGGAGAGAATGAGGGAGAGAAGCGGTGAGGGAGGGGGGAGAGAGTATGGCAGGCTACACGTGAGAGCTTCTCACATGCAGCCCGAGGTAAGGTGTGACGTGAGGACCACAAGGAGGATGTTATGTACATTTTTTTAAAAGCACACTCAGAGCGGACACGGCGTGGCCTCCTGGGGGAGAAGTGGGTCACGGTTGGTTCTGTCCCAGTTCTGCTCTCCTCAGCACTCCTCAGCGATGACACACACAAGAGCCCGCCAACAATTACAACATTATTACAACTGCAGCTCTTTTAGATGGAGAGCAGAGGGGGGGGGGGGGGGGGGGGGGTGGCCTACATATGCTCCGTGTTAAAAACACTCATACTGTAAGACTTAGATGACCCCCCCCCCCACACACACACACACACACACGCACACACACACACACACTCACAAACACCACCGTCGGTAGGGTTTCTCAACCTGCTTACATGCAACGTTGCATCAGAGTGTTGCAACATGTCTCTGCGATAGAGGCCTCCATAGCAGACCAGGGGGCTGGGGTTCTGGAGTGGCTGGGGAGTGAGACCCACCGCTGGGATCATCGGGGGGTCAGGGAACACCAGAGTGGATGGATCGACGGTGAGTAGTGTGGAGTGGACCGGTGTGTCCAGACTCATGCAGCAGAGGCTGTAGTGGGGCTGGCCCGAGACTGGCACTGGTTGTGTATCACAACACCGGAACTTTACAATTCACTTACACAAATATCACATACAATACTCGGACCGCAAACTAGGATCATAAAATGTTTTACAATGGAGACATTGATTGTGTGTGGTATTGCGTTATCAAAATATGTTTAACCGTGTCACCGTAGATTTTGAACGACACATTCAAAACCTATCAACTGCAATTCTCGTGGGTCCCTGCCACATGAACCTCCTGAAACACACGCCTGCTAAGGCATTCCAGGTATGGCTCTCCCCCTCGTCCTAGAAATCCTTCCTCCTCTTCTAGTAACCCAGCGAGACGTGCTGGGACCGGAGGGTCACATGACTACTCAGGGAGGGGAGGGAGGGAGGGAGGGAGGACGGGAGGGAGGAGGGAGGAAAGGAACAACACACACACATTCAATATGTACGTTTAGCAATATGTTGCTAAATAGGTGTCAACATAGTATTAATTTCCTACATTTGGCGACATAACGGCGTAGGAAAGCACACGCTTAATCCTTAATCCAAACAACAAAAGATGGAGCTGGATTGACGTGAGGAAGACAATGATGGAGGGAGGAACAGAGAGAGCGACAGAGGTTGAATATGGAAACCAAGCCAGAGGAGGATGAGGAGGAGGTTCGATGTGGAGCTCCATGATGTGGTGATGTGGAGGTCCTGTGACTAAACGTGTGACAACAGCCCAAAGACGTCAGAAGATGAGTCATCGTGGAGGACACACACTCACACGCACGCACACACACACACGCACGCACGCACACACAATCAAACACTCTCTTTTCAACCGAAGCGTATGCAAGCAGGGACGGGTATGAGAGGGTGGGCGAAGGCAACAATGGAAACATCCTCTACACCGTGCCGCAATAGACACCCAGTGTGTCATCCGCACTCTACTGCCACACACACACACACTATACCAAACACACACACACACACACACCACACACACACACACACACACACACACACACACACACACAGAACAGTCCATCCAATGCATGACCTTCTTCCACACTGTAAACATTCAGGCGCGAACAAGACTAGACTCTTGATTTTCAGTTGGATGTGAAACAACAGGAAGTATGGAACGCCATAGGTGTTTCTGATTGGCCAATGAGGAGGAAGCAGCGGGTGGGGGAGGATTAAGGAATACTACCTTGTCCAAAAGGTGGAATCTGAATCTGGCTGTGGTTCAGTTGCTATGATAGCTTCTGATTTATGTTTCCCTATTATGAACACAGTTGAGATATACACAGATACACAGCTTAAGTGTGTGTGTGTGTGTGTGTGTGTGTGTGTGTGTGTGTGTGTGTGTGTGTGTGTGTGTGTGTGTGTGTGTGTGTGTGACCAATAGCAGTGCAGCATGTCTCTGTGTCAAAACTACTGGCTCTTATGATCTGAAACAACCACCCACTGACCTCACACACACACACACACACACACACACACACACACACACACACACACACACACACACAATGAGTCACCCATAGGTGTTGGCATGACTACATTGATGTATTCGTTTAATTTATATATTCATATCTTCAACTGCACTGTAACTTTTATTCATGTATTTTTTCTTTTAATATTTATTTTATTATCTTTGCTTTTTAAATGCCATTTTCTAAATATCTTTCATTTTTGTGAAGCACTTTGAATTGCCCTGTGTTGAAAGGTGCTATATAAATAAACTTGCCTTGCCTACATTCTTCTGTCTCCAAGCAACAGTTGTTAGGCTGTGGATTAACCGTAGATGATCCAGTAGTTAGGCTGTGGATTAACCGTATATGATCCAGTAGTTAGGCTGTGGATTAACCGTAGATGATCCAGTAGTTAGGCTGTGGATTAACCGTAGATGATCCAGTAGTTAGGCTGTGGATTAACCGTAGATGATCCAGTAGTTAGGCTGTGGATTAACCGTAGATGAACCAGTAGTTAGGCTGTGGATTAACCGTAGATGATCCAGTAGTTAGGCTGTGAATTGCATGTCTGGTGTTTGGGCGCTACAGCCGTTAGCTTTTTCGGAAGGCAATATTCAGTGCGTCACCATGCAGAGGGAGGTTAATACAATAAATATGACTTCCAATGTTCCAACAGCTGGACAGAGGAAACAAAAGAATATTGCATGGTGTGGCCTAGTTCTACCTAGTATCCAATGACGCTTACATGGCCCCGGACTCACAAAGACAAACCTTGTGTTGTTCAAAAACCACCACAACTGGTTCATCAATAGAACCATGAGGTCAGGGGGAGGCTGTGGGGCAGGAACACGCGCTCCATGGCCCAGGTCTCTGTCAGGTCCTCTGATGAATGAGTGTGGAACTAATCCACAGTCCAGTCCGAACTCTTCTCATGTGTCCGGCCTCAGGCTGGCTTTGCGAGGCTACAATAATAGAGGAGAGGCCAAAAAAAACGAATGACTAAATGCAAATGCTCAGCGTCTATGAAAACTGCTATATGGTGTAGCTAGGTAGGGGCTAAGGGCTGCAACATTTCACACACTTCCATTAGGCTGTTTAAACAGCGGCATAACATTTTTTATATATTTATCCGGTAAATAAATAACAAGCAGCTTATTTTGATTCATTCATGCTCTCATTTGCCTGCTGTTTTATTGACACGGTCTATATCCGTACCCTGGTGTCGAGTCAAACCCACAGCACCACAAACACGCATGCATTAGAAGGTATATGTCCTAGTTCTCCTTCAGAAGTGCTGATCTCAGCATCACACACACACACACACACACACACACACACACACACACACACACACACACACACACAAATACTAACACACCATGCACACATACACAAGCACAGACCTATGCACATGCCCAAACAGAAAAACAACACATTTACACAAGGGCACAAACAAACCAAAGGCTGTGTGTGTGTGTGTGTGTGTGTGTGTGTGTGTGTGTGTGTGTGTGTGTGTGTGTGTGTGTGGACCCAGGGTGGATGTGCTGAGTGAGCGTGTGCCGCAGTCATGGACACATGGAGCGTCCGAGCGGGGTTCAGACGACACACCTCTGCTACACTACGGTAAACCACTAAAAAGAATCCCACACCAGCTCACTCACCACCTGTCCCCGTGCTAAACGGCCCCTCTAACCATCCTCAGTGTTTTCATTTACGAGCACCAATCCTAGTTGCCAACAACCTTCCCAATTCCCCCGACATCTCAAGGTCACCTTGTGTGGATCACTGGGCCCCGACGGCGAGGCAAAACCCCATGGGTAAAACAGATCAAGACACATTTCACTACAACTGGTAGTGTAGGGTCAGTGTATATATATATATTTTTTTATTAAAAAATATATATATATATATAAATATATATATATATTTTTTTATTAAAAAAAAATATATATATATAAATATATATATATATATATATATATATATATATTGATTTATTTTGGTAATACAAAGGATTGACAAACTGATTTTCTGTCTCATTATTTGTGTGACTCACACCCTTAAATAAAAAAAAACAATAGAATGCAGTCAAAGGAACTGATGACTGATGTTTCCCTTCTCTCCACTGTGCTTAAGCCGCGCAATAGGCCTCCACTGATTTAAATGATTGACTTCCTCCCCCCTGGACAACGTGTTTCATGGCAATCAGTATACAAAAGTGTGCCGATGTGTTTGTACTAATAATTGCTCATAACATCCATAACAATAGCGCCATTGAAAATACGATGAAGGAATACAAAATACAATATATATATAATAACTTATCATAATATACTACTACCAAGAACACTACGACCACCACCACGCGGTCCATATGCCTCATTGCATCACCACGTGATGGCCATTACCTTGTCAGAGCCTGAATGAAAGCTTATGTTATGCATCTAGTGCCATCTAGTGGCGATATAGTGTAATGCGTGCTGATTATTTACAAGTCTATACAACAAAATAAAAGTAGGCCTATGTAGTGAATCGATATGTAGTGAATCGACTGTTTAATCTTATAGACGATATGTGTATGTATACACATATCACATACATTGTCCATTCCCAATGGAATCTTTGTTAAACGAGTGAATTGTATCAGCAATTAAAATACCTATGTCTTCCAACATCACAGTGAGACCTAAAATAGTTTGTTACAAAGACTTAATTTCCTGTATTCTAGTTATAGGAATGCATATGCCGGCATCAGACAGCTCAGCAGAGGGCAATTATTTTACAATGGGTCGACAACCTCTTCACATTACAGGTTCTATACATGTTCGACTTATAGTGTGCGCACCCACGTGACGGTCATGTTTATTTTCATAATCTTTGCTCAGGGAATGCATGTGATGTTTAGTTTGCTGATTAACGCAACATCTATCGTGGCTGCAGCTTTCTAACCCTGTATCTCTGCTCCACCCTTCATAATTATGCCACCGGCTGGTTATAAACGTTACCTTGCAACTTATGCTACATGCCTTCCGTAGGCAAACCATACACCTGATGTAACAAACCTAGTTTGTCCCATCATTGTTGTGTTAGTTACTCGATGGTTCATTAAAGAAGGAAAAGCTCTCAATGCATATGTGGGTGGCCCTCAAAAGGACCGTTGGTTTAAGATGAGGTGGTGGACTTTACTTGGAGCTGGTGTACTTAGTCACCGCCTTGGTGCCCTCAGACACGGCGTGCTTGGCCAGCTCACCGGGGAGCAGCAGGCGGACGGCGGTCTGGATCTCCCTGGAGGTGATGGTGGAGCGCTTGTTGTAGTGAGCAAGCTTGGAGGCCTCACCGGCGATACGCTCAAAGATGTCGTTGACGAAGGAGTTCATGATTCCCATCGCCTTGGAGGAGATGCCGGTGTCGGGGTGGACCTGCTTCAATACCTTGTACACGTAAATGGCGTAGCTCTCCTTCCTCGTCTTTCTGCGCTTCTTGCCGCCTTTGACAGCCGTCTTAGACACGGCCTTCTTGGAGCCCTTCTTGGGCGCTGGTTTCGCTACTTCAGGCATGGTGAGACTGAATAGTACGAGTGCTGAGCAGAGCGGTGATTCACTGCCCTATTTATATGAGGCGCATGCAAATCAACAAGGGGTGATCCGTTTGTGGGATTGGCTAGAATACAGGAAGCCTTCCCTCCTATCCCTTATTAGAATATATTTTATTAGTATATCCAACGGTTAAAGGTTTTGTTTAAAAAAAACATTACATTAGTCATTTAGCAGACGCTTTTATCCAAAGCGACTTACAATAGTGTGTTTCAACTAAGAAAGTTATGAGAACAACTCGTCACCAGAAGTGAAAAGTCTCCAAGAATTAACCTATATGTTTTACTGATCAAAATGAGGTCTCTACTAACCAATAATATATTGCAAATATTGATAGTCTTTCATCTTTAATATATGCACACACATGGTTCATTAACAATGTACATATTCTTGAATGTCAAATATGTAATATGAAATATATATACATATATATATAAACAGTATATTAGTTAACTGATTGGATGCGAGATCAAATGGGTCTAGTCTACGTCAGTCGCTTTAGACGTAGAATTCAAAAAGCCGCCCGCGGAACTTTTTGAATTCGACAGATTTAAATAGTGTAACGGTCAAGATTCTAGATTCTTTATTTTGACAAGTGTAACAAGTGCAATTGAATGGCTACTCCACTTTCTGAACATATATAGATAAACATATCTATACATATCTATACACACATACATACGTGTGTATATACATATATAATAGCAGTTATATCAACAGTTGACGATTCAAATATACGGCAATGTAATGTTGATGAAGACATGGAAAAACTCTTTGCGTTGTTGTGTGGCTCTTAAAAGAGCCTTTGTTGTAGAATCCGGGCAACTAGTTTACTTCTTGGCGGGCTTCTCCGTCTTCTTGGGCAGAAGGACGGCCTGGATGTTGGGTAGCACGCCGCCCTGAGCGATGGTCACTCCGCCCAGGAGCTTGTTGAGCTCTTCGTCGTTGCGGACGGCCAGCTGCAGATGGCGGGGGATGATACGAGTCTTCTTGTTGTCCCGGGCAGCGTTTCCAGCCAACTCCAGGATCTCAGCGGTCAGATACTCGAGCACAGCCGCCAGGTAGACGGGAGCCCCGGCACCGACACGGTGAGCATAGTTCCCTTTGCGGAGGAGTCTGTGCACACGGCCGACGGGGAACTGGAGCCCGGCACGGGATGAGCGGGTCTTTGCCTTGGCCCTGGCTTTGCCTCCGCTCTTGCCTCTTCCTGACATGGTCAATTTGATTTTTGAAGCAATTTCAATGTACGTCTCACCCTTCTGACACACTGGTATATATGCCGATCCCATCTATCTGCTCATTGGCCAGCTCAAACTTCTAGAGAATAGACCAATCCCGGTCAACTAAATGTTTAACATTCACGCCCTTTAGGGGGCACTGTTGGACCTAAAGGAATTGGTCCCTCTCCGTTAGGTCCAAAGCGCAAAATGCCCCCAATAGTGAGAAATGTCAATAAGATAAATACGATGTCCCCCTCTGTCTGTTTGTTATTTTTTGCACAATTCACCACATTACTTACCTGTGTATATATATATATATATATATATATATATATATATATATATATATATATATATATATATATATATATATATATATATATATATATATATAATATATATATATATATATATATATATATATATAATATATATATATATATATATATATATATATATATAATATATATATACCTATTATGCTCATATCCCACACATACCCTATAAGTAATCGTATACTGTTTTTACACCTAGTAGACTGTCTTTTAGCAACTGTAAATTGTATATTACCATGCACTTTACTGCAACATTTGCACATTGCCAAATTATTTTCGCTGTACTGTACTTGTGCTTTGCAATGACAATACATTTTAATCTAAGCATGTATACATCAAAAAATCCTACTGCTGGAGGGAAGAGAGTAAGTGAGTAAGTGTTCCATTGTACTGGCTGCTGGCGGAGGTATGAGAGCTACTGTGGGCCCTCGGTTTTAAAATGTTGCTTCATAATTACAGGTTGATAATCGTAACTTTAAATATATATCCTGCATAACACTATTATCAAACCTTGTATTGAAGTTATGCAGCGGTATACTTTTCAGTTTTAAAATCTTGGTTAAGCTTATATTTGAAAGGAATGTTCTTTGAGATGTATAGGGGGCTCTTAAAAGAGCCGTTGGGGAGACATTGGGTCAATTTAGTTAGGCACGTTCTCCGCGGATGCGGCGGGCCAGCTGGATGTCCTTGGGCATGATGGTGACCCTCTTGGCGTGAATGGCGCACAGGTTGGTGTCCTCGAACAGACCGACCAGGTAAGCCTCGCTGGCCTCCTGAAGAGCCATTACAGCGGAACTCTGGAAACGGAGGTCGGTCTTGAAGTCCTGGGCGATCTCCCTCACCAGGCGCTGGAAGGGCAGCTTGCGGATCAGCAGCTCGGTTGACTTCTGATAACGACGGATCTCTCTGAGGGCCACGGTGCCGGGCCTGTAACGATGGGGCTTCTTCACGCCACCGGTGGCCGGGGCGCTCTTACGAGCTGCCTTAGTGGCGAGCTGCTTCCTAGGTGCTTTACCGCCGGTGGACTTACGCGCGGTCTGCTTGGTTCTCGCCATTTCAGCTGAGTATCTTCAGAATCGATGTAAGCGCGCGACCGGCTGAACAGCGTTGATATAGCCGGTCCCTGAGAACCGCCACGCTCCGATTGGTCCTTTTAAACTGCGATGCCGTTACAGAAAGTCCCGCCCCCCTTTATTTCTCACCATCTGTTGAGCTCGTGTTCAAACTGTAAAGGATTATATGCTATACGCAGCTTACTATTCTACATACATATTATTTCAGTTATGTTTAACTTATTTACCAAGTTATATGTAATCAAAAAACATTCACCAAATATTTATTTTATCAACTAATTATCCATTATATTCTTTATTTTTGCCAATGACAATGGAATGCTTATTCCCCCATTCGCTCCCGCAGTATGAATACAAAATACAAATCGTATCCAATAATCCAACAATTATTTATCAACAATATAAACAATTTGGAGAACCATAAGACCAGTCAAACCACCAGGTCAAAGTATGGATGATATATACATATGGCGGCTGGTGCAAAAGGCACCAGTTTCAATGCAGCCACTGCAATTTGTTCAATTTGTGCTGTCTCTATCCTCCCATAACTTATTCTAATTATAAAAACGTTTAAAAAAGCATTAAAAAAAGCATTAAAATGCTCGTTTTGACGATATGTTGTTCCCTCTTTGTTGTCCAAAGAGGGCCTGGAGGTCCCGCCTACAAGTCACAGGGTTAGTTTCATTCCCGCGTTTTAAATTTGAAATTGAACAGCCTCCCTTATTCATACATACAAAGCATCAAGCGGACAGGTCTTCATTGGCCCATGAGGGAGTGCAAACTGTACTACCTATGTGTTAACCACAAGTGTATGCAGG
This sequence comes from Muraenolepis orangiensis, assembly GCA_027704905.1. Classification (NCBI taxonomy): domain Eukaryota; kingdom Metazoa; phylum Chordata; class Actinopteri; order Gadiformes; family Muraenolepididae; genus Muraenolepis; species Muraenolepis orangiensis. Next base: position 20,239,155 of record CM051012.1, on the reverse strand, counting down.
TAGTTTGGATAAGAAGACGAATTAAGTCATTCAAAATAAATATGTGAATGTGATGAAGGGTAAACAATAAATACATCGAGCACAATTGGCCAATGGCGCACTTATTCCATGTCCAGTCCATTATAATTTAGACATTTGAAAACAGTAAAGAAGTACAAATTATAGTTGACCAATGAAGTAGATTCATGAGGTAGTTTTTGTTAACCAATACATTAATATAACACATATGCAAATACAGAATTTGAGCTCTTAAAGTTGTGTGGTTGGCTCTTAAAAGAGCCTTTTTTTGTGGAGGAAGAGAGGGGGGGGTAAGCGATGGAGTATGATTTACTTCTTCTTGGCGGCTGTCTTCTTGGGTGCTTTGGGCTTAGCTGCCTTCTTCGCCGGGCTTTTCTTAACAGCGGGTTTGGCTGCTTTTTTGGGGCTCTTGGTCTTCTTTGAGCTTTTGGGCGCCGGTTTTTTGGCCGCCGCCGCCGCGGGTTTCTTTGCAGTCTTTGCCTTCTTTGGGGTGGGTTTCTTAACGGCAGTGGTCTTCTTGGCTTTTTTTGGAGTGACCTTCTTTGAAGCGGCGACGGGTTTCTTGGCAACGGGCTTCTTGGCTTTAGGGGCAACAGCCTTCTTTACTGCTGCTACGGACTTCTCCTTGTTTAACTTGAAAGACCCAGAGGCTCCGGCGCCCTTGGTCTGGATAATAACCGCCCTCTCGACCAGACGTTTAATGGCGAGGTTGACACGGCCGTTGTTCTTCTCCACGTCGTAGCCGTCGGCGGCGAGGGACTTCTTGACCGAATGCACGGAAACACCACTGCGCTCTTTGCTGGCGGCCACTGCTTTAACGATCAACTCGCTCACTGTGGGTCCGGCGTTCTTCCGTTTAGCGGACGTCGTCTTCTTCTTCTTGGCTGCTTTCGCCGCGCTGGCGGCGGCGGCTGCTGGGGCGAGGGCAGGAGCGACTTCAACCATCTTCTCGAACAGACCCGTGACAGATGAATGTCTGAATGCGCCAGTGGGCCGTCCTTAATATACACACAATGAGAACCGTAGAGACTCAACCGGCGAAACTTTTCTCGGGAGGGAAGAACATCGTCCCGGTTTGTGTTTCCTCCATCATTTTATCCGGTTAACATTCACACACGGTGGCCACATTTGACACGTCTTGTCAATAAAGTACAAGAAGACATGTTCAATTAAAACCATACCGAGTTTTAGGCACCATTGATGTTGATGGTATTTGTAAAACCTCTTATATTGCGACTTGACGTGGTGATGATCTTACTTGGATTTATTTGAGATTTGTTTTTTAATAATACCTCAATACCTAAATAATGCGAGCAGTGCTTTTTCAAATGACTGATACTTCAGATTAACAGCTGACAGTGATCAATATGTCTTGTGTGTCTGTAGTTTAGGTTAAAATTAATGTATTGTGCGGCTACTAACACACGCGATTGTAGAGGCGAAATATCAGCCAGGACAATCAGACACGTGGATTTACATGACTTTATTTCATTCATCAAATGCGTTTGACGTTTTATAATGATACATATTGTGGGTTGAGCCATTGTCAACCTCGCTCCTTGGTGTTTTATGTCTCCGGTGTAAATGATCAAGTGTAATATCCTGGATTATATAGGAAGATATTTGACTTCTCGATTTTAGTTTTATAGCCTCAGTTATTTTAAACACAATGGAGGTGTTAATTGTATTACAAATAATAATAGTAATAGTAATTTAAAAAAGTAATAATAATAATAATAGTCTTAATGACAGCGTTAAACAATCTGATCTATTTGTACACCACGTCCATAATGGCGAAGCAGAGAAATTGTCCTTGATTTGTTTATTTGACTGGGTTTCGTTTCCAGAATATAGAGACATTCGTTTAATCTTTGACAGACCACTGGCTTCGCCGTGTGCGTGTGCGTGTGCGTGTGCGTGTGTGTGTGTGTGTGTGACGCCACGTTGTGTGTGGAGTGGAGCTCCGTCCATCTGGGCAGCGGTTGGTTGTTGAGGGCCACGTCCAAGAGAGGGTTAAGCTTCGACGGTGTCACGTCACACACAAACAGTACAACGGCAGCACTAGCTTTAAAAACTGTTTTACAAAGTTGGCGTGGGTCGTACACATGGGAATAACACATCCCCCCCCCCTCTTCCTTCCTAGGTCTCTTAGCAAACTTTTTTTTTAAATGTCAGTGTTCGAAGTCAAGCTGAAACAAGGGGTTTACTTACACTTTAAGAACACACCTTATTTCCTGGGCGCACACCTTATTCCCCCCCCCCCACCCCAACACAACCCAACAGTATTTGGGACAACCCGACAGTATTTGGGACAACCCAACAGTATTTGGGACAACCCAATAGTGGGTGGGGTTAACGAAGGTAACTGGATTGTCATTGAAACGGGGCGACCAGGAGTAGACCAGTCTCTCGCCTTTGCAAGCCAATGCACTGGAGTTCAGCACTGGCGTTTATTTTATTCGGCTTTCCTCATCCAGGTTGATGGATGATTGGACCAGTGGCGTAGCGGAGGCCCCCGCAGACCCCGCGGTGCGGGGGAGCCCCGGAGTTTAGGGCCCCCCCCCCCCCCCCCCCTACCTGTTAAGTTGCTAGGCACCACGGTTTGACTGGCCATCTGGCATACCTGCCGGCCCGGACCACCACCCTACCATCGGACTTCACGATCGCGACAATCCCCCCCCGTTGTACTTCACGATCGCGTCAACCCCCCCCCCCCCCCCCCGTTGGACTTTATGACCTGCGGGAATATTGCGCAACGCCACTGGATTGGACTTGTTTGTTTAGATTCTGTTTAAATGTCAAACAAAAGCTTTGTTGAAAGTAGAAATAGTTTGAACTTTGAGCGCAGTGGAAAGGTAGGACGAGCTGCGAGCTGTCCAGCGCATCCAGGCTAACGGCGACCGTGGGTAGGAGTGGTTTTGATGGGAAATGTACCTTCCCTTACAGGAAAAGGCACTTCTGTCAATATTTACAACACACTCACAAGGTTTTTCTAAAGGTTGTCCCGGCTGTCATCGAACTGCCACTATCTAGCCAACTATCACTAGCTGTTGCTATCTGCCGAGAGAGAGAGCGAGAGACCAGACAGCAGTGGACATGAAGAGTCTACAGACAGGGGTTCTCCTGCTAGGCATCTTGCTGGCCCAGTCGGGTGAGTCGTAGGGATCAGGGGAGAATAGATGAATGCGAGTATCGTGACTATTTGCTTCAAAATTGACACTCAATGTTATCTTACTGTAGTTGAAGCCATTTAATTGTACCGTCCCAGAGAGGGTGCTGTATTGTTTGTGATTCAGGGCCATTTGCATCTGCAACGTTATGTTCTGTTTGGCCACTTTTATTAAACAAACCAAACAATTGAGTACACAGACCAAACCTGAAGATATATTATTAATTTTTTTTTAGAATTTAAATACATATTGTGTCAGAAGTCGATCTTATGGTCAATGGCCAATGCCCGTCCCTGGTGAGTAGATCGCTACACATTCTAGGATAGCATTTGTCACTCACACACATGCACGCACACACACACACACACACACACACACACACACACACACACACACACACACACACACACACACACACACACACACACACACACACACACCCAACATCCTCGCACACATAAGCACATCTGTTTCTAAATGTGTAAGTGTGTATATGTGTGGCTTTATGTTTGTGTGTGTGTGTGTGTGTGTGTGTGTGTGTGTGTGTGTGTGTGTGTGTGTGTGTGTGTGTGTGTGTGTGTGTGTGTGTGTGTGTGTGTGTGTGTGTGTGTGTGTGTGTGTGTGTGTGTATAGAGGCTGTGAGTAGGAGGTGTTTTGCTCACTACAACCTGGTTACCGGCCATTGCAGTGGAGAGTTGGGTACGGTAGAGGAAGATGATTGCTGTCGAAATCCTCATTACGGCTTCATGGATGCTGATGGGTTCTGTCAGTTCTGTGGGTCAGTACACACACACACACACACACACACACACACACACACACACACACACACACACACACACACACACACACACACACACACACACACACACACACACACACACACACACACATCCTATGGAGTCACAGACAAATTCACAAATTAAAATATTTGTGTGTGTGGATCTTTTGAGACTCTGCTGTGCCGTGGGTCATTTCAAATATGTCGATGTTGACGTTTATTTCAGCAGGGATTCATCTGTAGTCAATCAGATGGCCTTCCCGGTTTTTCAGCCAATCACTTAAGCTAGATTTGAGGGTATGATTTAAGGTGATCATATCTGTGCAGTGTGGTGAGTTACATAATTCACCTGGGGAACTATGGTTGGGGGGCGTGCTCCCGCACGGACTGTTTTGAGCACCGGACTTGTTCTTGTTCCGGTTAGCGTTCTTGTTGCAACTGTGTGTTTTGTATGGCTAATAAAACCACAAGTTCCACTTTTGATGCACCGCCTCCGACTCCCGTCTTTCGGCACTACATTGGTGACCCCGACATAAGTCTCGTCGAAGTATCCGAGACAGAACAGAACATGGCAATTAGCCCCTTTTTCGTGAAATTGCCGGAATTCTGGGAAAATGCAGCCGCGGCATGGTTCGCACAGACGGACGCTCAACTCGCTCTCCGCGGGATAGACGATGACGAGACACGCTATCTACACGTTGTCACGGCACTGGGTAGCTCCACGGCGTCTCGGTCGGTAAGCTTCATTACCAATCCCCCCGCCCTGGGTAAATATGAGGCTTTCAAGAGCTATCTGCTTAAGACTTTCGAGTTGTCTCGACGGGAACGAGCCCGACGTCTTTTGGCGATGCGTGGCCTAGGAGACAACAAGCCCTCCGTACACATGGACATCATGCTAAAGCTGCTAGGTGCGGAGGAGCCTAATTTTTTATTCATGGAGATGTTTCTTCAACATATGCCGCCACACGTCCAGACAGCGCTCGCTAACACCCACATAACGGAGCCCCGCGAGTTGGCTGAAGAGGCTGACCGTTACTTCCTGGCTACCCAGTGTTTCGCCCCAGAAGTACTGGCCCCGACACGTAGCTACACCCCGCCTGGCAGGGATGTGCTAGCCGGCGGGAGCACCGGGACCGCCAACAGCCGTGCTAACACTGGCATGTGTTATTTCCATGCTCGTTTCGGACCAAAAGCCAACAAGTGCGTTCCCCCCTGTAACTACAAGCCGACGGGGAAACGACAGGGCCTGCGCTCAGTAGTGGCCGCGAGCGTGGGCATAACAAACCGGCTCCTGTTCATCAGAGACTCTTGCTCCGGGCGCAAATTCCTTTGCGACACCGGGGCTCAGAGGAGCGTCCTGCCAGCTTCTGTGGGCGACACCGCAAGAGGAGACCACGGCCCGCGTTTGATGTCCGCTAATGACACCCCTATCCGCACCTATGGCACGAGGACAGTAGACCTGTGTTTCGGAGGACAGCGGTTCACATGGGACTTCGTCACGGCCGACATCTCTTTCCCCCTCCTCGGCGCGGATTTCCTGTGCGCCCACGGGCTGCTGGTGGACGTTAAGAACAGACGCCTGGTGGACGCTATGACGTTTTCCTCGCTCGCATGCGTCCGCGGCGAGGCAGCATACGGCGGGCTCTCCAGCTCACTCTCGGAAGGTAACAGCTACCAGCGACTTCTCGGTGAGTTTCCCAGCTTGACGCAGCCCACTTTCTCCGCCGCCACTACTAAACACGGGGTCGAGCACCACATCGACACTAACGGCCCTCCGGTCTACGCTAGGGCCCGACGGCTCAACCCTGACAGGCTGGCGGTCGCTAAGGCAGAGTTTGCCAATATGGAACGTCTGGGCATCATCCGCCGCTCAGACAGCCCGTGGGCATCACCGCTCCACATCGTCCCCAAGCCAGACGGCGGGTGGCGGCCGTGTGGAGATTACCGCCGCCTTAACGACGCTACTACTCCGGACCGCTACCCGGTCCCTCACATCCAGGATTTCTCTGCACACCTGGCGGGCAAGCTGGTGTTCTCCAAGGTGGACCTGGTGCGTGGCTACCACCAGGTTCCGGTACACCCCTCAGACGTCCCCAAAACGGCGGTAGTCACGCCGTTCGGACTTTTTGAGTTCTTGCGCATGCCGTTTGGTCTTAAAAACGCAGCGCAGTCCTTTCAGCGGTTAATGGATGCGACGCTAAGGGACATGCCATTCCTTTTTGTCTACTTAGATGACATACTCGTCGCCAGCTCCTCTGAGGAGGAGCACCAGGCACATCTGCGGATCCTTTTCGAAAGGCTTAACCAACACGGCCTTATTGTCAACCCGGCAAAGTGTCTGTTCGGGGTGTCCTCCATCCACTTCCTCGGTCATCTCATCACCAAAGAGGGGGCCGCCCCCCTCCCGGCGAAAGTGGAAGCTGTATCCGCTTTTCCCCGACCAAACACAGCTCGGGCGCTCCGGGAGTTCCTCGGGATGGTAACCTTTTACCACCGGTTCATCCGCCGGGCCGCCCACACCATGCGCCCGCTGTACGAGGCTCTCAAGGACAAGTCCCCCGGCCAGGCCATCGACTGGACGGCCGAAAGGGAGACCGCCTTCGATGCCACCAAGGCCGCCCTGAGCCAAGCCGCCATGTTGGCTCACCCGTCGCACAAGGCCCCTATCGCTATTACCACCGATGCGTCCGACTATGCCGTCGGAGCGGTACACGAGCAATGGGTCGACGGCGCCTGGCAACCGCTCGCCTTTTTCAGCCGGCAGTTGACCCCCAGGGAGCGCAAGTACAGCACGTTCGACAGAGAACTACTTGGCCTCTGGTTGGCGATTCGCCACTTCCGGTTCCTGCTGGAAGGTCGGGACTTTGCAGCGTTTGTGGACCACAAACCGCTCACATTCTGCATGTCCAAGGTGGCAGAGCCGTGGTCCGCCCGCCAACAGCGACAGCTGTCGTATATATCGGAGTATACGACAGACATCCGACACATCGCTGGGAAAGACAACGTGGTCGCGGACTGCCTCTCCAGAGCGGTCATCGGAGCCGTGCAGCTGGGCCTCGACTACGCCAGCATGAGCACGGACCAAGCCTTGGACCACGGGATCCAGACCCTCAGAGCTTCAGACACAGGGTTGCGCCTGGAGGAGGTCGCGGTCGGCGACTCAGGCGCAATGTTGTGGTGCGATGTCTCCACGGGCCAACCCCGTCCGCTAGTCCCTGTGAACTGGCGCCGACCCGTTTTTGAGGCGATACACAACCTTTCCCACCCCGGCAGGAAACCTTCCGTGAGGCTAGTGTCGCAAAAATTTGTGTGGCAGGGACTCAAGAAGGACGTGAAGACCTGGGTTGACACATGCGTGGCCTGTCAACGGGCTAAGGTGCACCGACACACTAGAGCCCCTTTCGAGCCTTTTACGGTTCCCGAGAGGAGGTTCGACCACGTTAATGTGGACCTCGTGGGTCCACTTCCCACATCTCATGGGTTCACCTACCTCTTCACTATGGTGGACAGGACGACCCGCTGGCCCGAGGCCGTTCCCCTCACCTCAACGGCAACTTCCGACGTGGCCCGCGCATTCATCGGCACGTGGGTCGCGCGTTTCGGGACACCGTCCGACCTCTCCTCTGACCGCGGTTCCCAGTTTACGTCGGAGCTATGGAGTGCGGTTGCTGAAGGTCTGGGGGTCAAGCTACATCGCACCACCGCCTATCACCCCCAGGCTAACGGTTTGTGTGAGCGGTTCCACCGATCCATGAAGGCAAGCCTACGCGCTAGCTTGACGGACGGCAACTGGGTGGATAGGCTTCCGTGGGTGATGCTTGGCCTCAGGTGCGCCCCTAAAGAGGACCTGCAGTCCTCGTCGGCGGAGCTGGTGTACGGCCAGACTCTACGGGTCCCCGGGGATTTTATTCCGGAGGCCAACATGCCCTGGTCTGCGGCCAGGCAGCGCTCCTCCCTACTGGAGACCGCCGGGGCATTCGTTCCCGTCCCCACGTCGCTGCACGGCACTCCTGCGTTCCAGGTGTCCCCCGGTCTGCGTTCGGCAGGATTTGTTTTCATCCGTCACGACGCCCACCGCGGTCCCCTACGTCCCCCTTACGACGGCCCGTTCAGGGTCATAAGACACGGGGATAAGACCTTGGTGGTGGACGTTGGCGGCAAAGCGGAGACTGTCTCCGTGGACAGGATTAAGCCGGCTCATGTGGACGTTTCCAGGCCATTGGAGTTGGCCCAACCCCCACGTCGGGGCCGTCCTCCCCGTCCCCGCCCCCTAAACCCTGTTGGAGTTCCCGCCTCGTTGGCACCCTTACCCTCCAATTTTGTCGAGGGCGCAGACGCACTGGCTGCCCCGCCCTCCTCGACACCCGTCGTCCTTACTCGCCGGGGTCGGGTAGTGGTCCCTCCCCGGCGCGGGGATTTTGTCTATGGGTGAATTCTGGGGGGGCTTGTGTGGTGAGTTACATAATTCACCTGGGGAACTATGGTTGGGGGGCGTGCTCCCGCACGGACTGTTTTGAGCACCGGACTTGTTCTTGTTCCGGTTAGCGTTCTTGTTGCAACTGTGTGTTTTGTATGGCTAATAAAACCACAAGTTCCACTTTTGATGCACCGCCTCCGACTCCCGTCTTTCGGCACTACAGCAGTCTGCAATTCTAAACAGGATGTCTCTCATGCAAGTTTATTTTTCATGGGAAGTAAATTATTATTGAGAATGTCACGACTTCCAAACAAAACAATGTAGTCATTAACAAATTCAGTGGTGCAGTGCATATGATTTTGGTGTGGGAAACCCGAGTATGAGTCCTTCCACATTAGTTGTTATGTTGGAAATATAACAGGAGGGGGGGCGCGATCGTGAAGTCCAACGGGGGGGGGGGGTATAGCTGGTAAAATGGTATAGCCCCCCCGGGTGAAAAATGCACCAGCCGCCACTGTTCAAAACATACACGTTGCGTTTGACCTGCGTGCTAGTTGCGTGGTATTTGCGAATATCGGTCACCTATTTATTGTTATACCAGTAGGCAGTGTGCGAACTATACCACGGTCTCCGGGGGAGCCGGGATTTTATTTTTTGCGGGGGGGGGGGGGGGGGGGGGTAAATGCTGATCCGTGCATTAATAGCAACAGTACAGACATAGGCCTATTATAAAGAGAACATCTGTTGGTGCCACAGGTCTACATTTACATGAAACGTCCCGATGGATCATGGTCATGTCAACAGATTTCCCGAGCATGTATGGGCTACGCAAACTTCAATCAACTTGATAATAAATAATCCACGGACCACCAATGTAACGTTTGACTGTTTAATTAAATCAACTTAAGATGACTCAAAAACGGGCTATAGCCTATTATGGCTGTAGCCCACACAGAGCCGAACACACGCGATAAGAGCAGCCAGCGGCACCAACCATGAACAATATTAATATTAATAATACAGCTATAGCACAACACAACCCTCTCGCTGCCTGGAGAGACGCGACGCCACACACACAACGATGCACATAGCACTCATCATATCAGTATTTTAGAGAGCTCCCCCCAAATTTCACAAACCATGTTCCCAGGGGAGCTCATGTCACCACTAGGGGAGCTATAGCTCCCCCTGCTCCCCTCCAGTTCGCACCCTGCCAGTAGGTTCATGTAGGGTAAGGCTGCCTACCCCTTTAGAGAGAGGGGGGCGTGGCGTGTGTGTGTGGGAGCGCGATGTGAATGAGCGAGCGTCTGTGTGTTAGTGATGGGAATTCCGGCTCTTTTGAGTGAGCCGGCTCATTTGGCTCGGCTCACCAAGAAGAGCCGGCTCTTTCGGCTCCCAAACGGCTCTTCTATTTTACCACATATACCTATAATTCAATCAAATTTAGCCCTATTTTGACTAATTATTTATGTGTACACATATATCACTTAAATTATTCAGTACATCCTTTGTACTGAAGTACTGTATTCAAAAGTAAAAATTTAAATTTTTATATAAATGATTAGCTGTGGCCAATTGTTTTCATTGCATTTACAGACCCTTGTACCTCTGATACCACCCAATGAATGCACTGACTTGCTTGTAGAACCACACTACACAAAGCAGATAGCAACACCTAGAACAACTTAAGCATCAGTGGCGGCTGGTGCATTTTTCACCAGGGGGGGCTATACCATTTTTGTTATTTACAATTACATATTGTTAATTACATTATATACAATTACTTTTTGGATTGAAATGTCGCCCTTCTGTCCATCACTTCATCATGGCCACGCAAGGCCAGCTCAAAGGCCTGTGGCCGTCGTCCAGCTGCGTAGCAATGTTCACCCTGCCTAGCGTGGCTAGCTTCATAGCATTGTCTTCCGGGGGGGCTGTTCTGAAACAGCTCCTCCCAAGACGTTTGGAGGACGCTGATTGGCTACATTTTATGTCACTCGTTTATATCTTGAATCAGCAATTGGCTAAACTGCTACAGAGACCCGCCTCCGTGGGGCTATTTCTCTACAGCCCCCCAGCATCGTCATACAGTGTACTAGGCATATGTGTACTAGGAAAAGCATATTATGTTGCGCAAATTATTTTAAAATCATATTTTACACATATTTCTGGGTGCATTCCATATTTTAAACACACACATATTGACAATTTATATATATATATTTTTAATTTTTATTATTTTTATTATTAATAATAATGTTGTGCGTGTGGTTTAGGGGGGGCGGCGCCCCATCGCTCCCTATGGGCCAGCCGCCACTGTTAAGCATAGACATTAAAACAAATTTTTACATAAAAACAAAGGACAGCTACTGTATTTTTGTATATTTGACATTTTTATTTAAACAAAATGCCCTAACAAAACGGCAGGGCTCTATTTCAGTATAAACGCGCATGTACGCGGAGCACCCGTAAAAAAAAAAACCCGGCTCGTTCGCGGGTGCGAGCCGGCTCCCGTCGTTCACTTCAAAGAGCCGACTGTTTTAGCCGGCTCGTTTGCGACCGACACATCACTACTGTGTGTGTCTGGAAGTGAACGGGAGTAGTAGCAATGTACACCGGTCTAGAATAAGTTGTCAATAAAGCCAACTCTCTCGGAAGTAAGAGAAGTTCATTAAGTGGGTTATTGAACCCGAAGCCTGTGCTTCGGCCCTGGATGAATATCCCCTGTGTTCCTCGACTACGGTCTAGAAGCTAGTCAGGAAAGTTCAACACTATATAAGCAGAGCCGATTCAGTGTTTCCTTCTGATTTGGTCATCGAAGAGTCAACAGTTTTCATCCAGTTTTCATTAATTATTCTTAAATTACTCCTATGAGATTCCTTCACCAAAATAAACCTGAGTCCCTTGCATATCCTCTGTAGATACAGTATGTAAGGATTTTAAATATATATTTTATATTTGTATTATGCTCAACATAGCACCTGGTAGTGGTGCTCCACAAGTGTAAGTGAAACAGACCATGTTTAGCTTACACATAATGATTGGTTAATAATTGCACAAACAGCTCCCTGGTTAATAATTGCACTGCTTCCGAAAGTTTCTTCTAATCTCTTTTCTATCGATGGGCCCTCACGTCCTTTTGTCCTGTTTATCGCACGCTTGGTCTTGATCCATGTGATACACCTTAAATAAAAGACGCTTTCCCGATGAGCTGAAACAGAAAAAAGAGCCACATACAAGATACAAGATATTTGATTGGCCATTTGTAACAAGTACATAAGAACGCTTACTCCCCATTCCCTCCCGCAGTATACATCTACAAAACAATACCATAAAAATAAAAATAATATACAATCAAATAAACAAAAAAAAGAGCCGCAAAGTGACTTAAATGCTGAAGATGCTCCTCAGAAAAAGCGGTATAGGCCAGTGGTGGCTACTGAACTTCTACCGTGGCACCGTAGAGAGCGTCCTGACGAGTGCACGGGACAAGAAAGTCATCCAGAGGGTCGTGAGGACGGCAGAGAAGATCATCGGGTGGGCACTTCCATGCATTGAGGAGATCTTTAGGACCAGATTTCGGAAGAAGGCCATGTCCATCATAAAGGACTGCAACCACCCTGGGCGCCATCTCTTCTCCCCCCCTACCGTCTGGTCGACGGTTGTGCAGCATCTGTACAAGGATCAGGTTCAAGGATAGTTTTTATCCACAGGCAGTGCGCCTACTGAACTGCTAGGAGTGCTGCCACTTTCACTTTCATAACGTAGGCATTACCATTACACTTACATACTTTGCTGGATTCTCTGGACTCATCACAGTCACTGCACTGTACTGCACTGTATTCATGGTGCTGCTGAACTACTGGCACTTTAAATGTTTTTGAAAAAAAAAAAAAAAAAATACATGTAGGATATAATTGATGTCACTTTGCTGCTCTTTTTGGTTTATTTTATTGTATATCAAACTTTTATTTTTATGGTGTTGTTTTTAAGATTTATACTGCGGGAGGGAATGGGGAGAAAGCGTTCCTATGTACTTGTTACAAATGGCAAATACAAATCTTGTATCTTGTATCTTGTAAATGATATGTACATGTACATATGTTTTTTAAATTGTTTTTACAAAAATCTTTAAAAGCCTTTAAAGTGCCAGTAGTGCAGCAGCATCGTGAATACAGTGCAGTACAGTGCAGTCACTGTGATGAGTCCAGAAAGTCCAGCAAAGTATGTAAGTGTCATGTTAATGACAATGTTATGAAAGTGAGGGTGAAAGGACCTGATTGGGACTACGGATAATTCCCTGTTCTTTTTGGAAGGAGCCATGGCAGGGGAGTAAACCAATAAACCAACATTAAAAAAGAAGACAAGCCGTTTGTCAACGTTGGTTCAACTGTGTGCATGTACATGCAGGACACTCCCTGTTACATTTATTTAAAACAAAGTCTGACCCATCAGCCCTATAGTGAGTTCACATCTTCCACACCACTTCTTCCTTCCGCATACTTTGAACAAACGCCATATCATTCTTTTCATACACATTTGTTTATTTCATTGCCTCTTGATGACTTATTGCACCTTTATTTTTTTCAGCCACAGAACAATTGATATTCATACTCATATTTAGATTATCTTTCTCTAGTTTTCTTCACAGTGCATATGATTTATGGTTACACACACACACACACACACACACACACACACACACACATAGTATTATGCTGTACTGTAAAGATGGTGTGTGTGTGTGTGTGTGTGTGTGTGTGTGTTTAGCCCCCCAGTGTGGACAGCTTGGTCACCATTGTCGAGTTGTTCGAGCCTGTGCGGTTGGGGGGTGGTTCAGAGGACCAGGACGTGTCATGGCCTGTCAGAGTGTCCGGGCAACCAGGACGTCGAAATGAGACCGTGCGAATTGGACACCTGCTGCCCAGGTAGGGATGAACAATTGCTGATTTCGGATTCCGAGTCGGAACCAAAATCTGATTCTGTGTTACGGATGGAATGAATTCCGATTCCAAATGATTTCTCTGCATTTGATCCATCCTAGTCTTAGGAGCAGTGGGCAGCTATTTTATATTTTTGGGGGGGGCAGTAGCTCAGTGGATAAGGACTTGGCTTGGGAGCCACAAGGTCACCGGTTCAAGACCCACTGCCTAAGTGCCCTTGAGCAAGGCACCCCCTACACTGCTCCCCGGGCACTGTACTAATGGCTGCCCACTGCTCCTAACACTAGGATGGGTCAAATGCAGAGAACTCATTTCCCTCGGGATAAAATAAGTAGTTAACAATTTTTCTTCTAAATATATATATACATCGCCCTGGGAGCAGTGTATGAGGTCTGGTGCCTTGCTCAAGGGCACCTCGGGCAGTGCCCAGGTGTTTCGGGGACTATTTTGAATCCGGTTCCCAAGCCAAGTCCCAACGTAAAAAATGTATTTACCGTAAAATAAATTTAATAGTTTATTTGTTTCCACAATTTGGAGTTGACTCTCCACCCCAACAGTGCAGTAATCGACTTGTATAAGATTTACATTTACATTTAGGGCATTTGGCAGACGCTTTTATCCAAAGCGACTTACTTACTTAATGTAAAAGTACATTAGTTGAAGCAGACAATAGCATAACACTGAGGTACGCGAACATACAAATACAGCAGTTCACAAGTATTCATATTAACAAGATGAATTACACAGTTTGGTACTGCCAGGTCACCTGCTTAAGTAGCTGTGATAAGAGCGTGTTATCAACATTAAGGATATACACTTGCTAGAATATACAACATGCTAAGAGCTATTAATGTCAGGACTTAAGCAAGTTAGGGGTTCACAAAGGAGAAGGAGGGTTCATGGAGAGTCCAGGTGGACTCTGAACAGGTGGGTCTTGAGTCTCTTGCTAATCAAGATAATCAAAAAACAAATTAAACTTGGTTTATGGTTACGGTTGGTTAGTCCGTTATCACTCCTTGCACGGAGCAGGATAGTCTCCAGACCACACCTTCAAACAATGTTCAGTTATCTGTGTATTGGTGAGAAGGATGTCATATGCAGGTATATCAAGATATTATTTGGTGACCCGAAAAAGTGGGTAGAGGCTAGAAGTGTAGAGTTAGTAGTTAGCAAGATCAATTAACTGCTTTAGTTAGTCAGAGGTAATCTTGATCAAATACAATTATGATTTAAAAAAAAGTGTGCCTATATATTTTTGGAGCGAAGTGGTTGCTGAAATATATATTTTAATGTATGGATTTCCTTATTATTCCTTTTTTTTTTTCTTTGCCGTTTCGAGAATCCACGGCTTACTTAGACATTAGTTTAGACTGACATACAGTCATCTCAGTCGGTATTATATTGTATGTAATACAATGTAAAAAATGTATTTCACATTGGTGCTGCCGTGCATACTATTGCTCCCAGCGAAGCGCCTGGGCGTGGATGGCGGACCACATGCCCCCCCCTGGGCATTCCATCTCGCTTTTCTTTAAAGTCGATTTTCTGCACTGTTGGGGTGGATTAGTTTCACCCCTTATTTTACAAAAACCAAGCGCACACACACATATATCTATATATATAGATATATGTAGCTGTCTTCACAGCACAAACATACATTTTATATATTTATATATATGTGTATCTATATATATAGGTATGTTTGTGCTGTGAAAACAGCTATATATATATATATATATATAGATATGTGTGTGTGTATATATATATATACGGTATATATATATATACCGTATATATATATATATATGTATATATATATACATATATATATACATGTTTGTGCTGTGGAGACAGATAGCTTAACACTTAGTTAACTGCACTAGCGTTGTTTAAACTCTTTCCTCCATCTAGCTTCCCTGGATCCAACCCAACGGTGAGAAAAACAATGTCTCTAAGGGCAAAAGACACAAGCGCCCATCTGCGCAAGATGACACAAAAAAAGACGCGGGATGAAATGCCCACGATGGAGAAACGAGTTCAAACAAAGCTAGAACAGTTAGCTTACTGTTAGCGCGCTAGCTGTCTTCATGACCACAAACAAGCTAGTACTTAGGCGTGTGTGTCAGAGTTTTAAAGAAGCCCAGGGCTTCTCTAAAATGAGGGCTAAACCACTCACAAGATATTGCTCAATATCCTCAGTGTCTGTACCCCCACACAATATACTCTACTGCCGTACTGCTGTACTCTCCTGACAGGGTTGCTTGTCTATGCATGATCTGACAACTGGCCCATCAGACAATACTTGGGCCTTTGTATTTTGTAAACTTTGACCTAAATAAAGGGGACGTCTGGTCTAGTTTATAGGGGCCACCGAAATATGTGCATATTCAATCTTCATGGCAATTTTCAAACCTGTTTATATAGTTTAGCTTAGTTGTTTCTTTTGACATAATTTCTTGTTTTTTTCCTATTTTGTATTGTTTGTAAGATTGTCTTGAGGAATCCGAGACAATTTCATTGTACTTGAATTCTTTGTTCTTTGTGTGTGCGTGTGTACGTGCGCGTGTGCGCACGCGTGTGTGTGTGTGCGTTTTAAAACAGTGGCAGAGTGGATGGAATGGGGGGCTTGGAATCCTTGCTCCGTATCGTGTGGGAACGTCCAGGGCCTTCGGACAAGAATGAGAGTGTGTTCTCACAACACGTCAGGATGTGAACACACCTGCGTGGGACCCACCGACCAAGTCGGGCAATGCGCCGAAGCCCAACCATGTCCTGGTGAGTAGCTGTCTATTGTCTCTCGTCCCATATCGCCTGTTTGTTTCGGCAGTATTACAACGGGAAGGTACTAGTCGTTAAGGTACTAGTCGTTAACGTACGTCTGTCTGATTCACTCGTTTGTCTTTTATTGCTATTTCTTGCAACCTTCCTTCCAACGTTGTGATACGAATAAAGTTGTTCTCTCTAGATCAAGGAATGATGTGGATAACTAGAAAGAAACATTTGGGATGTTGCTTTTTCATGGAGTAGGATAATATTTCAATGTTGTAGAAGCTTAATTAGCTTAATTAAGTTATGTTAAAAACAATCTCTCTCTCTCTCTCTCTCTCTCTCTCTCTCTCTCTCTCTCTCTCTCTCTCTCTCTCTCTCTCTCTCTCTCTCTCTCTCTCTCTCTCTCTCTCTCTCTCTCTCTCTCTCTCTCTCTCTCTCTCTCTCTCTCTCCCAGTGCACGGGGTTTGGTCTGCATGGACTAAGTGGATGCCGTGTTCTGCGCAATGCGTCCTGGGACCCTTCCGAGAAGATGGGAATGGGGTCTATCCCACCCAGAGACGGCATCGAACCTGCTCCAGCCCCGCCCCCTCCCAGAACACCAAGCCTCATGGCAACAACTGCCATGGAAAGGGCGAAGAGGTCCAGAGCTGCAGCGAGCTGCCGAACTGCCCAGGTCCGATATGATGGATGATGATATGATGTGATGGATGGTGGATGGATAGTTGATGGACTGATGGATGAATGGATGAATAATAATAATAATAATAATAATAATAATAATAATAATAATAATAATAAATAATAATGAATTGTATTTATATTGCAAAAATCTCAGAGTGCTACAGTAAAACAAAAACATAGCCAACAAACACAATACAATTAGTAAAAATAGTGAGCACTAATATGACCGATAGATAAGACGGGGATGGATAGCTTAGGGATGGACGGGTGGCTAGATAGACACATGGATGAAAATGAATAACGATGGTACCCCCCGGTGTCCCGCTATAGTGAACGGCAACTGGGCAGCGTGGGGTCCATTCGGAGCCTGCACTTCCTGTGGGGAGGGGCTTCAGCTGTCAACCAGGCTGTGTGACAACCCTGCCACACAGTATGGCGGACAGTACTGTATTGGCTCCAACGCACAGTCAAAAGTCTGCAGAAATGTCTGTCCAGGTAACACACACACACGCACTCACTCGCACGCACACGCACACACACACCTACACCTCTACACCATTCCTGGTGTTGTAGAAATCCTTAAAAAAATGTCTATTCAATAAACGTGGTTGTGAGGTATATTTTGTAAACCCCCCTATTAAAAGGGCTTTTCTGTAACTCCACATCTTCGCCTTATTTAAGTATGCCTCACTGCCTCTGAATATGCTAATATAGCAGGCCCCCTAGAAGCTACTAAATCTTTCTGCAAAACCAATTGACTTTTTTGCAGCAATTGTCAAAACAGCGTGGGGTAAATAGTTCACTGCCTACTGAATATATCAGTGATGAGAGTATGTGGAACGGAAGCCAGCAGGTGGCGCTGTGCAGTGGTAAACCTCACTCCCCGATGATGTTCTAGCAATGAAGCTAGCTCATGGGTTTTAGCTTCTCACGTTAGAGCGCCGCCTCTCATGCCGTAGGTCGTGAGTTCCATCCTGTGCGGGACACTCACTGTCACACTTCACACACAACATCACATTAAACATCACATTACACACACATTAGACCAGTTTGAAGCAAGAAGCAAGAAGCGCTTTCAGCACGCAGGTAGGAACAATCCAATGCATGACACTGGCTGAAATTAATATTAATCAAACAATAACAATATTTATGTGTGTGTGTGTGTGTGTGTGTGTGTGTGTGGTCTCTACAGTGCACGGCATCTGGACAGGTTGGTCTGAGTGGGGTGACTGCTCGACGAGCTGTCACTCACAGCGCCCCTCCGTTAGGACCCGGCTGCGTTCCTGTTTTAACCCCGCCCCTTCCTCTCATCCCAAGGGAAACAACTGCCCAGGAGAGCTCAGAGAGAGCAAGAAATGTGATGAGCTACCCAACTGTCCAGGTATACCTGTTTGTCTGTCAGTTGGCCTGTCTGTCTATCCATCCGTCTGCATGCCTGCTTTGCCTGTCTGTTTGTCTACCTGTATGCCTGCCTGCTTCTGTCTGTATATTGAATCTCTCCAGTTTGCCTGCCTTTTCGGTCCGTCTGACTCGGTTTGTTTGTTTATCTGTCAGCCTCCATGTCTATCTATCTGTCTGTCTGTCTGTCTGTCTGTCTGTCTTTCTGTATCCCTCTGCCTGTTTGTCTGTCCTAATGACTGCATGGCAGTGTGTATGTACGCAAAACAAAACGGTACATGTCTATGTACAGTTTGTAATCCTTCCATTCAATGTGCCAAAAACTATTTATTTTCATTGTTGTGTTTGTAGTGAATGGAGGCTGGGGGTCCTGGGGAGCATACAGCCCCTGCTCGGTCACCTGTGGCGTGGGACACCGCCGCTCCGTCCGGACCTGTGATCGCCCCGCCCCCAAATACAAGGGGAAAGAATGTCCGACCCAGGGCTCCATTCAGACCCTTATCTGCACCAATTCCACCCACTGCCCCAGTAAGGGCACAGATACACACACACACACACACACACACACACACACACACACACACACACACACACACACACACACACACACACACACACACACACACACACACACACACACACACCACACACACACACACACACACACCATGAACACACACGCACACACCACACACACACACACACACACACACACACACACACACAAGCGCATAAACACAAAAAGGCATGCACACAAAATAAACAATAAACACACACACACACACACACACACACAAACATACACACACTCGCAGACCTCAAAATCGACACAATAGTCACGCACTTCCATCGAATGACGTTCTGTTCCCCACCACAGTCGACGGCGTGTGGGGGCCGTGGTCAGACTGGGGCCTCTGCGCAGAAACGGAGAGTTGCACTGAAATAATCGGCAGACAGAAGCGTCGGCGCGAATGTCTGCACACAGACTTCGGCGGGGCGCCGTGCCCCACTGGGGCACTAACACAGTTCCGCGAATGCCTCAACATCACCGGTTGCACAAGTAAGTGACCACATTCCGACACATTGTCGGTGTTCCACTGTATCGTAATTAGGCTTTCTTTATTCGGGGCAACACGCTATTAAACAGAAAACACTGCAACGGCAACGGCAAAATAATAATCTTTTTTTTTTTTTTTATGTCCATTTGCACATGGACATAAATAAGGAATACAATAGGCGTAGAGCTGGCTGTAATAGAACGCATCTTATTCTTAAATAAAATGTTAAACAATGTGAGTATACAATGTGCACGTAGTGTAAATAAAAATAGTCTGTCCAACGACAGGGGACAAGGACAAGGGATAACTGTGCGGCCCTCTGTCCTCGCGTATAGCTGCTGAATGATAGAGACACTTTTTCGTTCTAAATGCGTCTACATGCATGCTCTACTATGAGAAAACGTGAACACAATATTAATATTACATTTGTACTTTAATTTCAAGATGCCGATTTTAACTAACCTGGCCACAAAACACCCGCATATTATATAGCCAATCGATCTTGTGACGAAACCAGTGGATATTGTCGGGTCACGAGGGCCAGTTACACAATCTTTGTGTCTCTACACACACACACACACACACACACACACACACACACACACACACACACGCAACATTCGAGAAGAATCATGTTGGATTTCTAAAAGTCATATAATGCACTGGTTACCAGCCTGGAGTGCCAACCCTAAGGGGGGCGCCAGAGATCTCAAGATTAAAAAATGTTATTTGCCATATATGCAACAAGTACAATGGAATGCTTACTCCCCATCCCCTCCAGCCGGAGGACTTTTCTTAAACACCTTACTATAAAAAAAATACTGTACACAATAAAAATAACAATAATAATAATAATTAATCTCAGGGAGGTCCACAAAGCTGCATATATTTTGAACCTTCAAATAACTAGAAAAGACAAACAAAAAAAAAGAATACCTTCCAGAATGGTATACTGAATCGATGCATATTCCAAAAATAACAAGATCTACAGGGAAAAAACAATTGTGACTTGCTGATCTTTCAAAGCATGTCCAATTACATTACAGCTTTGTACCACATTTGAGAATCAATGGAATCTAAACATCCTGATGATATTGTGACACTTCAGCGGCGGTAGCCAGCTTGATACAGAAGGAGTGAGACAATGTTCTTATTTTGATGGTCAACCTGGCTCACAACTAACCATGGGGTTGAAATGTCCACTCTTAAACAATAAACCCTGATGGCAAGCCCAAATCGATAGTTATCCGCAAAAAGTAATCTGTCTCTCTATTTTCACACTGGGCTTAAATACGGTATTCGTGGCGCTGCAAAACTAGTTTAGTTTCGCTTTTGCTTTCACACTGGCAAGTAATGCGCATTCGCTACCCAACTAGTGCGCATTAACTAATCCACCTTGGGTAGGTGGTTTTTGATCCCGAAGTAACTAGTTCGGGTGCAAAGCAATAAAACTACTACGGGTTTCGGTTCCTGTGTGTGTGTGTGTATGTGTGTGTGTGTGTGTGTGTGTGTGTGTGTGTGTGTGTGTGTGTGTGTGTGTGTGAACAGAATCTTGGTATCAAAACCTGGTGTCGAGTGCGCAGCGAATCGCAAATTAGAAGAGAGCGTGAACATAACGTGTATTCGATGCGCATGTTCTCCGATTGGTTCCATAAGCACTTGGTTACACTCGTCAGAGTGTTTACAGAGAAAGTTATGACGACCCTCATTCCCGACGTGTTCGGATCTCTGGGGTTCTACTGAACTGCTATCTCATCAACAGCCGATACAGGACTCTACCTACATATCAATAACCAATGTGTGTGTGTGTGTGTGTGTGTGTGTGTGTGTGTGGTGTGTGTGTGTGTGTGTGTGTGTGTGTGTGTGTGTGTGTGTGTAGAGTCCCCTGGTTGGGCTGGTTGGACAGAGTGGACCCTGTGTAGTCGTTTTAATAACCAGTTCAAAAGCGAGCGAATGAAGAACTGTCCACTCGACCTAGGAGACTTAAGGTAAGGCACCAAAACAAGTATTAATGTCAGAACTATTCACTGGGCTGCATGGTAGCCTACTTCACTACTAGCCTAACCTCGCCAGACCAATTTGCAAATGCGTATGTGTACCTCTGAGTTTATTTTCGATTTCCAAGGGCCGTTTAACATCAGCGGCAGCCATCTTGGTTGTTTACGAATGATGCCTCAACGGCCCTCCTCTGTGCAGTCATCGTATCACACCCGTCCCATATTAGAGTATCACACCCGTCCCATATTAGAGTATCACACCCGTCCCATATTAGAGTATCACACCCGTCCCATATTAGAGTATCACACCCGTCCCATATTAGAGTATCACACCCGTCCCATATTAGAGTATCACACCCGTCCCATATTAGAGTATCACACCCGTCCCATATTAGAGTATCACACCCGTCCCATATTAGAGTATCACACCCGTCCCATATTAGAGTATCACACCCGTCCCATATTAGAGTATCACACCCGTCCCATATTAGAGTATCACACCCGTCCCATATTAGAGTATCACACCCGTCCCATATTAGAGTATCACACCCGTCCCATATTAGAGTATCACACCCGTCCCATATTAGAGTATCACACCCGTCCCATATTAGAGTATCACACCCGTCCCATATTAGAGTATCACACCCGTCCCATATTAGAGTATCACATCCGTCCCATATTAGAGTATCACACCCGTCCCATATTAGAGTATCACACCCGTCCCATATTAGAGTATCACACCCGTCCCATATTAGAGTATCACACCCGTCCCATATTAGAGTATCACACCCGTCCCATATTAGAGTATCACGCCCGTCCCATATGAGAGTATCACACCCGTTCCATATTAGATCAACGGTTGTGAGGGTCGGCTGGAAATCAATCTGAACAGGAAAGGGAAGATGCATACGCCAGAGAAAATAGCCCGCAGTTCCATCTGTTTTTTTTTCTCTCCAGCATTGAGGACAGCGACGACGATCCGATAGCGTTCGCCGGGACTCCAATACCATACTGTGGCTATTTGCCAAGAGCACAAAGAACGCAGTCAAGGGAATGCATCAATATCCCAAGTGTGCCCGTGGGGCGACAGAGGGTGCAGCCACAACAAATTGGTTAAATAAATACATAAAATGGTTTGATGTTTTTGAATGAATTGCATTTGAATTAATTGATAAATGTCAATTTATATTAAAATGCAGAGGTTTCTCAGGTTTCCCAGCAGTGACTTGAGCCTGCCGTGGCAAAACCGATAAGTACAATAATAAATACATACATACTTATTGTGAATGGATTCAGTCTTGCTGTCTATTTTACTGTTTATTTATATATATGATATATTTCCACATTTAATTGGCTTATTTTATGAATATTTCAATAGGCATGTCCCCATTCAGGCTTTCCGTCTGAGTGTTATATAATAATAATAATAATGTTTAATAATAATATTAGTTGGTTTAAAACTAATATGTTTTAAACCACCTTACTGAAAGCATAAGGGGATCATGTTAGAAGCCTTCACGTCGCGACCTCTTGTCTTGCTTTAAACAAACTTTGTGGAGAAGATTTGTGTCATCCCGTGGATTTGATTGTTTTCTCCCAAATCCTGATTGTGGTAATGGACTTTGCTGTAGTGCACTGAACTTGCCAACCAGTGACTGACTGGGCATGTGATCTCCTCCCTACTTTTCATATATTGATGCTTAGTCAGTGAAGCAGTCAATGCTGCAACAAGTCAGTAAAATGGCTGCTTGAGGGCTCATCCCGAAGATAAGGACACAGGGTGAATGAGGTATTTTTTTTCTCGAGTGTGTGTGTTGGTGGCTGGTTTAACCTGTGGGCCTTCATTAACAAGGACCGACAGGTAAATAATAATAATAATACATTTTATTTGTGGGGCGCCTTTCAAGACACCCAAGGACACCTTACAGAGCATATATGCTGCAGTAAAATTAGTAGTTGAATGAGAACGGGGGTAATGTGGTCAGATGAGTTAGTGCGGGTGATGATCCGAGCAGCAGAGTTCTGAATTATGAGTTTGATGGGAAGGCCAGTCAGAAGTGCATTGCAGTAATCAATCCGGGATGTGACAAATGAGTGGACCAGGATTTCAGTGCTGGATTGGGACAGAGATGAGCGGAAATGTCTGGAAATGTTCTGAAGATGGAAGAAGGCAGTGCGAGTGATGTTTTTAATGTGTGGTACAAATGAGAGGGAGCCGTCCAGAATGACACCGAGGCTTTTTACTTGGGAAGAAAATGGTATGGGGAAGCCGTCGATGATGATGTTTGGAGCTGGGTTGTTTTGTGACTTGGTGAGGGTGGATTTGGAGCCAATGAGCAGGGCCTCAGTTTTGCTAGCGTTGAGCTTGAGGAAATTCCTGCTCATCCAGCTCCTGATGTCCTCTAGGCAGGTTGTGAGGGAGGTAGGGGGCAGGGCAGTGGTGGGTTTGGAGGAAATGTAGACCTGTGTGTCGCAGTGGCGTTTTCTCCCGGAGGCCAAGGGAAGCCAGGCTTCCCCTGTTTTTTCGGATTGTAGTTATAATTTTAATACATTTTTTAAATTAAAATAAAAAAAATTCGGTAATTCTCCTTTGCTGTGTGTTGCTGCCGGACCGTCTCTCCCCCATTCTCATTGAGTATTTTACAAAGAGTGAAACAACAGCGCCATCTAGATGTTATGGTGAAACTGAGGAGGCCAGCCGAATGAGCTTCCCTTGGTGAAAAAAAAAATGGAGGGATTGTCCCGGATTGACCAATCAGATGAGGCCCACGTCATGTCCCCCTGCCAACCTGTGATTGGTCAGGGCCATGCCAAGGGATGCCAGCCGTCTCTGGCCTCCCTTCAAGGGAATTGGATCCCTTGATCCCATTGGATCGATTTGAAGGGAATCCCTTGACTCACAATCCAATCAAATCACATCAACATCAGTACGTAGTACTGTAACTGTCATCCTCGCCGTTTGATAGTATTAAGCATTATGGAGGGTGGAGATTTGGCGTACTTAATAAAATACAACTTTACTAAACTTCCGCTACAGCAGCAACTAAAAATTTAATCAGATGACAGGCCCATGCCCACACTCGAGCTGTGTGCACAGAGGAAAAAGGGAGCGAATCGGACGTTCAATGAGGACAATTATGTCCGCACGGAGTGGCTAACTGGAAGCGCTGAACTTCAGCGTCTATTTTGCTGGCCATGTCTTCTTTTTGACAAGGATTCGTGCTCCCTGAACAATCCTTGGGCAACTTCAGGATTCATCGACCTTGCCAACCTGTCACGGGCAATTGAGAGGCACGGTAAATCAAAAAATCACATAGATTGTGCTGTGAAATTGAAGCTTTTTTATTCATTACCGAATCTGCACTGCGCATTGAGCGGCTGGTTATGCATTTGGGGGGGGGGGGGGGGGAATGCTTAAATGAATAAGACGAGAGAGTTTTGGCTGGAGAGTGCGTGCGGACCTGTCGGTTAGATAACAGGCGTGTGCAAGTCCTGCATCTGTATGATACAACTGTGTAAAATGATACCGGGCGCTGTAATCACTCATCTGGTTACGTTATTGACCCAAAAAAACGGGCTTCCCCTAAAATCTTCCCCACGCCACGCTACTGGGTGTTAATTGTATTACAAATAATAATAGTAATAGTCATTTAAAAAAGTAATAATAATAATAGTCTTAATGACAGCGTTAAACAATCTGATCTATTTGTACACCACGTCCATAATGGCGAAGCAGAGAAATTGTCCTTGATTTGTTTATTTGACTGGGTTTTGTTTTCAGAATATTGAGACATTCGTTTAATCTTTGACAGACCACTGGCTTCGCCGTGTGTGTGTGTGTGTGTGTGTGTGTGTGTGTGTGTGTGTGGAGTGGAGCTCCGTCCATTTGGGCAGCGGTTGGTTGTTGAGGGCCACGTCCAAGAGAGGGTTAAGCTTCGACGGTGTCACGTCACACACAAACAGTACAACGGCAGCACTAGCTTTAAAAACTGTTTTACAAAGTTGGCGTGGGTCGTACACATGGGAATAACACATCCCCCCCCCCCCTCTTCCTTCCTAGGTCTCTTAGCAAACCTTTTTTTTTAAATGTCAGTGTTCGAAGTCAAGCTGAAACAAGGGGTTTACTTACACTTTAAGAACACACCTTATTTCCTGGGCGCACACCTTATTTCCCCCCCCCCCCCCCACCCCAACACAACCCAACAGTATTTGGGACAACCCGACAGTATTTGGGATAACCCAATAGTGGGTGGGGTTAACGAAGGTAACTGGATTGTCATTGAAACGGGGCGACCAGGAGTAGACCAGTCTCTCGCCTTTGCAAGCCAATGCACTGGAGTTCAGCACTGGCGTTTATTTTATTCGGCTTTCCTCATCCAGGTTGATGGATGATTCGACCAGTGGCGTAGCGGAGGCTCCCGCAGACCCCGCGGTGCGGGGGAGCCCCGGAGTTTAGGAGGCCCCCACCCCCAGGGCCCCCATCCCCCCCTACCTGTTAAGTTGCTAGGCACCACGGTTTGACTGGCCATCTGGCATACCTGCCGGCCCGGACCACCACCCTACCATCGGACTTCACGATCGCGACAATCCCCCCCCACTAAGAGACGAAGTAGAAATAATATGGATGTATGTTGTTATTGTTTGATCTGTGATTTATTGTATTTCATGTGTGTGTTTCACAGTTCTCACGGTCTGGATTTGAATAAGTCCTACCAGTATCATAAAGAACGCATTGCTGTCATCATTGCATGAGAGGGAATTACAAAAAGCTTTGTTGAAAGTAGAAATTGTTTGAACTTTGAGCGCAGTGGAAAGGTAGGACGAGCTGCGAGCTGTCCAGCGCATCCAGGCTAACGGCGACCGTGGGTAGGAGTGGTTTTGATGGGAAATGTACCTTCCCTTACAGGAAAAGGCACTTCTGTCAATATTTACAACACACTCACAAGGTTTTTCTAAAGGTTGTCCCGGCTGTCATCAAACTGCCACTATCTAGCCAACTATCACTAGCTGTTGCTATCTGCCGAGAGAGAGAGCGAGAGACCAGACAGCAGTGGACATGAAGAGTCTACAGACAGGGGTTCTCCTGCTAGGCGTCTTGCTGGCCCAGTCGGGTGAGTCGTAGGGATCAGGGGAGAATGAATGCGAGTATCGTGACTATTTGCTTCAAAATTGACACTCAATGTTATCTTACTGTAGTTGAAGCCATTTAATTGTACCGTCCCAGAGAGGGTGCTGTATTGTTTGTGATTCAGGGCCATTTGCATCTGCAACGTTATGTTCTGTTTGGCCACTTTTATTAAACAAACCAAACAATTGAGTACACAGACCAAACCTGAAGATATATTATTAGAATCGAAAAAATTCTTAGAATGTAAATACATATTGTGTCAGAAGTCGATGATCTTATGGTCAATGGCCAATGCCCGTCCCTGGTGAGTAGATCGCTACACATTCTAGGATAGCATTTGTCACTCACACGCACACACACACACACCCAACATCCTCGCACACATAAGCACATCTGTTTCTAAATGTGTATATGTGTGGCTTTATGTTTGTGTGTGTGTGTGTGTGTGTGTGTGTGTGTGTGTGTGTGTGTGTGTGTGTGTGTGTGTATAGAGGCTGTGAATAGGAGGTGTTTTGCTCACTACAACCTGGTTACCGGCCATTGCAGTGGAGAGTTGGGTACGGTAGAGGAAGATGATTGCTGTCTAAATCCTCATTACGGCTTCATGGATGCTGATGGGTTCTGTCAGTTCTGTGGGTCAGTACACACACACACACACACACACACACACACACACACACACACACACACACACACACACACACATCCTGTGGAGTCAGACAAATTCACAAATTAAAATATTTTTGTGTGTGGATCTTTTGAGACTCTGCTGTGCCGTGGGTCATTTCAAATATGTTGACGTTTATTTCAGCAGGGATTCATCTGTAGTCAATCAGAACCCTTCCCGGTTTTTCAGCCAATCACTTAAGCTAGATTTGAGGGTATGATTTAAGGTGATCATATCTGTGCAGTCTGCAATTCTAAACAGGATGTCTCTCATGCAAGTTTATTTTTCATGGGAAGTAAATTATTATTGCGAATGTCACGACTTCCAAACAAAACAATGTAGTCATTAACAAATTCAGTGGTGCAGTGCATATGATTTTCAGATTCAGATAACTTTATTAATCCCGAGGGAAATTAAGGTGCAACAGTTGACACAGGGGGAATAAATGCACACACAAAATACTAATACCTAAGCTAAAAAACAAAACAACAACTAACTAAATAAAACTATTATAAGCAAAAATAGTTAAAAAAACTAAACTAAAAATAGTTTTGGTGTGGGAAACCCGAGTATGAGTCCTTCCACATTAGTTGTTATGTTGGAAATATAACAGGAGGGGGGGCGCGATCGTGAAGTCCAACGGGGGGGGGGGGGGGGGTATAGCTGGTAAAATGGTATAGCCCCCCCGGGTGAAAAATGCACCAGCCGCCACTGTTCAAAACATACACGTTGCGTTTGACCTGCGTGCTAGTTGCGTGGTATTTGCGAATATCGGTCACCTATTTATTGTTATACCAGTAGGTTCATGTAGGGCAGGGGTCGGGAACCTATGGCTCGCGAGCCAGATGTGGCTCTTTTGATGATTGCATATGGCTCGCAGATAAAACAAAATATGACGAAAAAAAATAAATAAATAAATAAATAAAAATAAATAAATAAATAAAAACACGAGTATCGTACATTTCAGGACGAATGAACTTTTTGATGATCTTCCGAACAAAGACAAGATAATCAAACGGATACAAGACATGCCTCTGTCGGCAAGAACTGTTCATGATCGTACCATCGTGATGGCAAACAAAGTGGAGGAAACGCAAGTGAAGGACATAAATGCAGCGCCGTTCTTTTCTCTGGCTTTGGATGAGTCAACAGACGTGAGCCATTTGTCGCAGTTCAGCGTGATTGCAAGATATGCTGTTGGTGACACACTGCGCGAAGAAAGTCTTGCTGTTCTGCCATTAAAAGGGTCCACAAGAGGTGAGGATTTATTCAAGTCTTTCATGGAGTTTGCTCAAGAAAAAAGTCTACCTATGGATAAACTTCTCTCAGTGTGTACTGATGGTGCTCCGTGTATGGTGGGGAAAAACAAAGGATTTGTGGCGCTTCTCCGTGAACATGAAAATAGACCCATCCTAAGTTTCCATTGCATTATACACCAGGAGGCACTTTGTGCTCAGATGTGTGACAGGCAGTTTGGCGAAGTGATGTCGCTGGTCATTCGTGTGATCAACTTTATTGTTGCCCGAGCCTTAAATGATCGCCAGTTTAAAACACTGCTGGATGAAGTAAATAACTATCCTGGTCTGCTTTTGCACAGCAATGTGCGTTGGTTGTCAAGAGGGAAGGTGCTTAGCCGTTTTGCGGCTTGCCTGAACGAAATCCGGACTTTCCTTGAAATGAAAGGCGTCGGGCATCCTGAGCTAGCCGACACCGAGTGGCTCCTCAAGTTTTACTATCTCGTAGATCTGACTGAACATCTGAACCAGCTCAACGTGAAAATGCAAGGCATTGGAAATACAGTGTTATCCCTTCAACAAGCTGTATTTGCTTTTGAAAACAAGCTGGAGCTTTTCATCACGGATCTTGAAACAGGTCGTTTACTACATTTTGAAAAACTGAGCCAATTTAAAGATGCATGCACAGCAAGTGAGCCCATTCAAAACCTTGATCTCCACCAGCTAGCTGGCTGCACATCCAGTCTCCTACAGTCCTTCAAAGCACGCTTTGGAGAATTTCGTGAGCACACTCGTCTTTTTAAGTTCATCACCCATCCAAACGAGTGTTCACTGAACACAGCCGACCTGAATTACATCCCTGGTGTCTCCGTCAGAGATTTTGAAGCAGAAGTGGCTGACCTGAAGGCCTCAGACATGTGGGTGAATAAGTTCAAGTCACTGAATGAAGATTTGGAAAGAATCACACGACAGAAAGCGGAGTTGGCGAGCAAGCACATGTGGACAGAAATGAAAAAACTCCAACCCGAAGACCAGCTGATTCTCAAAACTTGGAACGCGCTTCCTGTCACATACCACACACTGCAGCGTGTGAGTATTGCTGTATTGACCATGTTTGGATCTACGTATGCATGTGAGCAGTCATTCTCACATCTTAAAAACATCAAGTCCAACCTACGATCACGTTTAACGGATGAAAGCCTCAACGCTTGCATGAAGCTTAACCTCACCAAGTACCAACCCGACTACAAAGACATCAGCAAATCCATGCAGCACCAGAAGTCGCATTAATGGTGAGTGTTATAACAACATTATTTAAAAGAATAAATTCAGAGGCTTATTATACTGACATTTAGTTGAATTCACTTTTAAAATATATTATATGGCTCTCACTGAAATAAATTTCCAAATTTTTTGCTTTCATGGCTCTCTTAGTCAAAAAGGTTCCCGACCCCTGATGTAGGGTAAGGCTGCCTACCCCTTTAGAGAGAGGGGGGCGTGGCGTGTGTGTGTGGGAGCGCGATGTGAATGAGCGAGCGTCTGTGTGTTAGTGATGGGAATTCCGGCTCTTTTGAGTGAGCCGGCTCATTTGGCTCGGCTCACCAAGAAGAGCCGGCTCTTTCGGCTCCCAAACGGCTCTTCTATTTTACCACATATACCTTTTATTTACATGAAAGAGGTGGTGGTTCTTGATGTCCAGCAATCAGTGGTAAGGCAAACTGCAGTAGCTTCCTTAACCCTGGCCTGCAGTGAAGCACGTTCTCTATCATACAGTCTCGGAACGGATTGAGAGCCTGTGTGAAGCTTCGGAATCCCTTGTCCTCCACAATGGAAAATGGTTGGAAATCACTTGCAATCATTTTGGCCAATTCTTCATCCACTATGTTCTGTCTAGCTGGGGTCATTCATTGCCTTTGCCATTGCCATTCATTGCATATAAATTGGCTTATTGAGGTCTGTGTAGCTGTTGGTTTTTGGGTACCTGATGCATGGGTGGTAGATCCTGTAGCTGCAGCAACAACAGGTGGAGTAGACACACAGAAGCAGAAGCAGGCAGTCTGGACTGCCTTTTTTCTTCCAACTGAACTGTTGGATGCACAGTTCTCAAGTGGCTGTGGAGGTGGTTTGTGGACCCTGCTCTATATGAGAGCTTCATGTTGCAAATTCTGCATTCTGCCTTTGTGTTTGCACAATTGTTAAAATGCAGCCAAATGCTGCTTCTTTTCCTACTTTCACTCATCTTATTTGCGCGACGCCGTGTGAAGTGTCACCCCTCCCTCTGTTCAGCTATCACGCAGTGGCGGCTGGCCCATAGGGGGGCGATGGGGCGCCGCCCCCCCAAAACCACACGCACAAACAAAATATAAAAAATTATATATATAAATTTTCAAGTGTGTGTTTAAAATATGGAATGATTTTTAAATAATTTGCGCAACATAATATGCTTTTCCTAGTACACATATGCCTAGTACACTGCAGCCTTAAGGGCGCATTTGTATGACGATGCTGCTGGGGCGCTTTTCAAATCACCCCTCGGAGGCGGGTCTCTGTAGCAGTTTAGCCAATTGCTGATTCAAGATATAAACGAGTGACATAAAATGTAGCCAATCAGCATCCTCAAAACGTCTTCCCGTCATTTGTGTGCCTCACAGTTTACTACTAGGAAAAGCATATTATGCTCCGTCTCTGCGGACACACTAGTGATGGGAATTCCGGCTCTTTTGAGTGAGCCGGCTCATTCGGCTCGGCTCACCAAGAAGAGCCGGCTCTTTCGGCTCCCAAACGGCTCTTCTATTTTACCACATATACCTATAATTCAATCAAATTTAGCCCTATTTTGACTAATTATTTATGTGTATATCACATATATCACTTAAATTATTCAGTACATCCTTTGTACTGTATTCAAAAGTAAAAATTTAAATTTAAATATAAATGATTAGCTGTGGCCAATTGTTTTCATTGCATTTACAGACCCTTGTACCTCTGATACCACCCAATGAATGCACTGACTTGCTTGTAGAACCACGCTACACACAGCAGATAGCAACACCTAGAACAACTTAAGCATCAGTGGCGGCTGGTGCATTTTTCACCAGGGGGGGCTATACCATTTTTGTTATTTACAATTACATATTGTTTATTACATTATATACAATTACTTTTTGGATTGAAATGTCGCCCTTCTGTCCATCACTTCATCATGGCCACGCAAGGCCAGCTCAAAGGCACCACAGAACTTCACACAGTCTATTATTTTAGACAGGATGTGTTTTTGTCCACCTCCTCATTGCGCTTCCTCACGGCAATCCTGTGGCCGTCGTCCAGCTGCGTAGCAATGTTCACCCTGCCTAGCGTGGCTAGCTTCATAGCATTGTCTTCCGGGGGGGCTGTTCTGAAACAGCTCCTCCCAAGACGTTTGGAGGACGCTGATTGGCTACATTTTATGTCACTCGTTTATATCTTGAATCAGCAATTGGCTAAACTGCTACAGAGATCCGCCTCCGTGGGGCTATTTCTCTACAGCCCCCCCAGCATCGTCATACAGTGTACTACATTTACATTTACATTTAGGGCATTTGGCAGACGCTTTTATCCAAAGCGACTTACAAGGTGTACATTAGTTGAAGCAGACAATAGCATAACACTGGGGTACGCAAACATATAAATACAGCAGTTCACAAGTATTCATATTGACAAGATGAATAACACAATTTCGTACTGCTAGGTCACCTGCTTAAGTAGCTGTGATAAGAGCGTGTTAACAACATTAAGGACATACACTTGCTAACATATACAACATGCTAAGAGCTATTAATGTCAGGACTTAAGCAAGTTTAGGGGTTTCACAAAGGAGAGTCCAGGTGGACTCTGAACAGGTGGGTCTTGAGTCTCTTGCGGAAGCTGGCGAGGGACTCTGCCGTCCTGACATGAGACGGGAGTTCATTCCACCACTGTGGGGCCAGAGCCGTGAAGAGCTGGGTTTTGGACGAGCGATGTTTGGTTGACCTTAGTGAAGGTCGAACAAGTCGCCTGAAAGAAGTTGAGCGGAGCGCTCTGGCTGGGATGTAGAGTTTGACCAACGCCTGGAGGTAGGCCGGGGCAGTTCCATTGACTGCCCTAAAGGTCAGCACCAGAATCTTGAATTTGATGCGAGCATTTACCGGAAGCCAGTGGAGATCGCGGAAGAGAGGGGTCACGTGGGAGAATTTCGGTAGGTTGAATACCAGGCGTGCTGCTGCGTTCTGGATGCGTTGGAGGGGCTTGGTTGCAGAGGCGGGGAGTCCCGCCAGGAGAGAGTTGCAGTAGTCGAGGCGGGTGATGACGAGCGCTTGGACCAGGATCTGCGCCGCTTCACGTGTGAGGAAGGGCCGGATCCTGCGGATGTTGTAGAGGGCAATTCTGCAAGATCGGTCCACCGCGGTGACGTTGGCATTGCAGGACAGCTGGTCATCTACCACCACACCAAGGTCTCTTGTTGTGGTTGAGGGGGAGACTTGGGTGTTCTCGATGGTGACCAGTAGGTCCATCTGAGGGCAGTCTTTCCCCGGTATGAAGAGGAGCTCAGTCTTGTCAAGGTTGAGCTTCAGGTGGTTGGCGGCTGTCCATCTGCTGATGTCGGCCAGGCATTTCGAGATGCGTGTTGCTATTTGGGTTTCTGAGGGGGGAAAGGAGAGAAACAGTTGAGTGTCATCTGCATAGCAGTGATAGGAGAAGCCATGAGAT
This sequence comes from Muraenolepis orangiensis, assembly GCA_027704905.1. Taxonomy (NCBI): domain Eukaryota; kingdom Metazoa; phylum Chordata; class Actinopteri; order Gadiformes; family Muraenolepididae; genus Muraenolepis; species Muraenolepis orangiensis. Next base: position 20,206,171 of record CM051012.1, on the reverse strand, counting down.
GCGATTACAGAGCCTAGCGATTTAGTGTAAAGAGAAAACAGAAGGGGTCCCAATACTGAGCCTTGAGGAACTCCGGTGTCCAGGGTGCAGGGTTTGGACAGGGAACCGTTCCATGTGACCTGATAAGTGCGATCTGCAAGGTAGGAGGTGAACCAGGATAACGCAGTTCCAGCGATTCCAAGCTCGGCGAGAGTGGAGAGGAGGATCTGGTGGTTCACTGTGTCGAACGCCGCAGACAGGTCGAGAAGGATCAGTACCGATGAGAGGGACGAGCTTCTGGCATCACGAAGAGACTCTGTCACTGCGAGCAGTGCCGTCTCCGTGGAGTGCGCAGCCTTGAAGCCTGACTGGTGAGGGTCAAGGAGGTTGTTCTGGGAGAGATAGGAAGAAAGTTGTGAGGAGACAGCCCGTTCAAGGGTTTTGGACAGGAATGATAGGAGAGATACCGGTCTGTAGTTTTGGACATCAGTGGTGTCTAGGGATGGTTTCTTGAGGAGCGGCTTGATTCTGGCAGTCTTGAAGGCTGCCGGAAACAGGCCTGCCTCAAGGGAGATGTTGATTTGGGATGTAAGGAAGGGAAGGATATCGCCCGAGATGTCCTGGAGAAGAGAGGAAGGGATTGGGTCGAGGGGGCAGGTGGTAGGGTGGTTAGATGTCACCAGTTTGTTAACTTCATCGGGGGAGAGGGGGTTGAAACAGGTAAGGTTAGTGGGGGTGGGAGAGGAGGGGGGAAGGAAAGCGGTGGGGGTGAAGGAGGAGGTAATGTTGTTCACCTTCTTCGTAAAGAAGGTGACAAAGTCATCAGCTGAGAGGGAGGAGGGAGGGGGAGGGGAGGGGGGGTTGAGGAGGGAAGAGAACATGGAGAAAAGTTTCCTTGGGTTAGAGGCAGAAGAGTTTATTTTTGTACGGTAGAAGGCAGATTTAGCAGCCGATACCGTGGAGGTGAAGCCAGCGAGGAGACGGAGGTAGTGAGCGAGGTCATCAGAGGACTCCGATTTCCTCCATTTTCTCTCGGCCGCCCGTAGCTCTGCTCTACGAGCCCGCAGAGGTTCGGACAGCCAAGGAGGTGGAGGAGAGGCTCGTGCTGGTCTGGAGGTGAGGACAGAGAGAGTCGAAGGAGGAGGAGAGAGAGGAAGTCAGAGTGGAGGAGGCTTCCTCCCCGACAAGAGAGAGAATTGTTGGGGGGATGGTAGTGAGGATAGGACAGATGCGGAGAAAGAAGAGGGAGAGAGAGTTTTCAGGTTACTACGGAAGGTAACAATGTGGGGAGTAGTGGGTAGGGAGGTGGGGGATTTGAGAGGGAGAGAGAAAGCAACAAAATGGTGATCAGAGACAGGGAGGGGTGTGACCGAGATCACCGAGGTGGTACAGGATCTTGTGAAGACAAGATCCAGTTGGTTCCCAGCTCTGTGGGTAGGGGGAGAAGGAGTGAGTGTTAGACCGAATATGGCAAAAAAGTTAATGAATTCAGGAGATTGTAACTTATCCGACTGGATGTTGAAGTCACCCAGAACCACGAGTGGGGTGCCGTCCTCAGGAAAGCAGCTGAGGAGGGAGTCCATCTCGTCAAAGAAGTCACCAAGAGGGCCCGGTGGTCGGTAAATTACGGCAATGTTGAGCCTAGTTGGGATGGTAACAGAAACAGCATGAAATTCGAGTGCCGATCTGGTCAGATGACCCAGAGGGAGTACCTGATATGACCAGTTTGGAGAGACTAGGAGTCCCGTTCCTCCACCACGCCCAGAGGGTCGGGGGGTGTGGGTGAAGGAGTAGGTCGCGGAGAGAGCAGCTGCGGTAGCCGTGTTCTCAGGGGTGATCCAGGTCTCGGTGAGAGCCAGGAAGTGGAGAGACTGGAGTGCGGCGTAGGCCAGAATGGTTTCAGTCTTCTTGACCGACGATTGGCAATTCCAGAGTCCCCCTTTCACCACAAGATCTGTGAAGGTCGAAATAGTAGGATAGAGGAGATTGGAAGGGTTGCGGCGTCGAGAGGGAGAGCCTCGATGCCATCTATTGCGGGAGGATGTCCAGACTACAATGGAATCACGACACATAGCAAGGGTAGGGGGACTAGATTTGGCTAAGTAGGACTAACTCCCTAGACAGACTCCAGTAGAACGACTCCTTGGTCTTTGTTCTGGGTCTTGTTCTGGGACTCCAGTAGAACGACTCCTTGGTCTTTGTTCTGGGTCTTGTTCTGGGACTCCAGTAGAACGACTCCTTGGTCTTTGTTCTGGGTCTTAGTTCCTGGGGCCTGACGCTAAATGCTGACGCTAAGAAACTACTTCTATGTTAATAGCCTATGCGATAGGGAGGGAGACTCATGCAGGGTTAGGCTCCTCCCTGTCGTTAACTCTATTGACTATGGCTGTATGGGCCAGACTGGGTGATTATCTTAGCACAACAATAGGCCTGTACACCTTACTTACTATGTACAGGTAACTAGCTTTGAGAAAAAGGTTCTACAATTTTATCAACACAAATACTAAGAACAACAATAAATCGTATGTCTACTTACCCACAGCAGAATACTATGTAGCCTGCTTCAAGAACAAAAATGTACAAGGGATCCTAGGTGAATCCACTGCTTATATGCAGGGTTAGGCTCCTCCCTAGGCATATGTGTACTAGGAAAAGCATATTATGTTGCGCAAATTATTTTAAAATCATATTTTACACATATTTCTGGGTGCATTCCATATTTTAAACACACACATATTGACAATTTATATATATATATATATATATTTTTTTTATTATTTTTATTATTAATAATAATGTTTGTGCGTGTGGTTTAGGGGGGGCGGCGCCCCATCGCTCCCTATGGGCCAGCCGCCACTGTTAAGCATAGACATTTAAAAAAAAATTACATAAAAAAGGACAGCTACTGTATTTTTGTATATTTGACATTTTTATTTAAACAAAAAGCCCTAAGCCCTAATTAAGTGGGTTATTGAACCCGAAGCCTGTGCTTCGGCCCTGGATGAATATCCCCTGTGTTCCTCGACTACGGTCTAGAAGCTAGTCAGGAAAGTTCAACACTATATAAGCCGATTCAGTGTTTCCTTCTGATTTGGTCATCGAAGAGTCAACATGGGGAAAGCTACCAAGCAATCAGATGAAAGTGACCCCCAAAACCTGGCCAGATACCTCAAATTTGGACCTGCGTTCATAACTTATGAGTTGCGTACCTGTTGCGACCGTGTTGCGTACGTAGTGTACCTGTTGCGATCGTGTTGCGTGCGTAGCGTACCTGTTGCGATCGTGTTGCGTGCGTAGCGTACCTGTTGCGATCGTGTTGCGTGCGTAGCGTACCTGTTGCGTCCCTCAATCAGTCAATCAATCAGATTTATTTATATAGCACATCTAAACATGACACACGTCAACCAGAGTGCTGTACAGAGTGAATCAAAACAAACACTAAACAAACAGCATTACACATTTAGACAAAATACAGTTGGAAACACACAGTTAAACAGGGGGACAAATCAGGGAAACAGGGCACAAGTCAGGGTGAATCGGGGAACGCTAAGGAGTAGAGGTGTGTTTTGAGCCTAGACTTAAAGGTTTCAGTCGAGGGGGCAAGCCTAATGGAGGTGGGGATGCTGTTCCACAGGTTAGGGGCTGCGACAGCAAAGGCACGGCCCCCCTTGAGCTTAAGATTAGACCCTCGGACCGTCAGGAGCCTCTGATCAACTGACCTGAGGGACCTGATGTTGGAGTAGGGGGAAAGGAGGTCTGAGATGTAGGAGGGGGCCAGTCCATTCAGGGCTTTAAACACGAACAACAGAACCTTAAAGTCTATTCTTTGGCGGACTGGAAGCCAGTGAAGGGAGGCAAGGACAGGGGTGATATGGTCTCTCCTACGAGTTCCGGTCAGTAGTCTCGCGGCAGCATTCTGAACCAGTTGTAGGCGGGATAGAGATGACTGGCTGATGCCGATATAGAGGGAGTTACAGTAATCTAAGCGGGATGAAACAAAAGCGTGGATAATCTTTTGAAGGTCTGCGGGGGAGAGAAGGGGTTTGAGCCTGGCAATGATGCGAATTTGAAAAAAACATGACTTCACTACTGCATTCACTTGTCTGTCAAATTTGAATTGTGAGTCAAAAATCACCCCTAGGTTCTTGACATAGGGCTTGACAAGGGTGGACAGGTTGCCTAAACTGTTGGTGAGGGAAGTGACAGAATCTGGGGGGCCAAATAGGATTATTTCACTTTTGTTTTCATTGAGTTGGAGGAAGTTTTGTGCCATCCAACATTTAATGTCCTCTAGGCAGGACATAAGACTGTCTAGTTTGGACCGGTCATTGGGTTTCAGGGAAATATAAAGTTGTGTATCATCGGCGTAGCAATGAAAAGAAATGTTGTACTTCCGAATGATAACACCAAGGGGTAGCATGTAAAGGGAGAATAGAATGGGGCCAAGGATGGACCCTTGGGGGACACCACAGGAGAGGGGGGCGGAGGAGGAGGAGGAACTGCCGATGTTGACTGAAAAACTTCTATTGGTGAGATATGAGGATAACCAGGCTAAAGCAGTGCCACTGACACCTACTCCATGTTGGAGACGGTCTAACAAGATCATGTGATCTACAGTGTCGAATGCTGCGCTAAGATCAAGCAGGATCAGGACAGAGCAGTCACGGTTGTCAGCAGCAAGCTGACAACCGTGACTGCTGTTGCGTATAAATTGATTGTAGGCATTCGCAGAGAATTATTGAACATGTTCAAAATTTCTAAACTTACCCGAACTTAACCTATAAAACCTTAGTTGCGTGTGAGTTGCGTTCGGAACTTATGACCACTATTTTTTATTCGCAATCATACGCAACTGGTGATCGCTATGGTGTGAGGGCACCATTAGAGATGGTTAGTTTATGATTTAGGTTAGAGATGGTTAGTTTAGGTATTAGATTAGAGATGGTTGAGTTTAGGTTTTATATTAGAGATGGTTAAGTTCAGGTATTAGGTTAGAGATGGTTGAGTTTAGGTTTTAGGTTAGAGATGGTTAAGGTATTAGGTTAGCTCTGTGTTGTGCTTCATCCAGTTTTCATTAATTATTCTTAAATTACTCCTATGAGATTCCTTCACCAAAATAAACCTGAGTCCCTTGCATATCCTCTGTAGATACAGTATGTAAGGATTTTAAATATATATTTTATATTTGTATTATGCTCAACATAGCACCTGGTAGTGGTGCTCCACAAGTGTAAGTGAAACAGACCATGTTTAGCTTACACATAATGATTGGTTAATAATTGCACAAACACCTCCCTGGTTAATAATTGCACTGCTTCCGAAAGTTTCTTCTAATCTCTTTTCTATCGATGGGCCCTCACGTCCTTTTGTCCTGTTTATCGCACGCTTGGTCTTGATCCATGTGATACACCTTAAATAAAAGACGCTTTCCCGATGAGCTGAAACAGAAAAAAGAGCCACATACAAGATACAAGATATTTGATTGGCCATTTGTAACAAGTACATAAGAATGCTTACTCCCCATTCCCTCCCTCAGTATACATCTACAAAACAACACCATAAATATAAAAATAATATACAATAAAATAAACCAAAAAAGAGCCGCAAAGTGACTTAAATGCTGAAGATGCTCTGTGGTGCCTCAGAAAAAGCGGTATAGGCCAGAGGTGGCTACTGAACTTCTACCGTGGCACCGTAGAGAGCGTCCTGACGGGTGGCGTCACCGTGTGGTACGGTAACACCACTGCACGGGACAAGAAAGCCATCCAGAGGGTCGTGAGGACGGCAGAGAAGATCATCGGGTGTGCACTTCCATGCATTGAGGAGATCTTTAGGACCAGATTTCGGAAGAAGGCCATGTCCATCATAAAGGACCGCAACCAGCCTGGGCGCCATCTCTTCTCCCCCCTACCCCCTAGGATAGTTTTTATCCACAGGCAGTGCGCCTACTGAACTGCTAGGAGTGCTGCCACTTTCACTTTCATAACATTGTCATTACCATTACACTTACATACTTTGCTGGATTCTCTGGACTCATCACAGTCACTGCACTGTACTGCACTGTATTCATGATGCTGCTGCACTACTGGCACTTTAAATGTTTTTGAAACATTTTTGTAAAAAACAACAAACAAACAAAAAAACATGTAGGATATAATTGATGTCACTTTGCTGCTCTTTTTGGTTTATTTTATTGTATATCAAACTTTTATTTTTATGGTGTTGTTTTTAAGATTTATACTGCGGGAGGGAATGGGGAGAAAGCGTTCCTATGTACTTGTTACAAATGGCAAATACAAATCTTGTATCTTGTATCTTGTAAATGATATGTACATGTACATATGTTTTTTAAATTGTTTTTACAAAAATCTTTAAAAGCCTTTAAAGTGCCAGTAGTGCAGCAGCATCGTGAATACAGTGCAGTACAGTGCAGTCACTGTGATGAGTCCAGAAAGTCCAGCAAAGTATGTAAGTGTCATGTTAATGACAATGTTATGAAAGTGAGGGTGAAAGGACCTGATTGGGACTACGGATAATTCCCTGTTCTTTTTGGAAGGAGCCATGGCAGGGGAGTAAACCAATAAACCAACATTAAAAAAGAAGACAAGCTGTTTGTCAACGTTGGTTCAACTGTGTGCATATACATGCAGGACACTCCCTGTTACATTGATTTAAAACAAAGTCTGACCCATCAGCCCTATAGTGAGTTCACATCTTCCACACCACTTGCACCTTTATTTTTTTCAGCCACAGAACAATTGATATTCATACTCATATTTATCTTTCTCTAGTTTTCTTCACAGTGCATATGATTTATGGTTACACACACACACACACACACACACACACACACACACACACACACACACACACACACACACACACACACACACACACACACACACACAGTATTATGCTGTACTGTAAAGATGGTGTGTGTGTGTGTGTGTGTGTGTGTGTTTAGCCCCCCAGTGTGGACAGCTTGGTCACCATTGTCGAGTTGTTCGAGTCAGTGCGGTTGGGGGGTGGTTCAGAGAACCAGGACGTGTCATGGCCTACCAGAGTGTCCGGGCAACCAGGACGTCCAAATGAGACCGTGCCAATTGGACACCTGCTGCCCAGGTAGGGATGAACAATTGCTGATTTCGGATTCCGAGTCGGAACCAAAATCTGATTCTGTGTTACGGATGGAATGAATTCCGATTCCAAATGATTTCTCTGCATTTGATCCATCCTAGTCTTAGGAGCAGTGGGCAGCTATTTTATATTTTTGGGGGGGCAGTAGCTCAGTGGATAAGGACTTGGCTTGGGAGCCACAAGGTCACCGGTTCAAGACCCACTGCCTAAGTGCCCTTGAGCAAGGCACCCCCTACACTGCTCCCCAGGCACTGTACTAATGGCTGCCCACTGCTCCTAACACTAGGATGGGTCAAATGCAGAGAACTAATTTCCCTCGGGATAAAATAAGTAGTTAAAAAATGTTTTTCTAAATATATATATACATCGCCCTAGGAGCAGTGTATGAGGTCTGGTGCCTTGCTCAAGGGCGCCTCGGGCAGTGCCCAGGTGTTTCGGGGACTATTTTGAATCCGGTTCACAAGCCAAGTCCCAACGTAAAAATTTTATTTACCGTAAAATAAATTTAATAGTTTATTTGTTTCCACAATTTGGAGTTGACTCCATCCCTACCACTAGCCAGCACCAGGGGTGTAAAGAAACACATTACATTAAGGGGTGACTAATCCACCCCAACAGTGCAGTAATCGACTTGTATAAGATTTACATTTACATTCAGGGCATTTGGCAGACGCTTTTATCCAAAGCGACTTACAACGTGTACATTAGTTGAAGCAGACAGTAGCATAACACTGAGGTACGCGAACATACAAATAGAGCAGTTCACAAGTATTCATATTAACAAGATGAATAACACAATTTGGTACTGCCAGGTCACCTGCTTAAGTAGCTGTGATAAGAGCGTGTTATCAACATTAAGGATATACACTTGCTAGAATATACAACATGCTAAGAGCTATTAATGTCAGGACTTAAGCAAGTTAGGGGTTCACAAAGGAGAAGGAGGGTTCATGGAGAGTCCAGGTGGACTCTGAACAGGTGGGTCTTGAGTCTCTTGCTAATCAAGATAATCAAAAAACAAATTAAACTTGGTTTATGGTTACGGTTGGTTAGTCCGTTATCACTCCTTGCACGGAGCAGGATAGTCTACAGACCACACCTTCAAACAATGTTCAGTTATCTGTGTATTGGTGAGAAGGATGTCATATGCAGGTATATCAAGATATTATTTGGTGACCCGAAAAAGTGGGTAGAGGCTAGAAGTGTAGAGTTAGTAGTTAGCAAGATCAATTAACTGCTTTAGTTAGTCAGAGGTCATCTTGATCAAATACAATTATGATTTAAAAAAAAGTGTGCCTATATATTTTTGGAGCGAAGTGGTTGCTGAAATATATATTTTAATGTATGGATTTCCTTATTATTCCTTTTTTTTTTTCTTTGCCGTTTCGAGAATCCACGGCTTACTTAGACATTAGTTTAGACTGACATACAGTCATCTCAGTCGGTATTATATTGTATGTAATACAATGTAAAAAATGTATTTCACATTGGTGCTGCCGTGCATACTATTGCTCCCACGCACACACGCACACACACACACACACACACACACACACACACACACACACACACACACACACACACACACACACACACACACACACACACACACACACACACACACATATATCTATGTATATAGATATATGTAGCTGTCTTCACAGCACAAACATACATTTGATATATTTATATATATGTGTATCTATATATATATATATATATTTATATATATGTGTATCTATATATATATATATATATATAGATATATATATATATATATAGATATATATAGATATAGATATATATATATAGATATATATAGATATATATACGGTATATATATATATATGTATATATATATACATATATATATATACATGTTTGTGCTGTGGAGACAGATAGCTTAACACTTAGTTAACTGCACTAGCGTTGTTTAAACTCTTTCCTCCATCTAGCTTCCCTGGATCCAACCCAACGGTGAGAAAAACAATGTCTCTAAGGGCAAAAGACACAAGCGCCCATCTGCGCAAGATGACACAAAAAAAGACGCGGGATGAAATGCCCACGATGGAGAAACGAGTTCAAACAAAGCTAGAACAGTTAGCTTACTGTTAGCGCGCTAGCTGTCTTCATGACCACAAACAAGCTAGTACTTAGGCGTGTGTGTCAGAGTTTTAAAGAAGCCCAGGGCTTCTCTAAAATGAGGGCTAAACCACTCACAAGATATTGCTCAATATCCTCAGTGTCTGTACCCCCACACAATATACTCTACTGCCGTACTGCTGTACTCTCCTGACAGGGTTGCTTGTCTATGCATGATCTGACAACTGGCCCATCAGACAATACTTGGGCCTTTGTATTTTGTAAACTTTGACCTAAATAAAGGGGACGTCTGGTCTAGTTTATAGGGGCCACCGAAATATGTGCATATTCAATCTTCATGGCAATTTTCAAACCTGTTTATATAGTTTAGCTTAGTTGTTTCTTTTTACATCATTTCTTGTTTTTTTCCTATTTTGCATTGTTTGTAAGATTGTCTTGAGGAATCCGAGACAATTTCATTGTACTTGAATTCTTTGTTCTTTGTGTGTGCGTGTGTACGTGCGCGTGTGCGCGCGTGTGCGTTTTAAAACAGTGGCAGAGTGGATGGAATGGGGGGCTTGGAATCCTTGCTCCGTATCGTGTGGGAACGTCCAGGGCCTTCGGACAAGAATGAGAGTGTGTTCTCACGACACGTCAGGATGTGAACACACCTGCGTGGGACCCACCAACCAAGTCGGGCAATGCGCCGAAGCCCAACCATGTCCTGGTGAGTAGCTGTCTATTGTCTCTCGTCCCATATCGCCTGTTTGTTTCGGCAGTATTACAACGGGAAGGTACTAGTCGTTAAGGTACTAGTCATTAAGGTACGTCTGTCTGATTCACTCGTTTGTCTTTTATTGCTATTTCTTGCTATTCACGTCTTGCAACCAAACCAAGTTTGTAATCCTTCCATTCAATGTGCCAAAAACTATTTATTTTCATTGTTGTGTTTGTAGTGAATGGAGGCTGGGGGCCCTGGGGAGCATACAGCCCCTGCTCGGTCACCTGTGGCGTGGGACACCGCCGCTCCGTCCGGACCTGTGATCGCCCCGCCCCCAAATACAAGGGGAACGAATGTCCGACCCAGGGCTCCATTCAGACCCTTATCTGCACCAATTCCACCCACTGCCCCAGTAAGGACACACGGACACACACACACACACACACACACACACACACACACACACACACACACACACACACACACACACACACACACACACACACACACACACACACACACACACACACACACACACACCACACACACACACACACACACACACACACACACACACACACACACACACACACACACACACACACACCATGAACACATACGCACACACCCACACACCCACACACACACACACACACACACACACACAAGCGCATAAACACAAAAAGGCATGCACACAAAATAAACAATAAACACACACACACACACACAAACATACACATACTCGCAGACCTCAAAATCGACACAATAGTCACGCACTTCCATCGAATGACGTTCTGTTCCCCACCACAGTCGACGGCGTGTGGGGGCCGTGGTCAGACTGGGGCCTCTGCGCAGAAACGGAGAGTTGCACTGAAATAGTCGGCAGACAGAAGCGTCGGCGCGAATGTCTGCACACAGACTTCGGCGGGGCGCCGTGCCCCACTGGGGCACTAACAGAGTTCCGCGAATGCCTCAACATCACCGGTTGCACAAGTAAGTGACCACATTCCGACACATTGTCGGTGTTCCACTGTATCGTAATTAGGCTTTCTTTATTCGGGGCAACACGCTATTAAACAGAAAACACTGCAACGGCAAAATAATAATCTTTTCTTTTTTTTAAAGAGGCATTTGCACATGGACATAAATAAGGAATACAATAGGCGTAGAGCTGGCTGTAATAGAACGCATCTTATTCTTAAATAAAATGTTAAACAATGTGAGTATGTCACTAGTGCACCACGGAGAATGTCCTAATCCATGCAACCACACAGTGCAAGCGGGTAGCTACATAGGATACACTCCAGTGGGCTAGCTACCATACCGATCTCCAATATCACTCCAACAAGCAAGCACGGAGGCGGTGAATAAGAGTATAAAAATCTTTATTAAACACATAGGGGGTTCCCAATATAATTCATAAAATACAGTACTATTAAACCTATAAAACTACACTGTGCGTGGGGCTGCCTCTGGGACTACAGGCTAGGCTATAAGGGGCCCTGCTCCCGGTGGTCTCCCCACCCTGCTAGTTCCTCCCCCCGCTATCCGGTTCCCCCCCCCTCGTCAGGTGGTCCACTGCACACGTAGGGGTGACACTACAGACTGGCACACTACACACGTAGGGGTGACACTGCAACCAAGGAAAAACTAAGGGCTCTTAGCCACCTACACACGTGCCCTATTAATTCAGGGTGACCCTACAATCAGGCACACTACACACGTAGGGGTGACACTGCAACCAAGGAAAAATAAGCACGCGTGTTCTTAAAATGGGGGGGTACTGCTGATACTGGGGACGTGGCCCTATCTGGGCGGTAGGCCTATGGATCAAGCCCCCCTTCCCCTAACCCTGTCCCTAACACAGCTATACTAAGCTAACTACACTATGCGGCCTGTACCCCATAAACAGGGAACGAAGTGCCTAGGGCGCAACAGTGTTAGTCGTGGCCGATCGAGGGACTCCCACTGTCAGTCTCCTCGGATCGGCCAAAAAAAAAGGAAATGTCTCTGCTCCCCAGCTGCGTAAAAACAAACCCCCAGTGGGGATAACTAGTGTCAGGTTAACCTGGCGCACTCTCAAGCGTCCTCTCCACGGGTACGGTAAGCCCGCAACGACAGCTCACCCGTACTGCAATGTTCACGGTCGGCAGTGTGGCAACTGGTCGGTCCCCACAGGCTGCTATTCCCCGTGCGAGGCGTTGGCGATCCGCGGTCAGTCCCGCCAGGCTGCTGTTCCCCGTGCAGGCGTTCGGTGTCGGCGATCCGCGGTCGTTCAAACCAGGCTGCTGTTCCCCGTGCGAGGCGTCGGCGATCCGTGGTCCGTTCGACGTGTTGTCGTGCTTCCTTTCTGGCTCGTTCTGCCCCCACAACCATCCCCAAGCTCTCTTTTAGTCCCGGCTCCAGACGTCATAATTGGCACCTGGCTTGGAGCTCATCAGCTGATCAGGGGCACCTGGCGTTGCGTACGCTGCCCCGCCCTCAGAGCTGTTACTCAGCGCAGCCGCCGTCATCAGCCCCAGGTCGCCATCTCCTGGTCGGTTTGCTCCATCACCTCCTCTGAAACGCAAAAGGCACACACCAAACACGCGACATAACTCCCCCCCCCTATATCGATGGCCGTCCCGGTCATCACAGTTGGACCAAGCGGATAGGTGGTCTACCTTTGTTACTCCGTCGGGATCGTCGGGGGGGCACAGCCTCAGGGAGAGCTACAGCATCCTCGTTCTCGGGCCCTACACCTTCAGCGGCCACCTCTCTTCTCTCAGGGTTGGCGGGAACCGCCACTTCTCCCGGGCCCCTTCCCATGTCATCGGGCCCCTGTTCTGCCCTCTCTGGCTGGGGCATCGCATCCCTCACTACCACTGGGTACGGCTCAACGGGGTCGGGGTCAAGAGGACCTCCCCGAACGGGATGTTCATACTCCCCGGCAGCAACCACAGGGGCAGGTGGAGGGAGAAAGGGGAGGTCAGGGACCCAGGCCCCTGTTGCCGGTTCTTCGGCTGGTGGGGCGTCGCTCGGATCATCCGGGCATGTGAGTACCCCGGCCGGACACGGCCGGAGGTTGTTCCGATGAAGGGTACGGCCAGGGCCCTCCTGTCCTTCAGGCCGGACCAGGTACACGGGTTGGTTCGGCCGGGGTTGCCCAATGACGACATGGGGCTGAGGCAGCCATCGTGGTGCAAGTTTTCCGTGCGCCCGACGCCGGAAATTCCTCACCAGGACCCGTTCACCGGGCAGCAATGGTACGGCACGGGCTCCCCGATCGTACCGGGCTCGGTCCCACGCCTGTCGTCGGGCAGCATTCGTTCGCACCCGTTCATACGCCTCGGTCAACACCCGGTGATGGTCCTCAACCCATCCTTCCAGCGTGGTCTTCCGCTGTGGAGGGGAAACGCCGTGGATCAGGTCCACCGGCAACCTGGCATGACGACCAAACAGAACAAAATGGGGCGTCATTCCGGTGCTGGAATGGGTGGAGTTGTTATAGGCCTGAAGTAGGAACGGCAGCTGGTGGTGCCAGTACGGCTGGGTGGCTAGATCCAGGGAGCTCAGCAGGGACAGCAGCGTTTGGTTGAACCGCTCACAAGCTCCGTTGCCCTGCGGATGGTAGGGGGTGGTCCGGCTCTTCACACACCCGTATACCTCACACAGCTGCTTCAACAGTCGGGACTCGAAGGCAGCCCCCTGGTCGGTGACGAACCGCTCTGGGCAACCAAAGGGCTGGATCAGCGCCGTCCACAGTGCCTTAACGGTGCTGGTCGCCGTCTGGTCCTTGGTGGGGACTGCAAAAGCATAGCGAGAGAACAGATCCGTCATTACGAGAATGTAGGGGTAAACATCACTTGGTCGACCCAACGATAGGTAGTCTAGTCCCACTACCTCAAATGGATAGCTGCTCTCAATGGATTTCATGGGTGCCCGCTGCTCCGGCCCCGCCTTACTGACCACACACGTGGGACACTCTGTGGTCCACACCTGTACCGCCTTACCCATGCCTGCCCAGAAGAACCGTCGCCGTAGTATCGACAGCACTTTTTCGGCACTCGAGTGGCCAGCTGCCCGATGGTACTCCTGCCAAAGTGCCTTGGCTCGGCTAAGGGGTACGACGAGCTGGTTGGCCGGTATCTGGGTGTCTGGCTCCGTCACCCTCCGCACCAAGAGTCCCTCCTGGACGTCCAGGCGTTCCCACTCGACGAGCAGACCTCGTAGGGCAGGGGACATTTGGTGGCGACCACCCGGAGGGGGTTGCCTTCCCTCCTCTAGCCACTGGCAGACTTTACGCAGGTCCAGATCCTCTCGCTGGCTCCGCACCCACGCAGTAGCGTCCGGGTCCGGGGCCGTTTCCTCCACGGTGGCGTTGTCCGGGTGACCTCGTCCTTCCACTGCCTGGGCTGCCACGCCCTCCGGCAGCCGGGACAGTAGGTCCGCGTTCTGGTTCACAGCCCCTGGGCGGTACTTAATCACATAAGAAAAATTTGCAAGTTGGGCCACCCACCTTTGCTCGTGCGCACCCAACCGGGCGGTGTCCAGATGCACAAGCGGATTGTTGTCGGTGTAAATGGTGAACTGGGCCCCCCAGAGATAGTCCTTGAATTTCTCCGTGACCGCCCACTTCAAGGCCAACAGCTCTAGCTTGAAGGAGCTGTAATTCTGGTCGTTACGCTCCGTCCGGGACAGGCTGCGACTGGCATAGGCGATGACCCGCTCTCGGCCCTCCTGGACCTGGGACAAGACGGCACCCAGCCCCCCCAGACTGGCGTCTGTGTAGAGCTTGAAGGGCTGGGTGAAGTCAGCGAAGGCAAGGACTGGGGCTTCCAGAAGCCTCTGTCTCAGTTGGTCGAACGCTTGCTGGCAGGGCGGTGTCCAGGTCACCGGTGCAGTGGGTCGCCCGGCCGTGCCTTGGAGGAGGTGGGTCAGTGGCGCCGCTATCCGAGCAAAACCCGGGATAAAGCGGCGGTAGTACCCCACGAACCCCAGGAATGACTTCACCTGCCGCGCCGTGGTCGGGACAGGCCAGCTGCTGACAGCCCGGGTCTTCTCTGGGTCGGTCGAGACACCCTTACCGCTGACCACGTGCCCCAGGTAGATGACCTCCCGATGGAACAGCCTGCACTTCCCCGGCTGGAGCTTAAGGCCATGCTCCTGTAGTCGGTGGAACACTCGCTCCAGGTGGCCCAGGTGGCTCTGGAAGTCCGGCGAGTACACGATGATGTCATCGAGGTAGATGAGCAGGTGGTCATAAACCTGCCCGCCCAGGCAGCGCTGCATCAGCCTCTGAAATGTGGCCGGGGCATTACAGAGGCCAAAGGGCATCCTTTCAAACTGGTACAAGCCCATGGGTGTGGCGAAGGCAGTTTTCTCCTGGTCCTCAGGCGCCATTTCCACCTGCCAATATCCACTGGCCAGGTCGAGGGTGCTGTACCAGTTGGCCTGGGTTAAGCTGGTCAGTGACTCCTCGATCCGGGGTAGTGGGTATGCGTCCTTGTGGGTCACAGCATTCAATTTGCGGTAATCCACACAGAAGCGCCAGGAGCCGTCCTTCTTGCGCACCAACACCACCGGGGCCGCCCATGGGCTGGAACTCTCGCGTACCACCTTACTGTCTACCATCCCCTGTAACAGAGTTCTCAACTCGGTGTAGAGGTTTGGAGGAATCGGGCGGTACCTCTCCCGGATAGGGGGTGCCGTTCCAGTGGGTATGTGATGTTGGATCACCCTGGTGCGCCCGAAATCCTCCTCATGTGCAGCGAAGACGTGGGTCCACCGGCGCAGCATGGCGGAGAGTTCAGCTTGCTGTTCCTCCGTCAGCCCGTCTCCTTTCAGCTCGAGGGCCGGGTGGTTTACCACGGGAGATTCCGTCACTGGACACACATCCACCTCCAGCACCCCTGGGGCCATGTCTCTCAGGATCAGCCGGTCAGCCCCGTGGACATCCCGCGGGGCCACGGGTGTCACACTTGCCAGGGCACACCTTTGAGGAATCTGTACCGAGGAGAGGTGGGGATTACAAATGCGGAGGGGCACCTTACCTCCCCGTACCCAGCCAATACACCGGGCCACCCGCCAGCCACGCTCTTCAGCCCAGTCAGCGAGGTCTTCGATTAGCACCGGGCAACCAAGACGGCCCAGTGCAGGAGGTACGTCGGCCCAGACCACCATTTCGGACTCCGGGGGCACCAGGACCGGGGCTTGTCGTGGTAGCCTCGCTGTGCCACCAGACTCCCCCAGCGGTGTAGAACTCTGTACCTGCTGGCAAAGGGTGAATGCTTTCTCCCACGCCTTCCGGGCAGTGGGGGGGACGGTAGACTTAAAGGCCTCTTGGCCTGGATGGCCTTTTGAGAAGAGCCCCTCCCAACACTCCGATATGACATTCATGCCTAGTAAGCCATACTCAGCACTAATACAGTCATCTTTTACAATCACCACTCCGCGGCCCGGTATCTCCATGCCCCCGATGGTGAAATCCAATACTGCATAGCCCACAAAGGGGACTTGTAGGCCGTTAGCGGCCCGTAGGGTCAGCCACTGGAGTTCTTCGGCGCCGTGTAGCCCTTCACTGCCGATGTGCCGCTGGAAGAACGATTGTCCGAACAGAGTCACCTGCGAGCCCGTGTCCAGCACGCAAGGCACCTTCTTGCCCCGTATCAGAACCTCTACCTCCGGACAGCGGCCCACTACTGCTGGTCTCTCCAGGGCTTCAACCGTGGCTCCGGGACCGGTCACTTGCCCTGCAGTGACCGGGAGGAGTGAAAATCCGGAGGTGGCCCTGCTCTACGGGGGCAATACCGCTGAACGTGGCCCACGTCACCGCAGCTCCGACAAATGGGGCGACCCTGGTCGTCCCACTGGTAGTTACGGGCCTCCTGGAGGTCAGGACGTCGGTGTGTGGGAAATCCTGATGGGGGGCCGGTTGGTGGACGAGTCCAGCGTTGTGCTGGCTCGGGGTTGCGTTCTGGGGCTTGGAACTGGCTCCGTAAATCCTCAGCAATGGTTTTCCCCAGCAGCACCACCTGGTCGCGTAGCTCTTCCCGTAGCTCCGCCCGCAGGGAGTCCTTCAGCTGCTGCAGACTGCTCTGGGACAGTGGTTCAATTTTGGGGGCTGATGTGACCGTGGCGGCTTGGGCTTGACAGGCCGCCACCTCCGCCATGGTGGTTCGCTCTTCCCTCTCTATGGAGCTTGCCTCCTGGCAGACGTCCTTGAACGGCACTCGGGGGTTTCGACGCAGGTGGCGTAGGAGCTCACGCTTTATTGGGCCCTCCCGTAGGCCCTTGGCGAACTGTGTCCGCAGTCTCTTGTCCTCGTCGCCAGGCTCGTCTGGATCGCTGGTTCGCCATCGGTGGAGACACTCTCTCAGGCGTAGAGTGAATTCCTCGATCCCTTCCTTCTCCGTCTGTCGACAACCAAAAAACTCGACCTGGAGGGTGTCGGGGGACCGATTGTCACCATATTTCCTGGTTAGAACATCTAGTATCCCTTGGGCGGATCCCCTAGTGGTTGATGGGAGTAGCATAGCTTCTCTGTGAGCTGCGCCATCAAGGGAGCTAAGGATGAAATCTACTCTCAGTTGGGGCTGTAAGGTCTGCGCTCGCAAGAATGCTTCTACCTGTGCTAACCACTGGCTGAATCTGACTGTCCCCTTCTCTCCACTGAACCTAGGAACCCAATGGGACCCCAAAAACCATGGCATCATAACTGCACTCATAACTGGGGGATTTGGGGTTATCGAAGTCCCTGGCTCACCGCCCTGAGTAATCTCGTCGTCCGACATGCTTGTTGCGGATGATAAGGAGACCCTGCCGACAACGCCAAAAGATGTCACTAGTGCACCACGGAGAATGTCCTAATCCATGCAACCACACAGTGCAAGCGGGTAGCTACATAGGATACACTCCAGTGGGCTAGCTACCATACCGATCTCCAATATCACTCCAACAAGCAAGCACGGAGGCGGTGAATAAGAGTATAAAAATCTTTATTAAACACATAGGGGGTTCCCAATATAATTCATAAAATACAGTACTATTAAACCTATAAAACTACACTGTGCGTGGGGCTGCCTCTGGGACTACAGGCTAGGCTATAAGGGGCCCTGCTCCCGGTGGTCTCCCCACCCTGCTAGTTCCTCCCCCCGCTATCCGGTTCCCCCCCCCTCGTCAGGTGGTCCACTGCACACGTAGGGGTGACACTACAGACTGGCACACTACACACGTAGGGGTGACACTGCAACCAAGGAAAAACTAAGGGCTCTTAGCCACCTACACACGTGCCCTATTAATTCAGGGTGACCCTACAATCAGGCACACTACACACGTAGGGGTGACACTGCAACCAAGGAAAAATAAGCACGCGTGTTCTTAAAATGGGGGGGTACTGCTGATACTGGGGACGTGGCCCTATCTGGGCGGTAGGCCTATGGATCAAGCCCCCCTTCCCCTAACCCTGTCCCTAACACAGCTATACTAAGCTAACTACACTATGCGGCCTGTACCCCATAAACAGGGAACGAAGTGCCTAGGGCGCAACAGTGTTAGTCGTGGCCGATCGAGGGACTCCCACTGTCAGTCTCCTCGGATCGGCCAAAAAAAAGGAAATGTCTCTGCTCCCCAGCTGCGTAAAAACAAACCCCCAGTGGGGATAACTAGTGTCAGGTTAACCTGGCGCACTCTCAAGCGTCCTCTCCACGGGTACGGTAAGCCCGCAACGACAGCTCACCCGTACTGCAATGTTCACGGTCGGCAGTGTGGCAACTGGTCGGTCCCCACAGGCTGCTATTCCCCGTGCGAGGCGTTGGCGATCCGCGGTCAGTCCCGCCAGGCTGCTGTTCCCCGTGCAGGCGTTCGGTGTCGGCGATCCGCGGTCGTTCAAACCAGGCTGCTGTTCCCCGTGCGAGGCGTCGGCGATCCGTGGTCCGTTCGACGTGTTGTCGTGCTTCCTTTCTGGCTCGTTCTGCCCCCACAACCATCCCCAAGCTCTCTTTTAGTCCCGGCTCCAGACGTCATAATTGGCACCTGGCTTGGAGCTCATCAGCTGATCAGGGGCACCTGGCGTTGCGTACGCTGCCCCGCCCTCAGAGCTGTTACTCAGCGCAGCCGCCGTCATCAGCCCCAGGTCGCCATCTCCTGGTCGGTTTGCTCCATCACCTCCTCTGAAACGCAAAAGGCACACACCAAACACGCGACAAGTATACAATGTGCACGTAGTGTAAATAAAAATAGTCTGTCCAACGACAGGGGACAAGGACAAGGGATAACTGTGCGGCCCTCTGTCCTCGCGTATAGCTGCTGAATGATAGAGACACTTTTTCATTCTAAATGCGTCTACATGCATGCTCTACTATGAGAAAACGTGAACACAATATTAATATTACATTTGTACTTTAATTTCAAGATGCCGATTTTAACTAACCTGGCCACAAAACACCCGCATATTATATAGCCAATCGATCTTGTGACGAAACCAGTGGATATAGTCGGGTCACGAGGGCCAGTTACGCAATCTTTGTGTCTCTACACACACACACACACACACACACACACACACACGCAACATTCGAGAAGAATCATGTTGGATTTCTAAAAGTCATATAATGCACTGGTGCCAACCCTAAGGGGGTGCCAACCCTAAGGGGGGCGCCAGAGATCTCAAGATTAAAAAATGTTATTTGCCGTATATGCAACAAGTACAATGGAATGCTTACTCCCCATCCCCTCCAGCCGGAGGACTTTTCTTAAACACCTTACTATAAAAAAAATACTGTACACAATAAAAGTAACAATAATAATAATAATTAATCTCAGGGCGGTCCACAAAGCTGCATATATTTTGAACCTTCAAATAACTAGAAAAGACAAAAAAAAAAAAAAGAATACCTTCCAGAATGGTATACTGAATCGATGCATATTCCAAAAATAACAAGATCTACAGGAAAAAAACAATTGTGACTTGCTGATCTTTCAAAGCATGTCCAATTACATTACAGCTTTGTACCACATTTGAGAATCAATGGAATCTAAACATCCTGATGATATTGTGACACTTCAGCGGCGGTAGCCAGCTTGATACAGAAGGAGTGAGACAATGTTCTTATTTTGATGGTCAACCTGGCTCACAACTAACCATGGGGTTGAAATGTCCACTCTTAAACAATAAACCCTGATGGCAAGCCCAAATCGATAGTTATCCGCAAAAAGTAATCTGTCTCTCTATTTTCACACTGGGCTTAAATACGGTATTCGTGGCGCTGCAAAACTAGTTTAGTTTCGCTTTTGCTTTCACACTGGCAAGTAATGCGCATTCGCTACCCAACTAGTGCGCATTAACTAATCCACCTTGGGTAGGTGGTTTTTGATCCCGAAGTAACTAGTTCGGGTGCAAAGCAATAAAACTACTACGGGTTTCGGTTCCTGGTGTGTGGTGTGTGTGTGTGTGTGTGTGTGGTGTGTGTGTGTGTGTGTGTGTGTGTGTGTGTGTGTGAACAGAATCTTGGTATCAAAACCTGGTGTCGAGTGCGCAGCGAATCGCAAATTAGAAGAGAGCGTGAACATAACGTGTATTCGATGCGCATGTTCTCCGATTGGTTCCATAAGCACTTGGTTACACTCGTCAGAGTGTTTACAGAGAAAGTTATGACGACCCTCATTCCCGACGTGTTCGGATCTCTGGGGTTCTACTGAACTGCTATCTCATCAACAGCCGATACAGGACTCTACCTACATATCAATAACCAATGTGTGTGTGTGTGTGTGTGTGTGTGTGGTGTGTGTGTGTGTGTAGAGTCCCCTGGTTGGGCTGGTTGGACAGAGTGGACCCTGTGTAGTCATTTTAATAACCAGTTAAAAAGCAAGCGAATGAAGAACTGTCCACTCGACCTAGGAGACTTAAGGTAAGGCACCAAAACAAGTATTAATGTCAGAACTATTCACTGGGCTGCATGGTAGCCTACTTCACTACTAGCCTAACCTCGCCAGACCAATTTGCAAATGCGTATGTGTACCTCTGAGTTTATTTTCGATTTCCAAGGGCCGTTTAACATCAGCGGCAGCCATCTTGGTTGTTTACGAATGATGCCTCAACGGCCCTCCTCTGTGCAGTCATCGTATCACACCCGTCCCATATTAGAGTATCACACCCGTCCCATATTAGAGTATCACACCCGTCCCATATTAGAGTATCACACCCGTCCCATATTAGAGTATCACACCCGTCCCATATTAGAGTATCACACCCGTCCCATATTAGAGTATCACACCCGTCCCATATTAGAGTATCACACCCGTCCCATATTAGAGTATCACACCCGTCCCATATTAGAGTATCACACCCGTCCCATATTAGAGTATCACACCCGTCCCATATTAGAGTATCACACCCGTCCCATATTAGAGTATCACACCCGTCCCATATTAGAGTATCACACCCGTCCCATATTAGAGTATCACGCCCGTCCCATATGAGAGTATCACACCCGTCCCATATTAGAGTATCACACCCGTCCCATATTAGAGTATCACACCCGTCCCATATTAGAGTATCACACCCATCCCATATTAGAGTATCACGCCCGTCCCATATGAGAGTATCACACCCGTCCCATATTAGATCAACGGTTGTGAGGGTCGGCTGGAAATCAATCTGAACAGGAAAGGGAAGATGCATACGCCAGAGAAAATAGCCCGCAGTTCCATCTGTTTTTTTTTCTCTCCAGCATTGAGGACAGCGACGACGATCCGATAGCGTTCGCCGGGACTCCAATACCATACTGTGGCTATTTGCCAAGAGCACAAAGAACGCAGTCAAGGGAATGCATCAATATCCCAAGTGTGCCCGTGGGGCGACAGAGGGTGCAGCCACAACAAATTGGTTAAATAAATACATAAAATGGTTTGATGTTTTTGAATGAATTGCATTTGAATTAATTGATAAATGTCAATTTATATTAAAATGCAGAGGTTTCTCAGGTTTCCCAGCAGTGACTTGAGCCTGCCGTGGCAAAACCGATAAGTACAATAATAAATACATACATACTTATTGTGAATGGATTCAGTCTTGCTGTCTATTTTACTGTTTATTTATATATATGATATATTTCCACATTTAATTGGCTTATTTTATGAATATTTCAATAGGCATGTCCCCATTCAGGCTTTCCGTCTGAGTGTTATATAATAATAATAATAATGTTTAATAATAATATTAGTTGGTTTAAAACTAATATGTTTTAAACCACCTTACTGAAAGCATAAGGGGATCATGTTAGAAGCCTTCACGTCGCGACCTCTTGTCTTGCTTTAAACAAACTTTGTGGAGAAGATTTGTGTCATCCCGTGGATTTGATTGTTTTCTCCCAAATCCTGATTGTGGTAATGGACTTTGCTGCAGTGCACTGAACTTGCCAACCAGTGACTGACTGGGCATGTGATCTCCTCCCTACTTTTCATATATTGATGCTTAGTCAGTGAAGCAGTCAATGCTGCAACAAGTCAGTAAAATGGCTGCTTGAGGGCTCATCCCGAAGATAAGGACACAGGGTGAATGAGGTATTTTTTTTCTCGAGTGTGTGTGTTGGTGGCTGGTTTAACCTGTGGGCCTTCATTAACAAGGACCGACAGGTAAATAATAATAATAATACATTTTATTTGTGGGGCGCCTTTCAAGACACCCAAGGACACCTTACAGAGCATATATGCTGCAGTAAAATGAGTAGTTGAATGAGAACGGGGGTAATGTGGTCAGATGAGTTAGTGCGGGTGATGATCCGAGCAGCAGAGTTCTGAATTATTTGCAGTCTGTTGAGGAGTTTGATGGGAAGGCCAGTCAGAAGTGCATTGCAGTAATCAATCCGGGATGTGACAAATGAGTGGACCAGGATTTCAGTGCTGGATTGGGACAGAGATGAGCGGAAATGTATGGAAATGTTCTGAAGATGGAAGAAGACAGTGCGAGTGATGTTTTTAATGTGTGGTACAAATGAGAGGGAGCCGTCCAGAATGACACCGAGGCTTTTTACTTGGGAAGAAAATGGTATGGGGAAGCCGTCGATGATGATGTTTGGAGCTGGGTTGTTTTGTGACTTGGTGAGGGTGGATTTGGAGCCAATGAGCAGGGCCTCAGTTTTGCTAGCGTTGAGCTTGAGGAAATTCCTGCTCATCCAGCTCCTGATGTCCTCTAGGCAGGTTGTGAGGGAGGTAGGGGGCAGGGCAGTGGTGGGTTTGGAGGAAATGTAGACCTGTGTGTCGCAGTGGCGTTTTCTCCCGGAGGCCAAGGGAAGCCAGGCTTCCCCTGTTTTTTCGGATTGTAGTTATAATTTTAATACATTTTTTAAATTAAAATAAAAAAAATTCGGTAATTCTCCTTTGCTGTGTGTTGCTGCCGGACCGTCTCTCCCCCATTCTCATTGAGTATTTTACAAAGAGTGAAACAACAGCGCCATCTAGATGTTATGGTGAAACTGAGGAGGCCAGCCGAATGAGCTTCCCTTGGTGAAAAAAAAAATGGAGGGATTGTCCCGGATTGACCAATCAGATGAGGCCCACGTCATGTCCCCCTGCCAACCTGTGATTGGTCAGGGCCATGCCAAGGGATGCCAGCCGTCTCTGGCCTCCCTTCAAGGGAATTGGATCCCTTGATCCCATTGGATCGATTTGAAGGGAATCCCTTGACTCACAATCCAATCAAATCACATCAACATCAGTACGTAGTACTGTAACTGTCATCCTCGCCGTTTGATAGTATTAAGCATTATGGAGGGTGGAGATTTGGCGTACTTAATAAAATACAACTTTACTAAACTTCCGCTACAGCAGCAACTAAAAATTTAATCAGATGACAGGCCCATGCCCACACTCGAGCTGTGTGCACAGAGGAAAAAGGGAGCGAATCGGACGTTCAATGAGGACAATTATGTCCGCACGGAGTGGCTAACTGGAAGCGCTGAACTTCAGCGTCTATTTTGCTGGCCATGTCTTCTTTTTGACAAGGATTCGTGCTCCCTGAACAATCCTTGGGCAACTTCAGGATTCATCGACCTTGCCAACCTGTCACGGGCAATTGAGAGGCACGGTAAATCAAAAAATCACATAGATTGTGCTGTGAAATTGAAGCTTTTTTATTCATTACCGAATCTGCACTGCGCATTGAGCGGCTGGTTATGCATTTGGGGGGGGGGGGGGAATGCTTAAATTAATAAGATGAGAGAGTTTTGGCTGGAGAGTGCGTGCGGACCTGTCGGTTAGATAACAGGCGTGTGCAAGTCCTGCATCTGTATGATACAACTGTGTAAAATGATACCGGGCGCTGTAATCACTCATCTGGTTACATTATTGACCCAAAAAAACTGGCTTCCCCTAAAATTTTCCCCACGCCACGCTACTGGTGTGTCGTCGGCGTAGCATTGAAAGTGAACCCCATGGTGACGGAGGATTTTGCCCAGGGGGAGGAGATATGTGATGAATAGGAGTGGACTCAGTACTGGTGTGCAGTTGTGCTGCTTAAACTAGCCACCAACCACACACACTCCACAGAGACCCAACACCAAATTGAGGAAGAGTAGGTTTCAAAATCTACTCTTCCCCCTCCCCCCAACCAAAATAAACCTAAACCGGACACTCCACGCGTTACAAAAGCACTGGACTCACCAGGTTTTTACAAATACATCAAAAAATAACCCCCAATGCTATTGTCCACACACCTCCCCATTGTGACCCGCCAACCCACCCTCCCCCTCCTTCATCTTGGAGACCAGAGGCCTGGGCTACCGTCTTGTTTGGCGGACGTGTCCCTGGACTGGCTGTTGCTGGGTTGTCTGGATGGTCTGGAAGGCTGGACAGCTAGGTCGCGGTAGTAGCTCCTTCAAGGGCCTGCAACAGCCCCCGATAAGGCTACCTTCCACCAGGGCAATGAGATATCTTCTCTCCCTACTCTGGCTGGTGGAGTTGCCGCAGGACCTGGGCTGTTGCGGGCTGGATCCAGGGGTGGCTAGCCACAGGTGGTTTCTCCTAGCTGTTGCTGCGCTACCACCCCCGTCCTCTGCTGAGCCCCACCAGTGGCCGCCACTGCCAGCGATGAAAGGGTAAGTGCTGGGAGGTAGTTTTGCCTTGTCCTGGTCGGCGATGTCCCTGTGAAGGCGCCAGTGTAGCAGACAACGCTGCTACAAGCCATTAAAATGGAATGGGTGAATGAGAAATCCGGTTTATTGAGTTTTGAATCATGGTGAACAGAGCAGTTGGTATCTTATATGGCTATTTTCTTTCGAGTGTGCTTGTTGGTGGCTGGTTTAACCTGTGGGCCTTGATTAACGGAGGGATATACAGGTGTGCAGTCATGCAAGAGGCACCCCATGGCTTCACCTACTGATGTTTAGGGCCTTGAATGTCACGTTTCTGTCTTTGAAAAACAAACAAAGGGCTGACATTCCTTTTGTACTAGTTTATTTGGGGAGACATTTGAAGTGAAAATGATTGCCATGGTAGCCTCCATTTTTTAATAAGAATCAAAGCCATATGAGGAAGACGGATGGTTGCGTTGTGTCAAAGTTTTTAACTTTCTTGTTAAAAACAGCAGACAAGTGCGCCGGCGCTTCTGTCTGCCGACCATGTAATTGTTTACTTGCTGCTATTGGGGTCCATCAATATTGTGTAAGTTAGCAAGGCGCACACCTTTTTGAATGATAATATAGCAGAATTGCAGACAGATCAGCTGAGGGCTTCGGTAAAACCATGGTACCACGGTAAAACCTTCCATGGGAAGGTTTGTGCATTTATATTAACAAGGCTTGGTGCACAGACACTACCTCCATTGAGAGCCACTGCTCTGCTAACGTGGAATACCTAATGGTTAAATGTATGTTTTACCAACCCAGGGAAATTACAGCC
Source organism: Muraenolepis orangiensis (assembly GCA_027704905.1). NCBI lineage: Eukaryota > Metazoa > Chordata > Actinopteri > Gadiformes > Muraenolepididae > Muraenolepis > Muraenolepis orangiensis. The sequence continues at coordinate 20,180,379 of CM051012.1, read as the reverse complement.
ACCATTAAAACTGCATCTAACATACCTCCAGATGCTAATGCTAAGCTAGCTATGAAGGAACTTTACAATTAAGAACTCCCACCCAGAGGCAGCCTTTATTATTGCAGGCGATTTCAATCATGCCAACTTAAAGACTGAGGAGAGAGAACATTAGACCATGTTTACACCAACAACGCTGATGCTTACAAAGCGGTCCCCCTCCCCCACCTTGGACAGAGTGATCATGTCTCTTTGTTCATGCTGCCTAAGTACATGGCACTCATCAAGCGTGTGAAGCCCAACGTTAGGCAAAAGTGTGGCCTGAGGGAGCAGACTCTGAATTTCAGAACCGGTTCCTACACACGGATTGGAATCCGTTTGCCTTCCAGTCCACCCTGGACTCCCACACCGACATCGACTTCTACACCTCCTCTGTTTTGGATTATATCAACTCCAGCATTGACACTGTCACCACCCTCAAACAGATCACATTCCCCAACCAGAAGCTGTGGATGAACAGAGAGGTCCGCCTACTCCTAGGGCTACTCCTAAGGCACGTGATGCTGCTTTTAGGTCGGGCCTACTGTTCAGCCAGAGCTAACCTTAACAAGGGCATCAAGCTGGCCAAGCTCAACCAAAAGCATAGGGTTGAAGACCACTTTAACAACTCTGATCCCCGACACGTGGCAGGGCATCTAGGCCATAACAAACTACAAACCCTCCAACATCTCCCCCCAACCACTGACTCATCCCTCCCTGACAAGCTCAATATTTGTTATGCCCTCTTCGACCGGGACAACCACAAACTGCCCACCAGGGCTATTCTCCGTGCTGACCACCAACCCCTTACCCTCTCCCTGAAAGACGTGCGTGTGGCACTGAGTAGAACAAATATGCATAAGGCAGCTGGTCCAGATGGCGTCCCCGGTCGCGTGCTCAGGAAGTGCCTTGAGCAGCTGACCGAGGTCCTAACATTTTCAACATGTCACTAGCTCAGGCAGTTGTCCCAGTGTGTTTTAAAACCACCTCCATTGTGCCAGTGCAAAAACACTCCTCTGCAGCGAGCCTCAACGACTTCCGCCATGTTGCACTCACTCCCATCATCATGAAGTGCTTCGAGAGGCTGGTCCTGGCTCACCTTATATCCAGCCTCTGACCCTCACTGGATAAATACCAATTTGCCTACCGTGAGAACAGGAGCATGGAGGACGCCATCTCCTCAGCCCTTCACTCTGCTCTCTCCCTCCTCCACATCTCCAAGGACCTCTCTTGGTCCCTCAACACTGCCTCACTGGTAAAGAAGGCTCACCAGCATCTCTTCTTCCTTAGGAGACTGTGGAAAGCCCACCTGTCCCCTCAGATTCTGGTGAACTTTTACCGGTGTGCCATTGAAAGCATCCTCACCAACTGCATCACAGTGTGGTATGGCAATTGCACTGTCTCAGATCGGAAAGCTCTGCAGAGGGTGGTGACAACTGCCCAACACATCGTGGTAAAACCACAAACCACAAACGGTGTCTGAAGAAGGTGTAGTTAAATGATCACACAGAGGTTTATGCTTGCTGTCTTTATTTGTAGACCTGCTCTGAACCAGTCCCGGTGTTTGTTCAGGTTTTGCGACCCCACCTGGACTCAGACACCCAGTCACTGGACTTGTAGACTGGGAAACCACCCCAGTACTCCCAGCGGCTGCAGGCGAGTCGGTTTGGGCAGGACGAGACATTGGTACCGTCCGGAGACGGTTCCGCCGCAGCACCGCTCCTCTCTGTGCGTTGATGAGGTCTGACCTTGGGGGGATACACTCATACTTCAAAACCACCGCTGGTGTCGTCCAAGCCTTTTCCTGATCCAGCTTGGTGTGGACCATGTCTCCTTGCTGTAGAGGTGGTAAAGGCCTGGCCCTAGGGTGGCATTTGTGGCAAAATTGTCCAAGACACCTCTCACCCCAACCATGGACTGTTTTCCCTCCTCCCCTCTGGGAGGCGCTACAGGAACCTTTGTTCCAAGTCAAGCAGGCTCAGGAACAGCTTCTTCCTTCAGCTGTCATCTCCCTGAACTCTGTACCACGATGATTTTTACTGTACCTACCATATATATATTATTCTTCAACTGTTGATACAACTGCATATCCCTGCTCACTACCTGCTGAATATACATTTTAGATATGTTTATCCTGTCGATATACCGTATTGACCCGAATATAAGACGGGGTTTTTTTTTTTGCCGAGACACCGCACGACACTCAAAGTAACTCAAAGTCTTAAAGTAACAGTACATAAAAACAGTTGCCTGAAGAGATAGAAATGGAGAGACACAGCGACCAACTTGAAAAAAGTGGCTCAAAAGTAGGGCAAGTTAATAAACAGGAGAGACGAAGTTACGATGCCAATTTTAAGATAATGGTGATAAACGAAGCAGAGACATCAAACAACTGTCATTGCGACGCAGGACAAGCCCAGCGCCTGCCCTCAGACTCCAGAGAGAAGCTACTGTCTTATCAGCGATATGTGATCAAGTTAAGGAAGAAGCACTCATACCCCCTTGATCAGATGGGCAATGCTGATCAAACGCCTGTGTATTTTGACATGCCAACATGTCACTGTGCATAAGAAAGGCGACAAATCAGTGATTGTGAAGTCAACTGGAAACGAGAAGAGCCGAGTAACTGTCATGTTAACGCGCCTCGCAGATGGGACAATACGTCCCCCGTACGTGGTTTTAAAACACAAGACTGTACCTAAAGAGGCAGTGACTGTACCTAAAGAGGCAGTGACTGTACCTAAAGAGGCAGAGACTGTACCTAAAGAGGCAGTGACTGTACCTAAAGAGGCAGTGCCAGCTGGCATTATCGTAGTGCCCAGGCAAAGGGCTGGATGGAGACGGAGCTTGTGGTGGACTGGCTCAAGGTGGTGTGGGGCAGACGGCGTGGGGGACTCAGAAAGAAGAGGAATATGTTGATTGTGGATGCTTTCCGTGGACACTTGACTGAGCCAGTCAAAAAGCAAGTGAAAGAGTTGAATGGTGACCTAGTGATCATACCGGGCGGAATGACAAGTCAGCTGCAGGTGTGTAGAAGACGAGCTGAATGAGAAGACGTTTGTGACCAATTGACTGATGTTCTGACATTTTGCACTGTTTTATTGCACTACTATTTTATTGCACTACCGTTTTATTACTGTTTCATTGCAATCTATCTAGCCTGTTTTGTTTTTGTTTGCCAAGTTAGGCAAATTTGAACACAATGTGTGATGTGTGTTATCATTATTTTCAAAAAAAATAAAACATATTTTTTCCAAAAATGAGTCTTGAAAAAGAGGGGTCGTCTTATAATCGGGGTCGTCTTATATTCGGGTCAATACGGTAATTGCATTCCCCTGCGCATTACCTGTTGAATATGTGTTTACTTACCTGTGTATATATATATATATATATATTTATACCTATAATTCTGCACATATCTTACACATACTCTATAAGTAATTTTCTACCGTTATACCGTTTTTATACCTTGAAGACTGTCTTTCCATATTATTTAACCACTGTAAATGATATATTACCATTACCATTACCAAAATTTGCACTCTGGTTAGATGCCAAATAATTTTTGCTGTACTGTACTTGTGCTGTGCAATGACCAATTGATCAATGATCAATTTGAATCTAATCTAATCTAATCTAATAACGTCACAGTACACTTAATGTATGGTTCAATTGGGAGGCATCTCAACAACACCAATTATCGAGGGGGAGGTGTATATGTTTGATGCTTGAATGATAAAATGGCCTTGCTCAGTTCCAGTTAGTCTAGGTGACAGGCAATGGCATGTTATATCTCATATTTACAACAGCGTTTGCATGTATACTTGACTAACAATTAGAAATTGTTGCTCAGTGTGATTTACCTACATGTACACAAAAGAAAGAAAACCAGGTTAGTGACCTGATTTGAAGACATCCTTCAAGTCCACAGAAGCACAGTATAAACTTCAGTAACAATGAAACAAGATAACAATGTAACAAGATAACGATAGTTATGTTAATATAACTAGTTATATGATTATAGGCGTAGCCGTCTAGGCCTTATGGGTTGGTCCAGCGCGTGCACTGAATTTTCAGCAAAGTTCCAATCAATGTGGGCAGATTGGACTTTGATTGGAACTCACGCGTCGAGCGGCACTCATTCTCCATGCTATTTCTTTCAGCAATTGGGGGTGCAGCAGGTAAAAAACTAGACGGCTACACCTACAATCATATAACTAGAGTTATGATAACATAACTCTAGCAGACAACACTGCCACCAGCCATAAACATGGCTACTTGAGGGCTCCTCCCGAAGACAAAGACACAGGTTGATGAGGAATCCAGTTCATTGCAAGCTTTTAAATAGTTGTGAACAAAGCAGATGGTACATGCTAGAGCCCTCTCCTCGAGTGTGTGTGTGTGTGTGTGTGTGTTGGTGGCTGTTTAAACCTGTGAGCCTTGATTAACAACCCACAGCCGTGCAGCCTCACCAGCCAATTAGTCCCACTCAGGCTAGGTGAGGCTGCTTAAACAATAGACGGTCAGGGTGCAGCGGCTTCTCGTTCGGGCGCCATCCGATGCCCGCACAGAGAAACACTGCCAGAGAGTTCTCCAGGAGAGGTAGCCTCTTGCCTGAACGGTGGTCCAGCCTTCCACCCTGTTTATGTCCATGAAGGCCTTCACCAGAGCCTTTAGCAAAGACGGGTCCTCCGTCGCTGCAGTAAGATTACGCTGGATTGTCATCCGGAGAGTTGTGATCACCATGGGGCTCCTCGACGAGGGAGTGCCTACGTTGTCGCTCTCGTCGCCATTGATGTCGTCTTCACTGAGACGAGATGTTTCACCGGCGAAGATTTCGGCAGTGATGTTTAAATCGACCAGCGGTGTGAACCGCTGGTCGAAGAACATGTATCTCTCGTAGACTTTGGTGGAACAGCACAGGGGGCAACGAAAACACGAGGTGTGTTTGTCATCCAAGTGGAGCCTTGCCAGGCACTTGGCGCAGGTGTGCTTGGCCCTGGCCCTGGCGCCGCTAGGGGTTCTGAAGAGGGCCGTTGTGGTGGCGGGTTAACGGTCATTAATAATTTATTCTCATTCTTCTTGAGGACTAGTGATTCCTGCATTGTTGAAAGAAACGGGAGGATGAGTGTTGCTCGACGCGGCCTTATATACACGGTGCCGTGGGGAATGTAGGCGGGGCCCACGTGGATTGGTACATTGCTGAAAATGTTCAGTGCAGTGCGTGCACGGGACAAGCGTATGTGTGTTTTGTGGCTGGTTTAAGCAGCCTCATCTGGCCTGAGTTAAGACTGAAGAACTCTTTGGCTGGTCACACTGCACACCTGTGGGTCATTGTTAATCAAGGCCCACAAGTTAAAACAGCCACCACTACACACACTCAAGGAAAAGAGCTCTAGCATGTACCATCTGTTCACAATGATTTAAAACGCTGCAATAAACCGGATTTCTCATCACACGGTGTCCTTGTCTTCGGGAGGAAGTAGCCATGCTCATGGCTGGTGGCAGCATCTTCTGCTACAATAACAATGACAACATAACAATGCAGGAGATAACAATTGAAGTGCATTACATTTGAAGCAGGCCTAATGTCTGCCTACTCTTAAAGACGTTTTTGTGTTGGCTTATTCAGTGACTGAATGGAAATGTGTGCTGTAATCAAACTCAATTAATTAATTTGTTTGTTTAACAGTTTTTTCAGCATATGAAACATCCATTTTTTTTCAGTCAACCTGTACAACCGTTGACCACTTCAGAGACCTGTTCCAATGAATCAATCATAAAACAAACATAGCTGGCCTAATATCGAAACATTGGAACATTGAAATTTGCATTCTTAACTCATGAAATTGTACAGGTTTTAATGTTATTGTAGAACAGTGCCAACTTCTTTTAAGTGCACAAAAAAAGGAGTTAGGCTAAAATGGAGATCACGCTTTAGGCTACAATATATGCTGAAGTATATATCATGTGTGATTACTGTGGAATGATTGAACGAGTGAACGACTTAAGGGCTCCTGTGTCCTGGTGTCGGAGGAGCCCAGAAAAAGCCACACATGGCAGCGAACTTGACACAGCTGAGGGTTGAAGGCTGGAGATGACAGAGCCCATGGGCAAACCATCAGATGGGGTGTGAGGGGTGGAAAATGTTACAATTCTTTTAACTCCCAAAAAATCACATTCATTAACATTAGCTGCAAAGCATTAGTCATTCGTGAAAATATCACGTTCTCCAATGGAAGGAAATGGTGGTTTAGGCTGTCTAATTTGGAAGACTCGATGGCCCTGACAATAGCTTCCATTTCCTGCCAAATAGTGCATTTATTCCTAAGAAATCGGAGGCTTGATTGTGTAGCCATATTACGTTCGAAGGATTGTTACCGCTGTCTGACTTCACTTCTGACTTCACTTCACGTCTGACACGGTTGCATTTAGAACGAGAAGTCGCCTGACTATGGCGGCCATTGTCAGAGTTCAATGCAACAGCGCCACTCGCTGGACACATTGTGCATAACCATGTGAGTGATCCTCCGCTGGTCTAACAGTTGCGCTGCGTGCCGACAGCACGCTTCAATCGTTTTATGCGAAATGGCATTCAGAATATTTTCGCGGTTCAAAGTATTAGACAGTTGGTCGTTACGGTTAAACTCCGGACACTTGTATTCCAGCGGTAGTTTGACAGTGGAGCATGACCGGGAGAAGCTGCGCTTCACCGTCAGCCTGGGACGCGAGGCAGGTCAGAAGCTCACATTTGTCCCCGAATGCCAGCTGAGGCGTTCGGGTAGATTTGAACGCGAGACCGGTGCTATGTTATGGCCTGCATGCATAGCCGTAGTAGTAGTAGTAGAATAGAGATTAGATTCGATTCAAATATATTGTCATTGCACAGCACATGTACAGTACAGCGAAAATGATTTGCCATATTTGGCACATTTTGAGTACAAATGTTACAGTATGTATGTGCAGAATTATATATATATATATATATATATATATATATATATATATATATATATATATACAGGAACGTATACAATTATGTACATCAACAGGTATTAAGCAGGGGTGTGCAGTTATATCAACAAGATAAATAAATATATATATATATATATATATATATATATATATATATATATATATATGTCTATACAGCAGGTAGTGAGCCGGGATATACAGTGGTAGTAGGAGTAGGATATTATATGACCTACTGCGGTGACCCCGAGTTACAATGTGTTCATGTCGTTAAATATGTAATCTTTATATGCCAAGGTCGAATACAAGAGTGTGCAGTCCTGCGATACAAGTTCACGAATGAGAAGCAAGTTGATCTAATTTCAACCAACGTCCCAGAGTCCTTTAGGGGCGCAGGTGTTGCAGCACTTCTATCGAAGGTAGGACCCCAGTTTTAACCACACCAAATCAAGTTACAATTTCAAATAAAAAGCAGGGTTTTTTTTTAATATTCATTATGTATTTCATATGTGCAGGCTGCCATGGACTTTTTGGCTGAAGAAAACCTGAAGGCGCGTATTTCTTGCTGGTACATCAAGAAATACATAGAAGAAAACCCAACCAATGGTTTCGAAGACCACATTATAAATTAACTGCAATTTTGCATGGATGTACTATAAGCAGAACGCCATCCATTTCCTTGTATTCTTTCTACTCAGGTCTAATTATTAATAGTAATTAATAATAAAACAAATTTGAATGAATATGAACTAAACTTGACTCTAATTTGTAATTCAATTGTATAGGAAATGGAGTAAGTCTACTTGATACTTGAAATAGCAGCTCTACTTGTTGTAGAGGAAACCCCATGTTTAATGTGTGTCTTGATATTTAAAATAAATAATATACAAATTATTTTAATTATCCATTTAAATGTCTTCAATTACTAATTTAAATGTGATTTCCTGCTGACTATATGGACTGGGCTGTACTACATTGTTGTCCACGAGATGTCGCTCTTTTACCACTCAGCAAAGCCCATGTTAGTAGATCTAGACAAGCATATGTATGTGTTTTTGGGTTTATGCCTATAAAATAACGTGCAAAAATAATATATCAATCAAGTTTAAGTATTGCAATTTAAATTAAGAACATTTAAAGCCAACACCTTTGGCTAAAACAACATTTAACTAAAACAAAGCCAAGCCATAATAATAAAGGTCATGGTTTGTTGAAAACACACCGGTCCAAAACGGACTTGGCTTCCCCCATCTAAACATGCCACCCAGTTCCTTTGGTGTCGTTTAAATACGGTGGTGGCGCATATCCAGAGCTTGGATCAACGCACGTAGGCTATGTGGGTATTCAGAGAAATAAATTCTTTCTCCAGGTTCCAAGCTTGTTCAGGTCCAACATCATTGTTGGTCGCTCTGTTTCTGTTAGATTATTAACTGTGCACTTCTCCTTGTCAGTCTGCCACGGCATCTCCGTCCACTGAGCGATGCCCTCGTGTCTTCACAATGGTCTGGGTGTAGCGGTTCATCGCTGAGTCAATGCACGTGCCGAAGGAGCTTCATGTTAGGCTGAGAGAAAGATAAGATTAGGTACAACAAGGTCAAATCCAATGCATTGAACCCATCACAAACTGCAGTACAAGGAGTGGTGAGCAGCTGCTGTAGCAGCTACTATATCTTTTTGGTGGTATTATTGCTCATTTTGTCCACTAGAGGGCACACAAATAAAACGAGAGTCATAATGAGAATAGGTACATTTTATTTTAACATAAACAAGAACACAGTCTGTTTAAAATGTTTAAAATAGCTTTAAACTTTTTTTAAATCGACATGCACACGGGAAAACTAAATTAGTTCACCATATTATGCCAATGTCGGGTTATTTGCCCAAAACCAGACGGTCCACTTGGGTCAAGGCCAATGCAGATCTCTTTTTATTCACTATATTCCTAGCGGAGGAAAATAAGTGTTCTGAACACACTAAGGAACCAGGGATGCAAAGATATTTGTTTGGCGATGTGCAGCCGGGATGCTCTGAAGCGTTCGAACAACGCTAGCTTCGTCGAGCAAGCCTCTTGGTGCATGTTTTCAAGATGTGCCCTCATGTTGCTTGTGGTGAAATGGTACGCCATCTGTAGATTACATAGTTTGCAGATAACTTTTTCTCAAGGTTCCACAAATGTGCCGTTTACTGACCAAAAAAGGTCTTTTACATTGCTCAGAGTGCTCATTACGCGGCCGAGCTGGTTAGCGAACTTTCTGCCATGCTGCTGTTATTGAATTATTGGCTCTTTGCAGCTTGAGAGGCCTACACTACATTTAATTTTCGATCCAACTCAAGTTGAAAGGAAGACAGATATGTTTTATCTGCGATAAAGCTGCATTTTATTTAATTTGTAGTAAATGTTTTAGTCTTTCGTACAATTTGAATAGCATTCGAATATCAAACCATCGTTAGACAGCCGTAGTGCCAGTATAGATAGGGCTTGTACTATCGCAAGCCCTCCATGAAATTGCTGCCACCATTTCAGTAGCATAGGAGCATTGGAATGTAAGTTATTATGCAGTAGATACAAGATATTTATTTTCCATTTGTAACAAGTACTTTGGAATGTTTGCTCCCCATTCCCTCCCGCAGTATACATACAAAAAAAACAATACCATAAAATAATATATACAATACCATAAAATAATATATACAATAAAAACAAAAAAAGGACAGCAAAGTGACTGATAGATAGTATGAACACCTGTTGAATGTGCAGAAAGATTTAAAAGCATTTCAAGTGCAGTAGTGCAGCAGCAGCATGAATACAGTGCAGTACAGTGCAGTAGCTGTAATGAGTCCAGAAGTCCAGTAAAGTATGTAAGTGGAATGTTAATGGGTGTTATGAAAGTGAAAGTGGCAGTTCAGTAGGCGCACTGCCTGTGAATAAAAACTATCCTTAAACCTGGTAGAACTTGTACGGATGCTGCACAACCGGCGACCAGACGGTAGGGGGGAGAAGAGATGGTGCCCAGGGTGGTTGCAGTCTTTTATGATGGCTATGGCCTTCCGACATCTGGTCCAAGTTGTTGGTCGGCTCATGGTCCCTTTCAAAGCGAGCGAAAAACTTGTTTAGCTCGTCTGGTAGGTTGGGGTCGTTGTTGGTGAGCGCCCCTTGTAGTTGGAGAGGACCCTCAGACCTTGCCACATACGTCTGGCCATCACAGTCAGGCCATCAGGCTGCTGAACAAGGGCGTATAGCATGTAACAATGTATATTTTATTACATTGATTTATATATACATATTGTTCTTTTCTGTGCCAATATTTTGCATTTTATAAATTGCATTTTTATTTTTTATTTTTATTTTTTAACTTTATTCTATTTTTATTCTATTTTTATCTATTTTTTATCTTTTTATAACTGCTGTCTGTCGTCGGGTATTGCACATAAGATTTTCACATCACTGCTTTATACTTGTGTAAACTGTGAAGTGACAATAAACTTGACTTGACTTGGTGTCAGAGCCCCCGAACTGTAATTCCAGTTTGTTTTGGAGTAGTAATGCATTTTTGGTAATTTCATTGAGAAATTATTGGTCATTATGGGGGAGACATGTGTTTGAAAGTGCCACCGCATTTCTCATCCGAGACGTAGCGATTTTGTTTTCATTATCCTAGGTGTAATTTATTTGCTTGTGTAATTACTTTTGATTACGGATTTTACAGCACCATAACTCTCTTGTGCCCTCTCAATATGTAGTATATGCAAAAAAAAATCTTAAGTAATGATGTATTCTGATGTACAAGCCCCACAGCTATTAACCTAACATGTTTGGATGTGAGCGAGAACCCAAGTGAAACAAAATTAACAAACTCCTCACAGAACGGTCCCAGCTGGGTTTAAACTCATGACCTGTTTCCACCAACGCAAACCTAGTTCTAGCTCTGGGCTGGTGCCAGAGCCGATTCGCAGTTGGTTCAACTGGCGAACCGTCTAAGAACCGGTTTGCATTTCCACCGACTTTTTCACAGAGAGAGCCACGTCAATACGTCACTGTTAACATCTGGATACGTCTCTGCTTTCCCAGCAACGCTAGGGCCAACTTCCACAACAGTGGCGGACTACATGATGTATGTACTGTAAAAGTGTTGCTCCTGGCTTTGAGGCTACATTGGAATACAAACACGGCTGGAACAGCGCGTTGAGCTGCTCGTCTTTAGTGCTATGGACGCGATTACGTTGAAGCCCTTTGAGACTGTAACTGTGATTAAGGGCTACACAAATAAAATAGTACTTCAACAGAAGGGACAGGGCCTTTTCTTCTTCAAAACTTGTCATATTGTATCTCGGTTGATAAAGCATAATGAAGCAGACATTTATATTAAAAAAATCGTTTTATTAAAAAAAAACATTAAATACACAATATACAATAGTCAAAGAATGTAAAAGTGTAGAGTGCAGCGCAATAAGTCAATGTCAATAAAGCAGGCTCCGAGAGGATCCTGGGCAAGCTGCAGCCCAGTGGTGGCGGTAGCTCCGCATCGACATCGTCGAGGGCAGACGACTCCATCAACAACTAAAACAAAACAAAAGTGCATTATAAACATGACTCCACTACACTGTTTTTAGAAAGTAGCATCCTGACGTTAGCTATTGTTACCAAGGCTATGCTAGCGGCTAACAGAAGCCTAACAATCATAGCTACTCGTTTCTGATGATACGAACATAACATGGCTCTCTGTGAAAAAGTCGGTGGAAACACAAACCGGTTCTTAGACGGTTCACCAGTTGAACCAACTTTGAATCGGCTCACCAGCCCAGAGCTAGAACTAGGTTTGCGTTGGTGGAAACGAGGCATGTGTGTTACCAATAAAGAGGATTCAGATTTAAGATTTTAGTACAATGAAATACCTACTCCCAATTCTGCCCGTCCATTGTTTTTATAAATTAACCTGGCCAAACAGAATGTAGTTGATGTGAATAGACTACAGTCAAATACACTAGTGTCAATAGTTTCTGCTCTGTAATTCACTTCCACTAAGAGCCTACGGTGACGTTGTCTGGCTTAAAAAAACCCGCATGAACAAGGAAGCTGCATTGTTGTAAAATGCTATCCCAAACCGATGATGTCTGTTTGTCTAGAGTTTAAGAAGGCAGGTTAATATAGTGGCTAGGGTCCCACCCCAAAGGTTCTGGAGTCTACTAGATGCCCTACCCAACTTTGTGATTCTTTGCTTCAGTCTGCTAGGGAGTAGGCCATCTAAACTGTACCTGCATCTCCTCCTCTCTCTGGCAGCCCTCACTCTTCTCTAAGCTCAGTGGCGTTACGTGGGCAACAAGAAGAGCTTTTCTTCGGATTAGTGCATAACAACAGAAGGGGAGATGAGTGGTTCGGGGGGGGGGGGGGGGGGGAAACCACGGCCAAAAAAAACGCTGCCCCGACACCAATCCGCTTAATTCACAAACCAGAAAATCCTCGGAGGCAGCGAGTGGCCAGTGTACAGGTCGCCGGTGCTGCCCCACGCTCTCCATTCCCCAGCTTCCCCTCCTCGCCGCACTCCCTCCTCTCCTCTCTCCCTCCTCTCCACTCTCCCTCCTCTCCTCTCTCTCCTCCTCTCCACTCTCCCTCCTCTCCGCTCTCTCTCCTCTCCGCTCTCTCCTCTCTCCGCTCTCTCTCCTCTCCACTCTCTCTCCTCTCCACTCTCTCTCCTCTCCGCTCTCTCTCCTCTCCACTCTCTCCTCTCTCCACTCTCTCTCCTCTCCACTCTCTCTCCTCTCCTCTCCACTCTCTCTCCTCTCCGCTCTCTCTCCTCTCCACTCTCTCTCCTCTCCGCTCTCTCCTCTCTCTCACTCTCTCCTCTCTCCACTCTCTCTCCTCTCCGCTCTCTCTCCTCTCTCCGCTCTCTCTCCTCTCTCCGCTCTCTCTCCTCTCCACTCTCCCTCCTCTCCACTCTCTCCTCTCCACTCTCTCCTCTCTTCACTCTCTCTCCTCTCCGCTCTCTCTCCTCTCTCCGCTCTCCCTCCTCTCCTCTCCACTCTCTCTCCTCTCCACTCTCTCCTCCTCTCCACTCTCTCTCCTCTCCACTCTCTCTCCTCTCCGCTCTCTCTCCTCTCTCCGCTCTCTCTCCTCTCCGCTCTCTCTCCTCTCCGCTCTCTCTCCTCTCCGCTCTCTCTCCTCTCCACTCTCTCTCCTCTCCGCTCTCCCTCCTCTCCACTCTCTCTCCTCTCCGCTCTCTCCTCTCTCCGCTCTCTCTCCTCTCCGCTCTCTCTCCTCTCCGCTCTCTCTCCTCTCCACTCTCTCTCCTCTCCGCTCTCTCTCCTCTCCGCTCTCTCTCCTCTCCGCTCTCTCTCCTCTCCGCTCTCTCTCCTCTCCACTCTCTCTCCTCTCCGCTCTCCCTCCTCTCCGCTCTCTCTCCTCTCCGCTCTCTCTCCTCTCCGCTCTCTCTCCTCTCCACTCTCTCTCCTCTCCGCTCTCCCTCCTCTCCACTCTCTCTCCTCTCCGCTCTCTCCTCTCTCCGCTCTCTCTCCTCTCCGCTCTCTCTCCTCTCCGCTCTCTCTCCTCTCCGCTCTCTCTCCTCTCCGCTCTCTCTCCTCTCCACTCTCTCTCCTCTCCGCTCTCCCTCCTCTCCACTCTCTCTCCTCTCTCCACTCTCTCTCCTCTCCCCTCTCTGCTCTCCCTTCTTTCTGCTCTCGCTCCCCCGTACTTGTTCAGTTCCCCCACCCAGCTAGCGCTTCGAACAAAGATGGCCGCTAGATGGCCGGCAGAGGTGGGAAGTAACAAAGTACAAATACTTTGCTACTGTACTTTCGTTTTTTAAGATATCTGTTCTTAAGTATTTCTTCTTATTTTTTGTCGCGACATTTTAACACAAATATCTGTTCCTTTGTTTGTTTTAATGCTTTTGAGGTGAATTATCAAATTGAATGGATCGGAAAATAGAAAAGACGACCCCCCCCCCCCTGGTGTGCATATCACACCGTAACAGACCATAACAGACGTAAATAGATGAATGTGACGTAAAGGACAACTAGAAACAAAGTAGCTAGGCAGAGACGTTAAGGGAGAAAGGGCTAAGGGTGTCATGGCCCCCATGACTGTGAGAAGAAGTAGTGTGAGTACCGGCAGAGACATCGACATGACTGAATGCAGACAGACAATGCTTGACAGACGAAAGACGATTCAGCTAAGCAGCAAGAAGACATTCTTCACCACCCATGGCCTTATTTGAAGGAGATGATCGCGGTTGAATGAAATGATTCATGGTGAATGTGGTGTGCAGTGTGCCAACTGGAGTAACCCTTCATCTTGGATCTCTGGACCGTGTTAGTTTTTACTGTAAAACTGGTAAACTGGGGGTTGGGTCGAGTATACATAGAAGTTGTTATCCCTTATAATTTTGTTGATGATATTTGTATATATATATACAATAAAAATCATATTTTTATTGTATATATATGATGTGAGGCAATGTTAGCTTTGCACAAAAACAGCCAATTCAAAAATTACTTTGACTTTTAACTGTGACTGTAACTTACTATTCAGAGCCTGTCGTTTTTACTAACTTTTACTAATGCAATTAAAAACTTGCATCAAGTCTTTTTTTTCACACAAAGTATCTGTACTTTAGTACGGAATGTGTGTACTTTTGCACCCTCCGCCGCCAGGTGAAAGTTAACCCTTTTGGACAACTGTAAGAGCAAATGCTCGGGTTAGACTGTGCAGAGACAGGTCATTATGGAGCAGGTACGGTACAGGTTAGAATGTGCAGAGACAGGTCATTATGGAGCAGGTACGGTACGGGTTAGACTGTGCAGAGACAGGCCATTAAGAGCAGGTACGGTACGGGTTAGACTGTGCAGAGACAGGTCATTATGGAGCAGGTACGGTACGGGTTAGACTGTGCAGAGACAGGTCATTATGGAGCAGGTACGGTACGGGTTAGACTGTGCAGAGACAGGTCATTATGGAGCAGGTACGGTACGGGTTAGACTGTGCAGAGACAGGTCATTATGGAGCAGGTACGGTACGGGTTAGACTGTGCAGAGACAGGTCATTATGGAGCAGGTACGGTACGGGTTAGACTGTGCAGAGACAGGTCATTATGGAGCAGGTACGGTACGGGTTAGACTGTGCAGAGACAGGTCATTATGGAGCAGGTACGGTACGGGTTAGACTGTGCAGAGACAGGTCATTATGGAGCAGGTACGGTACGGGTTAGACTGTGCAGAGACAGGTCATTATGGAGCAGGTACGGTACGGGTTAGACTGTGCAGAGACAGGTCATTATGGAGCAGGAAGGGGTTAGACAGTACAGAGAAAGGTTGTTAAAGAACACATAGCGGTTACACGGTACATAGTCGTTATGGAGAAGGGAATGGGTTAGACAATTTTTGAAAGATATAAGATATATAGAGCAGATATAAGATATAATATTTATTTATTATTGGAATCTTATCTTCATAAAATGTTCTGGGGAAAAAAAACTTAAATGTGAATTTCAAAAATTCCAACTGACAGAATGTCAGTTGTGCTTTTTATGCATGGATCACATAAATGAAAAAAATACTTAAAGGGACAATTATGTTTATGTTTATGTTTGGATAGCTTTAGTTAAAGGGTAACTGTCACGCTTGCTTTTTTCCTAATATAAGGAACTAATGTTTCATGTCTTTTGTGAAAAATGCAAAATTAACTATGTTTTTGCGGAAAAAACTTGGCATCATGAAGCAGTTCACATCAGAGAAATGGTGGCGCATGACGCGTTCCCCTCTAAAGCTGTTGCTGTACAACATTCAAGATTGTAATACTCCCTATTCTCTCCCGTAGTATACATTTTTTTTCAACACTATGGTATGGAAATAAAAATACTCTACACAATAAAAATAACAATAAAAGGGAAGTCTGTCATAATCATGTCACATTTACATTACATTTACATTCAGGGCATTTGGCAGACGCTTTTATCCAAAGCGACTTACAAGGTGTACATTAGTTGAAGCAGTCAATAGCATAACGATGAGGTACGCAAACATAAAAATAGAGCAGTTCACAAACATTCATATTAACAAGATGAATAACACAATTTGGTACTGCCAGGTCACCTGCTTCAGTAGCTGTGATAAGAGCGTGTTATCAACATTAAGGATATACACTTGCTAGAATATACAACATGCTAAGAGCTATTAATGTCAGGACTTAAGCAAGTTAGGGGTTCACAAAGGAGAAGGAGGGTTCATGGAGAGTCCAGGTGGACTCTGAACAGGTGGGTCTTGAGTCTCTTGCGGAAGCTGGCGAGGGACTCTGCCGTCCTGACATGAGACGGGAGTTCATTCCACCACTGTGGAGCCAGAGCCGTGAAGAGCTGGGTCTTGGAAGAGCGATGCTTGTCACCATGCACCATTTCAGTAACTGTAGAGGTCACTCACCCTCTCTCCCTTACCTCGTGCTCCACCTCTCCGCCTCTTCTCATTTCTCGGTTTCATTCTCTGGTTACTAAAACTGAATGATATGTTTAAATGAACATTCATGTCTTGAGATGTTTCGACATGTTTTTAAACATGAAATATAAACCTTTATACTGACTAAATCGGAATATGTGGGGGAAATTAGTTTCTGAACTAGAATGTGAAATGAAGAAATCGGAAATCGGACAAATCAGTGGGAATTACCCCCCGCTGTTTAGCCCCAAGAGAGGCGTTGTTGGTTGCTCTTGTAGCAAGCAACGCCTGCCCTCCCCAGCTCTTCAATTAGCTCTGCTATAGCAGATGGTGATTAATCAGACCAGACTGTGACATCAACAGCTTGGCTAATCTCATTCACTTGTACCACAGTTACCCTCACTGGCACCACCAGCATAATAATCAAATAATGTTTTGTATTGTTCTGTTGTGGGGCGTATAATGATGTTTGGTTGCAATCAAACTCTCAATGAGTAAATAAGTAAAAGCTTCACAACTCCAAATTATGGAGTAGGATCAGTTGTGGGGCCCATTGACCTATGACGGTGATCATATTCAAAGTGGTTGAATTAGCTCATCATCATAGCTTCATCACTATGCAGATGACACCCAAATCTAGTACATAGATCAAGTTAGTCTTCCTCAGTGCTCCTACATAACAAATGCATAGTAGCAAACTAACTTTCCCTTATCTCTACTCCAATACAAGTTGAGGTTTAAACTGCATTAACAGGGGAGGTAACATTAAGAATTCTGTTTCTCTGTAAGAAAAACAAACCGTATTCCTTAAAGTCAAGTCCTTCCATATTGCGTTGCTTCAGCCCCGTGTTGTGCTCGGCAGTGCTTCATTTTTGCATCTGACGCAGATATCGGTGTGAGTGTCATAGCAGAGTGACGTGGTTATCCCCTTAATCTTAAAGACGGCATATCCAGATTCTCGGTAGGCGAGTCCCTTATCACACTCTGGTCCTCAGCCTGGACAACCTCAGGCAGTTCTTCAGTTAGCATTACTTCAAACCCCCCAGGCTGATATTTACATATTAAGAGAGACAAATTAAGTAATCGTACAAACAAGTAAAAAAAAGGTCCAAGACGGGGTGGGGGTGGGGGGGGGGGGGAGTTTACACGAATAGATCGGAGAGCCAACAAACAACAATTCAAACAAACAAACGTCAACAACAACAACTGGTTCCCCCTGTTGCCAGTGTCACAGCAAACCACTATGGGCAACTCAAAGAGTGGAGCCCTTTCCAAGGAGGTTTTGGAGGACCTGAAGTCCAACACCAAGTACTCAGAGACCGAGCTGTGCACCTGGTACCAGTGCTTCCTCAAGGAATGCCCCGGCGGGAAGATCAGCAAGGAGCAGTTTGAAGGCATCTACGCAAGCTTTTTCCCCAACGCTGACCCCAGTGCTTACGCTAGGCACGTGTTCCGGAGTTTTGACACCAACGCGGACGGCACCTTGGACTTTAAGGAGTACATCGTAGCGCTGCACCTGACCTCCGGGGGTAAGACATTTCAGAAACTGGAGTGGGCCTTCGCCTTGTACGATGTGGACGGGAACGGAACCATCAGCAAGAATGAAATCCAAGAGATTGTTAAGGTATGACTGTTGTTCCTTTTCGGTGGTTGTATATAGCTCAAAGCACACATTTAGCCTCGCATTCGTAGCACGACACAAACCACACCTAGAATAATGTTGTTTTAACCTCACAGTCGATATTCAACATGATTCCCGTGGAAGACCAAAAGAGCCTTCCGGAGGACGAGGACACACCGGAGAAGAGGTCCGAGAAAATCTGGGATTTCTTCGGAAAGAAGGACAACGGTACGGAAATCAATAATTATCATCACCATTGTGTGTAAAGTCTGTAGAAAAGTAGTATTTTACTTAAATAAAAAGTGTATTGATGCAGATGCCATGTCATTACAAAGATAAAAAAATATATACTTAAATGTAATAATAATAATAATAATAATGCCGGCTTTTATATATAAAGCCAAATTATTCATAATATTTGCTAAAATACGTATATGGGTGGCATTTCAATTTAGTAAGTTATGTTTAGGTTATAGCACCAATTATTTCTCCCCCCCCCCCCCCGCAGATAAAATCGCAGAAGGAGAATTCATTCAGGGAGTGATGGACAACAAGGACATCCTGCGCTTGATTCAGTACGACGAACCTCAGAAGATCAAAGACAAACTAAAGGAGAAGAGGCAGTAGCCCCCTGGTGGTATATTGTTCCACCACAAGACTGTTTACCTGTTGTTCACCTTTCACCTGTTGTTTCACTGCATTCTCACGTGATCTGTCTGCGTGTCTACCCCCCCCCCCCCCCCCCCGGTTCTCTCTCTCTGCTTCCACAGACCACAACACGAATGTGAAATCAAACGGACCATCATTGGCCATTTCCCTATTACGGTAGTAGCAGAAAACGTCTTATTCATCTACTTCAAAGATTAGATATTATGTTTTGATAAGCTTTTCATGAGTGAATAAATATATCTTAAAAATATATGTCATGAACATATTTTAGTACAATGCCATTATGTATGCCATTAAGAAATGTATTTTAAATTAATTTACATGAACCTAAAATGTAATATATTGAATTAACATTTTATGTATATTTTTAATATTGTTTAATGTGTATTACCATACATTAAATATACTAACAATTATAAAAAATAAGACACTTTTCATGCGTTCCAAGTTTATTATATATTAATATTATAATATAAAAATGCATTTTGATCAAACTAAAAGTACATTACATGTTTATTTGAATCTGTCTACAAATCGAATTACATATTTAAGTTATATTTTTACATTTCAATAATCAATAATTATTCAAGTACATAAAATATACTTAAAATGATCAATAGGGAGACATTTCACATGCATTCCAAGTGTACGGATAATATAATCAAAGTATTGTACTAATTTTGAGTACACTAAAAGTGTATATGAAATGATTATTTTAATGAATGTAAATATACCTACATGTGCTGTATAGTATACTCAAAATAATAATTGAAGTGCAATTGCTATAGCAATAACATTGTACTTTAAATTTCAAAAATAAGTTTCTTCAAAACATAACTCACAAATAGGAATAAACTGTTACCATTGTCATTAGTATAAAATAAAAGTAAACATGCTATACAATGAGTGTACTTACAGTGTACTACAATTATATTA
>CM051012.1:20145743-20153243 GCA_027704905.1 Muraenolepis orangiensis | reverse complement strand
TAAAACATGTATCCCATCGATGAAAATGATTGCTTTATTTTAACTTCCTGGGACTGACATCAGGGTTTGACCACTGTTGCAATTGGTAGACTGGTTGTTCAGGAGATCTGTGGGATGTGTGTGTGTAGCATGTGGTGCATATCGCTGTGATGGATGGATGGATGGATGGATGGATGGATGGATAGCTCTGGGCAGTGACCTTCTCCACCCCGGCGTAGCGGCTGGCCAGCTGCTTCCTCAGGTCTGCGATGTGGTGGTCGTACTTCTTCAGGTCCTTCTTGAAGTGGTCGCTCCTGAAGGTCAGCATGGGCTTCTCTACCTCGCTGTGGAGCTGGAGGAACATTCATCTTAGATCTCCATGCGACACAAACCGGGTCCAAAACGGGGCTTAATGGGAGCTTAATGAGACTGTATGGGGTCTATAGCGACACTTGATCACAATGGATAACAATTACACACTGAGACGTTCGCTTGTGTTTGTGCACAATTATACAGGAACAGTTAGTTCCCACAAAGGAATGTGATGAGTTTAACGACACTGGAACGTTGAACTCCATATGTATCATTCTTTTTCTGCCGTTTTCTGGTGTTATGATAACCGTTCATGACCTTAACGATCGTTGTCTTTCTTACATTGTTACAAACTTTGCATGGCAAAGATGAACATATTTCCACAAATATCATTGATCAGACATAGCGTCTGGTCGAGCTGTGATACTCTGTATCTGGAATCACACATGCCACCCAAGGGTCAACTGTGACTATCATTTCAGTGGTTACCGTGTAGACCTACACAAAGTAGCAAGCTAGTGTGCAAGAAAATGTTGATGTGTTGCTTGGCAACAGCACTCGCACTGGTGCGATAAATGAACACATTGTTTCAATGCTACTAACTTCTTAAGCGACAGCAAGTAAAAGTGATCCGTTTTTGGTGAAGTCACTCTGGGTCCTTTTTTGGGGTTCCGAGTGTAGATGTTTTACCTTGTTGGAGAACTTCAGGTGAACCTCGGCTTCATCGTGGAGACTTTTCTTCAGTTGGATCCAAGCTTCCCCGACGGTTCTGCGACAGGAGTCAGTAGAGTACAGACCATTGAATACGGACCACAACTGTGGTGCCGGACTATCCAGTTATAGCTAGTATGAGAGAGTACTGCTTCATAATAATACTACTAATATTAATTGAATAACACATGTACATATTTTTCATCAATCACTTTATTGTTCATTGTGAGGGAATGGGGAGTAAGCATTCCATTGTACTTGTTGCAAATGGCAAATACAATTCTTGAAGTATTACAAAACAGCCGAGCCTGAGGGTTCCCTTTTAACTGCAATATTGAGCTGAACATTAGCATATCCACAGAAAGGGAAGTATCTCATCTTATCTCCTATCGGTAATATTTACATTTATTTAGCATCTATTTATCTTCTGTTCTTTTAAAATGTGTCACTATTTCCTCTACTACTGTCCTGAACTTACTGCTGTGGCACCCCGAATTACCCGCCTGGGATCGATATGTCATTAAATAGCTCATATTATTTTAAAGTCGGGATGTTACAGTGGAACCAAACAAAGGAGAGATTCAATCAATCATTTTCCACAGCTATTCACAAACAATCCTTCCGATTCATTAGCTCTGAAATGAAGCACGCATCTCTGTTTACTGGAGCGATCGTGTCCATGGAGGATGGGGGGGAAGAGCAACAACGACGGCTCAGCATGGACTCTCCCACGGTGGTACATCATACACTCACCCTTCCTCCTGCGCAGCCAGGGGGCTCAGAGAGAGTTTGGAGAGGTTCTTGGCGTACTCCTCTTCAATCTTTATCCTGAGGAGGAGGAGGAGGAGGAGGAGGAGGAGGAGGAGGAGGAGGAGGAGGAGGAAGAGGAGAAGGAGAAGAATGAGGCGATGAAAGATGAGATGCCTGTGATCACAAATAGGAACTGAACGCTGTACAGAACGGTGTAGTAGCGGTGGACAAAACTGGACGTAACATAACGTCCGCCTCTTTGTGTGTGTGCCATGAGGCTCGTACCTCTCGTGAATGAACTCGGCCATCTCCTTCTGCATCTGCTTGCCCTTCAGCTGCTTCTGGAGCAGCACCTCGAAGCCCGGTGTGCACGCTCCACCCTGGGGGTCCTTCTTATCAGCCTAGGCAGAGGGGGGGGGGGGGGTGGTCATCAGCCAGATACAACGACAACAACATCAACAACAAATACATTTTTACTGAAAACAGCTGTGACTTGATGCAGATACCGACGCTGTAGTTACAGCAACGCGTACTTAGTTGTAACACAATATTACTGCAGCAATTGATAACATAATCAGAATCAGAATGCCTTTTTTGTAATTGTACAAGTACAACAAAATTGTATTATATAACTAAAGTCTATACTATTACTATGTGGCAGTATAGCTCAGGAGGTAGAGCGGTCGCCTCACATGCTGGTTCGATCCCCAGCTCCCCCTAGCAAAAACTGTGTCCTTGAGCTTGTTTACGCAATCAAATGGCCCAATGTCCCTTGATGTTGGTTTGATGCATTTTCACAAGAGTTTTACTTTCAGGAAGTGAAAGAGGAATAACACTGGAGGTGTCGTAACAAAACAGGGTTATGGTCAAGAACATTTGTTTTTTTATCAGGGGATGGTTCCCAAAGTGACAAATTACTTCTCGAAACACTGGACATCCTGCGGCACACACCAACACACACATTGATTGTGTTGCGTGACAACTATGATAGCAATAAAACGACTACAGCGCCCTACACTGAGGGGGACCTACCCTTGGCCTTTGAGTTTAAATACTAAGAAGGGTTTTATTTAACACAGTAAAGGGTGGAAGGAGAGTGGGGAGATCAATCCCAATGAGATTCTCCCCAGACCGGGGTATAACTCTCCCGAAGGGGAGCTCTTGATGGCCTCGGTCCACAGAATGTATCCCCCTTTAAACTGTCATACTACAGGCACGAAAGGCCCGCCGACAGAGATGACCACCCCACTAAATCAATCCGTTTCACCCCATAACCTGATGACGCTGGTTATTATGGGATGTCGGATGAAGGAACCCTGGTGTTTTCTAAATAGCAGAAAAATAGATCAAACTTTTGTATTTTAGCAAATATGAATTGATGAATGGGTTAACTAAGTTAATATTTTGTTTTGGCATTCCCTAAAAATCGTGTATCATCATCTAAAATTTGTGATTGTTTTTTGCTGGTCGTTTTTTGTACAGCAAGCAGAAAACTGTTTTGTAATTGGGAAAAACACATTGTCAGCTTTTCAATATCCTTCCGATGTCCACTTCTTCCTATTTCGTTACACACAATGCACTGAAATAACTCCATTAGAGCAGTTTGTCACTGTCTGACTGAAGTTCCTCTTCCGATTCAACACAAGTTGGATTTGAATAACGGTATTAGTAGTATAATATACATTTGATGTATGTATAATCTTGGATGACATAAAGCAATTTTTATGCTGGAGAAGATACGCGTAAACGTTTGTACCTGAATAGAACCTGCTTGCTTTGATTCAAGGTAAGATTTGTCCTTGTTATCTTGTAACTGTATTTGTTTTATTACAGTTACAGTTAGTTTTACTTTAAAAGTGAAATATATCATTATCCTCAATGTATCATATGATTTGATTACATTTAGAAATACTTTTTTGTTTCTGATATAATGGCATGAAAGTAAAAAGAAAGTAAAAGTAAATTATAGTGTAGAGTGGGCTGGAACCAAAAACCGCCAGGTTAAACCAGACTGTTTTGAACCAGACCGCTTTTAACCAGAACGTTTCAAACCGTTTTAAGTGGTTTCGGACGGGTTTCAGGCTGTTTTAAAGTATTCAGAGATGCGTGCCGGCAAGAGCGACGCCACAGTGTCCAGCATGGAAATCATGGACAGTTCCGATGACTACGCACCTCTCATAGAAGAGAGAAGTAAGTTACACCATTCAGTACACCATTTTAAAGCTTAAAGTGAATGAATGACTGAATGAATGAATACATAAAAAAAAATATTCAAAAACATACTTTTGGACAAATGTCCGTTTAAAAGTATGTCCGTTTTGAATAATCCCCTTATTTTGGCCCATGGTTATTCAGTGGCCAACATGGTTTCTAGGATGCGGCAGCGACCCATGAGGGCAGCTTCCATCTGTGTCGCGGTGCTGTGTGTTCTTCTTCTGGCTGCCATCATCGGTCAGGCGGTCCACCGTAAGTAAAGCTACATCTAATTTTTGATGCCGTAATGCGCTTTGTATTCGCTGACGACCATTTTTCCTCTTTTTGGTTCTTTAAATTATGTTCCTTTGCCGTCTGCAGACAGCAAGGTGGAGAGTAACCAAGATCAGAACAACAAAGCACTGACGACCGGGCAAGAGAAGCTCCAGCAGAGTCTCAGCGATGCGGTCCGGGAGGAGAAGGAGCTGAAGGTAGTCCAGTCCCGCCTGCAGGACGAATACAACTACGTGTCTCACCAGAAGGAGCAGCTGCAGACCAACAATAACATCCTGACCAGAGAAAGAGACACTCTGAAATCCAGCCAGAGTCAGCAACAGGCAGACACTACCACCATCGTCAAGGAGAGAGACCAGCTGAAAGCCAGCCAGAGCCAATTGCAGAAAAGCAACGCGGAGTTGGCCAATGCACGGGAATTCTTGCAGAAGAGCTACGAAGCCCTGGAGCTGAAGGCGGACGGGGTCCAGAAGGCGAGTACCGCGCTAGAGATGCAGAGGGACCGGCTGCAGGACCAGAACGTCCAGCTGCAGCACAATGTGGAGCTGCTGAGGTTCAACTTCACCATGCTGCTCAACATGATCACGCACCTGGAGTTCAGCAAGGACATCTCCTCCCAGGAGAAGGAGAAGCTGGAGAGCAGCCACGACATCGTGCTACAGCAGCGGGACCAGCTGAACATCAGCCTCCTGGTCCTGGAGGCCACGTCCATGCAGCTGCAGGAAGGCTACACCGCCGTCATGAAGGAACGGGACGAGCTACAGGCCGAGAGGGCCAACCTGAGCGCCGCGAGGGACTCGCTCACGGTTCTGAACCAGAACCTGACGGCCGAGAGAGACCTGCTGCTGAATTCAACCCAAGGTAACGAAATGGGAGAAGATTCCGTACTCTTTTCTGGATCATGAGTAATTCACAGTCTAGTCTGTAAAGACGTTGTTAACATACAACATCATACAATTGTTGATTCCCTCTGTCACAGGGGACAAAGCCTATCACAAAAACACCCTTCACCCATTCATACACACATTCAACCACCAACGGCGGAGTCAGCCATGCAAGGAGACAGCCAGCACGTCAGGAGCAGTTAGGATTAGTGTCGTGCTCAAGGACACCTCGGCAGCTTTTGCTAGGAGGAGGTGGCGGGGATTGAACCAGCAACCTTCCGGTTGTGAGGCGACCGCTCTACCTCCTGAGCTAAACTGACGCCCACTACAACAGTGGTTCCCAACCAGGGGATCTCAAGGGGTGCATGAAGCTGCATTAATTTAGCCACAGCATGTTTGTTGATTACAATTCACATAATTGTATCTTTATTACAATTAATCATTTTAGGGGAAGGTCTCATATGGGTTTGTTTGGGGGGGGCTCCTCCAACCATAAAAGATACTAGATACAACACTCCCATACAACACTCCCATACAATACTGATGTTTCGTTCATGGTCGTCGATCGATGCGTTTGCAGGATGCTTTGAGTAAAATGAATGCATGTGAAATGTGATATGATGTGTTGTCAGAAATGGGCCGCCCTGCCTCCGACTGGCTGAAGTACGAGCAGAGCTGCTACCTCTCCTCGACCACCAAGAAATGCTCGTGGGACGAAGTGGTATGCAAAAGTATTCAACTGTATTGCTTGGTATTGACCATATTCATCGTGTTGTGGTATAAGATCAGCTCTAGACACTGTTGTGTGTGTGTGTGTGTGTGTGTGTGTGTGTGTGTGTGTGTGTGTGTGTGTGTGTGTGTGTGTGTGTGTGTGTGTGTGTGTGTTTGTGTGTGTGTGTGTGTGTGTGTGTGTGTGTGTGTGTGTGTGTGTGTGTGTGTGTGTGTGTGTGTGTGTGTGTGTGTGTGTGTGTGTGTGTGTGTGTGAGAGACGTGTGTGTGTGTGTGTGTGTGTGTGTGGGGGGGGGGTCATTGTGTGTGTGAGACATTATGTTATTGTGTGTGGGTAATACATCACATACACACGTCTGTATTATTTGTGTATGCTCACAAAAGATCCATTGTGACCACAACACATTCCTTGTGTATTTTGTGCTGCGTGTCCCAAACAACTACAGAGGCTCTTGGACAGCGTCCTGGAAAGTGGCGCAGAGGTCTGGACCAGTCAGGCTGATGTCGACAACGAAGAACAGTGGATGTGGCTGGACTTAACAAAGATGACGAAATCGTAAAGGGGCCCAACCTCAAGACATGTGATAGTGGTGTTCGCCAAAAGCTTTTAAAAATGTGTACTGATGATATTCCAAGGGGAACCCAACCTGCCCCGACCCTGCCTTTACAAATAAATGGTTTATTCACAATAGCCCCTAAAGTGTTATTTTAGCAGCGGGTAGGCCATTCGTAGCCAAAATAGACAGAGATTCTAATTGTATAGCTCTGAGCTCCATTCACCCCATGCATTCTACACTGTCTAGCACATAGTAGCATAGCTCTCCTTCTCTATAGAAGCTAACGCGCAGTTCACGTGTGTAATGTCTTAGAGCTTTATACTTTTTTCCACGCTGATGGTTATTGTCAAATTGTCAGAATACATACTTTTGCTTGTACAACAAATGCTTGTTATGTCATTTTTTTAACATAATCAATACAATACAATAATGTGCTCTTTAAACCTTAACCATTTTTGATTTAATCTCAACTGTAAACAGTGCTATTTGTGTAATATCGTCTCATGGCATTTGCTAATGTTCACTGAAATGATGTGACTTTCTCTTTATAGACGCTATATGTGTAACTGCAATTCCATATAAATCATCAAAACCATTTCCGTGTTAGTGTCGATTATTCAACCTTTTCCATTGCTCCCAAACGTCCTTCTTGACTTTCAGCACAACTTTGAATCTCCGTTTGCAGCTGGAAAACTCGCAGCAGGTCCTGTTACTATTTGCTATTATTAACCCATATATTTTACTATGTTAGCTGACATATTCCATAGTGTCAGAGTCCTCCGACCAGTAGGGGACAGACCATGCCGCCCCGAGAGGCCGCCAATAGCAAGTAGAGGTGCCTTTCTGGGATCAAGTTCACTTCGGTCAGTTCACCTAAAAGAACTAGCTCTTTTAGATTGTTCGCAAACTAGTTCAGCGAACGGTTTGCCACTTCCGGTTCATCACTTCCGGTTGTAGTTTCTAAGCTCTATCACCAATACATCATGCAAAATAATATTTGTTATTAAAAAGCCTACGTCATCTTGCAACATTGTAGGCCTAACTACTACCTAGGCTTGTTTGTTTAAAACCACAAACAGCCCATCCGTCAG
>CM051012.1:19950743-20135743 GCA_027704905.1 Muraenolepis orangiensis | reverse complement strand
GTTGAAAGGAGGAGGCAGAAAAAAACAGCAACAACAACAAACAGCTGTGGTGTGTGTGTGTGTGTGTGTGTGTGTGTGTGTGTGTGTGTGTGTGTGTGTGTGTGTGTGTGTGTGTGTGTGTGTGTGTGTGTGTGTGTGTGTGTGTGTGTGTGTGTGTGTGTGTGTGTGTGTGTGTGTGTGTGTGTGTGTGTCTCTCTCTATATAATTCTATATGGTGTTTGTAGTCTTTGTCTGCAAAATGATGTGTGCATTATTATACTGTGCAAGAGCAGCAGTCAAGGCACCCCCAAGGTAGAGGCTAGGTGTGTGTGTGTCGTTATATATATATATATATATATACCGTTTTCTCTGTGTACATCATACAGTTTGCTCTGTGTGTACATTTAGCAACATTGCAGTTATCCACACTGCCTTTATGTACTGTTAAAGACACAGAGTGAACAAAAAGCTGCAACACTAAAAACTCAATAAAATGGCCATTGAAACATGAAGCCATTGTCCAAACATTTAATACATTTTAATTAAGGGGCTTCTTGGTAAAGATTAAGGTGCTCTGCTCAAAATGCCTGGTCGCGACCCACTAGACTCATAGACTAGAATAGACTAGCCTAGAATAAAACAGAAGAGAACCCTGGTCCAGAACCCCCTTCTCGTCCCAGGGTCTCTCTTTCCCGAGGAGGAAAATAAATCAATCTGGTAGGCTTTCCAAACCTGGCACCCCCTCCCACCCTGACCATATGGCCCTACTGCTCTCCCCCCCCCCACCCCCCAACCCCCTCCACTGCCACCATGGCCCCGTGGCACTGTAACACGGCTCCCCTCCTCTGACTCGGGACAGCTGGTCATGTGTGTTGGCACGTACGTACCGTCCACGCTGAAGGCAGTGCATCGGCCCACCGAGCAGAGTCAGGTCGTTGTCTTCATTCCCGGGAAGTGTGTTAACCGAGCAAAACCGATCTCTAGTCGTTTTTAACTCCATTATGCTCTGAGAAGAAATTGGATTCTCGTCAGCGGAACTATAGGTGTTCAAAGGATTTCCTTCACCTGACTTAAAGCGGTTTAAACTAGACTGCTGCCGACTCGAGGCACCCCCAGCCGGTTAACGAGAGCAAGAGCCTGTCAGTGTTTTACTAATACTATCTGTGTGGCTATTTTTACTTCAACGTTTCTTCAATATGAACAGAACTCAAAAACGGATGCACCGGTTAAACAGGGATGTAAATCAGGCAATTATGAAGTCAAATGTCCAAGCGTGATTCTCGTTTTGGCAAGATTTATTCCAGTCAAAAGCAACGTACATTACATAACATTACATTACAGTCATTTAGCAGACGCTTTTATCCAAAGCGACTTACAAAGGAAGGCAAGAGAACCACTCGTCACCAGAAGTCAAAAGTGCATTTAATTTCTAACAAGTCTCCAAGAACTGAACCAGTGCTCAGGTAGAAGTACAATAAGTTCAGGTAAAAGTACAGTAAGGTAAAAGTACAATATAGAACAATATCAAGAACAATATCTACCTATCTATAATATCTAATCTACTTAGAGAATCGACTTAGCGCTACGAGGAAGGATCCGGGAAGTGTGTATATATACATGTACTTACAGCGTGGTTCATCCGTTTCGGGTCCCTCACCTGAGACTAACACCTGTACACTTACAAATGGCATGTGCCTGGTCTGATTGAGTGCAGTGCCCCTAGTGTCTCCAAAATAACAACAAAATACCTACAAATACAACATCATTATATAATATCATATATTATATACATAATATCATTAAAAAAAAGGGGCGGCGGTAGCTCAGTCTGTTTGATTTTGCTTAGGAACCGGAGGGTTGCCGGTTCAAGTCCTCGAAATGGACCGAGTACGTGAGTGAGAACTGGTACTTGGAAAAAAATGCCAGTTTTCCCTGCTTGGCAGTACTGCCGAGGTGCCCTTGAGCAAGGCCCCAGACCCCTACACTGCTCCCCGGGCAGCTGTATAAACAATAGCTGCCCACTGCCCACTGTATGTGTACATGTGATCAATATTTATATATATATTTATATATATATATTGCTCTTTTCTGTGCTGATTTTTGCATTTTATAAATTGCATTTTTTATTTTTATTTTATATTCTTTATTCTATTTTTTATTCTATTTTTTATCTATTTTTATTTTATCTTATTTTATAACTGCTGTCTGTCGTCGGGTATTGCACACAAGAATTTCACATCACTGCTTTATACTAAACTGTAAACTGTGAAGTGACAATAAACTTGACTTGACTTGACTAAAGAGGATTCAATCCTCCAGATTTAGATTTAGACGTAATCAATGAAATGTTCAAACTAATAATAAAAAAGAGCACCTTGTAGAGCCGATGAATGGGAGTGGTAAGCGGCGTGTTTAGTATGGAACTCCAAACTTTATTTTCCATTAGATTTAACAAAAGGAAGCATATCTGCTACCTGCTACTGTCAAGCTAGAAGAAAAACTACTACAACCCGGTACGCTCCCCAACAGGTCCCTGGTGCAAAACCCACTATATACAAACGGTGAATTATGTCCCATCATGTTCCACCACAACCAACACTATTTTTGCTATTTCTAAATGAAATAGCAAAGACACTTTTATCCACAGCGGCTCATCGTCCCACACGTGCTAATACGGGCTAAAGGCATGTTGCGGCACTGCAGACATTCGGGGTTCAAACTGACTAATAGACTACTATACCCGGCGGTGTAGCAACGAATGAACACACATAAATCATCATCCTCCTCATAATAACAATAATAGAGAGTCCCCGGTGAAGCTGACAAGACACATTAAAGGGGGTTTTGTAGCCCGCGCGGGAAATCAATAACAAGCACGCCTAACACAAGCACGCCGAAACGAATCGATACGTCACGGGCTTTATTATTGTTATTGTGATCCGGAGGCACGGCGTAATGGGACTTCAGAAACACAACCAACACTAACTTCTCGGTGGTTCGTTACGGCCCTGTCACAGGACACACAACAAAAACAACATCAGTAGAGTGACGTCGTTGGTTTGAAAGGTGCGAACCAACTACTGTGTATGGATTCCGCTAACGTATGCGTCCCGGGGGGGTGAGGAAATACAATCATTTTTTACCACCTTTTATATCCATGTTTACAACACTTCTGCAATGAAATGTGGCGTCCATGCAGGCTCTTCTTCTTGGGGGGGGGGGGGGGGGGCTTGTGAGTTGCGCGTACCGTCCGTTCGCATCGCATCACACTGAATCGCATTGAAGGTAAACGCGCGAACAGTTGGACCGTGGGGGGGGGGGGGGGGGTTGTTGTGTGTGTGTGTGTGTGTGTGTGTGTGTGTGTGTGTGTGTGTGTGTGTGTGTGTGTGTGTGTGTGTGTGTGTGTGTGTGTGTGTGCGTGCGTGCGTGTGTGCGTGCGTGCGTGCGTGAGAGAGAGAGAGAGAGAGAGAGAGAGAGAGAGAGAGAGAGAGAGAGAGAGAATGCTTCAGCGTTCACCATTTGCTCAAGTGGGCGTGTGTGTGATTGAATAATCGTTATTTCACCAATGATTCAGAACACTGATAGGTTTGCGTCTTGGCTTCTCCTCCGGCTTTGGCCGCGCCCATGTATTGCTCTGTTTGAAATAATGCAATCGAATCTATTGATTCATTGTAAATCTTGTTTTTGGTAATTATTCATGATTAAAATCTCTATCTCCCTCTCTCTCTCTCCTCTCTCCCCCCCCCTCTATCTCGTTGCCTCTCCCTCTCTTTGTCTTTCAACTGTGCCTATCTCTCTGTATGTTGTCTCCTAGAATTATAACTGAATACCAAGCTTGAAGCACTTTGCACCTTTGATGAAGTTGTGACTACAAGCTTGCTGAAATTGTGGTTTCTTCAAACATCAAACACACATTAATGCACTATTAGTCATGGAGGTGGTGGTGTGTGTGTGTGGTGGTGTGTGGTGTGGTGTGTGTGTGTGGACTAGCTACTCATGCCATTTGGATGATTGGGATGGATTAGGGATGGATGACAGACAGATGGTTGATGGACAGGTGGATGGATAGATGGATGGATGATGGATGTATGGATCGAGGGCTGACAGAAGGATGGGTGGAGGGACAGATGATTGGTGGAAGTGCCCCCGGAACACAGGAGCCTACAGGAGCCTACAGGAATTCCTGAAACGCACGAGGATAGAGAGAGGCAGTGTCGAAGTCACACTGAAAATATACTCTCTCCCTCTGTTTCTCTTTGTAGATCAAAGAGAAACAAGGCCCGTTGCTGCGGCGATCGACTCACTGACTCCTCCTCCACGATCCCCTATAAAACTACCATTAATTGGTCTTCATCGCGGTGAATCTGTCATGATCTCTTATCATTTGTCATGATCTCTAATTATCAGTCTTTATCTTGATTAATATGTCATCATCACAATTTGTCATCACTAATTAATTAAATTAGTCATGATCTCTAATAGTGAGAAATATGATACCAGAATAATATCTGGTACCATACAATTTTTTCTTCAGTCATTTAGCAGATGCTTTTGTCCAAAGCGACTTACAATAGTGCGTTCAACAAAGGCAGGCAGGAGAGCGACTCGTCACCAGAAGTCATAAGTGCATTTCATTCCAATAGATAACACATAAGACAATTTTAATAACGATAAGACAATACAACTAACAAGCAAACAAACATTCAGGAAACCACTAGAGCTAGTAAGAAGCAAGTGCTAAGGATCCCAGCCAATCTCCACGGCGTACGCTTTCACGCGTGTGCGCGCAGCCAATCGTAATGTAGCCGGCGGCGCTAACAGCGCGTCTAAGACAGAGCCATTTTACCACGTATGGTAAAAGGATTAATCACAGAAGACAGACGCAGAATTGGATTTAACAATATGGTGCAAATGACGGTGCATTACTGTACAAAGCCTCCCAAGAGAGCTATCATGCTTTGCATTTTAATGTTCCCAATGATGGGTACCTGACCCTGTGTTATGTGCAGGTCAAGGACAGGTGTGTGTGTGTGTCCTCTCCCCACAGTGTGTTCGCCCACGGCCAGCGCTACACCGCATTCAGCGGAAGGTAAACGAGCGGAGCGGTGTGAGGGTGTTTGGTGGGGACAACGAGGATGGTCTGACCAACAACAACATTGTCTACACTGAGCTGCTGACTCAGTGAGTTACGCAACAAGAGTTTCTATGCACCTGTACACTGTCCGGTACCCCTGTGCAAATGGAAATCAATCTTTCCAAGTCTCTACACACTGGCTGTGTCAACAGAGGAGCCCTGGAAAGAGACACTCGGGGGGGGGGTGGCCGGGGTCAATTGCTCCAATGGTAAGCGGTGACGATGACACTAATGAATGAAATGAATCTAAATGATCGGTAACATGAGCTGCCGATAGGGATCAGGATCTATAAATTAGGCTTGTAGAGGCCCTGCACAAAAAAGCCTTTTAAATTGAATTAGGGAAAGTGGAGGGTTGAATTATAAATCAATCTTCTCATCGTATCCCCATTCTTCCCGACTGTTAGGTAAATATTATGCGATTTAAATGTCGTTTTACTGACGGATGCCCTTCGGTGGCAAATATTCAGCTTCACACCTCACCTCTCAGCACACGGCGCTCCCTGGTGAAATGCGATAAAGCGTCTGTTTGATTTATTATGTTATGTAATTTATTATATATATTAATATGGGTGAGATACTTGTATAAGCCCCTAGCTGTTTTTTGTTCTGAATTTTACAAATGCCTGTTTCCTTCTTCTGTTGTGCAAACAATAAAACGAACAAGCCAAGTGAAGTGGTAGTAGAGACATTTTTTTGTCTTTATTGACATTGACTTATTGCGCTGCACTCTACACTTTTACATTTTGGGATTATTGTATATTGTGTATTTAATGTTTTTTTTTAATAAAACAAATTTCTAAATATAAATGTCTGCTGCATTATGCTTTATCAACCGAGAAACATAATACAAGATGACAGTTGAAGAAGAAAAGGCCAATGGTCCCTTCTGTTGAAGTACTCTGCATGTACAGAGTACATGTACTCTGCATGTACAAATGCAGTGGAGTATGGCGCCGTACGAGATGGCTGCCGTGTCGCGAGCTCCCGCACGACGACGCAGTTTTGAAGATAAATTCAAGAAACACGATGCGAGGGGTATGTGGCAGGGGCTGCAGACGATAACGAACTTCAGAGGGAGAACCAGTTGTGTAGAGAACTCCTCTACCTCCCTCCCAGGAGAGCTAAATACATTTTTTGCTCGGTTCGACGTAAACGGCAGCCCACCGAAGCCAGCACCGACTGGGGAGACCAGCCAGCTGCGCATCTCGGAGGCGGATGTGCGCCGCACCTTTAAGCGGCTGAACATCCGTAAGGCGGCAGGCCCCGACGACATCCCGGGCCGCGTCCTCAGAGCATGCGCAGACCAGTTGGCAGGAGTCTTTGCAGACATCTTCAACCTCTCCCTGTCCCAGGCTGTTGTCCCCGCGGTCTTCAAGATATCCACCATCGTGCCTGTCCCTAAACAAACCAAGGTAACATGCCTGAATGACTACAGACCTGTGGCCCTCACCTCGATCGTCAGCAAATGCTTCGAGAGGTTGGTCAAGGACTTTATTTGCTCCGTGTTACCTACCACGCTGGACCCATGGCAATTTGCATATCGTCAAAATAGATCCACGGACGACGCAATTGCCATGGCCCTCCACACTGCCCTTTCCCACCTGGAGGGGAAGAACTGTTATGTGCGAATGCTGTTTGTGGACTACAGCTCAGCATTCAACACAATAGTTCCTGCCAAGCTCGACACCAAGCTGAGAGGTCTAGGCGTACCCCCATCCATGTGCAGCTGGATACTGAACCTCCTGTCGGACCGCCGCCAGGTGGTGAGGATGGGCAGCACCACATCAGAGCCACTGACCCTCAACACGGGAGCCCCCCAGAGATGCGTGCTGAGCCCTCTCCTCTACTCCCTCTACACCCACGACTGCATGGCTATGCACAGCTCCAACGTCATCGTCAAGTTTGCTGACGACACGACAGTGATGGGCCTGATCGCCGGCGACGACGAGACAGCCTACAGGGAGGAGGTCGGATCGCTGGAGCAGTGGTGCCAGGAGAACAGCCTCGCCCTCAACGTCAAGAAGACCAAGGAGCTGATCGTGGACTTCAGGAGGCAGAGGGGAGAGCACAGCCCTATCTCCATCGACGGCGTTGCAGTAGAGAGGGTCAGCAGCTTCAAGTTCCTCGGCGTGCACATCTCCGAGGACCTCACATGGTCCACGCACACCACACACGTGGTGAAAAGGGCCCAACAACGCCTGTATTTTCTCAGGCGTCTGAAGAAATTCAGCATGGGCCCCCTCATCCTGAGAACATTCTACACGGCACCATCGAGAGTGTTCTGACAGGGTGTATCACCGCCTGGTACGGGAACTGCACGGCACTCGAGCGCAGAGCGCTTCAAAGGGTGGTGCGGACGGCCCAGTATATCGTTGGAGGTGAGCTCCCCTCCCTCCTGGACATTTACAACCAGCGGTGCGTGGCCAAGGCCAAAATAATTATAAAAGACATTGCCCACCCCAGCCACGAACTTTACTCACTATTACCGTCAGGCAGGCGATACCGCAGTATCAAGTGTCGTACAAATAGGCTTAGAGATAGCTTCCACAGTCAGGCCATCAGGCTGCTGAACAAGGGCGTGTAACATATAACAATGTATATTTTATTACATTGATTTATATATATATATTGCTCTTTTCTGTGCTGATTTTTGCATTTTATAAATTGCATTTTTTATTTTTATTTTATTTTATATTCTTTATTCTATTTTTTATTCTATTTTTATCTATTTTTATTTTATCTTATTTTATAACTGCTGTCTGTCGTCGGGTATTGCACACAAGATTTTCACATCACTGCTTTATACTAAACTGTAAACTGTGAAGTGACAATAAACTTGACTTGACTTGACTTGACTTGAGCTCTAACGTCAAGTCAAGTCAATTGTATTTGTATAGCCCTTAATCACAGTTACAGTCTCAAAGGGCTTCAACGTAATCGCGTCCATAGCGCTAAGGACGAGCAGCTCAACGCGTTGTTCCAGCCGTGTTTGTATTCCAATGTAGCCTCAAAGCCAGGAGCAACACTTTTACAGTACATACATCATGTAGTCCGCCACTGTTGTGGAAGTTGGCCCTAGCGTTGCTGGGAAAGCAGAGACGTATCCAGACGTTAACAGTGACGTATTGACGTGGCTCTCTCGGTGAAAAAGTCGGTGGAAACGCAAACCGGTTCTTAGACGGTTCGCCAGTTGAACCAACTGCGAATCGGCTCTAGCACCAGCCCAGAGCTAGAACTTGGTTCACGTTGGTGGAAACGAGGCAAGAGAGAGCATTTCTCAGAGCAACATTTATCTTTTGACACTGGAGTTTGCTATAAAGTTTATGTATCTAACTAGACGTCATACATTGTATTCATGTATTCATATATACGCTAGTGTATTGAATTCAAATTGTGAATTGGAAAAGTGAATATTGAATTAATAATTGACCGTCGCAAGAAAAGCCTGTGGTGCAGAACTTTACTAACGTTTCTAAAGTACAACTTCCAGTATCCTACTAATATCCAATATCCTAATATCCAGTATCCTCCTAGTGCTGATATGTTTCCAACAGGACCTTTAATTTGTTAAAGTCCACTGCACCACAGTATGGGCACCCATTGTACACTTATAGATGGCACACTGGCGTTTGTTTATTTTGTTATTTTTGTTAGGTTTTTGAGCCTGTATGTGATGTTTATGGCTGTACTAATAGTAGTAATAATAGACTAGAGACTACATCCTTGAGCAATATTTGAGGGTTTTGACATTATATGAGGGTTTGGAGACCAATGAGAACAGATCTGCAGATTCATGTATCTGCAGGTATTCGCTCGTTTATTGATACATATTGGTATATAATATAATATAATAATATATTTTAATAACATTTTTAATCAATATATTTATTATTATTTTTTATTTTTTAACAACATAGTTACAAGACAGGACATACCTTACACAAACATACATCAAAAATGTGAAAAACAGAGGCAAAGACAAGACCGGACATAATTAAAAAAATGTAATTAAATATCCATCCATCCATCCTCTACCGCTTATCCGGGTCGGGTCGTGGAGGAGCTTCAGCAGGGAACTCCAAACTTCCCTCTCCCTGGCAACATTGACTAGCTCTGACTGGGGGATCCCGATACGTTCCCAGGCCAGCGTGGAAATGTAATTACCCCACCTGTACCTTGGTCTGCCCCGTGGTCTCTTCCCAGTTGGATGTGCCTGGAAAACTTCCCTCAGTAGGCGACCAGGAAGCATCCTTACTAGATGCCCACCTCAACTGGCTCCTTTCTGCGCAAAAGAGCAGCGGCTCTACTCAGAGTCTCTCACGAGTGACTGA
The DNA here is from genome assembly GCA_027704905.1 of Muraenolepis orangiensis. Lineage (NCBI taxonomy): Eukaryota > Metazoa > Chordata > Actinopteri > Gadiformes > Muraenolepididae > Muraenolepis > Muraenolepis orangiensis. Next base: position 20,126,296 of record CM051012.1, on the reverse strand, counting down.
GCTTCTCACCCTATCCCTCAGGGAGATACCAGCCACCCTCCTGAGGAAACTAATTTTGGCCGCTTTTATTCGCAATCTCGTCCTTTCAGTCATTACCCATTGTTCATGACCATAGGTGAGGGTAGGAACGAAGACTGATCGGTAGATCGAGAGCTTTGCCTTCTGGCTCAGCTCTGTTTTGGTTACAACGGTAAAGGGAACCCAATATCGCTCCCGCTGCACCTATTCTCCGGTCAATCTCACGCTCCATCCTCCATCCTCACTCGAGAACAAGACTCCTTCACTTGGGATAAGGACTCCCTCCCTACTTGGAGTAGACAATCCACCGGTTTAAAATGAAATAAATAAATAATAATAAAATAAAATTGAAATATATAATACATATTACATAAAATGAAATAAAAATAAAAACAAAAACAATTGGCTGAAGCAACGTTATCCTAAAAAGTGTACATAGTAGTCACAACAGTTTCAGCCAGATCCCTCTCATGGATTCCCATTTTTCTTATTTCTTAGCATGTTTGACACATTAACATTCCCTAACAGTTCAGTAAACAGGCCCCAAACCCTATCAAAGGTTTCATTTCAGAATACACATTAATATAGTAATATTTAAGTATATACTGTATGTAGGCCTACCCCTGAAATATTAAAATAAGGTATTTATTAATTTAATGTTGATTAATAAAAGGTACTTTATTAACTACCCCCCTCCACTACCATTGGGTCCCTCGGGGTCTAAGGGGGACACACACAAAAAAGACCGGCAGCAGCAAAGCATGACTGACATTCTGTACACCTGCACTGAACCTCACATCGCAGTTTACAATGACGTTCCTCTTTCCTGGCCTCACGTTGTTGTCGTATTGTGTTTAATGTTGTTGTTGTTGTTGTGGTTCTGCTGAACTGGTCGAAAGGACGCTTTTCTGTCCATCCTGGTGGACTATGAAGACATCTGAAGCGGATTAAAACCGTGTGAGCGAAAGGGGGGGATGGGGGGGGGGGGGGGGGGGCGGGGGTGTTGGTGAGTTTCTTCCAAAGTCGACTGGGTTTCTCTCAAAGAAGACACTAACAAGACCGACTCTGTGGCACCGCTAGGCTCAGCGGGGGGGGGGAAGCAGTCCAGCCGACTGCTTCAGTGCCTTTAAAAATGTAGAAAGAAACAAGCGCTTTCACCCCCCTCGTTCCCAGGATGGATGGGAAAAAAACAGAAATAATGAACCTCGACTTCTTGATGAGACGGTTGGGAGGAGAGGAGTGAAAAGAAGTGCCAAAAAAACACAAAAAAAGCGAGGGATGAGACAAGTTCTTTGGACGCTACCTAAAACTTTTTTAATGGAAGATCAGCTCCTTCTCACACTGAGGGCAAATATCTGTGGTACAAGTTGTCAGACGGTGGAACAAGTTTCACAAATGTAACATATATGTTTAAAAATCATAGTTTGGTTCTCAGTAAGGAAATTCAATTATTCAATTTGATTTTCATAACAACTTCAGGGATTACATCTTTTACCAAATCATTTGGTAGCCATTATCAAAAGTGCGATCAAAGCATACATAACTAGAGGGCCCTCAGTACAGCGCAAACCTCCGCCACACCCAAAAACTGCCCTGGATCCGGATTTGGATATGGATCTGCACCAACAACTAATCAACTGTTCCTTGGCTCATAAGTTATCTAAGTGGTTGTCTAATTCCGTACATCACTTTTTGAGTTATCTTGCTAACGGACAAAATGACAAACGGGTGAAACCATAACCTCCGTCCCATCTTCAACACGGCGGAGGTAATAACCAATGAGGTCAATGGTCTCTGATAACATCATGCTGACATCCTGTATGTTGTTGTTGCCCAGCTGTGTCTCATGGCCCAGAAATGTAAAAAACAGAACCAGCGCCTGGCTGTAATTGGACGAGTGAGACATGACATGCCTTTCCGGTAGCCCCCGGGATCTCTCAAGGGCGTACGAGTTGGCCAGCGCTGTCTGGACGGCCCACCTTGTCTTTGTCCAGCAGCTGTAACCCCCTTAAGGCTTTGGTGGCCGGTATTTCTGTACCAGCTGTCGTTGGCAATAAAGAAAAAAAGAAGATAAACAAACCTGGTTTAAATCCCGCTTGAAAGGATCGCCTAATTTCTCGGCGTCCACTAATCAACGCACAGACTGGCAGACTGAGTTCTGCCCTAATTCGTGTAAGACTTACATAAGACATTCAAAACAAGCAGGGTGTTAGAGGAGACTATGTCGAGTGTTGGTGTGATGTGATGCAGGACAGGCTTTTGTAGTGGTAATGAGCTGCTATAGACTTTATTCACCTAGCGGCCATCGTGGTTTTGTTGGGTGCAAACCTCCTAGAATCCTTAGGGAAACAATGACAACTCAATGGAAATGCATTGTCAATGCTCCGGAATGCAGAACTAAGTTGTCACAGATTTCCTAACGCAACAAATCAATATGGCCGCTGGGTCGTTTTTGTGTTGCCAGTGTACAAAAGTCGATCAATCAATCAACGTGAACCCCTTATGTGAACCCTACACGCAGTCAGACCCAAGAGAATCCTTTGTATGAATTCGCTCACGGATCTCCAATAACCTCCAAGTGATTATCTCACACACCAATCAACAACCTGGAACACACTGGGCCAAAGGTTGGCCACAGGCCACAGCTATTACCGGCCCTGACACAATCAGCCAGCCAATCAATCAATGTGTGTGTAATTCATAAGCAACTCCAACATCCTCCGATGTTGAAACAGTAACAACTACTACTACTACGACAACAACGAAAATAGTGCCACTCACACCTCGATTCATAGCTTACCAACCGGTTTCCGACCTCAGGGCATCGACACAGACCATTGCATCAACACCCTCCGGATCAGAGCAGTGAGCGTCTGTGGACATCCCTGATTGGAATGCGCCTGCTTGACTTCCGTAAGCGTGCGGATGATGCTAAACACTATATATAAACCCCCACTGCAAGTGGCGCTTAATCAACTGATCCGTGGTGCGGAGGAACAGGCTCGCGTAACCCAAGCAGAACACCCGGCCCTAATAAAAATAAATGAAGGGATTTACAGGTCGGAGGACAATGGAGGAAGGAAGATTATGTTATTTGAGTGAGACTTTAAAGGATTGAGTGGCGAGGACAGTGGCCCAGTATAAAACGGACTCCAGTGTTAATAGCCGTGTATTCTTCCTGCATCGTTATCAAGGTAGGTCCACCGTTATGGAGATACTACCATGGGCTTTGTCTGTCTCATGTGATTTAATGTTATTGTTTGCTTTGGTTCTCTGTTTCATGTAATTTAATACCATTATTTACATTATAGTGGACTTTGTTAGTCCTTTTTTGAAACCCAGATGATTAGTTATTTTTTGCGTTCATACAACACTGCTGGCTATAGTACCATCACACATCTGGATATCAGGACACAAAAACAATAAAATCAATCGTCTTCTCAGATTTGAGGTTTTCCAGCATAAAACATGAGCACCGACGGGGAAAAATCTGTGTTCGGGGAAGCCGCCCAGTACCTCCGCAAGTCTGAGAAGGAACGGCTCGAGGCCCTTCGACAGCAGGTCATCGTGCTTCGTCAGCGAAGAGAAGGAGCTGTACGTGAAGGCCGAGATCCAGGACCGGGCGGACGGCAAAGTCACCGCCAAGACCCTCGATGACAAAGTAGGTCACGTGACTAGGGTGACCATATTTTGGTTTTCAAAAAAAGAGAACACAGGGGGCAGGATAGCGAAGTGGGGTGGCGGTTGGAGAAGCTAAATGTGACCGACAGGGGGACGTGTAGTGGGGGGGGGGGGGTAATGATTGGGATGAAGTGCGTGAAAGGGTGTTGTAGCCTCAAATGACCGACCCATGGTGGCATGTGAGAAGCCAGGACATAGGGAGACATTTTCAAACTCATGTAAAGTAAGGCGACTGCAGGAAGAATCAAAATCTGAATCACAGACATTTTTGCTGATTTAGAAATCCTGGCCGGACACATTTTTTAGGTACCAAAAAGAGGACCACTTGCATCGTTATTAGCCATTTGTTGTTGAATTCAAAGACAAAACTTTATGGTGAATGCATTCTCCTGTGATTCACTTGACTACAACTCAAAAAAGATGGAAATGGTTCCATTTAGAAACATACTCATGCAGCAATTTTGGAGGAACTAGAACTGCTGTAGTCGCTCAAATATTGATTGGGTGTTTTCATTGTTTAACTGTCAGATTCAAGATTCAAGAGACTTTATTTATCCCGAGGGAAATAAACAATTGAAACAGGGGGAATAAATGCACGCAAAATAATATACAATACCTAAAACTAATAACAACAAACTAAACTAAACTAAATTATCGAAGTTATTATACTAAGTTATCCCTGCGATAAATGAGTCAGGTGATGCCAAATGACGAAATGTAAAAAATAATAAAGTAAATCTCGTCCTCTGCATTCTAATCTTTAAAGGAATACTTTGCCGGTGTTCAACCACCATTACAAAAATGGTAATGGTGTTCACCATTACAATGTGGGTAGTATATGTAAATGAACACTGAATGGAAGCGACGATGGAGGGCTCGCCTGAGGACGACCTAGAGAGAGAATTCCCCTCCATTTTACCAGCATTCAGTTTTTCAAATTTGTTCGCCAGCAAAAATAATTTGCTGCCTAGGGCTGTTGTTCCAACTGTTGTTCTCTGGTCATGTAGCACCAGTTCTCTAGGGCTGTTGTTCTCTGGTCATGTAGCACCAGTTCTCTAGGGCTGTTGTTCCAACGATTAATCTCGTGTCATGTAGCACCAGTTCTCTAGGGCTGTTGTTCCAACTGTTGTTCTTTGGTCATGTAGCACCAGGTCTATAGGGTTGTTTCTCCAACTGTTGTTCTCTGGTCATGTAGCACTAGTTATCTAGGGCTGTTGTTCCAACTGTTGTTCTCTGGTCATGTAGCACTAGTTATCAAGGGCTGTTGTTCCAACTGTTGTTCTCTGGTTATGTAGCACTAGTTATCTAGGGCTGTTGTTCCAACTGTTGTTCTCTGGTCATGTAGCACTAGTTCTCTAGGGCTGTTGTTCCAACTGTTGTTCTCTGGTCATGTAGCACCGGTTATCTAGGGCTGTTGTTCCAACTGTTGTTCTCTGCAGAAATATAGCTGAAATATAACTTCTTTCAGGATCTACAACGCGATGCGTTGACCTCATTTAAATCGCCAATGTCTGTTCATGTTTTTTTGTTGTGCTTGGTGGTTGTGTCTACCCAGACGGTGGTGGTGAGGGAGGACCAGGTGTTCCCCATGAACCCTCCTAAGTATGATAAGATCGAGGACATGGTGATGATGACCCACCTGCACGAGCCCTCCGTGCTGTACAACCTGAAGGAGCGCTACGCTGCCTGGATGATCTACGTAAGCGGCGCATACACACACACGCGCACACACACACTCACGCACGCACGCACAAACGCATGCACGCACACATTGAGATGATTCAAAAGGTCTGACACTAGAATGAATATCCACAGTTATATACATAATACATAAAGTTTGGGAATCATTCATCAGTTTGACATTTTTTGGGAGTGGGAAAGTAAAAGAGAAACATGAGCGTCTAACTAAAGTGCCATAATATTTTAAGTATGCTTGTAAATGCATGTGAATATAATTATTTATTATTATTATTATTGTTATTTTTACCAGTATCACACTGATTAAAGAGCAACCAAGAACTATAAAGGCACAGATTGAACCCTCTGGATGCTGAGTGTACGATGTTTATGATGAACATAACTATAATAATAAATAAAAAACGAATCAATGGATCTCCTCTCCATCTCTGTAGGCCTACTCTATTGTCTTCTCTCATCTCTGTAGGCCTACTCTATTGTCTTCTCTCATCTCTGTAGGCCTACTCTATTGTCTTCTCTCATCTCTGTAGGTCTACTCTATTGTCTTCTCTCCATCTCTGTAGGCCTACTCTATTGTCTTCTCTCATCTCTGTAGGTCTACTCTATTGTCTTCTCTCCATCTCTGTAGGTCTACTCTATTGTCTTCTCTCCATCTCTGTAGGTCTACTCTATTGTCTTCTCTCCATCTCTGTAGGTCTACTCTATTGTCTTCTCTCATCTCTGTAGGTCTACTCTATTGTCTTCTCTCATCTCTGTAGGTATACTCTATTGTCTTCTCTCCATCTCTGTAGGTCTACTCTATTGTCTTCTCTCCATCTCTGTAGGTCTACTCTATTGTCTTCTCTCATCTCTGTAGGCCTACTCTATTGTCTTCTCTCCATCTCTGTAGGCCTACTCTATTGTCTTCTCTCATCTCTGTAGGTCTACTCTATTGTCTTCTCTCATCTCTGTAGGTCTACTCTATTGTTTCCTCATATCTATGTACTGTAGGTCTATTTTTATCATTCAGTTTTTATTGGGTGATACAAGCTGAAGACACATTTCTGTATGCTTTCATGTGGACAATAACATTTTGAAAGGTGAAACCTCTCTGTATAGGCCTACCCATACCCAGTTATATTCTTCACCCCTCATCTCTGTAGACCTACTCTGGGCTCTTCTGTGTGACGGTGAACCTTTACAAATGGCTGCCGGTCTACAACCCCGAGGTGGTCCGAGCGTACCGGGGGAAGAAGAGGATGGAGGTCCCTCCACACATCTTCGCCCTCTCGGACAACGCCTATCAGTTCATGCTCACAGGCACGTGGGTAGACTTGAGGCTGAGGGGGAGTCAGTAGGTGTTTTAGTGTATTAAATGTATTGTCTTTTTTTTTCTTTCTTGGGTTTCCCTTTTTTCTCCCCAGATCGTCTATTCTCATCACGTAAGTATTATTTGATATAAAGTATTATTTGTTATTATTTCCGAGATTGCTTGTTCAAAAATGTATGCATACCGATTAAATAAAATTTAAAAAAAAAGTTTATCCAGATTTTTATATTTATATTTTTCGATAGCGGAGAATCCGGTGCGGGCAAGACTGTAAACACCAAGCGTGTCATCCAGTACTTTGCGACAATCGCCGTTACTGGGGACAAGATGAAGGAGACGAGCAGCAAAATGAAGGTCGGTGCCTCCATTTTGTTTTGTCGCAACACAGGGTCGTTTCAGGGTCAGCAAAGTCCTCTTCTTCTGTGATTATTTTAAAGAAGAAAAAAAACGTCTCTTTTTAACAGGGAACCCTGGAGGATCAAATCATCCAGGCCAACCCCCTGCTGGAGGCCTTTGGTAACGCCAAGACCGTGAGAAACGACAACTCCTCTCGCTTTGTGAGTTTGCGCTCATGTCACATGTGCAGTTTGAAACAAACTTCAATTTAATGGAAGTGTAAAAAGAAAAGTGAGGGTGCATTTTTATATCGCTTATTTTATTATACTATTATTCAAATAATGAACATTTCAGATGATCTATTTCATGTTGTAAACCATGTTTTAATAGGGCAAATTCATTCGAATACACTTTGGCACAACTGGCAAACTGTCTTCAGCGGATATTGAAACATGTGAGTCTGATGTTTCTGATTCTCATCTTTTTGTATTAATGCAGTTCTGTACATATATATATATATATATTTAATTATATATTTTTTTATATATCTTCGGAGCTGGCTATAACATTTCACCGTGCACTGTACACTGTACCTTATACATGTGACAAATAAACCAAATCAGAAGGTGAATGTGCACCTAGTTACACACCTAGTTAACATACGTGTTATATTTCATATTACATAGTGCTAAACAGGCTATACGCAGGTTTCCCATTGAATACTCTTTTGATTTTTTTTTACCCTTTTTACCCCCGAAAAGATTAGCTGGAGAAATGGACGTTTCAGTTAGCAGCTGAGCGGAGCGACCACGTCTTTATCAGCTGACTTGCAACAAGAAGCCTGAACTCATTGGTAATTAATTTCACACACACACACACACACACACACACACACACACACACACACACACACACACACAGCGCACACACACACATGCACAAACACACAACACACTAACACACGCATGCACACACACACACACACACACACACACACATGCACACACACACACACACACACACACACACTAACACACGCATGCACACACACCCACACACACACTAACACATGAACACACTAACACACACACACGTATACACACTAACACTCACACGCGCGCACACACGCACATACACTAATACACGCATATACTCACACACACACACACACACACACCTACACACACACACACACACTAAAACACGCACACATTCACACACACACACACACACACACACACACACACACACACACACACACACACACACACACACACACACACACACACACACACACACACACACACACACACACACACACACACACTAACACACACACACTAACACACACACACACACACACACATTTTATGGGTGCTTTATGTGCTTGGTGTTCCAGACCTGCTCCTCATCAGCACCAACCCGTACGACTTCTCCTACGTCAGCCAGGGGGAGATCAGCGTGAAGAGCATCAACGATGGGGACGAGCTGATGGCCACCGACGTACGTACACCACACATATTCACACAGCTACTGTTTACATACAGTATGATATAGTGTATGATACATTTTTGTTGTACTTTGTACAATGACAATAGAGGCATTCTGATTGGGACATGGTTTCAGCCCCTCCTCAATGGTGCTGAGACCTGCTTGGGCGTTTGGGAGTAATTTATCATTTGTAATTTGTTATTTATTTTGTAAGTTTTATTTTGTTTCGCTTTGTTTTTTTTAAAATGATTTATACTTCAGATTGTTGTTTGCAAGAGTGTCATGAGGATTTGCTAGAAGACTATTTCTTTGTACGATGACAATAAAGGCAGTCTGATTCTGTAAGGTTAAGGGTGTAACAGAGTGACAGGTGACCTCCCGGGGTAAACCTCACTCCCAAGGCCATAAGAACCATATATTATGGTAAGATGTAGTTATAAAGGTCCATTGTTAAACCATTTTATTTAGTTAAGTTAAGTTTTTTTCAATAATTCCATTCTTTCAGTTTGCAAGAGTTTGTAAGACTGGCCGTGAGGATTGGTAGACAATTTAGTTGTACAGTGAAGGCATTCTGATTCAGATTCTGAATAACTTTGCTAAGCGGTTAGAGTAGTTTCACTATTTTAACACTGGGGTTGCTGGTGCGAGCCCCCAGCGCCAGAGCACCAGACAAGCGCCATTACACACGTTAGCATTCATTCCCTTCTCACACACTTTTATTGTGGTAAACTATCTTTTTTTCGTGACAGGAAGCCATTGACATCCTGGGTTTCACTGCTGATGAGAAAGCAGGCATTTACAAGATGGTCGGCGCAGTGATGCATTTTGGGAATATGAGGTTCAAGCAGAAGCAGCGAGAGGAGCAGGCCGAGCCGGACGGCACACAGGGTGAGTCTTCTTGCTCTCTGTTTCTTCAATGTAATGTATAATTCAAGTTGTATAAATAGTCTGACACAATGTCTTTAGAATTAGTTAGGAATGAACTAATACTGATGCTGGTGCCAAATAGCAGGCCCATTAAAGACAGACTGGAATATTTAGATCTGACACTAAGTGCCTTAGAAATATGTTATGGCTATGGAAATAGGGCTTGGTTTTTACATTAGGGAAGCTTACAGAAGCATTTGAAGTCTCTAGTGGAGAAAATAAATGATTTTTATTTGCAATTTTGTTTCTTAATGACCAACCAAACTACTGGCCTGAGTCTGCACTGTTCAGAGAATAAAACGCATCGGCTTTTGGCCAATGCTTTCAGTGTCAGACTTTAATTTGTTGGATTTGGACTCAGGTCGATACACAGTTATGAGCTCTTCTCTGTTACGATGTCTTCTCTGTTACGATCCAGAGGCTGATAAAGCAGCCTACCTCATGGGCCTGAACTCTGCTGACCTGCTCAAGAACCTCTGCTACCCGAGAGTCAAGGTTGGCAACGAGTACGTCACCAAGGGACAAAATGTTCAGCAGGTGAGCCCACCGAGGACGAGACCCACACACGTTAACACGTCCAACACGTCAGTCTTAAGGAGAGGGATCTGATCCAAGACAACACTCACCAGACTGCTACGTACACAGGTGCACCTGTCTGCACTGGCACCTGTCTGTACAGACATAGCTAGTAGTCAGTGTTTGATTGAGTGTTAGACTCAAGGTCATGGCCTCGATCCACAATGTCCACAGCCTAGCATTACTGAACCGTAACACCTAATTAACACCTCTTATTCACTGTAAGTCACTTTGCATAAAAGCATCTCCCGTGTGTACCCGTGAGTTCCACACACTCAGGGTTGAGCTCCCGGTTTAACGGCATGAGAGGCGACACTCTTACATAAGAAACTAAAACCCACAGGCTCTTGTCTCATTGCTAGAACGTTTTTTAGGTATCGGGAGGGAGGTTTACATACGCTTCTGTTACATAAGCACCGTAGGTTTCAACTCTCTTCACCTTTCTGTACTTTAGGTGTATAACGCAATCGGAGCCCTGGCCAAGTCTGTCTACGAGAAGATGTTCTTGTGGATGGTCGTACGGATCAACCAGCAGCTGGACACCAGACAGCCCAGGCAGCACTTCATAGGCGTCCTGGATATTGCCGGCTTCGAGATATTTGACGTAGGCTATGTTGTTTAAGGATGGACAGGATAGTCTAGTAGGGGTTTTTAAGGTATTTCAAACTATCTGCCGTCTACCTGTAGGCATTCATGAGCCAAGATGTCTAATCCCCGCATTTCAATAAGTCAATATGTGTCTGCTTAGTATAAATCATAAGTTAGAAGTATGTTCAGACATACAACATAGATCAATTTGACGTGCATTGTTTTCAACTAGTCTAAACATGATATTAGAACCAGACCCTGAATATTTATTTTTTCGTATAATTACAGTTTAATACACTGGAACAGCTGTGCATCAACTTCACCAACGAGAAGCTGCAGCAGTACTTCAACCACCACATGTTTGTGCTGGAGCAAGAAGAGTACAAGAAGGAAGGCATCGACTGGGAGTTCATTGACTTTGGCATGGACCTGGATCGAGCTCATCGAGAGGGTATACTGCACTGTTCCAAACAGTTATATTCATCTATTCGTCAATCCATCCATCCTTCCATCTATACGTCCTGTTCTTCTTCTATGTCCTCAGCCCATGGGCATCTTCTCCATCCTAGAAGAGGAGTGCATGTTCCCCAAGTCGTCCGACACCTCCTTCAAGAACAAGCTGTACGACCAGCACCTGGGCAAGAACAGCTGCTTCCTAAAGCCCAAGCCCGTGAAGGGGAAGCCAGAGGGTCACTTCTCACTGGTGCACTACGCCGGCACCGTGGACTACAACATCTCGGGCTGGCTGGACAAGAACAAAGACCCGCTGAACGAGTCGGTGGTGCAGATCTACCATAAGTCCACGGTCCGAATACTGTCCATGTTGTACGCAAGCTTCTCCGCAACAGATGGTAAGGACAACCAATCCGCTGGTCCCCAATCGTGTTACAGGGAATGTGGGTCTTGTGTATCTCAATTGGTAGAGCGTGATGTTCAGTGCCAGGGTTAGGGGTTCCCTCTTATGGCCACTCCATGCTAAGCATGTATTGTTTGCAAAGTTATGGGACCATATAGGAAATTCCTTCACTGGACATCAAAGAACACATAGCTGAAAGACAAATGAAGAACAAAACAAATCTTTGTTTCATTTAACTGATCGTAAATAATAGTTTTTCTTTATGGAGAAGCAGCGGGAGGCGGTGCCAAGAAGGGAGCCAAGAAGAAGGGTGCCTCCTTCCAGACGGTGTCTGCCTTGTTCAGGGTGAGGTCTCCATCTTAGGTTCTCCATCTTAGGTTCACTCTGAGCTGTCATTGACAAGGCATTGATCATGATGAAAGAGAGGGATATTTGGCTATTGCATTGGTCTTTTTTTGGCCAATAGCCCAGATTCAAAGCCCAATTAATTCAATTGAATCGTATAGTAATTAAGCTAGCTATGAAGAAATGATATAGTGTCTCATTCCCCCAAGTTCCCGTGGAAAATACACTCAACAAACTAAATACGTAACTAATGACTAATGGCAAACAGTTGAACCTCTGATGATGATTAGTGTCATGTTGTGGTTTGTGATTTGATTGGGATTTTGTTGTTTTTATTAAGGAGAACCTTGGGAAGCTCATGAACAACCTGAGAACCACTCATCCTCACTTTGTTCGCTGCCTGATTCCCAACGAGACCAAAACACCTGGTGAGCACCCGTCCAGATAAGAAAAACACGGAAGCCTCAATATCTGCAGTCTACCTTCCTTGATCAAGATGCCCCCTAACCCTTTCCAGCATAGTAATGACTTGACTTTCTGTTTTATCCAAATGTTTTTGGATAAAATAGAAACAAACCAAAGCAATCAAACAGCACTGTACAGAAACATAGGACACACATAACAGGGGCGATAACAGCGCCAGGAGGCTAGTGTACCAGCCGAAAGGGTGGGTCTGATGCCCCATGTCTACAGCCTATCTGTAGGCATCATTGGGATAGGTGAACTAATCCTTAATTGCTTATTAATGGCATACTGAATCCACTATATGTCACTTATGACAATAAAAAAATGACACTATTAGTAAAAGCAGTTTAAATGTTTGTTGTCTACCTGTATGGTGTAGGTGTGATGGAGAACCCTCTGGTTATCCACCAGCTGCGCTGCAACGGAGTGCTGGAGGGCATCAGGATCTGCAGAAAGGGCTTCCCCAGCAGGATCCTCTATGGGGACTTCAAACAGAGGTCTGTTACACTTCCATAGATAGCAATTTAGGACCCTTCACCCCAAGTGGAGCATAGGCCATCGACAAATCTCCTCCATCGTACTCAGCTCTGGGCTATCTTTCCTGCCTCTGTCCAGCTGGTCCCCTGTCTCGTCAGCTCCTTGTCTGTGTCTCGCCGCCAGCTGGTTCTGGGCCGGCCTCTCTTTCTTTTACCCTGCTGGTTTCAGCTCAGCGCCTGACAGGTGGTGCTGGATGCTGGCTTCCTAAGGGTGTGTCCTATCCAGCCCCACTTCCATTTCAGAATCGGTTTGGTGACTGGTTCCTGTCCCACCCTTTGCCACAGTTCTTCATTGCTTATTTTGTCTGACCACCTGATGTTAAATATGCGTCTGAGACAGATAAATAGCAATAGCTAAGCTAAATTAAGCTAAACTAAGATGAGATAAACTAAGCTAAGATAATCAATAATTATATTTATATTTATACTGTACTGCTTATACTTCGGTGTTCGATTCATATATTCTGCAATTATGTAAATATGTACATTTGGGCATTCTCTTTGTATTTGTAAATGTTGTAATTTTAGTAATTTGTTGTTCTTGGAAATTCTGCAACTTTGTGCACATCTTCGGAGCTGGCGATAACATTTTACTGTACATTGTACACTGTACTTTTAAACATGTGACAAATAAACCAAATCGGAATCGGAATAATCTAAACTAAGCTACGATAAACCAAGATAAGATAAGATAGAATAAACCAAGATAAGATAAGATTGAATAAAGTTCAAAAGATGGAATATACCTTATTGACATTTTTGTGTCATGTCGTGATGAAATGGGCAGAGATGCCGTAAACCCGTAAAATACCGTAAATGATATACGTGAACGTCGAACACCTTTCCCCCCAGGTACAGGATTCTGAATGCGAGTGCTGTTCCTGAGGGCCAGTTCATGGACAACAGGAAAGCTGCTGAGAAGCTGCTGGGCTCCATCGACGTGGATCACACGCAGTACAAGTTCGGACACACCAAGGTGTGCATTTGTGTGTCTGATGGTCTCTGAATGGGTCGGTTAAATGTTGGCAACGGCAAGACATGAATAGCAAGACCTTTCATAATACATGAATTGTACTATCCCATGTTATTACTTAAATGACTATATTTCAATAATGAAATCATTACTGTTGCTGCCATTGAACTAGAATCTTGGAATCTTGTTGTCACAGGTTTTTTTCAAAGCTGGTCTCCTGGGAACTCTGGAGGAGCTGCGTGATGAGCGTTTAGCCCAGGTGGTCACCTCCACCCAGGCCCTATGTCGGGCCTACGTTGTCCGTCTGGAGTACCAGAAGATGGTGGCCAGAAGGTAACCTTAGTCATCCTTTCAGGCTCTTAAGTGTATTGTTATTAAAGGAAAACTAAACCCCTAGAACACCTTTTATTTTTGTCATAAAAAGTGATCCAATGTGTTACAGGGTAGTGCTATGGATTGATCCTGGTCCAAATCTCCACTGCAATGCACAAAGTTTGAACAATGTAAACTTATATTTAAAGATGGAGAAAAATTGCCCTCTATTGGTTAAACACATACTATCACATGTGTTTCCTGTTACAATTTTGGGTTACCGTCAAGCAAACATTCTGGCTACACCTGCCGACTCTACCAGAAGTGGGCCAGCGGACCAGTTTGTGGGGACTAGTTCAAACAGGGTGTTTGGTTTTCCCTTAAGTGGAACTTCACCCTGGCTTTGCTTTGACAGGGAGGCCATCTACACGGTCCAGTACAACGTCCGCTCCTTCATGAACGTCAAACACTGGCCCTGGATGAGGCTCTACTTCAAGCTCAAGCCACTGCTGAAGAGCGCTGAGTCTGAGAAGGAGATGGTGCAGATAAAGGAGGACTTCACCAAGCTGAAAGAAGACCTGGCCAAGTCTGAACACAAGCGGCAGGAACTGGAGAAGAAAATGGTCTCCGTCGTGCAGGAGAAGAACGACCTTGTTCTACAAGTCCAATCAGTAAGTGTCAACCTAACTTCATCTTTGAAAAAAGTCAGTCTGCAACATCAACCCGCTGAAAAGTCGGTCTGATTTGGACAATGCAAAACCGGGACCTTTCAGTCCCGGACAGTTCTCCTCTAACTAGGCATAATTTGGGTTCTACAGCTGTGCTGTGCTGCATATAATTGTTATAAAGATCATTGTATCATCTGCATCGCGCATGAACTTTGTCATGCTGTGCAATCCGCGCTAGGAGGCAGACAACCTGCTGGATGCGGAGGAGCGGTGCGAGGGCCTCATCAAGAGTAAGGTCCAGATGGAGGCCAAGCTGAAGGAGGTGTTGCAGAGGCTGGAGGACGAGGAGGAGGTGAACTCTGAGCTGGCTGCCAAGAAGAGGAAGCTGGAGGACGAGTGCTCCGAGCTGAAGAAGGACATCGATGACCTGGAGCTCACCCTGGCCAAAGTGGAGAAGGAGAAGCATGCCATGGAGAACAAGGTACACTGGGAAGAAATATATATGTAACATTGAACAATATACACGCTCTCCCGACGGTTTTACCCATTGGGAAAGTTATCTTTAAATTACTTTTATCCATGTATTTATAAGATTGTATAGATGGTAGGTATTGATGGGAAATTTGGGGCAGGAGCATCAGTGGATAAGGTTTTCAACTCCCAGCTGAAAGGTTCTGAATTCAATTCTTGATCGAAGTGCTTAACTGATTACATACGATTATTATCTAACTACTCTTTTCGTCTACCATTTTTAGATGAAGAATCTCACAGAAGAGATCATGAGTCAAGATGAGAGCATGGTGAAGCTGACCAAGGAGAAGAAGTCCCTGCAGGAGGCCCAACAGCAAACTCTGGACGACCTCCAGTCAGAGGAAGACAAAACCAACGCACAGACCAAGGCCAACGCCAAGCATGAGCAGCAGGTGGACGAGGTACTGGGTCTGGTTTTCGCTAATTCGAGGACCTGTAATGTTATCCCCGAAATCAAATCAAAATAATGTATTTGGCAATTTGAATGATCATATTTGGTGTTGCCTATGCAACCATCCCTATTACATATATACACGTATGTATTCACTGAAGTCCTGAATCCAGATAACCAACCAATCTTCTTTTTGTCTTGCAAGAAGGGCTCCTAAACACTGTTGATCTTACCTGTAGCTGGAAGGCTCGCTGGAACACCAGAAGAAGGTTTGCATGGACCTGGAGCGAGCCAAGAGGAAGCTGGAAGGAGACCTCAAGCTGGCCCAGGAGACTCTGATGGACATGGAGAACGGCACACAGCAGCTGAACGAGAAGCTTAAAAAGTATATTGGTTTTATTAATAAATAAAAAAATTAATAAAAAAAATATATATATATAATGTATCTGACATTGTATAACATGTCAGCATTGTATTGTATGGAACACTTATGTTGTGGCACTTAACAGTAGAGCACTCCACAGGGCTCTAGTTATTACTGTCAGTGTATATTTCACTAGGAATCTGTACACATTTCATCTCTTCACATCTCCTCTTGCGGTTTTTGTTCGTCACCCTTTCTTCATGCTTTTATTCATTTCAAAAGAAAGGACTTTGAGGTGTCCCAGCGGCAGACAAAGTTTGAAGACGAACAGGCCCTCGGAATTCAGCTTCAGAAGAAGATGAAAGAACAGCAGGTAGGCAGGCCATCTCATACACATAATAGATAAAAGATAACGTTCCGAAGATGAGATGAGATAAGACGAGATAAGACACGATTCCTAAGATAAGATAAGACGAGGTCAACCTTATTAACCCATTACTGGAAAAGAATATTAAGTATATATAAGTATATATATATATATATATATATATATAAGTATTTGAAAATTGACATTGTGTTTTAAAGGAGTTTAAAACACTGTATTTGGATGACTAAACACAGTGAGTGCGTTGCGCATTGTGTTCAGGCCCGCATCGAGGAGCTGGAGGAGGAGATGGAGGCGGAGCGCTCGTCTCGGGCCAGAGTGGAGAAGCAGAGGTCTGATCTGTCCCGGGAGCTGGAGGAGATCAGCGAGAGGCTGGAGGAGGCCGGAGGAGCCGCCGCCGCCCAGCTGGAGGTCAACAAGAAGCGCGAGGCGGAGTTCCAGAAGCTCCGGCGGGACCTGGAGGAGAGCTCCCTGTGGCACGAGGCCACCTCCGCCTCCCTGCGCAAGAAGCACGCCGACAGCCTGGCGGAGCTGGGCGAACATCTGGACAACCTCCAGAGGGTCAAACAGAAGCTGGAGAAGGAGAAGAGCGAGCTGAAGCTGGAAGTGGATGACCTGTCCGCTAGCATGGAAGCCGTCGCCAAGTCGAAGGCATGTTAATATGTACATTTGTGTCATTTGTAATAATACATTTTTTAGGGGTACTTCTTGTAATTGCTGTCATTTTGACCACATCTTTGGAGCTGGTGGTAAAATGTCACTGTACATTGAACACTGTAAAAATATGTATGTAAATATGTATATATACAAATCTGAATTTGAAGGTTAACAGTCTTTTGGAGGTTTTAGAACAGGTACAACTTAAAAGGGGGACCATCAGGCTTGAATACTAGTAATAAGTGTAAGAGAGAAACATGAAACGCTTTTTTTCATCTATCATGTGCTTTTGAAAGGTTAACGTGTCATGTTTATTGTTTATTTTCATTTCATTTAAAAAGATACATTTGGAGAAACAGTGTCGCTCGCTCGAGGACAATATTCATGAGGCCATGACCAAGGAGGAGGAACAGCAGAGACTGATCAACGACCTGTCCGGCCTGAGAGCACGACTACAGACTGAAAATGGTGATACCTATTCTAGCACATTAACCTTTTGTAATTATTTTTTGGCTGTACTATGTTATGTTATGTATGACATGGCGGGAACATACACAGATGTTCACGCATTTGAACTTGCATTTGCATGCTTCACCCCCCCCCCCCCACTGCACTGAGCAGATAAGGATTATATAATTGATCTTTTGAATCACTTCTTGAAACCAACTTTAGACTGGCTTTTATTTAGCTTTTCTTTTTTTCATTTGTATTGTCTTTCCTTTATATGTCATATATTATCTTGACATCTCATCGTTATCTCATCGTACATTTTATTTGTATTGATTGCTGCCCTCCCTCAACATCGGCCCTTCTGTTAAAGTATCCCTGCTTGCATTGATCCGTTTTTTCTAAATAAAGTTTATTATTATGACATTCAGCTGAGATGTCTCGCCAGCTGGAAGAGAAAGAGTCCCTGATGTCCCAGCTCACTCGGGGAAGACACGCTGTCCTCCAGCAGATGGAAGAGCTGAAGAGATTCAACGACGAGGAAGTCAAGGTAAAACAACCACGAAATAAGCCAGCATGATAGGGGCCACTTTTTAAATTTTTCTCCACACTTCCGTCCCGAATTGTCCTATATGTCTTTGTCTCTTCCACCTTGGCTACAAAAGGCCAAGAACTCCCTGGCCCACGGCCTGCAGTCTGCACGCCACGACTGTGAGCTCCTGCGGGAGCAGTATGAGGAGGAGCAGGAGGCCAAGGCGGAGCTGCAGCGAGGTCTGTCCAAGGCCAACAGCGAGGTGGCCCAGTGGAGGACCAAGTACGAGACGGACGCCATTCAGAGGACGGACGAGCTGGAGGAGGCCAAGTAATGGTGCCCTCACACCATAGCGATCACCAGTTGCGTATGGTTGCGAATAAAGAATAGTGGTTACATAAGTTCCGAACGCAACTCACACGCAACTAATAGGTTTTATAGGTTTGAAGTACGCAATAAGCACGCAGGTGATCGCAGACACACGCAGAGTAATTTCGGAAATACCATTTTTTTTCAATAATTCTCTGCGAATGCCTGCGATCAATTTATACGCAACAGGGTCGCAACAGGTACGCAACTCATAAGTTATGAACGCAGGTTTTGGGGTCACTTTTATCAGATTTCTTGGTAGCTTTCCCCATGATATTCGCACACACACACACACACAATCGCACACACACGCAGTCACACACACGCACACACACCGGCACACACACACACACACACACAGACACACACACAGTCACACACACACACACACAGTCACACACACACACACACACACAGTCACACACACACACACACACGCACACACACACACACACACACACACACACACACACACACACACACACACACACACACACACACACACACACACACACACACACACACACACACATATGTTGACTCTTCGATGACCAAATCAGAAGAAAACACTGAATCGGCTCCGCTTTTATAGGTTTTTATCACGTGACCGATATTCGCAAATACCACGCAACTAGCACGCAGGTCAAACGCAACTTGTAAGTTTTGAACGCAACTCAAACACAACTCCTAAGTTCTGCACGCAACTCACACGCAACCCACACGCAACTCACACGCAACCCATAGGTCGAATAGGTTACAAATTGGCAAAATTGTTGATTTTGGTTGTATTTGGTGCAAATATTCTTTACACACAACTCATAGGTTTCAGCATACGCTATGGTGTGAGGGCACCATAAGGCTGCTGGATCTTGTACGGCAAGCCCTTTTAACATTTAGTCACTAGGGGTGGGTACTTATTTTGAGTTGTTAGAAAGATACACTTTAATAATTTCAAAGATAAACTTTAATAATCAAAGATAACCTTTAAATAAAAGATAAACATATCCAACATTTCAAGTCCATAATGCTATTTGGACTAGTGGTCACTCTAATTAAAGATATAAATTGTTGTTTTTGATATTAACAATTGATTTCATACTAGTGTAAATGTTCATTATATATATCTGTAACTTAATTACAACAAGTCAACCTTCACCATTGACTTCTATTCAAACTCAATACAGATATCTATAATTTTGCTATTACTCCGTCAACAGTCAACATATCTGTAATGTAATTTTGTCTAGTTGCAGTTATAATTAATGACAACTACAACTAAATTCTCGTCTAGTCAAAATGTTAATAATTTATATCCTCATTTCAATTCTTACTGGTGTTTGTTGTTTTTACATTACAGATATCCTAACTTCAATTCTAGATATTTAAACTTCCATTCTGACAAGTCAAAATTCATTATTGATATGTCTGCTTGGTATATTGGTACTAGTATAAGTTTTATTTGAGATATCTACAATTTGTTTTATACTTTGTCAGAATTACATTTTAGATAATGAAAAAATGTATTTTCACTAGTCAGAATGTTATTTTAGATATCTTCAATGACGTACGTACATATCAGGAAATAATTTAGTAATCTTTCTGCAACAGATCCACAATTAATATAGTTAATATCGCAATGTCAAATTTTAACTTGTTGATGTGCTGTTGAGCAAGAAAATAGTCAGCCCTGCTAACTAAATGTTAACAGGGTTTTGCCATTGGCCTTGGTGTATGTTAGGATGTCATACTCATGCTACTACTACTACTACTACTACTACTACTACTACTACTACTACTGCTACTACTACTACTACTACTACTACTACTACTACTACTACTACTACTACTGCTACTACTACTACTACTACTATGACTTCTGTGCCTTTATTTAAATTTGCATATTATCCTACTACTACTACTACTACTACTACTACTGCTATGACTTATGTGCCTTGGTGTATGTTTTACGACTTCTACTACTACTACGACTACTACTACTCCTACTAGGTGAACTCCAAGGTGAGTGGCATGTCCAGATATATGTTCCAGGCATGGGGGGTGTGTGGCACAGAAGCACACGGGACCACAGGAACACCCGACCTTTGCAGAGGTGCAGAGAATATGTATACACATATGTATCACAAAATTAACATATATATTATTCAAATAAACAAATGTCCTTCTGATAATGATAATCTAGGTCTTTTTTTTGAACAGACCTGCTCTCGTGTTTGTTCAAGATACTGCCGAGTCTCACATAGATGTTTACTGACAACCAAAGTTATTGAACTAATGTAATGATGTTCTACCAGGAAGAAGCTTGCATTGCGCCTCCAGGAGGCGGAAGAGGCCAAGGAGGCCATGAACTCCAAGTGCTCCTCCATGGAGAAGAGGAAGCAGAGGATGCAGGGGGAGGTGGAGGACCTGATGATGGACATGGAGCGGTCCAACGCCAGCGCCTCCGCCCCGGACAAGAAGCAGAGGAATTTCGACAAGGTTAGCCGAGGACAACTTTGGCCCCTTATTGTAGAAATTAGTTTAAATTAATAATATACTATAATAATAATAATAATAATAACAATCGACAAGCGTAATTTAACAATTTTAAACGGCTGAGGTAACCCTTGCGCTCTTGTAATTAGTGGCAGTGCAACCAGAGGGGCGGCAGTAGCTCAGTCTGTTGGCACTTGGCTTGGGAACCAGAGGGTCGTCGGTTCAAGTCCCAGTAACGGACCGAGTACGGAGTGAGAACTGGTACTTGTAAAAAGGTGGCAGTTCACCTCCTAGGCACAGCCAAGGTGCCCTTGAGCAAGGCACCAGACCCCCTACACTGCTCCCCGGGCACTTCATATACAATAACTGCATTCATTCAATGCAGAGAAACACATTTCACTGTGTCTACATGTATGTGACCAATAAAGAGGATTCAATCCTCACAGAGTTAGAACTGTAGATATACAGCAGAGATATCCAGACTAAACACTTTTCAGAAGGTTTCCTGCATGAGGTTTGGAACGTGCTGCCGCTACAACACAATATACACAATATACACATGTTGCGACGTGTGCAGGTTCTGTCTGAGTGGAAGCAGGAGGAGGGTCAGACGGAGCTGGAGTCGGCCCTGAAGGAGGTGCGCTCCCTGGGCACAGAGAACTTCAAGATGAAAAACGCCTACGAGGAGACCCTCGAGACGCTCGAGGTCCTCAGGCGGGAAAACAAAAATCTGCAAGGTATGTTCCTCATCGCTCGCTATTGCTTTCTCTCTCTCTCTCTCTCTCGCTCTCGCTCTCTGGCTCTCTCTCAAATTCAAACGGCCACATACATTGCCAAAATATAATGTTTAAATAAGATCAAATTAAATACAATACAATACAAAACAATGAAAACAAATGTATATACAGTGAAGAAGTACTTTTTAACTGAGGTTGTAATCATACAGAAATGTGTTTTATTTAGGGTTGTACAATAGGGTTGAACAATAAGTGTCCCTCTCTGCTACTCCTACGCTCATCATGGCGGTTTGATTTGATCCTATTTTTGATTCAGAGGAAATGATGGATCTCACTGAGCAGCTTGGGGAGACTGGCAGAACCATGCATGAGCTGGAGAGGTCCAGGAAACAGGTGGAGATGGAGAAGATGGAGACTCAGACGGCACTGGAGGAGGCAGAGGTAAAGATGACACACATATCTCGGTGTAAAACACTTGCTCGACTCTGCTCTCTTGTCAAACTTTACATTTATGTTTTATTTTACTTATTTTTTTTAAAATTATTTTACTGTCCTGTAATTCTGCTGCTACACTGACGTGTCATTATTAAAGTTTATCTTTGTCTTTTATTTGAAGGTTATCTTTGGGACTATTAAAGTTTATCTTTGGGATTATTCACGTTTATCTTTGGAATTATTCAAGTTTATCTTGCGTATTTTAAGTGCGTTGGTGTCTTTATTTAATTTTCCATTTACATATATATATCGTGTACTTAAAACACTTAAATAATAAAAGCTGGTTGTGATTCTCCTCTTCCCCATCCAGGCCTCCTTTGAGCACGAGGGGGTCCAAGATCCTGCGGGTCCAGGTGGAGCTGAACCAGCTGAAGACCGAGGTGGACGGGAAGCTCTCCGAGAAGGACGAGGAGATCGACCAGCTGAAGAGGAAGAGCCTGCGGATGGTGGACTCCATGCAGGCCGCGCTGGACGCCGAGGTCCGCAGCCGGAACGACGCGCTGAGGGTGAAGAAGAAGATGGAGGGGGACCTGAACGAGATGGAGGTCCAGCTCAACCACTCCATCAGACAGGCTGCCGAGGCCCAGAAACACCTGAAGAACATACAGGTTCAGCTCAAGGTAATGTGTACAACATTTCTGCAAGGTATGTTGCTCATCTCTCACTCACTCACTCGCACACACACACACACACACACACACACACACAAAAAGTAAAATGTCACATTCAAATAAGATGAAATTAACATCATAAAGGCTGCCAAGGCCCAGAAATATCTGAAGAACATACAGGTTCAGCTCAAGTTAACGTGTACTCGTGTAGATACCTCTATTTGTGTGTGTAGGAAGCACAGGTCCATCTGGAGGACTCCCTGAAGGACAACGAGGACATGAAGGAGCAGGTGGCCATGTCCGAGCGCCGGAGCAACCTGATTCAGGCGGAGGTGGAGGAGATCCGAGTGGCCGCGGAGCAGATCGAGAGGAGCCGCAAGGTGGCAGAACAAGAGCTCCTGGACGCTACGGAGAGGGCCCAGCTCCTCCACTCCCAGGTCTGGAGTTCTTTACCTCCTCGTTTCACCTCCTCCTCCTCCTCCTCCTCCTCCTCTCGTGATAATAGTGTCCCTCCCTAACGTTTTCCTTGTACCGTGTCTCTTACAGAACACCAGTCTGATCAACAGCCGGAAGAAGTTGGAGGCTGAGCTGACACAGATCCAGAGTGAGACGGAGGAAACCATTCAGGAGGCCAGGAATGCTGAGGAGAAAGCCAAAAAGGCTGTAACAGACGTACGAATGCAATACATTGTATACTGTG
Organism: Muraenolepis orangiensis; assembly: GCA_027704905.1. Taxonomy (NCBI): domain Eukaryota; kingdom Metazoa; phylum Chordata; class Actinopteri; order Gadiformes; family Muraenolepididae; genus Muraenolepis; species Muraenolepis orangiensis. Next base: position 20,102,805 of record CM051012.1, on the reverse strand, counting down.
CACCATCCATCCATCCATCCATTGTCTACTGCTTATCCGGGTCGGGTCGCAGAGGTAGCAGCGTCAGCAGGGGACTCCAAACTTCCCTCTCCCGGGAAACATCAACCAGCTCTGACTCTGGGGGATCCCGAGGTGTTCCCAGGCCAGTGTGGAGATCACCCCACCTGTACCTCGGTCTGCCCCGTGGTCTCCTCCCAGCTGGACGTGCCTGGAAAACCTCCCTCGGGAGGCGACCAGGAAGCATCCTTACTAGATACTCGAACCACCAAGGAGCAGCGGCTCTAATATATATTATATACTGTGCACATGGAACCTAATTAGGCTTTGGGAACCCCCACCAAGTGTACTAATTGCCACTTGACGGTTGAGCTTCAAAACACATCTCTGATCTGCATCTGTGTTGTGAGCCCCAGAGATGGTCTGCTTTCTGTTCCCAGGGTTCCAACACAGCATGGAAGCCACGTTTAGCTTTTATCTTCCACCATTTTAGCTTTTATCTTCCACCATTTTAGTTTTTATCTACCACCATTTTAGTTTTTATCTACCACCATTTTAGTTTTTATCTACCACCATTCATCTGGAACAAACTTCAAGAACATCTGAGGTCTGCCTCAACACTTTTTAATTAGGGCTCAATGCTTCTACTCCTGCTAAACTTTTCTTTCAATACTGGGTCATATTTACTAAAATTATAATTATCTTTAAAATTATTAAATGTGATTCATGACTTGTGAATGCACTGTGAATGGCCTTTGTGTTTGAAGGGTGCTTTATAAAATAAAATTCACTTGTCTACTCTAAACCAATGTGATCCAGTTTGAATTCATGCAGCTCTGTCTGTGACACTTTTATTTATTTTGTATTGTAAGAAGTAACGGAGCATGTTTTCCTTTGCAGGCGGCCATGATGGCTGAGGAACTGAAGAAGGAGCAGGACACCAGCGCTCACCTGGAGAGGATGAAGAAGAACCTGGAGGTGAGCGTTAAGGACCTGCAGCAGCGCCTGGACGAGGCTGAGAACCTGGCCCTGAAAGGGGGCAAGAAGCAGCTCCAGAAACTGGAGACCAGGGTAGGAGATATGACCCTTCTTGCCATGGCAACCGGCTGGTTGTGTTCTCTGATACAACTATCTGGGTGCCTACTTCTGTACACGTTTTGGTTTATTGTCTTCATGGTGTCTTTATTGTATGGTTGTTTTATACATAGGAACTGGTAAATACAGCTTCTGACCTATTTCCCCTCATTATTAGATTAGATTAGATCAGATTAAAATGATTTGACCATAGTTCCCTTGAGCAGGGCACTAGCCCCTCGTCAAATGTGTCATTAGCACGTAGGAGATGTATATGGAATTTTAGATTAATGACCAGAAAGGTGGTTAGGCATCTCACTGGGGCATTGGGGGTTTGAACCCGCAACTTTCTTCAACAGGGAGTCAATCACCCTAAAACTAACCCTTATCAAACTATCCCGCCCACAGAAGCTGAGTGACACGTAATGGGGCTTCTTGAAGTGTTGCACCCTGTTTGAAGTGTGTTCTCCTTGCAGGTACGGGAGCTTGAGAATGAGCTGGAAGCAGAACAGAGACACGTCTCAGACGCTGTGAAGGGCGTCCGGAAATATGAACGCAGGGTTAAAGAGCTCAGCTATCAGGTACTATACCCATGTGCATTATACTATGAAACTATTGAGGAGAATGGTTTTTTTAATGTCACTTACTATGCACAGTGAACAGGTGGTTCAATTAGCTAGCGTGGCTTTGATGAAATGAACATGTTTGGTTCTTGTGAGATGTAGTCCGAGGAGGACAAGAAGAATGTGGCCAGGCTACAGGAGCTGGTGGACAAACTTCAGATGAAGGTCAAAGTGTACAAGCGTCAGTCGGATGAAGCCGTGAGTGCAGTCATTGTCGTTAAACTTTGTTTCAAATCTAGTTAATATATATATTGCACTAATCCATCAGTAATCTAGCTATTATGTTGCTAATCCAGCTGTAATTAAGATACCACATGGCTAATCTAACAAATCAAGCTGATCTTTCACACTAATCTTCGGCTCATCTATCACTAATCTGCCCTACTACCTGAACTCAATGTATCTCAAACCGGTGTGAGCGATACCCCAGAGATCTGTCGGTGGGCTGTAATCCCTGATGGTTTGTCATGTGTCCGTCAAAGAAGGAGCAGGCCAACAGTAACCTGGCCAGGCTGAGGAAGGTGCAGCATGAGCTGGAGGAGGCTGGGGAGAGGGCGGACATGGCAGAGTCCCAGCTCAACAAGATGAGGACCAAGAGCCGCGACACGGGCACGGTGGGGGGGGTCGAGAACCTATGAATACAATCAAGCAGCATGGCTGCTTGATTGTGATTTTCTTTCACAATGAAACATATTATGCAGGCGGATTGTTCTCAGACTTTATGTGTAGTTCATATAATAGCATAGCAGATAATCAATAATCAATCATTTCAATAATATCAATCAGATCAATGATAATCAAATGTGTTGTTTGTACTTCCTCAGGGAAAGACCAGTGGTGAATAGTCCCCCATGTCTGGTTAGACAGGAAGGCCCTTGAAGGATCTACTCTCTACTAAAAGATCTATTCATCATTGTAAGGAATACAAATGTGGGGAAAGGATCACAATGGCTTTTGTTTTGACATGTACTTGTTGTAATCGTGTTTGGATGTTGCCATACATTTTAATCAATAAAACAAATACACCCTTAATGCATTTGCTTGATTCTGTTGCCTGCCATGAATACCAATGTGTTGTTTTGGTTGGTTAAATATAGACTTAAAAACGGGTGATATATTAGGCAATCCATCACGTGGAGACAATAGATTTGCTTCATTTAATTGATATGGTAGTCACTGTAATGGTAATGAGCAATCATGCAGAGTGGGTGCTGTGTAATTATTACAATGGTTTCTATTCAGAGGGGCTTTTAACAGCATTACGTGTCACAACATATGGTCACAACTCATACATCAGTGACGACATGGGTTGCATATGGGTTGGTGTGTCATGCGTCATAGACCAAATCTGTTGATTCTAATATTTGCAGCCAAACGTGTTAATTAGTCGATTGACGTGATCAGCGCAGCACTTACACAGCACTTACCCTCGCCAGCTTCCGCAAGAGACTCAAGACCCACCTGTTCAGAGTCCACCTGGACTCTCCATGAACCCTCCTTCTCCTTTGTGAACCCCTAACTTGCTTAAGTCCTGACATTAATAGCTCTTAGCATGTTGTATATTCTAGCAAGTGTATATCCTTAATGTTGATAACACGCTCTTATCACAGCTACTTAAGCAGGTGACCTGGCAGTACCAAATTGTGTTATTCATCTTGTTAATATGAATGCTTGTCAACTGCTCTATTTTTATGTTTGCGTACCTCAGCGTTATGCTATTGTCTGCTTCAACAAATGTACACCTTGTAAGTCGCTTTGGATAAAAGCGTCTGCCAAATGTCCTAAATGTAAATGTAATCCACAGATACTGACGTGAGGAACTTACTTGGACTGTTATGTCGAATGTTTTTGTATATTATAGTAACAAACGTAAAAGGAGCACTAGATATACAGCGTCTGAACAGGGATATCATTGCACCAATCACTGAACCAAATATTGTCTTTCTGTCACCAGATGATCCGCTAATATTAACAATAAATATACTATTAAGCTCAGACGTCGTGGCCCCAGTAAAAACTTTCATTAATACATCGGAAGGCAATGGTGGTTAAAATGCTTCATATTAACGCTAAGGTGATTCTCGCTGTCTAATCTTTGTCTAAATAAACACCACTTCATCGCAATGTAAATATTATTCATAAACTACGATAAACAATGTCTCCATCTTGTGGCGACAGCGGCCACTGGAGCTACTTAAAAAAATACAAACACACCCTCGCTCCGATTGGTTAACGTGGTTGATTAGCTGATTGATTAGCTTATTGATTTGTGTCGTTTCCATGACGACCGTTAAACGATGGTTGAAAAGATTCTCACTCAGAACGACATGACGTACGCCTACGATGACATTTGCATAGCAATGCAGACTAAGGGAAGGATGAATGAGGTGATGTTTTCTTTTTCTTTTCATTGACGTATCATATTTCACGGTGCTCCTGCCGGAGCTAATTATAAATGTCATGAAATTGTGCTCTTGGTGTTGGTCTGTGGAGGGCTCATCTAAGAGATGGAACAATTGTGTTATCAACACTATTCTTGAAACATGTTATGTCATTTATGTCATTATATCATTGCTATTCAAAGGTGACCTTTAGTAACCCTGTATAGCCAGGCACCACCTTAAGCCCTGTGTGTTGTAAACCATGCATGTTAACATTAAACATAAATATGAATATTATTAACCATGTCCACTTACACTGAGGGTAATGCAGATCAAATTCACACAGATACATATGAACATACTATTTCACTGCATATATTTGAGATAATTTAATATTTTGAAATGTTAGGTAATTTGACGTACTGTGAAACCTGAGGCCAACAAATACTTACATGCATACAATTGTAACAACAACAAAACAACAACAAATCGTGAGGATTGAATCCTCTTACAGTGGTAAACATACAGTGAAATGTGTTTTCTGCATTTAACCCATCCTAGTATTAGGAGCAGTCATGTCATACTACAAATAAACAGATGAGGAAACGCATGAGCACACCAAACACATTATATTTATATTCAACTGTTCCATATATATTTGTGTATGTATGTATCGTATAAATGTTTACATTTCAAAATAACATTTATTTGACAATCTCTCAATAGTGCCATAATATTCAAAATACATGAGCAGATAGAATAGACCCCCTATTCTCCTTTGCCGGCGATATCGCGACTTTTAGCGCGCAGTTTGTTCACTTGACATTCTGCCATGTCGGCGCGCTCCTCCGCTTCCTCGAGGTTGTGCTGAACCTTCCGGAACTTGGCGAGATGGACACTGGTTTTCTCCTCCTGCAAATAACACGAAGTTCACTATTAAGAGTTCACCATTCATACTTTCGCTATTGTAATCATTGAGCGCACTTTACGACAACGTGCAATTCAAATACATATCATTAATGGGGAACGTTGCTCCGCTTTTCAACCGGTGTGGGTAGTATATGCAAATTAATAATGTTTACCTTTTTATTCAATGTTGCCCGCTATCTTTGTCCGTTGGATGATGCAAAAAATCGATTTAGCATCTGCACTGAGCTGTGCCCCAGAGACACAGAGAACCTTTTCACACTATATCCCTAATGCTGCTAGGTTGAAAAGCGGCAAGTTTCCCTTTAAGGAGTAGGGGACCGTCTCCTTAATGACATGGGGATCAAACCCAGCATAAACACTATCCTGTCCCCAACCTCAACTCAACTTTGCCTTTTCGGTTATCCCGCATTTGACCCTTGCGCTGACGCAAGAGTGTAATTGTTCAGATACAAATGACCGCGCTATACTACTAATCTCACATGCCCATGAAGCACTTTGAGTTTGACCAAAAATACATGAGGTAATGGTGAGTTTTGATGGACTCACCGCCTCCTCACACTGGTGCTTGAACGCTTTCACTTTGAGCTGCAGTCTGTTCACCAAGTCCTGGAGTCCGGTTGCGTTCTTCTTCTCTTCCTCCCCCTGAAACAGTCTGTCCATTACTGTCCATTCACCTGTCTGTCCATCTGTCTGTCTGTCTGTCTGTCTGTCTGTCTGTCGATCCATCCGCTTGTGTGCATGTCATTTGCCTACCTGAGAGGTGACCTCCTTAATTTTTCGCTCATATTTGCGCACAGCCTTCATGGAGTCTCCGCTACGTTTCTGCTCCGTCTCCAACTCAGCCTGGAGCTCCCGGACCTGAAGGAACACCTGGATTAACTCAACCTTAGTAGGAGTATCTTGCAATCCCTACTGAGTTTATGATAGGGTCTTACCAAGGCACGGATGGAACCGTCTACATTAAAAGAGACTCTTGGTGATACAGAGAGGCTGTGTGTGAGGGTATGAATTTGTTTCTCGATTTGACACTTTTCGTTCTTGGCAAACATTGCATCGGTGACACACTCCGGCAGCTCGTCTGCTGTTCAACCGACCGTAGTTCTCCCACACATCTACCCTTCTTCGGTCTCTACACTGGCTACCTGTAGCTGCTCACATCCAGTTCAAGACCTTGGTGCTAGCCTACAAGGCTAATGGTCAAGCCCTACATGATGGTAATGGTACCCCGCCCGTCCACTTCGCTCTGCTTCTTCGGGCCGTCTGCTTGCCCCCTCACTTAGGGGCCCTTGTGGCCGGTCTACGCGGTCACGGCTCTTCTCTGTCCTGGCCCCAATTTGGGGGAACGAACTCCCCACGGATGTCACGACTGCATGGACTGCATTGCCCATCCTCCGTAGCAGGCTGAAAACTCATCTCTTCAGGACACACTACCCGGATCCTTCCTCGTAGTGCATCCTCTTATCACTTTTACTAGTGTCTTACTAAGTTGATTATCTAAATAGATTGTTAGGTAGATATTGTTCTAGATATTGTTCTATATTGTTTGCATATAACTTATTGTACTTTTACCTTACTGTACTTTTACCTGAACTTATTGTATTTTTACATGAGCACTGGTTCAGTTCGTGGAGACTTGTTAAAAATGAAATGCACTTTTGACTTCTGGTGACGAGTTGTTCTCTTACCTTTCTTTGTTGAAACACACTATTGTAAGTCACTTTGGATAAACGCCTCTGCTAAATGACTGTAATGTATAGTAAGGTAGGGGTTTGGGCATTTTTAGTTACTCCCCATGTATCATGATTAGGGTTAACCTACCTTGGTCTCCAGCTTCTGCAGCTCCTTCTTGCCGCCCTTGAGAGCAATCTGCTCGGCCTCTTCCAGGCGCTGCTGCAGGTCCTTCACGCTCACCTCCAGGTTCTTCTTCATCCTCTCCAGGTGAGCGCTGGTGTCCTGCTCCTTCTTCAGTTCCTCTACCATCGTGGCCGCCTGAAACGAAAACACTTGATTACCCTTTTCTAATATAGAAATAAAAGGGATGCAATTCAAACTGGATCGATTTGTAACATGGCTAGGACATCCCATTCATTACTATTTAGTCTATTTTATGCAAAGAGATTTACAGCGATTCCAAAAACATGTTATTAATTAACAAGTGTGGGTTAGGGTATCTGCCACAGGGATAAGTACAGGTAGGTATCTTATAAGATAAGAGAATCAAGAGAGGAAATGCAGATAGAGGATTACATCTATGATGGCCTTCTTGGCCTTATCTTCTGCGTTCTGGGCTTCCTGGACAGAGTGCTCCAGGTCAGACTGCAGCTGAGAGATATCAGACTCCATCTTCTTCTTGCTGTTCATGAGACCAGTGTTCTGTCCAGTTGAGAAAAAGAGGCATGTTAACTGACTAATAGTATAGAACTGAGAGTGACTTCAGTCTGTTGTCCATAGTAGCAATATAATTATGTTTTAACTACGGCACATCGCTTCCATTGTGTAGCGTTCCACGGACCTATCGCCCTGTTCCTCTGCTTCGTAGAGGTTGTGCTGAATTTTCAGAAAACTTACATTAGAGGGGAACCTAAGTACCATTGTGGTCATTGGTCCTTGATTTGTGATGTCAATGGTTCAACTTTTCTCCAATCTTTTTTCTTGTACTATGTTATATTACAGCTATAGTTCCCCTTTAAGGAAGGTCTGTTTTCTTGCATTGAGCTACGATTCTATTCTTGAGCATTTGCGTGTCACCTGGGCGTGAAGCAGCAGAATTCTCTTGCTGACATCCACCAGCTCCTGCTCGGCTAGCTTGCGGCTCCTCTCTGACTGCTCCACCGCCTCCCTGATCTCCTCCAGCTCAGCTGCCAGGAGGGTGCTCCGGCGCTCCACCATGGCCAGCTGTTCCTTCAGGTCCTCCTGACTGTGGAGGGCTTCATCCAAATGGACCTGGGTGTCCTGCAAGGAGATGGAGGAGGATTGTTGGTTAACAAAATAATTCTCGCAACCTCACTGAAAGTTGGGTTACTTTTTTTGCGTGTGCTGTGTGTTGTATTGTATGATGTCATTGACCCCTTCTGTAAAAAAAAAAGGGCAGTTTAGCTGGCATTTTAATTTCTTGGCCACATGCTCTATTGGAATACTGGGTAGCCAAACATTTAGACATAGCAGAAGAAACAGCAGCGGCAGTGTAGTTGGCCGCCAACCTTGTATTGGGACTGTAGGTTCCTGAGCTGTTTGGTGGCATCAGACGCTTGGCGGTTGGCATGGCCCAGATGGATCTCCATCTCATTGATGTCACCCTCCAGCTTCTTCTTGAGGCGCACAGTGTCGTTCCGGCTGCGGGTCTCTGCTTCCAGGGCGGTCTGCAGGGTGTCCACAGTCCTTTGGTGGTTGGTCTTCAGCTGGTCCAGCTCCTCGTCCTTCTCCGACACCCTGCGGGCGACCTCTGACCTGATCTGGTTCAGCTCCAATTGGAGGTGCAGAAGTTTGGCTTCTTCCTGTTCCATGGTGGACTGGAAGACGAAGGGTACAAACAAAAAACATTTGCATTATGAATTGGAATATGAATCTAGAAAATGCACCTAACCATCAAGTGATCCTATGTGTGACCACTATAGGGTTGACACTAACCCTAACCCATACCACTAACTCTAACCCTCAACCCTAAGCTGCAACTCTGTTCCAAATATAGCATAGAACAATAAGGAAACCCTTCAATATTTAATATTCAATATCATTAGAAAATTTAACTGAACAATTCATGACGTAAAGCACCTCTGCTTCCTCGAGAGCCACTTGGATTTCCCTCTTGTCCTGTTCCGCTTGTTTAGCGGCTTTCTCTACCATGTGGATTGTCTTCACAGACTGGCCCAGTTGTTCGGTGATGTCGGTTATCTCCTCTGGAAAAACAAAGCCGCAGTATCTTGTTAGATGACAACCAAGGTCCACTCGATGTGACACAAATGATAATCTTCTGTTTCTTTCTTACGCTGGAGGTTTTTCTTCTCCCGAGTCATGCTCTCCAGGTGGTCCAAGGCCTCCTCGTAGGAGTTCTTCAGCTTGAACAGTTCAGTGCTAACCATTCTGGATTCCCTCTGAGAGACCTCCAGGTCGGACTGGCTCTCCTCCAACTTCTGTTTCCATTCACCGAGAACCTGAAGGCGGGTTAGGGTGTTTGAGTCCCAGCTAAAAGGTTCTGGGTTCAGTCTACAGGCATCCTTGAGCAAGATAAATAACTGCTACCTGGTCCTTAATGACCTGTAACTGTGTGTCACTGAAAGTCACTTTGGATCCTCAACTGTCAATAATAAATAACACCCATAATCAACATATTGAGTTTACCTTGATGTGTCAGAAGAGTTTATTAATACCTTCTCACACCTCATGAAGACACTGTAATGAGGAAACTGCCCTTCTAGTTAAGAATATACTGTACCTTATCAAAGTTCCTCTGCTTCTTGTCCAAAATGGCGTTGGCGGCATTTGACCGCTCCTGTTCCACCATGAGGTCCTCCACCTCCACCTGCAACCGCTGTTTAGTCTTTTCCAGCGACCCACACTTGGCGTTTGCGGCCTCTGTCCACTCCGCAGATTCCTGAAGCCTCTGCGTCAACTTCTTCCTTTTGTGTCAAAAGGAAGTTCAATCTCTCAAGTCTCAAGTCCTTTCGGTAAAAGCTCAACATAACTTCATTTGCATTGAAAATCATGTAATGGAAAGGGTTTTGTGCAGTGCTGCATGCATTCCCAGACACAAGAAACCTGAAACTTGTACTCCTGGAAAGCCACAATGTCACCAACCATCACCACCAAAGAGTTCCTTACTTGGCCTCCTCCAGCTCGTCCGTCCTCTGAATGGCGTCCGTCTCGTACTTGGTCCTCCACTGGGCCACCTCGCTGTTGGCCTTGGACAGACCTCGCTGCAGCTCCGCCTTGGCCTCCTGCTCCTCCTCATACTGCTCCCGCAGGAGCTCACAGTCGTGGCGTGCAGACTGCAGGCCGTGGGCCAGGGAGTTCTTTGCCTGAAATGCACACAACACAATCAATGTGAATGCACACGGTACCCAGGTACAAATGCACACAACAAGCATTAGTACACAGGTTGGTTTGTGTTTACCCATTACTTATCTTCTGACCTTGATCTCGTCCTCAAAAAGTCTCTTTAGCTCCTCGATGTGTTGACTGCCAGCGCTCTTTACCCTGTGTGTCTGAGACAGAGCAGCCTCCTTCTCCTCGAGCTGCCGGGAAAGTTCCCCTGTTGAGGATTTGATTCAATGGTTTATGAATGCCAAATACGTTTAATTCACGTTCTGCTCTTTTAATAATTTTTTATTTTTAAGGACTGTAATATAATATAATTGTGTTGTACATGTGCAATGACAATGAAGGTATTCTGATCCTGAAACATTTACCGTTTTCTGTCTGCAGACGACAGGTGAGAGTGGTGTAGTCGCTCAGTGACCGCTGGGCGTCCTCCGCTTTGCTTTTGTATTCATTGCTTTGGTCTTCCAGGTTCCTGCATAGTTTTTCCAGATTGGCCTGAAATATTTAAAGACAATTAACAATTTAGTACTATTTCATGATGAAGTAATTTAGTATATACCTCAGTCCAAAGCATTTTGCAGTGAATTCATATACTTATGTTATCTTTTAGGAGCAGGTAGGGGTTAGGGCATCTTGCACAAAGATATGTAAGAGGTAGGCTGCTAATAAACCTGTACATTTAGTACACAACACCATTGCCCCCCACTTTAGGACACGTAAAACAAACGAAAAAGTGACAACTCTTACCTTGCTCTTCAGAACGCTCTCCATGTTGCTGACCACGTCGTCCACCTCCATCTTGAGCTCACTCTTCTCCTTCTCCAGCTTCTGCTTCACCCTCTGGAGGTTGTCGATCTGCTCGCCCAGCTCCGAAGCGCAGTCGGCCTGTTTCTTACGCAAGACGGCCGTGGTGGACTCGTGCTGCAGGGTGCACTCCTCCAGGTCCCGGCGCAGGCGGTGGAACTCTGTGTCCCGTTTCTTGTTGACCTCGAGCTGGGCGGCAGTGGCTCCTCCGGCCTCATCCAGTCTCTCGCTGATCTCCTCCAGCTCCCGGGACAGATCAGACCTCTGCTTCTCCACTTTGGCCCGAGACGAACGCTCGGCCTCCATCTCCTCCTCCAGCTCTTCAGTGCGGGCCTGCAGTAATAGTAGTAGTAGTAGAAGAAGTAGTAGTAGGAGGAGTACTGGTAGTAGTAGGAGTAAGAGGAAAATCCTACTAACCTTGCCTTTCTGATTCCTATTGCTACTCTGCACTGTATTTCTAAAAACGAGGTTGTTCCCAATCTAACTTGTAAGTCTGCTTAATTAATAATTGTATACTTAACTAGAGCAACGTGGCGAAAATATGGATGAAGTATCGACAGTAAGGGTTTATAGTGGGCCTTTGCCATTTGGGACTGGCGTAGTTAGTATGTATATACCTGCTGCTCTTTGATTTTCTTTTGGAGTTGTATACTAAGAGCTTGTTCATCTTCTATTCGGCTCTGGAGGTTGAGGACTTCAATGTCCTTTCTGGAGAAAAAAGACAAATAAAGAAATCATTATTTGGTTATTATCTATAATAGTATTGACTTGTTTAATAGGTTGACACATGATCCCTAGAGGATCGTGGTGTCAAGTGAGATGAGGTGTGTGTACTGTTTCAGTGTTTCCTCCAGCCGCTGTTGGCCACTCTCCGTGTCCATGATGGTTTCCTGGGACAGCTTGAGATCTCCCTCCAGCTTTCTTCTGGATCTTTCCAGATCGACTCGCACCTTCTTCTCTTGCTCCAGGGACGCTTCGAGCTGGAAGATGTTGTAATTAGTTTTCCTTAGCACAGCAGCAAATGTAGAATTGTGTATTGCAGTTGTTTTCAACATGTGAAATTTGACAGCAAATGACTGTAAATGAGTCACAAATATAGTTATGCTTAGTAAGTTGTAGTTACTCTTAGTCTCTTAGTCAACATTGGCACACGGTTCCAAAATTCTTGTTCTAGAATGGTGAAACGTACATCGTCAACCTGTTGCTCCAACTTGACCTTAGTCTTGTTCAGGGAGTTCACTTTATCCTCTTCAGCTTGGAGGTCATCCATAGTTTGCTGATGCACTTCTTGTAGAGATGTCATCTCCTTGGAAGACTTCAGCAGGTGTTCCTCTTGCGACGCCAACTCCACTACCATGTTCTTGACCTGCGGAAAGAAACTGTTTATTTATATGTTTTTTCTCTTTTATGTGATCCAATTGTAAGACAAAAGGGTCAAAGTATATTCCTTCTACAATTGATGCAGTCCCACCAGTTCTACTCAGAAATAAACAAACTAATTCACATTAAGGGAAACCACAGGCTTTCCCAAACATTGTCATGCCGTGACCAACTTGTGGAGGCACATTTGGCCAGGGACGCACCAAATATTTCTCCTTTCTCTATGTATCAAGTCAAAATGTACATTTGGGGCGGCTTGATGGCCCTTGGTAAGCCCGTCACCCACGTAGGCATGCGTATGCGTAAACGTTTATTATGGCCATCCACTTGGTCCTGTGCTGAAGTGGATTGGGTTCATGAAGACCACTGCCCACTGACCTTATTCGCTGTGGCGTACTTCTCCTTCTCCACCTTGGTGATGGTGAGCTCCAGGTCGTCGATGTCTCTCTTGAGCTCCGAGCATTCGTCCTCCAGCTTCCTCTTCTTGGCCGTCAGTTCTGCATTGATCTCTTCCTCTTCCTCCATCCTCTCTGAGAACTCCTTCAGCTTGGCCTCCAGGTGGATCTTACTCTTGATGAGGCCCTCACTCCGCTCCTCTGCATCGCACAGGTTCTCCCGCTCCTGCCACGACAGAAATTCACAGGACCTCGTAACGCTTGTGTCTACACTATGCTGGATCGACGTGTTAACGGATCTAAGGCTGGTCTGGGCTGGGCAACTATTTCTGAAACAATGTTGTGTCATGTGATGTGTCCAAACCATCCTGGATGGCAAAATCGATCTCTGAGAAGGTATGTGTACTGGCATCTTTCTATGCAGATTGTTTGCATGTTGGTTAGATATTGTTCTATTGTTAGCCAACTTATTGTACATTTACCTGAGCACCGGCTCAGTTCTTGGAGACTTGTTAGGAATGAATTGCACTTTTGACTTCTTGTGACGAGTTGTTCTCTTACCTTAGTTTGTTGAACGCTGATTGAGTCATTTTGGACAAAAATTACTGCTAAATGACTATAATGTAATGAACTGTTGTAGTGTTTGTTGTGCTTTCAGTTAGCTGATTTTACGTTGATAAGGCATAGTGTATACATGGCCTTTTCTGACCAATACACTAGGCAAGAGGTGTGCAGATAATTACCGACATGTAATCCCCACATTCAAAAATCCAATGCCTAGAAATGAATGCAGGAGGCATATCTCATTGTAGAAAAAAAAACCTACTGCTTGAATCTGAAGGACGAGGTCGTTATTCTCCTGAACCATCACCACCATCTTCTCCTCCAGCTCCTTCCTCCGGGTCTCAGATCGAAGGAGTTCCTCTTTGAGCCGAGATAACTCCTCCTTCATGTTCTGCATCTCCTTCTCTGCCTCAGCACTACGGAGGAGGGGCTTGATCTTGAAGTAGAGCCTCATCCATGGCCAGTTCTTCACATTCATGAAGGAGCGGATGTTGTATTGAATGACGAAAATAGATTCTCTGGAAAACAATTAAAAAAATTTAAATACAGGCATGATTCTTGAAACACATTCACCATAGTAGAGGGTGGGGGGCAGTGTAGGCAGTTCACCTATTCTTGGACATCTCTTTGAATCTCAGCCGGGCGACATAACCACGTGAAACGGCCTGGATTCGGGTCATCAGCACAGCCAGACGTTCGTCTCTCATCTCCTCTAGAAGACCCAACAGTCCAGCTTTGAAGAACACCTGCATCGTTTCACAGGGACAAAAGTCGACATATTAAACAGTGTTTTGTGAAATCTTGTGAGCAAGGGATCAACTGAAAACAATAACAAAAGTGTTCCTCTTTATAATTATTACTATTGAAGGTTTACTTTATTATTATTGATTGATTTTTCCACATAATGCAAGTTCTTTAACTAAATTTCCATACATATTTGGAGGTACTTTTGACCTGAGACCCACCCGCGTTTTGTATGAAATATCGTGAGAATTGCTGAGAAGAAATCTTACCAATTATATGTGTGACATCTTCCGTAATCATTCCCTAAAACATTAAGTCGTGTGCCTTAAATGTCTGGTTGGGATCGTGCTTTGCCTTAGCCCAAGAAAGTTTGAGAACTACGTCTACGTTCTTGGAGTCACTAAGGTCAGGCCATTGAGGGTACCTTCGTGTATCCAAACTTGTACTGGGCATGGTCAACGTCGATGGAGGAGAGAAGTTTCTCTGACGCCTTTTTGCTGTCAATGAACTGCCCTTCAGGTATTGCACTGGCGTTCAGGATTCTGTACCTGTGAGGATGAGTTTCACAACACAGCTTTATTTGCCATATGCAGTGCACGCATACACCGTGGGAGTCATTGCCATGACATGCTTTGATTTCAGGCATAATCAACAGGGCAAGCATGCAACAAATAACAATGAATATAAAGATTGCATATCAGTTGCATAAAAAAGATCAAATCAAATATAGATCAGTAATATTGATTGGTAATAGAATACTAGAAACTAACATGCTGATGGTAGATCTTCATAAAGAAGACAGTAAGAAACTGGTGCTGGGCTGACCTCTGTTTGAAGTCCCCATAGAGGATCCTGCTGGGGAAGCCCTTCCTGCAGATCCTGATGCCCTCCAGCACTCCGTTGCAGCGCAGCTGGTGCAGCACTAGGTAGTGATCCATGCACCCTGGGTGGACAAATAGACAACGTTTTCACGCTAGGTACCGCACACATATGCTATTGTACATCGTGGTATCAGTTGTGATGTGGAAGGATGGAATATATTATTATGATTTTGTGAACTAAAGATGAAAAATGTTGCTGTGTTGTTTGTCTCATTGGTTTGTCTCACCTGGAGTTTTGGTTTCATTCGGGATGATGCACCTCACAAAGTGAGGATGGGTAGAGCGAAGGTTGGACATTAGTTTGTTGAGGTTTTCCTGTTTGAGACAAACATGTAAAGCCAGACATATTTCAAGCACTATGTATCTACTCTATTGAATTGTTTGGTAAAACTATACTAACCAAAAATATGGTAGGATCTGGCAAAAGAAAGACATTCCCTTCACTCAAACACAAATGAACACCGATGACAGTTCCCTACCCTAAACACCGCAGAAACCGTCTGAAAGGAAGAGCCCTTTTTCTTGGTACTCCTCTTACTTCCATCTGAGGACAAAGAACAAAACATTGACAGGAGGTTTGCATGTAGGGTAGGGTTCCTCTTGTCTTGCTCAACTGGGAGTGCTACTGTAATGGCATTAAGACTGCCAGGGTTTGGGTTTGATTCTGACTGAGATTAACTATGCTAAGAATTGATGCACTCTTGGCATTGCAAAGAAATGCCATCTAACATAATATACTACACACCACTATATCCATACTATAAAGAGAAATATTAATCCTATATTTACTGGCAGTGTAGCGTAGTTTTTAAGAGATACAATATATTTATTGGCTAAGTACATTGGAATGCTTACTCAAACAATACCATAAAAATAATATATACAATAAAAATTAACAAAAAAGGACAGCAAAGTGACTGATAGAGGGTGAAAGGGTGGATGTTTCCCAGCAGGTGACAGGTAAACTGAATTAGTTTAAATATTCAAAATACAAACAGATTATTCCTATTCATTCCTTTGTTATGATGCGATTGACCGTGGAGCCAACGCACCGTCAGCAGAAGCGTAGGTGGCGAAAAGCTGGCCAAGCAGCTTCAGACCGGCCTTCTGGTAGAGCTGAGCCACAGTGTCGTTCAGCGGGTCCTTGTTCTTCTCCAGCCAGCCAGAGATGTTGTACTCCACGGTGCCAGCGTAGTGCACCAATGAGAAGTGGGCCTCCACCTTGCTCTTGGATGGCTTGGGCTTCTGGAAGTTGCTGTTTTTGCCCAAGTGCTGGTCGTAAAGCTTGTGCTTGAAGGAGCCGTCCGTGGCCTTGGGGAACATGCACTCCTCCTCCAGGATAGAGAAGATACCCATGGGCTGGAGGCATACAGGAGAAGCGCTTCTTTAGGCGTTTGGTTTACGGAAAGATGGATGGATAGATACATAGATTGCTAGTAAATGTTACTTGTTTCTGGTTACTTTAAGGTGGATGATGATGGATCTACCTTTTTAACTCTTTAATGTGGATAGACAGAAGAATACTGACATGAATAAGAGACACGATTGTACTAAGGATAATGCTTCATTAAAAGTGCTTGATTTATCCCAGACTGGAAATTTTGGATGCACTTACGGATGGATTGTGGTGGATCTACTGGATCTACTGATGTTACAGAGTTAGTCTACCAGAGTTCGAGCATGTCTTTACTGTTTAAAACAGTGCAGTGTACCCTCTCGATGAGCTCGATGCAGGCCGCCAGGTCCATGCCAAAGTCAATGAACTCCCAGTCGATGCCTTCCTTCTTGTACTCTTCTTGCTCCAACACAAACATGTGGTGGTTGAAGAACTGCTGCAGCTTCTCGTTGGTGAAGTTGATGCACAGCTGTTCCAGACTGTTCGTCTGCGCGGAATGTCAGAATCGGTCAATACATAAACAAACAAGCAAAAGTGTTTTAAAATGAGTCGTATTCACCTCAAATATCTCAAAACCAGCAATGTCGAGGACGCCGATGAAGTGCTGCCTGGGAAGTTTGGTGTCCAGCTGTTTGTTAATCCTGGTAACCATCCAGAAAAACAATTTTTCATAAACTGCTTTAGAGAGGGCACCCATCGAGTTGTTCACCTGTAATCAAAGGTTCCAGAGATAGAATTAGCTTGTACAGTGCTGCAAAGTACCCTTTTTCTACATAAAGGTGAAGGTAAGGAATCGGTAGGGTACCTGTTGGACCGTCTGTCCTTTGGTGACATACTCATTTCCAACCTTCACTCTGGGATAGCACAGGGCCTTCAGTAGGTCCACAGAGTTCAGGCCCATGAGGTAGGCCACTTTGTCTGCCACTAAGGGGAGGCATTTACAATACAAAATGAACAAGCCGTTAGAGGAACCGTTAATGGCCCTAGACCAAGATTTAAGTCCCAGATAATAGTAAAAAAAATGGGTTTGTTCTAAGAGGTCATTTTAAATTGAACCTTTGCATCCGGTCCAATTGAACTGACCACCACTTTAGCGTTGACAATAGCATGTAGCTTGCAGCCCATCTTCCGGACTACCACTTTTTAAACCTCCGACCACCCTCACCCTGTGTGCCGTCCGGCTCGGCCTGCTCCTCTCGCTGCTTCTGCTTGAACCTCATGGTCCCATGATGCATCACTGCGCCGGTCAGCTTGTAGATGCCCGACTTTTCCTCGACGTTGAACCCGAGGACGTCAATCGCTCTCTATAGAAACCAAGCAACGTTGTTCAGTCCAGTTGAGTTGGCATGCTGAGTTTAAAGAAAGATATTTCACTCGGTACAGAACATTTTTGAAAGATCTCAGTTCAAGACGTTTGGATTGATTGCAACGGTGCAAACATACACATGTTAAACACACAGTCCACACACAGGTGGTCCACAGTCTACCTGTAGGCATCCCTGAGCCAGATGCCCCCTCACCCTAACCTGCCACTTCATGCCATGAACCTGACAACTACACTTCCCACAAGTCCCTTTGGGTAAAAGCGTTGACTCAATAGTAACATATTGTGTTTATAGTATCTCACGTCAGTGGCCGCCAGCTCCTCTTGGTCACTGATGCCGTCCACGGAGACCTCCCCTTGGCTGATGAACGGATAGTCGTAGGGGTTGGTGGTGATCAGCAGCATCTCTGGTACAATTTACACATATTGATCATTGTGAGCCCTGTTTTGGCTGAATGTGTGTCAACGTGCCACGACTCTAAAGGTAGAACATCAGTGGGCTATAATAAGGGAATAAGTCAGCTATCAGCACATGAATTTAACTTTGGATTTACCTTAACCCCTGCATAATTTATTATCAAATATAGTTCAGTTATATATACAATTCTTCAACATTTGTTCAAATTTCCATTGCTTGTTAGGGTGTATTGTACAGATGATGGAGAGTCCACCGACCGGTTAAATCTGGCTTCTGATTGGACAGGATCTGATAGAAGATGTGATAGCTTCTCTCTGCCGGGAGTTGAAAGGTCACCCTAGACTTCTCCAGTAGATCTGGGACGTTAACACAAGAGGTCAAACATTTCAATCTCATCGCTAATTAGATTCGATTAGATAAGATTAGATTCACATTTATTATCATTGCACAGCACAAGTACAGTACAGCGAAAATAATTGCCAATGAGCCAAGACGTAGCTTCGGTCGGACTTACAGGTTTCGATATCAGCCGACGCCAGCTTCCCCTTTGTTCCAAAGTGGATGCGGATGAATTTTCCCTGGAACATGAATTTTATGATTATATTATGACAGATATTATCATGAACAGCAGTATGCTGATCTGTGTTCTTACCAATGTTGTCAATGTAGCCTAATATATTCATATTAAAGGGCCCCTATTTGACCACCAGGTGTGACCAAGCTTCCAGCCTACCAGCTGGTAAAGTCCACTGGATTGGCTGATAGGCGGATCCAGCCATCATACGTCTGGGTGGACACTCCCATATGCGATAGACATTTTGAAATAGTTGTTGGTTAGCTTGTAATGGCTAATCAACATCACACCTGGTGGTACAATTGTGTTCCTTTAATATGCATGAAGTACACAGTTGCAGGTGGCAGCAATGCTATTTTTCTTTGCTAGAAACTGACTCACAAAGCGAGAGGAGTTGTCGTTTCTCACGGTCTTGGCGTTACCAAAGGCCTCCAGCAGGGGGTTGGCCTGGATGATTTGATCCTCCAGGGTTCCCTGTTAAAAAGAGCCATATGTTTACCTACCTAACACAGAAAAATAAGAAGACCCTTTTACTGATAGCAACTTAAAGTTGAGAAAGTGCTGTGAGGAAAGAAAATGGAAGCCGCCTAACAACACTTCAGCTTGTGAAGGAGTTGTTTCAAAATATAGATGGTATTTTTGGGGTTTATTGGTATTTCTGTGGGCCAGGATAGTCCAGTGCTTAACGTGTTGGGGTGACTCGAAGACAAAGGGTTCTGTGTTGGAACCCCAATGTCGCTTTGGCGCTTTGGATCTGCTAAAGACTTATCTGAGTAGGGTCAGTGTGTAGGCCTCCTGTGTGTATACATATACAATAGCTGGTATACACCTGCATTCTACCACCACTCTGCTCTTTCTTGCTTGAGTCCCCGTAAGAAGCGATTGTCGCAAAATATTGGATGACCCGCTTGGTGTTCACGGTCTTCCCTGCTCCGGATTCTCCGCTGCAGGAAACGTTGAAATGTACGACGACCGTTAAGGGTTTATTTGGGCAAATAGATAGTCATTTGTGGCAAGACAAGAAGTTGAATTGGTACTCACGTGATGAGGATTGACTGGTTCTCACGATCTGTTAACATGATAAGCAGTGTATTAGTGCACCTTGAATACAATTTTAATGAATCAAAGTGGCGATTCATTGATTGTTTGGTTATCAAAACCCAAGAGCTTCTAGATTTGACGTCACGGACATCAAGCAAAATCACAATTATGTCATTAAGATACAATTTACATATATATGCTTAGTTTTAACCTGTATTCGATCCGACTTTATTGAAAAATAATCAAATCCACATGCCCTTGGACTGCATTGCAACAGCTCTTCCAACACAAGTGTTGCAAAACAAATCTGTTTCATCAAAACTAATTCACTTTCAACATTTGTGTACCGGTGACCATGAACTGGTACGCGTTGTCGGAGATGGAGAAGATGTGGGGTGGGACCTCCTGGCGCTTTTTCCCACGGTATCCGGCGACAACCTCGGGGTTGTAGACCGGCAACCACTTGTATGGGTTCACCGTCACACAGAACAGCCCGGAGTATGTCTGGAAGGAGTAGGAAACAAACAAAGGCTTGGTCTTCATTAGGATGGGTAAAATCGTTGTTCCACTCTTTATTATGTTGTCATTGCACTAGCCGTTCTTATTCAGGATCAACTACAAAATCCTGTTACACACAAATGCATGAATGGTTATGCACCTCCCTATCTACAAGAACTCATTACACCATAAACCGCCACCCGCACCCTCAGATCTAACAGCAGCTTGCTCCTCGGGGCCCCCAGCACTTTGCACCATGGGGGACCGGGGGCCTTTTGCTGTGGAATAGCCTCTTCCTCATCATTTAAGGGCACCACAGACCCTGGACACTCTTAAGACGGGTCTAAAACCCTTTGGATTTAGGAAGGCTTTAGTTTAATAATATAACTCATTATTTTTTTGTAATTTTGATTGTTTGTTTGTTTGCTATGCATTTTTTACTTTGTAGCACTCTGAAATTAATATTTGAAATATGAATATGAATATGAATATGAATATGAATATGAATATTATTATTATTATTATTATTATTATTCTGTATTATGTATTTTGATATATATTTTTTTAAATAGTGGAATTTGACTTTTTTTACTTTTGTCAATACATTTTATCTTATGTTTTCCAAGTAAAATATATATATACACATACAGACACAACTTAATCCTTATTTTCCGATCGTAAGCGGTACCTACGGATTATTGGTTAGGTTATTGGTTAAAGGCCACACCGCAACTGTGTAACGATTGGTTGGACTATTGTGCTCGCCGGTTCAGACTTGGTGACATCATCTGGTTCACAAACATGTTGCAGCGGGGTTGAACTATGATATGATTCATTTTCATTTAAAAATATACATTTGATGTTTTGTTGTTGTGCACATACAATGATGAAGTACAAATACAAAGTGTTCGCAATAAGTCATTCAGCTTCATCCTCCAAATGAAGTTAGAGTGTCATGTGTAGTCTTCATGAGAGGCGAGTGTGGAGTGTGGTTCTCCAGCGCATTAGTGTGGGGCATGCCTGACAATTTTGTGATGTATACATTCTCCATACATTCCCTTCGAAGTCACACACACACACATATACACACACACACACACACACACACACACACACACACACACACACACACACACACACACACACACACACACACACACACACACACACACACACACACACACACACACCTTAGTTATTCCGCACCCCACCCATGCAACCCTTGACTGAATGAGTCTGTATACCGGTGGCGGTGTGTCTGACACCCTCCCACCCCCCCCCCCCCCCCCCCCCCTGCCTGCCAGGTGGAGTGGAGGCGGCCTTACGTAGATCATCCAGGCAGCGTAGCGCTCCTTCAGGTTGTACAGCACGGCGGGCTCGTGCAGGTGGGTGAGCATGGCCATGTCCTCCATCTTATCGAACTTAGGAGGGTTCATGGGCCAGATGTCCTCTGGACGCACCGCCACAATCTGGAAGAAGGAGGTACACACAGATGGCGGCCCTGCGTGTTACTTCTGCAGTAGCTAGGGGACTGCAGGGCAGCTGTCTGACAACTGGAAGGTTGCTGGTTCGATTCCCCATCTCCTCCTTGCCAAGTGTGGAGGTGTCGAGTGAATGAATGGTTGAGTGTGAGGCTTGACTTGTGAAGCACTTTGAGTGGCCGCACTCAAAGCGTTCTATAAATAAATGCAGTACACTTCAAAATAAAATGTGTCAAATAATAATAATAAAAATAAAAAATATACTTAAATATGCATTCCATGAATGACCCACTTTTAAGTGTGTAAAATACTGAAATAATGTTGACGTGAATCAAATAACGATGACAAAACATGTCCAAACATCCAAGATCGTCATATTCTAATATGAAAATCTTGTCTAGTCTAAAGTCATACACAAGACGAGGACGAGACTTGTCCTCGGGGGCCTCGCCCACCTTTGCATCCTCGGTTTCCACGGTGATGTTGGAGCCGTCCTGCTTCTTGACTTTGCCCTTCACGTACTCCTGCCTGGCGTCCGTCACAAAGATGGCCGTCTTGGCGTCGAAGGCCATGTTCTGGGCGGCCGCACGCTCTCGCTCCGGCTTACGGAGGAACGGCGCCGCCACCCCGAAGATCTCCATCTCGGCGTCGCCCATTTACCTACTAGATCTGATTGGTGAGGACCAGTCTTTAAAGAACCTTGGATATCTTCTCATGGAAGATGGCATTGATTGGAACATTTTTGCTTTGATTGTTTTCAGTCTCACTTTGTATAAATGCTTCTGCTCAATGGCTTTATTTTAAAAGGTATTTGAATAGGAAAATATATATATATATCAAATCAAATGGCGTATATACAGGTGTGTATATATATATATATATATGTATATTTATATAAATAAATAAATAAATAAATATATATATATATATATATATACACACCTGTATATGCCATGTGATTTGTTGTCCTTATAATACCAATGCTTAGCATGGGGGGCCCCCAGTGGGAAAATAACCCCCAACTATGGCTGTGTTAATGTCACGCTCTACCAATTAAGATAGACAGAACCACATTCAAATCATTTAAATTGTTGTATTGTTTTCTAAATCTAGCTGAATAGCGCTTACCTGAGTGTCACAAAAAGAGCAGTAAAAATCACCTGGATCGACAGAATCCCAAAAAGGTTATTTTCCAGAAGCTGTCTCAACGACGATGGTTGCCCTTGGTCGATTGCTATTGAGTCTCGGTGCTATGCCACAGACGTTCCCTGAGCCTCACGAGACTTCGACAGCCTTTATAACGGCCATGCCGGGAATCCTATTCCCTGTATTCTCCTATATTAGGCGAGAGAGATCATATCTGTCGGAGACAGTCACAGACTTTAAAACGTCTGTTTCATGTCTGTTTTGTATTTCGAACGGCCTAAGTATAGCGGTATTTGTGTCCCGTTTTAAACGGTTTCAATTGTGTGTCGCGCCGTCGGACGATTAAAAAGCAATGACCGCTAAGGACCATGGATCAGGGGGGCTTTGGCGGCCACAACACGACGGCCCTCATTGTCTGGACTCAGGGTAGATTAGACCTCCTGAATGATGGCCATTGCAATCTGAGGACCATGGGATGATGCTGGAGATTACCATAACATCTTTGTTTCAAGTAGCCCTGTGTGTAGCCTATGTCAAACCACGCCGTCTCTATTATATTGTGTCTCTGTCTAGTATTTACATGACATTACATTACAGTCATTAAGCAGACGCTTTTTGTTTCAAATGACCTACAATACTAACAGTCTATCTATCTTGAACTGATGTCTGATTATTATTGTACTGATGTCTAATACTATTGTTATTGTTTCTTGCTTAATATTTTGTCACAAGATTACTTTGGGAATTGTATCTGCTTGAGCCCCTCAGTGACATAGAATATCCATAACCCACTTTTATTTTAGATTTTATTTGAAAAACATATTACATATATAGTCATATATTGTTACATATTACACATATACATGCTGAAGCTGCTACCTCCGTGACCCGATTACGGATAAGCGGGAGAAGATGGATGGAAACATATTGCTTCTATTTTGATATTGCTTTTATGTTACTTATAACATAAATGTATACTACTTAGACATTATTTTTACTGATATATATACTTTTATATATATCTCTTTACATTGAGAGTGCTTCACATTCCCTGCGTGTTTGAAGTCTGCTCGGCCAATTAAAGCTGATCCTGGTTCTGGTTCTGAGTCGCTGGGCAGAACACTGGGCGCAGACTAAAACAATAAGCAGACACGTGTCGTGAGAATGTCAAAAATGTCAGTTGGCCTCTACGGGGGTTAAAGGGTTATAAACAATGAGTACAAAAAGCCCAAGAGCGCCATCTAAAACCTGTCGTTGGATGTTTCCATTCACATGTCTCAATTAGCCTTAGTATTTATATAGCACACGAATGTGCTTCAACTTGGCCTTGTGTGTGTGTGTGTGTGTGTGTGTGTGTGTGTGTGTGTGTGTGTGTGTGCGTGTGTGTGCGGCTATCTATCTATCGATAGCTGTTTAAGAGCTGTATAGGGTATAGCATGGTTTCTCAGTGTTTAGGGTGTTCCAATGTCCACAGCATACCTGTAGGTATCTCTGTATCTAAAGAGTCACTTTTGCTAAATTCATAAAAAGCGAAATAGTAAATAGTGTAAAAGTGTCTTCACAAAAGACACTTTTAGAATGTCACATTCTGCGTTCCCCGGCGGTGAACAGACTACAGTGTTAATTGGTGTGGATCTAGCGGGTCTAAATCAGTCTCTCTTTTCATCTCTCACACACTCGAGGCAACAGCTGCCTCTGTAGCAGGTCCTCGAACAGATGAACAAATGTTCTCACACAGCAGCCGGAGAGGACCAGGACTTTACCCAACACCCCCATCCCCTTGTCCACCACCTCTTCTGTGGGGGAGTGGGTGTGGAGGGGGGGGGGGGTGAGGCCAGGCAGCAGTGGTTATTTGGACACAAATCTGAAAGGTCACAGGATGGAGAGGGGGAGAGGGAGGGATGAAGAGAGATAGGGGGAGTAGAGAGGGGGATGGGGGAGGGAGAGCGAGAGGAGGGAGAGAGAACAGGAGCAAGGGAAAAGAGAGAACAGTTTACAAGAACAGAGAACAAGAACCCCCGTCAGCTGGCTGTGTCAAGAGAGAGAGAAGGGATGGGGGGGTAACTGATAGAAAAGAGATAGATAGATAGAGAAGGTAGATTCGGGGGTCCGTGGAGGAGAGAGAAGAGCCATGAACAAGAGCTACCACACAGCAAGCCAAACACTCAGGAAATACATGCCAGGTGGCCGGGAGGAGCCCTGTGTGAACAGAGGTTCAAAGTTTGAAAAAAACTTCTGTACCCAGTAGTTTTTCTTGAAACTTGGTCCTGTAGCAAGTATAAAAGTGTCGGCTAAACTACCAACAATATGGTTCTGTGTTCTATACATGCCATGTATTACTGGCCTATATATTATATACGTATATATAGTATTATACATGATATATACTTCTATACATATGTATTCCATTACACACTGCAACATAAAGAGGGGTTGGGGCATCAAGGATTTCAAACTCTGTTTTAAATAGATGAAAAAAAACTTTAAATTATTTTATTTTTTGATCTCAACACAAAAATAAACTCAGAAATCCAGAAGTGCAGAAACAATGCAAAACATGGGAAATACACAAGTGCTTATAATGATGAGCAAAACACTCCTGAAATAGAGTAAATTGAGTTCAAGCGATGTTTTTGTTGGTGTTTAGTTTGCCGAAGCCCCAGCCATTAGCCACGTGCTTCTGACAAAGCCAGCGTTTTGAATGGAATCAAACTTTATAGTCGACTTAACTTTGTGCAATGCCATTCACGGACCCCAGGGGGCACTGACCAACACCACAATCCAGCAGGCAAATGTAGCAAGTGACACACACACACACACGCACACGCACACGCACACGCACACGTGTGTGTGTGTGTGTTTTCTATCAAAAAATAAATACATTAAAAAAAATCACACATCATTGGTCATTTGTGTTTATATCACGTGTGATCATCGGTCAGCAGATTAATTCTCTTTTGGAGCTGAAGTGAGTGAGGTTTGTCGAGAAGGTCACTGAAGGCTTCATTTGCCGCCTTTGTACGTTCTCATGCACGCCGCGATGGCGCCGGTGATCTCGTCGGTCTTCTTGTTCTGTCCGAAGTACTCGAGGAAGTCTCCGTCGGGAGCCACCAGGTACATGATGATTGTGTGGTCCACCTACGGAGGACAACGCTTTAAGAAGGGAAGTCACAACGAGGCTCTTCAAAAGTGGCAACAAAATTAAAAATAAAAATAAAAGCTTGCTAAACCGAAGAACTGCTTTAAGAAAACCAGAGTCGTTTCTGTCCGTTGAGTCGGATCACATTCTCACACCGTAAACCAACCTAGGTGGGTTTGGGTCCACTAGTTTTGGTCCAAACTAGGGAGGGGAACGCTCCAGACTGCGTAACCAAAATGCTCCAAACTAACCAGGTCCCCTCCTAAACCGAAAACCTATTTGTATGTCTCTCTGCTCAAAGACGATCTCGGTTTCTCGTCACCTATGAGTAGAACCGCGAGGGGACTTGGGAGGGCCAGAGATGGGGAAAGGGGGGGGTACTCACGATGTAGTCGTTGTCCTCATCCTTGGGCCCCTGGCTGTAGTAGACCCTGTAGGCCCGGGACACCTGTTCCACCTGAGCCCGCGTCCCAGTCAGACCCAGCAGCTTGGGGGAGAACTCTGCCACGGAGAGGGAAAAGGCGCGTTCAAGTTGTACTTGTGAATACGTTGAGCTCCGTATGACAGAAAGACATATTTAAAATGACCTTAATGTTTTAATATCCTAATTTCCAATATCCATATTCTTCGCATCAGACTCATTCCATTCTTTAACCCGAGAAATCTGAATAGCTAATCAAATATGAATTTTTATGTCACATCCTTGTTCCTTCTATACATCAGCTGACCCTATAACACATTCATACGGTGAATATTGTGTGAATATACAGTATTTGAACATTGTGCAAGCATTTCTATGGTTTGCATGATAAAGCATATTGGAATTGCTTCAGCATTAATATCCTTATGCATTGAGGTGTCAGGATATATACAGAATATATGTTTATATGTGCGTGTGTCAATATTGTGCATAAATCTCTATGGTTCGCATGATAAACGTAGCGTTATTAGCATCTTGGCATTGCTCTAGCATTATGGTCCTTACGCAAGACGTGCCAGGAGATAGATATATAGACGTGTGTGTGTGTGTATATAAATATATACACACACACACACACACAGTATATTGTGTAGAATTCTCAATTCTTAGCATGATAAACTTCAACATCATTAGCATTGTTTTCACATACCTTTCACATACGCAGCCAGGGTTTCCGGTGTGTCGCGGTCAGGGTCGATGGTGATGAGCAGCGGAGTGAGGTTCGGGAGACTCTTTATCTTGTCTGAAAAGAAATACAAAAATAAAACATCATCGTCTTGCAGGTCCTACACCAGCTAACTACTACTCTGTCGTTAAGAAGAGGATTCTCTTTCCAAAGCGACCCGACAGTAAATTCAGATACATGTCAAGCAAGGAAGGGCCGAGGTGCCCTTGAGCAAGGCACTAGACCCCTACACTGCTCCCCGGGCACGGTTTATAAAATAGCTGCCCACTGCTCCTAAAACTTGGATGTGTTACAAGCAGAGACCAATAAAGAGGATTCAATCCTCCGCATTTAGATTTTTAAAACTGCTTGTGAAGGCAAATCACACTCACACCTCAAGTCAAGTCAAGTCAAGTCAAGTTTATTGTCACTTCACAGTTTACAGTTTAGTATAAAGCAGTGATGTGAAATTCTTGTGTGCAATACCCGACGACAGACAGCAGTTATAGAATAAGATAAAATAAAAATAGATAAAAATAGATAAAAATAGAATAAAAAATAGAATAAAAAATAGAATAAGGAATATAAAATAAAAATAAAAAATGCAATTTATAAAATGCAAAAATCAGCACAGAAAAGAGCAATATATATATATAAATCAATGTAATAAAATATACATTGTTATATGTTATACGCCCTTGTTCAGCAGCCTGATGGCCTGACTGTGGAAGCTATCTCTAAGCCTATTTGTACGACACTTGATACTGCGGTATCGCCTGCCTGACGGTAATAGTGAGTAAAGTTCGTGGCTGGGGTGGGCAATGTCTTTTATAATTCTTTTGGCCTTGGCCACGCACCGCTGGTTGTAAATGTCCAGGAGGGAGGGGAGCTCACCTCCAACGATATACTGGGCCGTCCGCACCACCCTTTGAAGCGCTCTGCGCTCGAGTGCCGTGCAGTTCCCGTACCAGGCGGTGATACACCCTGTCAGAACACTCTCGATGGTGCCGTTGTAGAATGTTCTCAGGATGCGGGGGCCCATGCTGAATTTCTTCAGACGCCTGAGAAAATACAGGCGTTGTTGGGCCTTTTTCACCACGTGTGTGGTGTGCGTGGACCATGTGAGGTCCTCGGAGATGTGCACGCCGAGGAACTTGAAGCTGCTGACCCTCTCTACTGCAACGCCGTCGATGGAGATAGGGCTGTGCTCTCCCCTCTGCCTCCTGAAGTCCACGATCAGCTCCTTGGTCTTCTTGACGTTGAGGGCGAGGCTGTTCTCCTGGCACCACTGCTCCAGCGATCCGACCTCCTCCCTGTAGGCTGTCTCGTCGTCGCCGGCGATCAGGCCCATCACTGTCGTGTCGTCAGCAAACTTGACGATGACGTTGGAGCTGTGCATAGCCATGCAGTCGTGGGTGTAGAGGGAGTAGAGGAGAGGGCTCAGCACGCATCCCTGGGGGGCTCCCGTGTTGAGGGTCAGTGGCTCTGATGTGGTGCTGCCCATCCTCACCACCTGGCGGCGGTCCGACAGGAGGTTCAGTATCCAGCTGCACATGGATGGGGGTACGCCTAGACCTCTCAGCTTGGTGTCGAGCTTGGCAGGAACTATTGTGTTGAATGCTGAGCTGTAGTCCACAAACAGCATTCGCACATAACAGTTCTTCCCCTCCAAGTGGGAAAGGGCAGTGTGGAGGGCCATGGCAATTGCGTCGTCCGTGGATCTATTTTGACGATATGCAAATTGCCATGGGTCCAGCGTGGTAGGTAACACGGAGCAAATAAAGTCCTTGACCAACCTCTCGAAGCATTTGCTAACGATCGAGGTGAGGGCCACAGGTCTGTAGTCATTCAGGCATGTTACCTTGGTTTGTTTAGGGACAGGCACGATGGTGGATATCTTGAAGACCGCGGGGACAACAGCCTGGGACAGGGAGAGGTTGAAGATGTCTGCAAAGACTCCTGCCAACTGGTCTGCGCATGCTCTGAGGACGCGGCCCGGGATGTCGTCGGGGCCTGCCGCCTTACGGATGTTCAGCCGCTTAAAGGTGCGGCGCACATCCGCCTCCGAGATGCGCAGCTGGCTGGTCTCCCCAGTCGGTGCTGGCTTCGGCGGGCTGCCGTTTACGTCGAACCGAGCAAAAAATGTATTTAGCTCTCCTGGGAGGGAGGTAGAGGAGTTCTCTACACAACTGGTTCTCCCTCTGAAGTTCGTTATATTCTGCAGCCCCTGCCACATTCCCCTCGCATCGTGTTTCTTGAATTTATCTTCCACTCTGTCCTTATACTCCCGCTTGGCAGTGACGATGGTCTTACGGAGGTCGTAACGGGCTCTCGTATATTCCTCCGTATTCCCGGAACCAAAGGCGGCGTTACGCGCATGTAGGGCAGCGCGAACATCGCCGTTAATCCACGGTTTCTGGTTGGGATATATCCGAACCGACTTGGTCGGAACAACGTCATCTATGCACTTCTTGATGAACCCGGTGACCGACGACGCGTACTCGTTGATGTTATTGTCCGAGGCAATTACCACCTGCTGGTAAAATAGGGGCCCTTTAATATTACAGTTTGACTCCAACAGAGGTCCACTGTCATCTATCTTATTCTCGCTGTATATACACAATAGCTGCCAATTGCTCCTCATACTAGGATGGGTTAAATGCAGAGAAACTCATTTCACTGTGTGTGTGTGACGTATGTGACAAAAAACAAAAAGGTTTTAGGAGATTTAGGAGGCTGCAGACATCGGGGTTCCAACCCAGGACTTTTCAGCTGGGACTCAAACACCCTCACCAGACTAGACCATCCTACCACATCAACTTTAATTAAAACATATATATATATATATATGTAATACTGGACAGTAGTGTCAGTAGTGCAATAACTAAAGCTTTTCTCTTTTGTGTCGGAAATCATTATGCTTTGGTGTGGCGTCAAATGTGTACTTACTATTACTTACTATTTTTATTGTGTACAGTATTGTTATAGTGTAGTATTGTATAGGTATAGCACATAGTATAGTATAAAGTGTTGTTTATAGTATAGCATATCATAGGTAGTATATAATTGTTTACAATATAGAATAGTACAGAAGTTTGGTATAGAATAGTATTGTATAGTATTGTTGTTGAAATTCCATTGTCCTTTTTGCCAATTAAATATCTTGAATCTTGAACGTTTAACATTTTGGTTTCAACAAGGGGTCAAGTTTAGACATTTTAGATTACGTAGGAGATGGTTATGTTTTAGTTAGGGTTTTGGTGGAGTTAAAGGGCAACTAATAGGTGCTGTTGACCACCAAGCCATATGAAAATCTACTCTCAGCCTGCCAGTTGGTACAGTCCACTGGGTAGGCTGGTAGACCGGTCTAAACCATCACACATCTAGGTGAACTTGTGATGAGACTAGAGAGTTTTTATTTGACATGACTTGTAATGGCTAGTCAACATCAGACCGGTCGGTGTTAAAATCGTTAACGTCAGGATTGCAATGCATGATGGGAATAGGGAGGAGCCATTACCGATGCAGTCCACCACCTCTATCATCTTCTCAATCTCGTCGGGGCAGATGTCCGGACAGTGTGTGAAGCCGAAGTAGAGCAGCACCCACTGGCCCAGGAAGTCCTCGCTCTTGCTGGGTTTGTTGTTGTGGTCCACCAGGGAGAAGGGACCCCCGATCGCTGCTTTGCCTATTGACTTGTTACGCTCCTTCTGAAGCACTGTGGAGCACACACACACACACACACACTTTTCCATTAGAATGAAGTGAACTCCTGTCCCAACTGTACACAATTTAAGTTTCATAACATCACTAGCCTCAGTAATTCTACATTTTGTTAACTCATATATAGTAACTACTACCACTACTACTAATGGGTGCTAGTGTGCTTATTGTAACATTTACAGGAAAAATGCTCTTACGTTCTTCCTTTTCTTTCTTGAAATACTTCATGAGACCCAGGATAGCACCGCCGATGGTAAATGTTATGGCTAAAGATTTCCATGTCACAGGCTGGAGGAAACCAAAGTGTGGGTTAGTTAGTCTTAGTTAGTCCGAGAAAACAAGACCAAGACACATGTATCAAGGTCCAAAGTCACAGCTGTATTGTAGATCTAGTTTTATACAGACTTTATTATAGGCCAGGGATTCTCAACTGGTGGGTCGGGACCCGGCATGTCTCAGTGGGTCATACAGAGCATATGCCAAACCTTAATCATTACAATGACGCCCATTAATTAACTCATGTTTCAATGTTAATTCATGTTTCAATGTTATAGTATTGAGTTTAGCCCCAATTGCTGCAGTTGTTTGACCCCCTCGTGTTTTTAACAGTAAATGAAAGCGTTGTTGATTACTGCAATATTGGCAAATACATTTTCTTGTTTCTTTCTTTTACACATGTGGGTCCTGGGGTATCGACCAATTGAGAACCACTCGTATAGTCACTCTCATACCCCTGTCTTTTTGGACTTGGACTTGGACTTTGGATCTGGAGGAGGGGTTGGTGTCGATGCGAAAGCCCTGGAGTAGAGCTGAGGTAAACACCGGGCTGTCCTGGACACCTGCACCCGTGCCTGGAAGAGCAGAGTCAAAGAACCAACACACCAGGTCAACGTTCGGCCATAACTGGGATTAGATCCTCCACACACACACACACACACACCAATACAAAAAACCCCGACAGGTCATCTCAGTCTTCATATGCATTCATTCATAGTATCCCATCCTCGTTATTTGACCTACCAGACACTGGAGTCTCGGAGACGTCACGGCGTTGAATAACGTGCCAGTGTGTCCCGGTAACGCGCTGTGTATTGATCGGACTGCGAGTGTGTGTGCAGATCTTCGCAGAAGCAGACGGCACCACATATTGGGATTTGAAAGGCTCAGGGTCATGATGTCTGTGTGTTATTATGTCTTGAACGTGGGGTGCCGGACGAGGAAGCAGAACTATGTACGTTTACGCGGCGTGGATGCGAACGACTGGCCTGCGGTCAGGTTATATATTTTATGTGACTATATTTTGACCGTTAGTTCTGGCAACTAAACAGATCCAAGATCAGCGCAAAGACGCTCGCCGCACGTATGTACTAACCGGATGTTGCGTTGGTATTTCTTCCTTTCGGTTGATGCTGTCATTGCATAAACGAGTCATTGGTGACACCTAGCGGCGGGGTATATGTATAGCGGCTATCGGAAGCAGTTTTTCAGAAGATACTCAAACGCACGAATCAATTATACTACGTTAATATTTGAATGTTATCGTATTTATGGTGTACTTATGTTGTCATTAGATTAACTGATACATTTTAGTAGATTCAAGATTCTTAATTTTTTTGCCATGTGCAACAAGTAGCCTATAATGGAATGCTCACTCCCGTATTCTGAATTTCTACAACAATACTATACTATACTATAAAAAACACAATATATGTGTTATACTATATACATATATTGTACATATATAATACTATTCATATATACATATATACTACTATATCCATAACCCTATCATAACAATACTATACACAATAAAAAAGTATAATATACACAATAAAGTACAATAATAACCATTAATAAACAACTATAATAGATCTTGAGATTCGGACACATTGTAATTCATAGAAACATGAGACAGGGATTTGACAAGAACAGTTTAATGTCTCAACACGATTTTTTTTTTAAAGAGCTTTGACATGGTCCCCTTGACATAGTCGTTGTATAATATGAAAACAGGCAGAGCGGTCGGTGCGCTCTAGATGGCTGTTTGACAGTGCGACGGCCAGTCAGTTGTGAGCTCCTTGTTGACGTAGTAGTACAGCCACGCCACAAAGGGAAAGACGGCGATGCCCGCGGCGGTTGACACTCTCAGCGTTCCAACAGGACCCCTGGTAGAACACACACAACCACATTCAGTTAAACAGGGATAAAACCAATCATGTTTTTTATTTTTTTTTTCTATTTTAAAGAATTATATTTTTATCCTCCTGACCTTCCGGAGTGACGACATAACAGTAGCCAAATCACTGTGAGCATAAGTCCGGAAAATTCTCTAGAGAATTCAAAAAAGAAGGGAAAATGTATTGTTAATAACAACAGCAGGGGCCTGCTTTTCAAACTGCATACGCTTCATAAGACAAGGCTTGGGTCATAATACTAGAATGTATGGTGTTGTATGAAAAACATATAGAAAATATGATGAAAATATGAAATATCAGAGTCTTAAATATAAGTATTTAGGAGAAGATGCCTTCAAACAAAAGACGGGACAGAATAATAATGTTAGTGGTTAGGGTTCCTGTTTTACATAAATGATGTATTTGATGTAAGAATGGATGATTTCATCTTTCATGTGTTCATTTATTCCCATGGTAAATCCAAATATGCCCACCTAATGATAGATTTAAATCATTCATATTATCATGGGCTTCATTTAATCGAGTATATTGCATATGGTATAGTCCTACTACTTCTACTTACTACATAGTACTTGATATACAGTCCTTCAACTTAGGGGTCGATAGAAACCAATGCAACACAACGTACCTCCCCTCCTCTTGCTGGAAAACATTGGTGATCCTTTCTTTGTATAACGTCCAGCCCAACATGCCCAGAACAGCGGTCGAAACCATCACGTGGAGATCAGCAATCTTCCTCCACGGCCCCCATTCTGAAATATAACAACAGTATTGTTATTATATAATAATGACGAGAAGAAGATAGATGACAGTTGACCTCTGTTGGAGTAAAACTGATATATTAAAAGGGCCCCTGTTTTACCACCAGCTGTGAGTGTGATTAGCCTTCACAGGCTGTTTTAAAATCCCGATCTAAATCTGGAGGATTGAATCCTCTTTGTTGGTCATATACATGTACACACACAGTGAAATGGGTTTCTCTGCATTTAACCCATCCTAGTATTAGGAGCAGTGGAGGAGGTCTGGTGCCTTGCTCAAGGGCACCTCGCCAGTGTTTCGGGGACTTGACCCGGGCAATCTTCCGGTTCCCAGGCCAAGTCCCAACAGACTGGGCTACTGCCGCCCATGCCAAAATGCCATGTGACTACCCTCTAGTGACATCACAAGTGGGAGTGTCCACCCAGGTATATGAAGGCTAGGGCTGCGTTTGAATAGTCAATATGGCAATCAAATTGAGTTATGTCAAGTTGTCCTTGACCTCGATGGAAAACGTCATGGAGGTCAAGGAAAGATGTGAAGGACAATTCATAAGGACTTAAGAAAAGACAACTTAGGTAATCCAACTGCACTTACACTAGGCTACGCGATTATGCAACAGCGGATGTTATCGACGTGGATCTACAATAGAATAGTTTCTAGAAGTTTCTAGAATAGAAGAAACTACAATATTCTGGATATGGACTATAACAAGCACATCTTAGATACTTGGCCCTGTGCGTTCTTAACATTGTTGTTTCATGCAGGCTATATAAACGTGGACAACCCGGTGAAAAATATTAATATGGTTAATATTAATAAATATTATATGGTTGGAATTTAAATTTAAAAAAGGAATATAGGCTACCAGTCACAAAAGGGAAACACAATGGTTGTCACATTGAAAAACTGTCGTATATTTATTTATTGACATGAATCCCCAATCAGTAGTCATGATGACTTGCCTCCCTTGTCGATCATGTTGATTGTTTGTTTTCAAGGATGGCCAAATGGTGAGTGGCTTAAAATGTTGCTGCCAACATGTATTGTGGGATGGTATTATCTCCTTTCCTTAGCATTTAGATAAATCAACCAGCCTTTGTCATAGCTGCTTACTTAGATACTTCGGGTCATTTCACTCAGTTAGGGTTAGACTATTTGACTGCAGCCTGGAGTTAGACATTCAAGATTCCATATTTGTATTTTCCATATGCAACAAGTACAATGGAATGCTTACTCCCCATCCCCTCTTCCCGCTTATCTATCCATCGTACATCTGGGTGGACACTCCCACTTTTGATGTCTACAGGTTCACAATCACAATCATCACAATTTAACGGTTGTAATAGCTAACCACCATCACACCAGGTGGTACAATAGGGGTCCTTTAACATGATGTGCAGTGATGGTTGTTTGACCACTTGATGGCGATAACGGCGCTGATTAATTAAATGAAATAAAAACTGAATTAGCAGCCTACCATACACAAAGCTGTGTAGATCACTGTCGCTGGGTCGTTTCATCATGGTGGATTGAACGACTTTATGGTAACTCTTGTAAACTTACAACAACAAAAAAATAGACTATTGTGGGCGGTATCTTTACCTGTCACCTGGGGTTTCAGCCCGATAGTTATACAAAGAGTTGCAGGGACGGCGTATCCGACCTAAAAACAGACACCTTATGAATGACAACGTAACGTTGATGCAATGTGATGTGACAGATGTCAGTGACATAACCGTACAATTATCTTACCATCCATATCCCTGCGTCGGGATCATTGATCTATATAAAGAGGGCATTAAATGTTAATGTTAATCTAAATCAAAAGGTCAGTCAAAAGTCAGCTCACAAAAGAGCAACTCACCTGCACATAGGCTGCAAGAGCAAAGAATAAAGACATACACACATTGCAAACTTGCCACACAACCAAAATACACGGTTTGGTGTTGTCTCTGCAGTCTCCGTTCATCACTATAACTATTTAAATCTTCTAATACTTTGATCGATCCGCATCAAATCGTTTCCAAATCCACAGCTGCGACTATAACATGTTCACTTCGCCTCCTGGACTTCAGAGCGGAAAAGCTCATTGGGGCAAAACTCCATCAACATCACTTTGTCGTTGGACTATTAACACAAACGCAAGATAGTTGTTCTTAAAAACGCATAGGCGTCATGCATACCATATCACATTGGATATTAGACAGAAACAATGCATGCATTTGAATGCAACAACACATATAAAAGTCCACGCTTCAAAGTTCAGACATAAATGGGCGTATTCGTGGGCGTTGACGAAAAATAACTTCTATATATCGTTTTTATTAAAAATGTCAAATACGTATATATTCACCTACATATCTAAAAAATAGGGTTAGGGTAGGTTATATTAATATTATATTAATTATATTAATATTATTCGTAAGTTTATAATAATGTATTTACAAAACAAACCTGGCTCGAAATTGGGGTTGTAGTTGTCACATGACCAGAATATTTTGGAAAGAGATGCTCGCTTTACTCCCGGGTCTAACTTGCGCGGACGGTGCTTCAGTTTGACCGCATTTTAGAAATGCTCTGGTGAAATCACTCTTCACGTAACGATACAATAAACGAACAAGAAAAATTACCTGACGGTAAACCCTACATTTTCCTTGCACAAGCGAACCCCGT
This sequence comes from Muraenolepis orangiensis, assembly GCA_027704905.1. NCBI lineage: Eukaryota > Metazoa > Chordata > Actinopteri > Gadiformes > Muraenolepididae > Muraenolepis > Muraenolepis orangiensis. The sequence continues at coordinate 20,066,483 of CM051012.1, read as the reverse complement.
TTAAAGAGAGGGCTGTTTTTTCATCGGCGACACCTGGGAAAATAAACGAGCGTACACACGCGATAGACCCCGTGATTGTTTTGAACACTTCCAGTTGACAGCTTACTTTACTATTAGTTTATTATACTTACTGTAGACCAGGGGGTCGTTATATTACTGACTTATGGCTTTCTGCTCAACATACAGTCGCCACACGGCACAGTCAAAGATGTCGTCCAGGGGTGTGTTGAGCAGGCCAGATCACTAGGTTTTTCTCCCCCCCCCCCCCCCCCGTCAGTCCGTCCGTTCGTCCGTCCGGCTAGAGCGTCCTGCTAGCATTGGGTTAGCATCGCGGCTAGCAAGCCCAACTGTCAGTGTGATAAAGTGAGGTGAGGAGCGTTTATTATTGTGTCAACATGTTTGGCAACGGCATGTGAAGGGTGTTAGTGTGTGCGTGTGTCTACGTTACGTATGCATACGTATGCATGCGTCTATGGAATAACAGTGGTGGTCATCTGAAGTGGTCCTCCTGAGTCGCCTGCAGGTAGATCAACGTACACTTTGTACTATCGATTCACAGATGCTAATTCACATATACGTGGCATCTATTGGAGAATGCTGATGTTTGCACGTCATCCTTTTAACACAACGATAACCAATGTATTCACGATCGCCTCGAAGTCGATATTGAGGTGTCGATGTGGCTCCTGTATAAAATAAAAAAAACAGATGCACAATACTAAAGTTTTGTCCCTTACAGGCAGTTATCTGGGACGGGTTTAACAATGGCAGGCGGCATCACAGAGACTGGGGAACCTTACTCACCATTTGTAAGTATATGAACGCGTGTGTTTTTAAGATGAATGTAATGGTATATGTATCATGTTACACCTGTAGTAACTGACTGACATGAACGAAAAGCAATATAGAGCAACTACGCCTGGCATCCTTGGATGACCTCTTGCAATAAACAATTCAAGTCCAGTCAATTCTATTTGTATAGCCGTTAATCACAGTTACAGTCTCAAAGGGCTGCACAGGGCACATATTAACAACACCCCCCTAACCCTAGCCCCCCTAAGGGTAAGAAAACACTCTTAATTATGGAGGAATACATCTTGACAACCAGTGACAAAGTTCATTAGTTGTTTTACTCCCATTGTAGTAGGTATTCAGTAACAGTTTGAACTCAACTGGCCTGGCTTTTGCAAGCTTACTGCACTAAATGCTACTAAATGGTACTAACAACTTTCTGCACGAGGGACAGTTAAACTTTGTCCTTAGGTTAACCACAATGAGGAATGTGTTTTACTTAGTTTGCTATTTTCAGAGGAAGCTTGGAAAGGCTTACTCATCACACTGTGCTCAGGCTGTTTTCTGTTTTTGATGAGATATGCAACATTTGCTCTCCAAAGTACCCAAATCTTGATTACGTCACAACAAGTTTAAAACAAACAAGTTTAAAATGGTCAGAAATGGCTTCACATCCTGGTTCTCTGTTAAGGAGGGGTTTCAGCTGTAACCATGAATGATTAAAACACACAGATATAGGATAGTGTTAATCACTGTGTTATTCATTAACGTGTTTCCTTCCTCCTAGTCTCTTTAATGTTTTAAGAGGAAGACATTGTATGTAGCCCTTTTCCCAAAATCTCAGAAAAATTAAATAAAAATGGTAACATGTTAAACAAATTCTCAATAAGCTCTTGATTGGTTGGTGGTTGATTTAATGTTGGAACTGTTTTATGTATCTTATCATATCAACATATATAACATATTACACAGTTACACACAGGTACCTGTAGAGGGGCATTCAACATTCAACTCCACCAAAGAGTCATTATAAGCCCACTTCCATGCTTCTCACAACTGATATTGTCCTTCTAATGAATGTGTCACCTTTCAATTGTCGGTAATTTCATCATGTTATTATTTTACCCTTTTTTTTTTACAAGTGCAGGAAGTAGACTCAGGCAGTCTAGTGTCAAAATCGAGGATGCATATCATTGCGTGACTTCTGATGTGAGCATACCTGCAGACTATAACAGTAGGCTGGTCGTAGGAATTGCGTTATAATATAATAATATACATAATATATTCTGTTTTATATGGCGCTTTTCTAAATACTCAAAGCGCTTTACAGACAGAGTAAAATGACACACAAAGTAAAATGATTTAATCGTTACATAGATAGATAGAACATTTGTGTCATGGGGTAGAGGGGAGGATGCTGAGCAGGGAAAGCCAGTTTAAAGGATGGTAGCGTGGTTGCCTGAGGGATGTGGATGGGGAGAGCGATCCAGTGGGAGGGTGGTTGCCTGAGGGATGTGGATGGGGAGAGCGATCCAGTGGGAGGGTGGTTGCCTGAGGGATGTGGATGGGGAGAGCGATCCAGTGGGAGGGTGGTTGCCTGACGGATGTGGATGGGGAGAGCGATCCAGTGGGAGGGTGGTTGCCTGAGGGATGTGGATGGGGAGAGCGATCCAGTGGGAGGGTGGTTGCCTGAGGGATGTGGATGGGGAGAGCGATCCAGTGGGAGGGTGGTTGCCTGAGGGATGTGGATGGGGAGAGCGATCCAGTGGGAGGGTGGTTGCCTGAGGGATGTGGATGGGGAGAGCGATCCAGTGGGAGGGTGGTTGCCTGACGGATGTGGATGGGGAGAGCGATCCATTGGGAGGGTGCAGCCACTGAAAAGGCCCTGTCACCCCCTTGTATTACTACTAGAAAACCCTAAGTGTTTGAGGGTGGTTTTGGATCGTACGAGGCTGGTGCCCTATCGATTTGAGCCAAAATTCACAGAAGAAGAAGAGCTATTACTATAGCGGGACAGTTGGACAACTCAATAATAGCGTTACTCATAGGGGGTCCGATACATTGACTTTAAAGGCAAACCTTTAAACCAGCAAGCTGTCTGTCTGATACATGGGATGTCTGCAGTTACAGTAAGGCGCGATAGGGTTAGCCAAGCCTACCTCGCTTCCTCTTGTTGGGGGCGGACGGTGCCACACGGTTTGCCACAGCAAAATAGAGGAAACTAAAAACTGAAACCGTACTAAAAGTTGAACTTGGGTCTTTGTTTCTAACGTTAGACATTCAAAAATTAAATAACCAGAAGGGTGACACTTTCAGAAGCGAGAGAGACGAGAGTTTACAATGAGTCTGACGTGGATTTGCATGGGATTGTATTGGATGGGGGGGAGGTTGCTTACACAGGTATCAAATATTTACTGTATATATTGAAGCAAGCTACCTAAAATCTGTCTGGGGTGCACACAAAAAGGAAATGGGGGGATCCAACCCAGTATCCTCCCACTGTCATCATAAACCCTAGCTGCTATTATGCTGCACTATACCTAACTTGTGTTGCTCTTCAATGACAGGTGGGCCTGGTGTACATGTTCAACCTCATCGTGGGGACGGGAGCGCTCACCATGCCAAAGGCCTTCGCCACCGCCGGCTGGGCCGTCAGCCTGTCACTCATCACCTTCCTGGGGTTCATGAGGTCATTCCTTTTTAATGCATGTTCCACTTTTGTGCAGGGAATTTGTCCTGACGTATTCAACATCATTATCATTGTCGCACATAAACACATATTCACATTCTTTGCAATGGCACAAAAAAACCTACATTTTCGTTCTATGGATATGCAACATTTTGGCAGACATCAGTACAAATAATGCGTTAATGTGGATGTATGTTGCTGGGTGATGTATTTGCTCTCCCTGCTCCCGCCCAGCGATTTATGCATTGCTAGGGCTACCTTTCATTGTCTATGTTTCTGTCTGTCTGGCGCCCACAGCTACATGACGACCACCTTCGTGATCGAGGCGATGGCGGCGGCTAATGCTCAGCTGCGCTGGAAGAGGAGGGAACAGGAGGAGGCGAGTGTTCGGCAGTGCCTTAATGTCCTAATGTAGCTAAGAAAGCTCCATTCTCGTTTCCACACAGCATTTGGCTCCCACTGCAACAGAGTACGGGACGGGTAGAATAAAAAGAGGAAACTATTTTAAACCAAAATGCACATAACATATGTCTTAAGAGCATGGATGAATGAATAAGTATATTTGTAGATGCAACAATTCATATAAACATACATACATGGACAGGAGAAGAAAATTTGTTAATGATCCGGATAGGAGAGCGGTATGAATTTGCAGCGCTAACGATGCCATGTTTTGTCAGGGCTGTGTGTATGAAGGTCAAAGTCAAGCTTTTTTTTTTTCTCTACTACAAGTCCCCCTGAACATATTTCTTAGCTGTGAACCAGACTGGCATTAGTGTTGAGGGTCAAGCAGGCCAGCTGTTAGAGCCAGAATAGGGGTTGCAGGTTCAATTTTCTGCTGGTCCCGGCTGTAAAGTGTTGGTGTTTGCCTTAACCTATCTGCTCCCGACCAGCTGGCTTTTATCTTCTGCTGCTTGACTGTTGTGGGGGAGTGGGTGAATGTGAGACATTGGTTGTGAAGGGATGAGCAAGATGCCCATCTTGGCTCAGGGATGCCTACAGTAAGACTGCGGACATTGGGGATACAAACCCAGAAACCTTCAGCTGAATGTAAAACATTTAAGCACCAGTAGCTGCGACCAGGTTGTCGGGTACAATACAGATGGAAATGCCGTTTGTGAAGCAGGACTGTAAATAAGCTGGCTTCATTCAGCACAGGAAGCTTTTTAGATCTGCTTCTCTTACATGAACTTAACACTGCAAGTTGCGTGTTCCGTTTTGGCTGAGCCAATTACTGGATTTATTTTGCCCGGATCACATACGTTCATTTTCCAACAACTAACAGCTAAGGTGTACTTTGGGCTATTTCAACTTTGGTGCTGTGATTTACGGCTAACAATTTTAAAGAGGCCTTTAAGAAAATCAACCTTAAAATAGTCCTAGAAGTCATCCAAGCCTGCTGATGTTTGCATTTAACGTATAGATGGAGATGAACGTTCCTCTTTTTTAGTTAAGTGTAGACTGTATTTATGGATTCATTTAGGTTAATGTCTGGCGTTCTGGCTGAAGGGTTTTGGGGCCTCTAGTGCTACTGGCTGGAGTTGACAGTAGTGCTGAATAAGCAGGTTTTATAGCTCACCCCCTCTTCCTACCTCTTATCCAATAAACAAAACAGGGAGTCAGGTAATGAAGTTAATTCAAATATAAGTCCTGTCCTGAAGTTTAATACTCAATTCAAATCCATTCACTGCTGAATTGCTAATGTATACTTTTTTTGCATTAACTTCACCCAGAAAACGGTGTTCTTTGCAGCCTTGAGGGTGTTATTTTGTAAAAACATAGTGGCACACGAAAGAAAGTGAACCCAGATTTTTTTTTGCTGCTATCGACTTTAGACATGAATCTACATTCTGATTTGTGAGACTATCACCAGACTGACCCTGACCGGCTGGCCTCACTGATTTCAATTGAGACCCACGGTCACAGTGAGACATGGATATAAGGGCCAACTGTAGCATGAAAATAAATCTCTCATCTAGGGGAAAACTTCTCTCCAACCAATTACTGTTGGTGTTTTACGACTAAGAATAATGACTTTGTCATTTAGCAGACCCAGAGTAACCTGCACCGAGTCTGTAGATAGAAGTTAGGCGGCATAGTTTAGTTTGTTCAACTTCAGAGTCTTAAACCCTGTCTGCTCCTTAATGACATGTATCTGAAGTACCTTTTGTGGAGTGTGTGTGGTTGTTTGCTGGTTAAAGCAGCCTCGCCTAGTCTGATATAGACTGATTAACGTATGGCTGGTGAGGCTGCACACCTGTGGGTCCACAAGCCAATCAAATGTCTGCTTGAGGGTTCCTCCCGAAGACAAGGACGCAGGGTGGTGAGCAATATGGTTTATTGCAAGAGTTTGAATGATGGTGAACAGAGCAGATGGTACATGCTAGAGCTCTTCTCGAGTGAGTGCGTGTCTGTGTGTGTTGGTGGCTGGTTTAACCTGTGGACCTTGATTCACAAGGACCCACAGGTGTACAGCCTCACCGGCCAAAGAGTCTAACTCAGGCCAGGTGAGGCTGCTTAAACCCGCCACCAACCACACACACTCCACACCTGTAAGTCTTGAGTAAAGAGCATGTCAAGGTTGTTGGAGCAGACTAGGGAGGATGCCTACAGATGAGGCCTACAGGGTATACTGTGGACTTTGGGAATCAAACCCCCAGCACCTTCTATGGCTTGGAGTCAAACACACACCTAGCCTGTTTATATTAGCTGATCATAACCCCTCTCTCTCTCTCTCTCTCTCTCTCACTCTCACTCTCACTCTCACTCTCACTCTCTCTCACTCACTCAGGTGGACGACCACAGCGACTCCACCTCCGAGTGTTCGGATGATGACATCATGGTGCGGGGCCGCTCGAAGCCCGAGTGTCGGCCCATCCTGTCAGTGCGTGAGTACCCGCCGTTATTTCCCCCCCCTAGAAGCATCTGTATTGATTCTAATCTTATCGATCGGATGTCGTTGTTTTTTCCGAGTGTATATACTCTAGTCTTGCAAATGGTATCATGATGTCGGGCTGGAATGTCCACGACTCGAATGTCCAGTGACTCTGTATGTCACTGGGTTGTATTGATCCCAACCTACCCAGCTAGGCCTCTTGAATGGGTCATGTGTGTGTGTGTATATATTAGATCAGATTAGATTCAAATGTATCATCGTTTAAGTACAGTACAGCGAAAATAAGTTGCCGTCTAAAATTGCAAATGTTGCAGTAAAGTGCATAGTAATATACAATGTACAGTGGTTAAATAGGATGTCAAAACGGTCTACTAGGTATAAAAACAGGTATAAAATAACTTATAGAGTAGGTATGACATATGTGCAGATATAGGTATATATATCTATATATATATATTTATATATACGGGTAAGTATACACGTATCAACAGATAGTGAGCAGGGGTATGCAGTTATATCAACAGTAGATTAATATATATATATATGGTAAGTACAGTAAAAATGTACATAAATAAATAAATAAATAAATATATATATATAATATTTATTTATATTATTCCTCATACAACCCACATTCTTCATGGGAGCAACTCTCTCTAGATCATTGTTGGCAGAGGAGGTGCGGGGCTGCTGCATTTGCTCTGTTTGTTCACTCATTGTCACTGAAGTCAGTTTCAAATGGTCCTCATTGTTAGGCTAGGGCCCTGGTTTCGATCCCCGATGTCTGCACTCTACCTGCAGGTTTTCCTTAACAAAGATTCTCCTCCTCCTCCTCCTTCTTCTTCTAAAGGACCTATTTCTGTATTCTCTGTGAGTGGCTTTGCGTAAAGGCGTCCCGTCTGGTAAATGACTGCGCAGTAGAATGGACTCTTTTCACCTGACGACTCTCTTCTCTTCTTGTCTTCTGTAGAGCGATCGAATGCCCACGTGGATCCCTTCGACATCGTGGAGAGGGTTGAGATGGGACAAATGGCCTCCATGTTCTTCAACAAAGGTAATGATCTACTGGGGTTTGGGTTGGTGTATTGCTTGGCCCACACACCCTTAAGCAAAGTTGTGAGTTGATGTGGAAGTCCGAGAGAGAGAGCGAGAGCGAGCGCACGCGTTAATAACACAGACGTTAGATGGTAGGGCAACGTTTTTAGGTTTTTAGTTTAGGCTGGATAGTTATATCAAGTGGCGTGTGGTGAACCCTGGGGGGGGGGGGGGGGGGGGGGTAAGAGAGGGAAATAGTGCTGGGAGTGGTGAATGTTGTCCATTACAAGTTCTCTCACCCCTGTGCCAGGCTTGTCACATTCACAGCGTGGAATGCTTGGTCGTCTAATGGGATGTAATTTCAGACTAATAAATCCCCCCCTGTGGTCATAATTGCCCCGTTGTAGACCCCATCACGGCAGCCGCTTCCTCTCCAAACTGCGTGTGCGTGCGTGCGTGCGTGCGCGCGCGCGTGCGTGGCGTGCGTGCGCGCGTGTGCGTGTGTGTGTGTGTGTGTGTGTGTGTGTGTGTGCTGCACGCTCTTCAGCAGTGCGACGCTTGAGTTATAGTGGTGCTAATGAACGCTACGCTAGCTTGCATCGTTGTCACCTTGAACCTGCTGAGGGGGCGGGGGAACTCGACCTCACCACGTGCAGCATCAGTGGGACGTGGGACAACGCCACCCGCAACCCCCCCCCCCCCCCCCCCCGTCTCCCTCTCGTCGCTGCCCCTTCATCTCGTTCACCGTTCCACATGTGAACACTTGGAAGAAAAACCATGTGCTTTTGTTTTGAGTTAGCAAGAACAGAGCTGTCTTGTGTGCTGCTGTATGGGGAGGTTTGTTGGTGGCTTAGCGATAAGTAGGGCTGACTTTCACTCCCAAGGTCCCTGGTTCAAACCCGGTACTGTGCAGGTTCTGGATGGTGTTTTATTTTACAGTGATTAAGTTACCCACATTTCCTGTCGGGTGTACGTACATATTGTGGAATGTTTTTCAGCCTATTTTACATTATTATCTTAATAACCCCCAATTTCCTCTAAGAGGGACACGTTTTGTTGTTGCTTCACTCTCCGAGAACAGCCCCTGACCTGCTCTGAAACTAAGCAGAAGGTCCCAGGTACTCCTACTATTGCCAGTGTGTTAAGTAGTTTCCTGTGGCATGGCTAATACTAATACTCTGTGCCACTAGGTGGAGCACTTGGGACATACAGATGCACACACACCACACACGCTAGTTTTTCTCTCTCGCCCTGGACCGTGTGCACTTGTACACTGTCTCTTTTCCATTCATTCTCATGAAGACGAACAGCACAAGTATGTTCCTAAAGCACTAACTCTCTCTCTCTTGGAGTACTAATATAAGTCTTTGAGGACGACCTCTCCCACCGGCGAATGAACTCCATGTAGGAAGTATTGATTGGTGGGATAACAGTGGTCTCTTTCTCTCTGTCTGTCTGTCTCGGTCTGTCTCTGTCTGTCTCTCTGTCTCTGTCTCTCTCTCTGTCTGGGTCTCTCGGTCTGGGTCTCTCAGGCTTGGTCTCTCTCTCTCTCTCTCTCTCTCTCTCTCTCTCTCTCTCTCTCGTTCTCTCTATCTATCTCTCTATCTCGTTCTCGCTCTGTGTGAAGTGAATGCCTATCTCTCTATCTCGTTCTCGCTCTGTGTGAAGTGAATGCGCCCACGCTAACGAGAGGGAGGGATCGTCTTCAGAGTGGAACTCAACTTTAAAACCAGTTATGTTTACAAATCCACAGTTTAAAATGTACAGTTCAGATCAAAGGTTTGCATGGAGACATCTTGGCAACTGGTGAGTAACAAAAGATCAACACAGGGGTATTTGTTGCATTGTAATAGTTTCCCCTTTTTATAATTAGTTACCGATTATCCACCATGCTCAAATACCGGGGTAGATCAATATGCCGCAAATACAGCCCATATGTTTTCAAACCATACCTTGCATTTTGACGAGGTACATCTTTTTTGAGGCCCGGCTTCAGACACTCTGCAACCAACTAGTTTGACTGATTGTCAGGAAAGTCCAGAACAAGCCATTCTTGGTCAGTCTCTGTCCGAGAGAAAGGTTCCCTGAGGTGTGTGTGTGTGTGTGTGTGTGTGTGTGTGTGTGTGTGTGTGTGTGTGTGTGTGTGTGTGTGTGTGTGTGTGTGTGTGTGTGTGTGTGTGTGTGTGTGTGTGTGTGTGTGTGTGTGTGTGTGTGTGTGTGTGTGTGTGTGTGTGTGAGCACGTGCCAGCTGACTGTCCATAGTGTCTGTGGTTGGTTGTGGTTGGTGTTTGTAGAGCCAAGCTGGAGCAGATGTGATCCCAGGTGTGAGATGTTGATGATGTAACGCTGTAGCGTTCGGGCTGAGATCCTCAGAACTGCTCCACATGTCGTTCCATGGCTCTGAAATGGGGTTCTTGTTTGCAATTGAGTTGTTGTCTCATGAAGGTACTTTTAAAACGTAGTCTCCAATAAATACGCGGGCATAGACCTGCTTTAAACAATGGTGTCCACTCACTGAATGCTTGTTGTTGTTTCTGCTGGCTCAATCATTGTTGATCAATTTAAATTGATTGTATTTTGCATCTGCAGTTTAACGCAGAGCTTGTTTGTTATTTTATGTTACACTCCAATCATCTTGCCTTTTTTGTAAAACGTTGTTATTGATTTGCCATGTAGCAGTGGGCATGCATTACAAAGAGTGATAACATGTGTAGCCTTAGACTCAGATGAGTTGGTGTGCACTACTACTGTATATTGTATTGCATTTATGTGTTCAATCTTGAATATACAATTATCCATTTTTGCTATTTGAAAACAATAGAACAGAACACTACGTCACATTGTAAGAATGTCGGAGTGTGACCGCCGCAGAGACGCAGGTTTGGAACGTGGCCAGCAGGGGGACGATCTGCCGGTCGGTGATGCTGCATGCGATGCATGTCGAGAGGGGCATTACTGTAACCTTCACACACTCGTGACGTCTACGTGAGAGGAAGGCCACTACTTGGCTAAAGTCGCCGAGCCCCGTAGGTGGAGTGCACCGGGCCGACTGCCCTTGGTGCTTTCTGTCAGGCCTTGCCGAGGACCTGCGAGCTTATTCCATGTGATCTGGTAGTTAGCGATGGAGGACTTTAACCTGCGCGTCTAGCTGCGAGCTTATTCCATGTGATCTGGTAGTTAGCGATGGAGGACTTTAACCTGCGCGTCTTGCTGCGAGCTTATTCCATGTGATCTGGTAGTTAGCGCTGGAGGACTTTTACCTGCGAGTCTAGCTGCACACTTATTCCATGTGATCTGGTAGTTAGCGACTGGAGGACTTTTACCTGCGAGTCTAGCTGCACACTTATTCCATGTGATCTGGTAGTTAGCGATGGAGGACTTTTACCTGCGAGTCTAGCTGCGAGCTTATTCAATGTGATCTGGTAGTTAGTGATAGAGGACTTTTACCTGCGAGTCTAGCTACGCACTTATTCAATGTGATCTGGTAGTTGGCGGTGGCCGCTGTGCAAACGTAAGGATTGGCTCTGTCGCACACACACACACATACACACACATGCACACACACAATATGCTACCCTTGGCGGTCCAGAGGATGCAGGCTTTGAATGCTAATTCGTCCAGCAGCATTCCCAGCCCAACACGTCTCATCCCCTGCGGTTTAAGCCTTTGTTCTAATCAGCGCACCGCCGCCTGTTACGGTCATCTTCACCACCTCAAAACCACTTTCCCCTTAATGCCATTTCTCTATGTGAATGAATGCTGGGCTACCGTCACAGACTGTAGACTTTGGTCACGGGGTGAAAGGTCATATTTTGGGGACGACCATTTCAGGTATACGCCAAATGGAAACAAATGGGACCGTTTACTTGCCTTTTCGTAACATTAGGGGATACACTTTGAACGGCGGTTGCTTTTTCATCTAAGTGGCGGTCACTTAATCCTGAATCCAAATCAGAGTTTTTGCTTCTTTCTTATTAGGTTTCTGATTGTTCAGAAACTAGACTGGCATTGCCCCTGGTGAGTTGATCTAAATGGGGTGTTTGCGCTTGTTCAAAATGATTATTCCCATGCTTTTTCTGTTGACCGTAATTCAACGTAAAGAGCGAAAACAAAAAAAGAGCCAATCATGTTAGTAGTGAAGACTATGTATATGTATATATATGTGTATATATATATATAATCAAGGTTCCGTCCTTCTTCACGACTGGAGTGCATTAAAGTTGTACTTATGGTGCCTGTTCAACGGAAGACCGACTGGAGGCCTGCCCAGCATTTTGAGACTTTGACAAGAGGCTCTACAACTGAACATAACTTGTTATTCTAACTCTAAACTAGGCTTGTCTGAACATGTCTTTTACACTGAATTATCAATCCAAAGCAGTCATTGAATTCCAGCCTTAGTTTATAACTGAATCTCTTGTTCAATAGTCTTAGGTGCCCTTCTCACTGCACCTCCTACGACAGTCGGCTCTCCTAGTGGTCATGTGGGTCAGCCGGGAGGCGGGACTTATGATGGATAGAGCCGGGCCTGCGTGCCACCTGGCCTCGGAGCCACTGCGGCGATCATTTGTGGTGGCGGTGGTGGGGGGGAGGGGTTGGGGTTGCGTCGGTGGGTAATGAAGGGCTATTAGTTAGCACCGCTGACGGGCGCTGCTGCTGCACCCATGGGTGTCCTCCTGGTGCTGCTATTGCTTTCTGAGACCATCAGGGTGGAGCAGAGAGGAGAAAAGAAGCATACAGTTTAGCCTTATCTCCCTCACCGGACCAAACGCTCCTGGTCCGCAGGCTGCAGAACAGAAACTTATTCTAGTTCCCAAGTGATGTCCTGAACCAACGGTAAAATCTGAAACTAACCAACCACAAAGCATTTTTGAAGGAGTTTTAACTCTTAATTTTTTGCTCTTCTTGCGTTCTTGAAAAGTGTTTCTGAAAAAATGCCAGCTATTTATTGCCATTTTTTTTAAAGGCAGGTTTTACTGTGCTTGTGTGTCTGTGATTAGCCTCCTGTGATTAGCCTCCAGCTCCGGACTCGTTAACAGTGGAGCAATCGCTTTGCCCCGCATAACGTCTTGTTATAAAACCCCTTTCTAATTGGCATTAATGAATGGCTTCCTTTGGCCTCCCCTGTCTCTCTCTCTCTCTCTCTCTCTCTCTCTCTCTCTCTCTCTCTCTCTCTCTCTCTCTCTCTCTCTCTCTCTCTCTCTCTCTCTCTCTCTCTCTCTCTCTCTCTCTCTCTCTCTCTCTCTCTCTCTCTCTCTCTCTCTCTCTCTCTCTCTCTCTCTCTCTCGTGTGCGTGTGCGTGTGTGTGTGTGTGTGTGTGTGTGGTTAATTGTTTACCTCAAAGGGCGAATCATTGAAGACTTCTTGGCTGTAAAGAGTTGGAAGTGTTAATGGGCAGACGACTCAATGCAGTGTGTAGGGAATAGCACACACACACACACATAATGAATCGATTAATTAGTGTTTCTTGTGCCTGTTGTGATGTGACAGGGCTGTAAAGACTGGTCTTGCAGGGAGGGGGGGGGGGTTTATCAGGTCCTTTATCACTCCTTGATAAAGGACCTGACACTCCTTTATCCATCACAATCTGGTGTTTGGCAGCGTCCTGCTAAACTAGACCAAATGGTTTCGGGGTGTCAAGTCGTGTGATCTCAGCTGGCTCCTGTAGGCTGTGATGGATTACAACCCGGAAAGACTTATCTCCGGTTTCAATTTTTAAAGAATGTCTTTAAATGGACCAGGTGTAGGACCTTTACATGCATTCATTCATATATATTGCCAATATATGAACAGGTTGTAATTTAACTTAAATTAGACCCGACTCTCGCCATTGCGTAGAACAGCCTGTGGACTGATTTTTATTATTGTACTACTGGTTTTGTTTGCAAAACTAACTAACTAACATGTGTTTAGGATGGTTATTGTCTCACCCCACGGAGCTAGTACTCCAGTACTTTGAATGTGTGAGCTGGAGCAGGCTATCGTTTACTTACCGGCTAAAGGGGCCATTAATGAGAAGGAATTTCGGATTCTTACGCATAGTACCTTGTAACTTTTGATTTGGTGTCATCCAAGGACGATGGCGATCAATCAAAGCTGCAGTCTGTACGATAAGAAACTACACACACACACACACACACACACACACACATTGTTTTCCCTCAACAATGAAAATGTTGATGATCACGTTGAATCTTTACATGGGTTCTTATTAGACTGAGCTACTGATGGTTCTCTCCCTGATTTTTCCTCTTCTTCTCCTCCGTCCAGTGGGCATGAACATGTTCTACATCTGCATCATCGTCTACCTGTACGGAGACCTGGCCATCTACGCTGCCGCCGTGCCCATCTCTCTCATGGAGGTCGCCTGGTAAGACCCCATACTCTATTGTGATTGGTTTATCGGCTACTGTAAAAAACAACTGATACCCTTACGGAGAGGCCTGTACCACCCATCACACACATTTGTATTGCTATTTAGTCATTTCGCTTTTATCCAAAGTGACTTGCAGTGATATCAGATCTGTGTCATTAAGGAGCAGTTGGGGGTTGATGCCATCTTGCTCAAGGATTGTTACAGGTAGACTGCCGGCGGTGAAGATTGAACCCAGAGCTTTTCCAGTGGCTAGCCACTACTAGCCACTCCTTTTGGGTATAGAACATGTGTATCTATTGGAAACACGTGCACGTGCACATAGATTTCTACAAAATACAGTGTACATATGCAACACATATACATTTACCGTATTTAGACACATTGAGTTTGGTAAGTCCCTCCACCATCCACCACCACCATCACCATCACCCAGGAGATGGAAGAAACAATAAAGGTGTTGTGTGACCAGGGTGCCAGAGGACCACCTCTGACCTTCTGTTGGGAGGCTTGGCTTCAGGCCCTGCTTCCACCTCCAGCTCAGACCGGCTTCTATTTGTACTTATTGGAAGTGGATGAGGCACTGATAACATCTTTCATCTTTTCAAGTATTTCATAAAGTTAGATTGCCCCCGTGACGTAGCCCCGGGAAGGAGTAAGAAAACAATACATGTGCAAAGGATAGCAAGGGGAAGTGTGGAGTGTGTGTGGTTGGTGGCTGGTTGAAGCAGCCCACCTGTGCTGCACACCTGTGGGCCTTGATTAACAAGGAACCCACAGGTGTCGGTGTCGGTCTCACTCTGGCCAGGTGAGGCTGCTTAAACCAGCCACCAACTACACAAACTCCACAGGAAGATGCTGGTTGAAGTCCCCAGATTCAACTATTTTCAATTATTTGAGATTACAATGAAGTATAATTATTTGTTTGATTCATGATACAAATATGCGATTGTTTTTTGTTGTAGTTCATGTTGTTGTTATTTGTATTTCCTGTTGTGTGCAGTGGAAACCACAACTGCAGTGCCGGCCCTGTGAAGTACAACGACACTGACCCCTGCTGGGGCCCCGTCACCAGGAACGATGCCTACAGAGTCTTCTTGGTGAGTGTCTTTCTCCATTCTCTCTCTCTCTCTCTCTCTCTCTCTCCAGCCTCTGGTTTCTCTATGCCTCTTCTACTTCTTCTATCCCTCTTTTTCCTCTATGTCTCATAGAGGCACACCACATACACACCCACCACGAGTGTGTGTGTGTGTGTATGTGTGTGTATGTGTGTGTATGTGTGTGTGTGTGTGTGTGTGTGTGTGTGTGTGTGTGTGTGTGTGTGTGTGTGTGTGTGTGTGTGTGTGTGTGTGTGTGTGTGTGTGTGTGTGTGTGTGTGTGTGTGTGTGTGTGTGTGTGTGTGTGTGTGTGTGTGTGTGTGTGTTGCGGTGACATTGATTGATTGTGCTCATCATTCTTTTTTATTTTTTTTTCTCCTCCTGTAAATGGAAAATCGTCCCCTTTATCGATTAGTATTTTTTTTGTTTGTTTTGTTCAATCCATATACAAGCCAATGAGGGCCATTTCACGATGACATGCGTTGTCACATGCATGTTTACTATATGCAGGGTAAATGTCTCATGGATTCCATGGGTTCTGAACCAAGTTGATTGGTTTTCTTTCCTTTTGAGTCTTTTAAAATTGTGGTGGTGCGCTTAATCAAGTTTTCACTGTGGACCTGCTTTGAGAAAAGTTTAAAGAAAGACATATGTAGGAGAAAAACTAACGTCTGGAATAAAGAAATGACTCTCCTCATCGGATTGATTGAGATTAATGTCATTGGCTGATGTTGGGGCCGTCCTGTCAGCTAATCAGTTGGATATTATTTATATATACTGTGTGTGTGTGTACATATATATATATATATATATATATATATATATATATATATATACTGTACATATATATATACTGTACATATATTACACATGGCATATTTTACACAGAAGATTTAGCTTTGTGTGCACATGTGTTTTTTTCACACATTTACAACACAATCCCTATTCTACGGTTTTGTTTCCCTGTAGTTAAATAAATCTCAAATAATTGTTTGTAAGATTTGTATTTGCTAGCATGTGGCATATAGCATGTGGCATATAGCACGCGGCATATAGCACGCGGCATATAGCACGCGGCATATAGCATGCGGCAGCTCCACTGTGGTTCGGCCATTTTGCTCCCCAGCCAGGTCAACCTACCTGGCCTCCAAAAAATCCCTGTGATGAACTTAAATCATTTAGCGACCCCACCCCCCCCTTCCCCCGCCCACCCCTTCTGGCCATATCCTCCCTCTCGTCCACCCTCGCCCTCCACTGTGGAACCAGACATCTCACCAGCACGCTCCCCTTCCAACAATCTACCCCTAGTTCCTCTTCCTCCGCCCTGCCAGTCCGCCCCGTTATGGGCTTATGTTGCTCTGAGGACCGGGTGTCCTTGGTTGTCCAGGTTATGGGACGGAGACAACGTATCGCTCTCTCTCTCTTGAAACCAACACACACACGCCGCACCGCTCTCTAAATCAACATCTGCCCAATAATTGTTATTGGTATTAGCCTTGGCTGTGTTTCTAGTAAACATATTTATACGTTTGATTTTTTTTGGAGAGGAAATGACATGTATCGGTATGTTTAATAATGAATAGGACCTCTTGGACAGGACATCAATATTATTAATACCCGGCTTAAAACAGTCATATTTGTCCAACTCTGCCCCCCCCCCCCAAGGTCTCTATTAAAGTCCCTCTCTTATTCGGCTAGCGTTTTTCCACATGGTACACCAAGGCCCTGCCTGTCGGAGATCGACGTAGAGATATATTGTGTCCAGCCTACATATTTAAATGTCCTGTCCATTGGTCTGTTCACTTACCGCTGATGGAGTACGGAATACAGGATCGAAGACGACATAACTTTAAATGAAGCGTTAAATCAAACTATTTAATGTCACCCCTTTTCGATTTTCATTTACGGACGTGGCTGATGGGATTTTGTCCCTCCGTTTGCTGAAA
Organism: Muraenolepis orangiensis; assembly: GCA_027704905.1. NCBI lineage: Eukaryota > Metazoa > Chordata > Actinopteri > Gadiformes > Muraenolepididae > Muraenolepis > Muraenolepis orangiensis. The sequence goes on along the minus strand of CM051012.1, from coordinate 20,049,655 downwards.
ACTCACAGAATTAGTTTGGTGTGTAGTTTCTCTTGTCAAAGAGAAACGAGCCATGCATTGTTTTGCACTCTGCTTTCTCTCACGGATGGGCTTAACAGCCAACTGTAGTCGGCAGTTGTCCTTCCATTGGAGCACTTCCAACAGAAGGACAATCTGTTAAAGTACGGATTTTGGTCTGGCTGCCGTCAACCAAATTAATTCATTTTGTGACTAGAGGGCTAAAAAGAATGGGGGGGGGGGGGGGCGAAACACTTATCAAAAACTTCAAAGCTTGCACTTAGATTTTTGCCATCATCTCTTCTCCTTAGAGTGAGGGCGGTATCTTAAGACTTTGGAGGCAACTTTACATTGCCCGGCGTTGTTACACTATTGCAATAAGTCTGTGATATTGGGATCATGCCAGGCAAGGTTATCTTGTCGCTGGCTCCTGTTCAATATTAATGTATTCATTCGTCTATCACTATCAAACCTCATCCGTCTTGGAAATATCTCGCAGCCGACATTGAGCTAGACACTGTATCTGTCTTTTACTGTATTTCTTGCGCTTACAGTCTGAGTTTTTTCGTTAACGAAGCCAGAATTTTTTTTTTATCAGCAGAGTGAAGCACTTCAGCCTAGTCTGTGTTGGCACAGAGTGACTTTCTCCCAGCCTTGCACTAGGACTGTGAAGGAAATGATATAGTGGTCTACTACTTCCTCTGCAGGGGTAGTGGTTAGGGGGTTTGATGCCCAGACAAAAGGTTCCGGCTTCGAAACCCCATTATCCCGCCATCCACCTGTAGCACGAGATCCATGATCATGATTCCACTAAATATCACTAAAAACTCACTGTAGTTTAGATCAAATATTATTCATTTAGGCATGTCACGCGCTATGACGTTTAACTATTTGGTTCCGTCTCTAATAACTTGGTTGTTTTTATAGAGGGATCCTTCACTATGGGTGAAGCACCATAGTGAAGGGACCAGACTGGCTCCCAGCTGGGAGCAGCGAGGAGGGGTTACGGGAAACACTCTACCGTAACGCCGGTAGTGCGGTGGAGGATTGCAGTGGAGCTCTCCACAGGGCTGTAATCCCTTTTTGTGGGTGGATGGGTGGCTGAGGGTAAGTGAAAGTGAGGTCGTGGGAGACGGAGCCGTAAAACAGAACGGGACGTTGTCACACTCACTCACCAGCGGAGTCGTCCACATTGATGACTTTTCCTCCGCAAACCGTCTCTCCTCGCTCCCTCCTGAACGCCTCATCTCTTTCTAAACTAGCGGTCGGTCATGCCTCTTGGCACTCTCTGCGGACACGCGTCGGGTCTGTTGTGTGTCACACCCCTGCTTTGTTCTGCCTGGCTGCCATGCTGGTAGGTTGTCCGTATCGGCCTCCTGGTCAGTTAGCGGAGGTTTGTCACAAGACAGTTGGTCACAGTCGCCGGCGTTGATTGGGCGGAGGGTTGGTGAACAGATTGACATGTATTTGAGTTTGGAACATCTGTCTCCATTTTGATGACGTGTTCTTCCTGATGGAACCTGAGGCTCGGGAAATGGTGAGAATATCACTGGGGGTAAGCCAATGTTCTTTTATCAAAGTACTTTTAATACCAGTTTAATTATAATATTTTAAACGTTTTGAAGGCTTTATCACAGAGCTCTTGCTGTCAACCCTGCTTGACTTCTTCCCATTTTATTTTTGTGGTCTTTAATAGAAAAGTATGGCGGCCCTGATAAAGCGAGGCATATTAACCTACAGCCTTAAAATCCTTAATCTCCAGACAAGGGATTTGATTAGACTCTCAAAAGCAAACCTCCAGACAAAGGAACAAACAAGACGCAAGTCGCTTTGGACAAAAGCATCTGCTAAATGACTGTAATGCAATGTAATGTGACTAGACCTGAAGACCGTATGCTACATTGGAAGGGTTCAATTTCACACAGCAGCATAATAAAAAAAAAATGATTGATTTAAAGTTGAATTAATATTGATTTAATCATTAATATGCACTTCAACTGGATCAATATTATCATCATGTCACATAGGTAACATGACTGTTGCTGGCCTCTTTCTTGTGTTAGTGGAAGCTTTAAAGAGGATTAATTGGCAGAGACTTGACCTTATGTTGTGTGCTTCATCGGGTTTGAAACCAAGCTTTAAAACCCCTAATAATGTGTAATGGAGTACCCTATTTATTTTGCGTTACTTCATTGCACTCCATGACTTTTAAGTGCATTTCAAGGAAACTGACGCATGTTTTGCTGGCCCTGGCCTTAAGACGACTTATTTGATACAGTTAAAGGGTAACTTTAACCTGGACAGTCTTTGAATAAGTATTGAACCGGGGCACTTCGGCTATCAGCCAGGAAACGTTTGTAATATATACCTTTTGGGGCAGTACGTCCTCCAAAAATAGCTTTTTTTTGCCACTGACGGGCTCAGCGGAGTGTGGAAACATAATGGAAAAGAATCCTAGAGATGTAAAAGGTTGTCTTTACCTTTCAATATTCAGCTATGACTATCTAAAAGCTAACTTGGCGTTCTGTAGTCCAACACAACAACCTCTTTTCGACACTCCTCCCTCCAACTCTCACTCACGTTTCCATTGCTCTCTTTCTTCCTAATTCTCCTGCAAGATTTTAGAGTGAGAATTCTCCTTGCGTGAGACCTGGTTAGACACAATAACAATAAGACCGGATCAAGCGAAAGGTAAAGAACTTTAATTTCTCTGTAGGAATTAACCAAATCGGAATCTGGGATCCTTTCCATAACGTTTTGCGGGCCGACTGCCGAAGCGCACTCATTCAATGTGTGTCCAGATTCAAATGTTGTTGTCCTCATAAGTCACTTTGACCCAAAACAATGGGGTCCAGGGTTGAAAGTTGCCCTATAAGTTTCATGGACAGCGCAACGTATAGGGCACAGTGGTACTCCCCCGGGGGGGTGATTCAGCATTAAATGACGGAACACAATTAAACCCCTTGTGTCATTCCTTGTCCTCTTAGCACATTTTTCACCAAGACTTTTTAATTAGGGCCCCGGAACGGGTCGACAAAGACTTTTGGAGTTTGATTACATTTCTGTAATTTCTGTAACGCCTGGTTCATTTTTCTCCTTCTGCGGACAAAGTGACAGTAAATCGATGTTAACCTTAAGTGTATAATAGGCCTTTTTTTTGCTTACACTGCACTGTAGATGGGTTCGGCATATGTTTGAATTACACCACGTAATTTAACCGTGTGTGTGTGTGTGTGTGTGTGTGTGTGTGTGTGTGTGTGTGTGTGTGTGTGTGTGTGTGTGTGTGTGTGTGTGTGTGTGTGTGTGTGTGTGTGTGTGTGTGTGTGTGTGTGTGTGTGTGTGTGTGTGTGTGTGTGTGTGTGTGTGTGTGTGTGTGTGTGTGTGTGTGTGTGTGTGAGAGAGAGGCCGGCTCATAAAGTACAGTGCATACAGTAGTCTTGTAAGTCTATTCCACTTAATTTTCATTCCAGCCCTGTCCTAATTATTTATCACATATCATTACATTATCATTTGAAGTTGCATTAATATGGGAATTGTTGCATGGTCTAGACAAAAAAAAAGCATGAGGATGAGAAAGATTTCTTGATTATTAAACAAGCATAATTGCCATCAAACTCAAACGTACCTCCGTGGAGTAGTCCATTAATTGTTTCATTCTGCCGTTCAACTTTAAACTTTTGTCGCCTGCATGATAACTTGTTTAGCTATCAGTTAGCTGTGCATGTAATTAAGATGCAGATAAATACTTCAAATAATGATCTGTACTTGTACAATCAAATAACTAGAGTAGTCAAAGTCAAAGCTATAACTCAAAACTAATTCACAATGCCAGCGATGTTGATGCTATCAAACTGCATTTAAGTGCTGTTGTTTAATGTAGGGTGCACTGGAACACATTAGCGAGAGAGTTGAATTGACATTCATGGTACCTCACATGGTGCATGTGTTGTACGGTACATTCAGAGGTGAGTGTAATGGAAGCACCGCTTGAGAAACAATTGGGAGAGAGATGGGGGGGGGGGGAGAGAGGGGATGGGGGATTTCAAGCTAACCAGATCGATGATGAGAGAGGCCTTTGCTGTGTTTGCACTGGCGTCCATAGAAGCCGAGAGTGTACCCACTGTCCAGGTGGTTTATTAGCATTGACCACAGCAGGTAGACTGTGTAGACTCTGAGCTGAGACACCGCAATGCAGTACCCGGCCACAACTGGTGGGGGAGCCATATCAGAGCTCCTCAGAGGGGGAGGCCAATTCGGTAGGTTGGCCATCCAAGGGCACTTGGAGGTTTGAGGGGGATGGGTTAGAACAACATGGAGGAGTGGATGATGTGGACAAATGCACAGAAGATCAATGCATCCAGATCAGAATCTGCATATATTCACAAGTGGAAATAATTGAAAAGTTGTTCATGTTTTAGACAGGGCGGTGTGGGTGAACTGATGCCAAGTAGAGAGTACAGGGTGTTTGCATCGATATTAGTTACTGGTGTTACATTTGTATATGTCTGGGATATTGAGCAGAAATGAATTATTATCCTTAATGAAAAGCTGTTCTGTTTTAAATTCCTATACGTCTGCATTTTGTAGTAAAGGCTTGGGTTTTACACTCACTATTTTCCAGATATCTCTCTCTCGATGAGGGCTCGTCTATCTCTTCACACCGACATCTTCTCTCTGATGTCCTGTGTTTACAAACGGCAAACATGGCACCAGACTTCCACTGACTTTCTGGGACAATGACATTTGTTGCCCTCTCCCTTTATGTGTGACCGAGTGGGGGGGACGGGGGGGGGGGGGACGGTGACGACGACACGAGATCCTAACGAAAACGAGTCCATCTGGAATTAAAATATCGACCGGCTACGGGTAAGATGTCCGACCTTGAGCAGTGTTTCTCCTGTCCACTCAACATGGGGTTTAATTGACAACCCTTGAAGGACTCAGCGGTTGGTTGTAGCTCATCAGGGTGGGTACATGAGAAAGGGTTAGGTGGGGGGGGGGGTAAGCTTCCTGGCATCCACCAACCTGTGGAGAAAAACAATTTGTACTTAATGGGGATTTTTAGTCTGGGTCCCCACAGATGATTGATTGGTTTGCTTTGCGTTGGGTCTGTAATGAGTGTAATTGGTGGAAGCGGCTTGGTGGTGGGTGAGCACTGTACCCTGGTTCTTTACACCCTGCCCCTCCCTCTCTCTCCCATTGGTCCGAATGAAGGGCGGAATACAATTGTGGCTGCCTATTAAATCACACCCAAATGATGGCATTTCATTTTCTCCCTGGAAGCCCTTGTAAATCTTCACGGTGCTCGGTTGCTTGTTATGTATTCAGAGGTATATCATTGCTGCTGCTGGTTAAGGGGGGGAACATGTTATATGAAGCATTTTCTCTGTAATGGCAAAAAGCAACAGAGGAAAACCACCTCCAGCCCTAATCAAAAACCGACAGTTCAAATCAGAATGTTTTGGGTTTTATTCTTTAATTTGAACAGTTCAGCTAAAACTGAATGATCTTTAATGAGCACCATTATGGAAATCAAAAAGTAACCAAAACTAAAAACTAAAAATCAAAACTAAAATGAAATGCCCAGCAGGTGAGTTCTGGTCAGGGTCTGATCACTTTGCCTTGAACACAATGGCCTTCAACTAAGCCACTGACAGTGAATCATTACACATGAATCATTCTATAGGATGAATTCATTTCACTGATGAATGTGCAGATGTGTGATTGTTCTATATGATATTCTATATTGGAAGATTGGACAAAATGATTTGAAATAATGTTGTACAACCCCTTTTTCCCAAAACCCCAGTGGGTGCATTGATGTGTTAGATTGGTGGACTGTTTATTTTAAATGAAGATGGAAAGTTAGAAGACCTAGATCTCTATGCCCTCCCCCTTCCCCTTGTTTTAACGAGCTTTCTTGCCCATCAGGTGGTCATAGTCTCAAGTTCTTTGTCAAATGACGTGGCAATTGGGGACTTTTAAAAACCCTTTAAAAGTCAACTGTGACAGAGCAATATACCTGTAGCTAAAGCTGACTGGCTAGTGCCAAGGCTTCTGCTGAACCCAAGCCATTGGACAGAAAAACACAGTTCTCTGTAAGCCCATTAAAGCCACTGGAGTGGAACCAACAAGCGGCCTGCCAAATCAGTTTGCCGATGACTTGATGCACGGCAGTACCCTCCTTTTGATCAGGAAGTTTGAGTTCACATGCCACTTTGGCAACGGCCTGGATGCAGCCACTTTTCCATGTTTGAGTTGGTGATTGTGTTTGCTCATTGCGACTCCAGGGACTGATTCGGGGTGCCCCGGCAATTAGTTTCAAATGTGTTTATTTGGTTCTGGTTTATTTAAGGTTGTAAACGGAATGTGATTTTTAAACCCCCAAGAAACGGAATGTGTTCCCCTATGAGAGAATCATTTCATTTGATGGTCTTGTTTGCCAAGGGTCCTGCAATGGTGCGGGAATTTGCATCAGCCAACCAGCGGCCGAGGTCGGAGTGTTATTGCGGTGGTGCATAATCGAGTTGTACGTCTTTCTCCCCCCCCCCCCACTCCACCCGTATGAAATGCGGTCATAGGAGTATGGGAGATGGGTTGTGGTGATTAAGTGAAGCGCATTGCTTGTTTTCAACACATTTCCTGTTCGTCATATCCCCATTGAGATTTATGCGAAGAGGGTACAAGTGGAAATTGGTTCTTTACCAAATTGCACATTGCAGTATCACCGTGCCTACACCACATGTACTTCAACATTCAGCCATTCCTCTGGGATGGGCTAAATCCCTTTCTTCAAGTGCAGTCCCTTCAAAGTAATAGCCCTCTGCAACTAATCCATACGCTAAAGAAAATGTTTCTGACTGTAATTGCAATTCATTACAGTTGGAAAGAAACATTTTCTTTAGCGTATGGATTTGTTTTTTAAATATTGAATTTACCTTGGCTTCTTACCCATTTGATTAAGGTACCAGAGAGGCTTCTCTTCCCTCCTAACGATAGATCACTACTTCATCTTCCTCTGTGGTTGGAAGAGGCCTGACCATATACGGAAATTATATAAAACAAACCTGAAACAATAATAGAACATGGAACAATAAAACACCTGTGAGCGTTACGCTTCTATGCTCAGACGCTTAAAACATTCATATGCTTATTAAGTTAGTAAGTAATTTACCCTGCAGAGTATAATTCATAATGTGCCTTCATGGTGTGTGTGTGTGTGTGTGTGTGTGTGTGTGTGTGTGTGTACATTTTAACGGTTGTGAATGATTGTATATTGTATATGCAAAAGAGAGCCTTCTGCCCTTTAGTTTTAAATCCTAGAGGTCGGGTTGATGATGGAGGTGGTTCACACAGCCCCAGCTAACAACATGTCATCATCATAACACAACATTTCATAGCAACATAACACACCTTTCAACAACATAACGCAACACACGTGATGCAAATCTGATTTATTGCCACTGTGGGCATGCACACACACTGTGTGCTCAATGACTCAATTGACTTGCTAAGTGCATCATAGGGCTGGTAGATATCTCAGGGGCTTTTTTGGCCTAGTTTAATTCCATACATTTCACACAACCACATTCAGAAGTATTCTATCTTGCCACTGACTGAAACCAGGCAACCAGATAGCTTACTAGGTAAAATGGCCCATTACGGTGAATGATATAGTGCTTTTTAAGTGGCTTTAATGCTATTCTGTTTTGCATCAGAAAAAATTCCTCCTATTCAGACTTGAAATGCCAAAAGCCATGTATGTATGACAATAGGCATCGTCTTCATTAGGATAAGTTGATTAATTATTCATTAGACATTAATAATGAATCAATGAATTAACCTTTGTTTATCTCAAAAAATATTCGCTGTGGCAATTTGCATTGCCATGAATAGATCATTCGATTTAATTAGTTGTGGTCAAGGGCATATGGTTTCATATGTTAATAGTTGACTGATTGTGTGTTATCAATGGAGACTAACGGTAATTCATTGATTTTTGGTCTTGATTCAACAAAGTTTTGTCTGACTGCTATTTGATTCTGTGAGAGCCAGTGGCCTGAATTGATGCCTTAGTCCTCCCCCACATATCTGTTTGGGATGAAGATTGTAATTTGAAACAAATGTCGCATCATTACTCACTTTCTGGGTAATTGGTGGTTTTCCACTTGTATATGTGATCTGAATGACCACACGGCGCCGATCTCATAATGCACCCCCACACACACCACTCTCATATTATAGTATTATTAACCCCTTCAGATGTATCCATTTTAATCACCATTACCCCCGCCCCCTTGGAGTTTTAAAGTTGGTACAATGCCAAACAGCTTGGTGGCCCGTGTGGCTGTGGTTATGGCCGCTATGTTGAGTAATATTCAAGAGCACACGGACTTCTGTAAACGCGAGGGCGGCATCTGACTCCTTCCCGCCCCCTGGACCGAGAACCAAGACTGAGACTCTGAATGTGTTAATTAATAAATGAAATGGGAATTGGAGGGGGGGGGGAGGGTAACTTTATGTAGCACAACCATGATGGATGAAGTGTCCATGCAACAACCAGCCCTGGAGGCTCGCTCATGCGTGCCGCAATAAATGAGTGTGAGTTGATTGGCTTGTGAGTGCGGAGCGATGCAAGCTGATGCCAATTAAATGCCTCGACGTCCTCCCTCTGAGCTCACCCTCCACCCCTGAAACGATCCACAGAGACGAAGAGCGACCCGTCTTTGTACAAAGTGATCGACGATTCATAAGTGGCTCTTCATTACGTGTATTTTTATTCCATTATCGGGATTACTCACCATAGCTAATCCCGTTTTTATCCAGTCATGTCTGAATTTGCCCGTTTTATGGTGTCTCCGTTTGAAAAAGCGGTTAGAAATGCTTTTGATCCAGACATCGGCTGCCGATATGATGGAGTACTTCTTATATTGGTAATAAGGGATGTTCAGTATATCTTGGGGGAACTTGTTCAAATGATTGTTGGTTTGGATTCTTGCACACGTTCCATTCATAGAGTAGGGCGTGGGCAATATTTTTAGGGTTTGCTTTTTATATATCGATCTCCTCATCTCTAGTAAGGAGGAATTGTGTTCCGAGAATTTAAATAGATTATTATTATTATTGTCCTCAGACCATGCTTTATAATTCGATCATCTTTATTATTCTATCGTCTTTGTAACTAGTGTGTGTGCGAGTGTGGTAACGGAATACTTCCCAACATTTGTATCCATCCTCAGTTTGGTCACCTTCCCTGTGTCTCATTGGAAATGCTGCCTTTATCGCGTTTCAGTCAAGTGTGTAATTGCAGTCGGCCGGTTTGGTTTTTCAGCAGAGAGAATTATCTCTTATTGAGCTACAGAATTGGCTGGTGTGACTATGTCACAGCTGTCAAACAGCCAGTCCCACCTTGTATGGTTAGTTTTTTCTATATATATATATATATATAGTTAGAGGAAAACACATGGGCAGCTACCCCTTAGTTGATTTGTGACACGTCTCCTTGCAACGGAATGTTTTTCCGTCGGTCGATACATTTAATAAACCAAGCATGAAACGTATGCAGTTTCTGTGACAAAGGAACGTGGAAATGCCCCCGAAATAGAGATGCGATTGCGCCATGCAGGCCCCTGCTGGGATGAGATTGCCAGAATGGCTTGAACACAGGATTAAATGCATAAATGCATCGGAAACCCGGCGTCACTCATTCTGCACTGTGAGTTATGGAATTGCAGTTATATTAATCTTTTTTGTTCGGTTTCCCCCCCCCCCCCCCACATTTTTCATTCCCTTTGCTTGTCTTCCTGAGATTTCAACACAAACTCCTGTTTAACAACATGGCCTTGGGGCATTTTGACTAATCCTCAAAAGGTTAATATTGTTTGAGTTTCCAGTCCAAACCAATGTCGATTCCCTGTGGTGAACCATTTGGCTCAGAGCGGTTTCATGTCAAAGTCTCAATTTTGGAAAAAAAACTGAAAAGAGCCTTTGGAGCTTTGGATGTTTTCCATTGTGTTTCACACGAGACAACCTGACAAACCGTTCCTAACATAAGGTTGATTACGCCCGGGTGCATTACAAGACTCACCGAGGTTCTCCTTATGTATATGTCACCACTGCTGTGTTACAGTAATTTAATTTTACACGTGCCTTTTTAGACTTTCAACTTTCAGCGGGACTTTCGTCAACTTTTTCTCGGGAAGTGAAGTTAACATCTAAGATAAGCATCTCATCGTGGATTTGGTCTGATGTTCCAAATGCTGACTACTACACCAGTTAATATAGTATATATAAAAAAAAGAGAAAGTGTCTCAAAGTGTCAGACACATTCATGTGTTAGGTTCACCGACAAGCTGCATTGTTTACAATTGCAAACTCACATTAAAGGAAGTAATATCAATATGACAAGCTGTACAAACAGTGGAGCTTAAGACACGGCCACGGGACCGTGCATGCCAGTGGGTGGTGACACAACTGTCAAACACCACAGAAGAACATTGGGAGCATGGCATTTCAACACTTTTTTTCATAACTTTTACCAATGACAGTCAAGGGTTTCAAATAAAGGTGGTCTGGTTGAAATGGGTTCTCATTGTCTCACAGGAGTGTGTGTATATATATATATATAAGTATATTTTTGAGAAAATTCAAAATGGTGGAAAGTCTAGTCTGGCGGAATATATAGTGTTCCAAACGCATATGAGACCAGGCTCAAGGGTACAGCATCTCGTGGACCGGAGATAAAACATTTTGAACTGTGCAACTTTGACCTATAAGTGGCACTACAGCTTGGTTCAAATAGGGGCACATTTTTAGGTTTCATCGATTGGTGTCAATGTCTATCAGTGTGCAAAGTTACAAAAAAGCAAGCCTGGGGAACATGCCGCACTTGTAAACAAATCAGTAATTGGTAAAATGTCTAAAACCTAACCCTACTTGACGGAAAGAGCAAAGTGTTGAAAAGTAATTGAAAAAAGGTTATCACACTTTCCAGTTTTCAAAGGTAATCTGTAGTCTAGTACAGACTCCTCCCCGCCCCCCCTTCCTATTTGATCCCTCAGCGTTCCAGCAGAGACTGCTGAAGATGCACTCGTCCTTGTTAGAAACCGCGTTTTGCTCTAAGATCACCCGTCGCCTCTGGCAGCGTTGCCGCTCTTGCTCAGTTTGTCTAATCCTAGAGTATCGTGCCAAGTAACTCAGTCTGAGTCATCCTAAAGCACACGGTCTCCCATGGTCTCCTTATACCTCTCTCCTCTCATATTCCTTTCTCGTGCCTTTAATTTTTCCATATTATTCATCTGGTTCTTGATGCCACCAGAGACTGGCGTTTTTTTAAATAAATGGAGCATTCTTTGTTGGTTTGGAATGATGCAAAATCGCAAAAAAATATGTCTGCAGTGGTCAGAGGGGGGGGGGGGGTAAGATCAAGTGCTTCATCGTTGCTAGTTCCTGATCTCTCGGGGAGTGCTGGCTGTCGCGTTTGCGGAAGCCGTGAGTGCCGTGGAGGGAAGTATTTCTGTTAACAACGCCGTGACCTTTTGAAAACATTTAACACGCTGCGTTGTGTTGTGTACACGTCCATCGGTGCTTCAGAAGAACAGACGGATTCAACGTGTGTGCGCTTGTTTTAGGTTTTTGGTTAATACATTTCTGTCTAGTAAACTGTGCAAAACTGTGTTTTTGGTGCTTGGGCTCCACTTATTATGGCTATTAAAATGAGTTCTGGTGGTAAACTAACTAACTCATTTGGCCTTATAACTTATAGAAACTTATAGAACTTATAGAACTTATATACACACGTCAAGTCAAGTCAAGTTTATTGTCACATCAAAGTTATACAAGTATAAGCAATGGGTGAAAATCGTATGTGCAATACCCGATGACAGACAGCAGTTATAAAAATAAAAATAATAGAATAACAAAAAAAAGAAGTAAAAAGTACAAACTGTATAAAGTTAAATATATAAAAATATGAAAGTACATATATGAAATGCAATATATTAGCACAAAAAAAGAGCCATATATATAAATCAATGTAATAAAATATACATTGTTACATGCTATACACCCTTGTTCAGCAGCCTGATGGCCTGACTGTGGAAGCTGTCTGTAAGTCTATTTGTGCGGCACTTGATACTGCGTTATCGCCTGATGGTAAAAGTGAGTACAGTTCGTGGCTGGGGTGGGCATTGTCTTTTATGATGCGTTTGGCCTTGGCCACACACCGCTGGTTATATATATCCAGGAGGGAGGGGAGCTCACCTCCAACAATATACTATAGCTCTGCGCTCGAGTGCGGTGCAGTTCCCGTACCAGGCGGTGATACACCCTGTAAGAACACTCAATTGTGCCGGTGTAGAATGTTCTCAGGATGCGGGGGCCCATGCTGAATTTCCTCTGACGCCTGAGGAAATACAGGCGTGGTTGGGCCCTTTTCACCACGTGTGTGGTGTGCGTGGACCATGTGAGGTCCTCGGAGATGTGCACGCCGAGGAACTTGAAGCTGCTGACCCTCTCTACTGCAACACCGTCGATGGAGATAGGGCCGTGCTCTCCTCTCTGCTTCCTGTAGTCCACGATCAGCTCCTTGGTCTTCTTGACGTTGAGGGCGAGGCTGTTCTCCTGGCACCACTGCTCCAGCGATCCAACCTCATCCCTGTAGGCTGTCTCGTCGTCGCTGGCAATCAGGCCCATCACTGTCGTGTCATCAGCAAACTTGATGATGACGTTGGAGCTGTGCATAGCCATGCAGTCGTAGGTGTAGAGGGAGTAGAGGAGAGGGCTCAGCACGCATCCCTGGGGGGCCTCCGTGTTGAGGGTCAGTGGCTCTGGCGGCGGTCCGACAGGAGGTCCAGTTTCCAGCTGCATGTGGATGGGGGCACGCCTAGACCTCTGAGCTTGGTGTCGAGCTTGGCAGGAACTATCGTGTTGAACGCTGAGCTGTAGTCCACAAGCAGCATTCGCACATAACAGTTCTATCCCTCCAGGTGGGAAAGGGCAGTGTGGAGGGTCCAGCATGGCACAGAGCAAATAAAGTCCTTGACCAACCTCTCGAAGCATTTGCTGACAATCGAGGTGAGGGCTTCAGGCATGTTACCTTGGGTTGTTTAGGGACAGGCACGATGGTGGACATCTTGAAGACCACGGGAACAACAGCCTGGGACAGGGAGAGGTTGAAGATGTCTGCAAAGACTCCTGCCAACTGGTCTGCGCATGCTCTGAGGATGCGGCCCGGGATGTCGTCGGGGCCTGCCGCCTTACTGATGTTCAACCGCTCGTAGGTGCGGCGCACAGTCGCCTCCGAGATGTTCAGCAGGCTGATCTCCTCAGGCGGTGCTGGCTTCGCCGAGCAAAAAAAGTATTTAGCTCTCCTGGGAGGGAGGTAGAGGAGGTCTCTACACAACTGGTTCTCCCTCTATAGTTCGTTATCGTCTGTAACCCCTGCCACGTACCCCTCGCGTCGTGGCTCTTGAATTTCTCTGTCCTTGTACTCCCGCTTGGCAGTGACGATGGTCTTACGTAGGTCGTAACGGGCTCTCATATATTCCTCCAAATTCCCGGTGCCAAAGGAGGCGTTACGCGCGTGGAGGGCAGCGCAAACATCGCCGTTAATCCACGGTTTCTGGTTGGGATATATCCGAACCGACTTAGTCGGAACAACGTCATATGCACTTCTTGATGTGACCGAGGACGCGTACTCGTTGATGTTATTGTCCGAGGCGACCCGGAACATGTCCCAGTCAGCGTGATCGGGCATTATATGATGACAATATGGGCATTCTGATTATTTTTCTATATCTGTGTCTAGTACTAATATGTAATGCTAGATATTTTTCATTTTTTCTATTTCTGGTCCTGTTCTGCAGCATGGTAGCAGCTAGGGTAGGTCCGCTATTACGGTATTCCAGAAAACCTAGTAGAGTATGCGCTTGGGAGTGTCTGATTGTATTGCCTCGGTCTTGTTGCCATGGTAGATTACTGAAGGCAGCCCTGGAGGCATGGGATGTGGGTTTAGCTGGGAGGTGCATTCTTCATTCATGAGAGCTATACAGGCATTGGCCTGTATAGCTCTCATGAATGAAGAATGCACCTCCCAGCTAACTGACCTCATGTTAAAACGGGAGGATTCATCATCCCAGCCCCACAGCCCATGCAGGTGTCACGCCAAAGACACCTTGAATTGGGTAGTAAGAAATCAACCAAATTGTACCAAAACAGTATAGATATAAAAGTAAAGAAATACTTTGATGTCGGGTGTATTTAAGAAAGGCTTTGTTTTGTAAAAAAATCTTGTATGTGGCTGATATTCATTTATTTTTGTCACAGGTTTCCTTTAAAAGCGAATTATGTTATTGGCTTTTAATGAAATTTAAGATAAAATGTGGCTAACACAGCAGCAAGTACTTTCCTTGTTCTCGTCTTCCAATGAAATGCTTCCAATGAGATTCTTAAATGAGCATTATTGATGAGAAAGAGGGCAGGACTTTCAGTTGCATGGGTTTTGCAGTGAGAGGCGGGAGAGAGTGACTGATAGAGGGAGATCCATTTTTCGGTTTTGTTTCGGTTATTGCTTTGTCAAATGATCCAGCACAACTCCATATGTATTCCCCTCATTTGTGTTGGTATTCCTGTCATGTTCCTGTTCTCCTCGCTCTGGGGACTGTTAAATGGCGTACACAGCTTGTAAGCAAATGGAAATGCATTGCTGTATACCATGATCATTTTACTATTCTGTATCGTCTCTCTCAGCCTAAGCAAGTACAGGACAGTAGTATAATAAGTTGGAATCACACATGTTACACTTGCCCAGCATATTTGGCACAAAATCGTATTATAGTGTAGCTAATATTGGATCAATTAGGCCTTAAGATCATTTATTTTCAATGAATCATCCTTTTATTGTCTTATTTGTACACAGTATAATTTTTGTTAACTTCTGACGAATCTGTATTTAAAAGTACTATCCAAGATTCCTTCTCATTACTGGCTATTTGGCTAGTATGTGAACTGCAGCCTGCTCAAGCTAGTGGATCCACAGCACTGGTGTGTGAGCTCTGTGGATTGAGACAATAATGTATACAAATAACGTCATCAACTCATTTTAGTTAAATCACAAATAAACAAGCTATTAAAAAAGTGATGAACAACATCATTCTATTATATTTAAACTAGCCTAGTTCAAATAATAATATAAATCAGCCCACCGGCTGTTTTATTAGTTATTCTAACAGAGAGGGTCGGAAGGTCTAATTTGTTTGAGTTCAATTACAACAGGTTCATATATTATCATTTGAAGCGATGGATGCGTGTGACATGCATCTACACGTCGTCCCTTTACACAAATCAACTCTTAAGTCTTTACCTAACCAGCAGATATAGCCAAAGCTTCATTCTAAAATGCCTCCAGCTAAAACACACAAATGAACCAGTTAATCATCGTAACAATGATGTTCTACTTGCCCATTTACTTAGTCGACACACACACACACACACACACACACACACACACACACACACACACACACACACACACACACACACACACACACACACACGACACGCTTATAACGAAAAAAGGTTTCCATAAAAACTCCCACAACAACCAATCCAGTTGTCATGGGACAGTTTTTAATCGGATGGGATCTGTTCTCGTTATGACCCTCAATAAAAAAAAAAAATGACATCTGCCAGCTTATCAGACAACTGCAGGTGGTTGCCACGGTAACGAGTCCCGAAATGGGTTTTTAAAACTGCCCTTCACACAGAGGTGCAGAGACCCGCCTTCCGTCCAATAATTGAACTTTCCTTTTTATACTCCCCTCTCTCCCCTTTAATAGCTCATTCATTTGCTTTAATGGCTATTTGAAAGTTATGCTTTGGCCTTGGCCGGACTGCGCTCTATGTTGGGGAACTTCAGATGATAATATTCAATATGTGTTCTGGCTTCATCTGTCTTTGCCTGTGTAGCGTTTTGTCGCTTAAACTTAAGTTTTATTTTACTACTCCAATGGGCACCACTTCCGTTAGGAACTATATAACTAATAATAGATGATATACTATAAAGTACTGTACTAAACCCTAACTTCATAGCTGTATTAAACTCTAATTTGACCATTTCCCTCATCTATCTCCAAAGTTTGCATCAACTCACATGAGAGACAAGGAATAGCGGTTTACTTGTGGCACTTTCGTTCACTCTGGAGCGTGAGGTCAGATCTCACTGGGCAGGTCAGATCTTTCCTGGATCTCACCCATCCCAGCAAGGATCCCGCCGGGCCGGTGAGGGTTTTGGGTGGTTCAATCAAGGCTAGCAGGTGACCGCAGAAACGGTCGTCTCTTGGGACTCGGCACTCTGGGACTCGGCACTCTTGGGACTCGAAAAATGAGTTTTGTTTCTAAACTTTATCAAACTTTGACAGAAAAAGTTGTAGTCGATTCACTGGTTACTCAAACTAATAACTTAAGCTAATCTTATATTTTGCATGGTTTCATGCACACATTCCTGCGGATGTACTGGGCATTCTTGGAATCTCGATCGTGAGCTCGAAAAAAAGTGGGGACTCTAAAATAAATGTTTCCTGGAAGAGAAAATTCAAAGAGCACACAAGAGCTCCAGTATCGTCTGACCTGGGCCTAATGAACAGACGCCACCTTTCCCTAGTTTATTTGTAGCTGGACATAGTTACACAATGCCTGTTCTCCTTCTCTGTATCTGTGTCCCTAGATAATAAAGAATGGACATCTCAAACATTAAACAACATCAGATATCATTTAGATTTGTTACCTACAGAAAAAATAACACATCAAAAAAAATGTACACAATTAATCACACTCTATGGTTCCCACCTGAGCCCAGCCTGAGCCAAAAAGTACAAAACTGTATAAGATATATATATATATATATATATATAAATCAATGTAATAAAATATACATTGTTATATGCTATACACCCTTGTTCAGCAGCCTGATGGCCTGACTGTGGAAGCTGTCTCTGAGTCTATTTGTGCGGCACTTGGTACTGCGGTATCGCCTGCCTGACGGTAAAAGTGAGTACAGTTGGTGGCTGGGGTGGGCATTGTCTTTTATGATGCGTTTGGCCTTGGCCACGCACCGCTTGTTGTATATATCCAGGAGGGAGGGGAGCTCACCTTCGCCCGTCCGCACCACCCTTTGAAGCGCTCTGCGCTCGAGTGCGGTGCAGTTCCCGTACCAGGCGGTGATGCACCCTGTTAGAATACTACTTGATTGTGTCGGTGTAGAATGTTCTCTAGTTCAAAAGAAGAACTTTACTATAGTTCAAAAGAAGAGAGCAGACTTCAGCTCTGAGAGTGTAAATAAGCTAGTTTGTCCCAGCAACTGGCTGGAGGAGAAGTAAGAGGTATTGTAAGGCTGATGGGTCCGGTCCTGTTCATGTTGATGAATCAAATGGTTACGTGCCTATGATCATATCTCTATGTTGCCACAGAGATTTTAGCTTGGTTGGTTTTTATTTTGTCATGCAGATATTGGAAAAATAAGAGGAAAGGTCAATTTGACTTTTTGCCTATTGTTGGGTTAGAATTGCAGCCAGATGATCAGAGAGAGAGAGAGAGAGATATTGATCTTTAAAATATTGATATGTTATTCATTTACGATTCATTTGAATAAATGAATCACAAAGCATGTAATTGATACAAAAACTGGCATTATGATAACACTTAGTTAATTGAGATAGTTTACAGATAATTCTAATTCCAATCTTGAATAATATAAAAGGTTAAATAAAGGTCAATTATAATGCATTTATATTGTGTTTTTCTAACCAATGTGGCCACTCAAAGCGCTTTACAAGTCAAGCCTCATACTCACCCATTCATACACACATTCATACACCAAAAGCGGAGTCAGCCATGCAAGGTGACTGCCAGCACGGCGGAGAAGCAGTTAGGGTTAGGATGTCCTGCTCGGGGACACCTCCACACCTGGCTAGGAGGAGCCGGGATCGAACCCAGCAACCGTCCTCCGGCTGTCAGATGACCGTTCTACCTCCTGAGCTACTACCGCCCATATGAAGTAACAAAGGATGTGTGACCACATGGTTGGTCACAATCAAATCAATTAAATTAATTGATGACATTACCACAATATGTGATTGTCATTGGGTGGTAAAAATGAGCAGGATCAGGTACTAGAGAGGTTTGATTACCATCCTTCTGTGTATGTGTCTCTCTCTGTAGTAAGCTATTGTGTGTGTGTGTGTGTGTGTGTGTGTGTGTGTGTGTGTGTGTGTGTGTGTGTGTGTGTGTGTGTGTGTGTGTGTGTGTGTGTGTGTGTGTGTGTGTGTGTGTGTGTGTGTGTGTGTGTGTGTGTGTGTGTGTGTGTGTGTGTGTGTGTGTGTGTGTGTGTGTGTGTGTGTCCTTCCAAGTCCAAGCTGTTCACCTGTGTGTCTCCGGTAAGCAGGAGACACAGGATCTGTGTTAAGCGCTTTAGGGCCGCTCTTAAGATGACAAGTTGAACCTTAAGTGTTCCCCTCAAAGCTCAGCTGCCAATCAAAGTGGTCAGTGGGGCCGTGAGATTGTTCCTGTGAGCGGGAGCAGAGGAGTCAGAGGTCTGTAATTCAGCACATGGACCCCGGCCAGGCCAGGCCTGCAGAGAAGATGGGATTTTGAGTTGGCAGCTAAGCCAGTAGCCCTGATTTGAGCTGTAATAGAAAATAGTTCCTGATGGCCTGATAGGCAATCAGGTCGGCGGGTGACGAGAGAGAGAGATGGGGCTGGGCTGGTGTTTACCTCACTTTCTTAAAAATAGTGGTGGAAAAAGTGTGTTGAATTCTGGGAGAGAAAGTCAAAGGCTTTTATGTTCAAATATGGTGTTTTTAATCTCCTTTTAACCTATAAAAAAGGTTCTTGTAAGAGGCAAGGTCCCACCCATAGAAGATTGTCATAGAGAATCCCATGCTGACATGGGATTCAGTGTCTACTTTCATGTCTCTCTTCACTCTTCTGATATTAAAAAATATTCAAAAATATATACGTTGATCGTTGCGTGCAACAATCGGATTGGTGCCGAAACTGCTTGGCCACAACCTTCAGATAGCCACGATAACAATGGGATTATGAGACCATTGTGATGACAACATTACAGATTCAAGATTAAAGATTTGTATTTGCCAAATGCAATGGCATGCTTAATCCCCATTCCCTCCCGCAGTATGAATTTCCTACAACTTAACACTATGTACTATATCCTATACTATACAACACTATACTATAACGATACTGATACTGTACACAATACAAATAAAGTGACTGATGGGTTGAATTGTGCAAAAATCATTTTAAAGTGCCAGTAGTGCAGCAGCATCATGAATACAGTGCAGTACGGTGCATAATTGTGCAGTAACTGTAATAAGTCCAGCAAAAGTATGATTGTGTAATGTAATATGGAAGTCAATGTTATGATAGTGGCAGCACTCCTAGCAGTTTAGTAGGCACACTGCTGCTGGCTAAATGGCATCCTCTTCTTCTGTTCCCAGAGTGTGTTCACCCTGCTGCTGGGTCCATTCACCTTCTTCAACGCCCAGAAGACCAAGTACCTGCAGATCCTCACCTCGCTCATGCGCTGGATTGGTGAGAACAAGCTCCTTCCATCTCTGAGCCCGCCCTGTCTGAAATATGTTAAATATTCCTACTTGACTAGTCGCGGAATCACAGGGCACCCCTCCCCCACTCCACTATTCTCTCGCTCTCTCTTCCCCCCTCCCCACTTCTAGCATATCTTATTTGCGTCCGTCCATCATGGCCGCCGTCGCGCTCCATGTCTCTGTGCGGCAGTCTCTTCCCATTCCTCAGGCTGACGCCGGTGACAGCCCGTCCAAGCCCTGATTGGAACGTCACTCACAGGCTTGGCGGCTGAAAATAAAACCGGTGTGTTGCCCCAACCTGCTCCTAAATATACCCCCTCCCCCTAGCATGCCACCTGCCCACACGCTAGCACACATGAACCACTCGCACACAAATGCATACACAAACGGATACACACACACACACACACACACACATGGAAATAACGATGCAGAAGGTTTTCCCATGGCCTACTTGTCAAAGACTTTAGATTACTTATTTAAAGTCTGATAGCAGAGCATTTCAAATTCGGGTGAATGGGTGTTTCTTTTCGCTTTGTTTTGATCAATCATGTTGCAGGAGGCAGAGATCTGTCACATAATTGCCTAACAGCGAACACACACTCGGCCCTGGCCTATCCTTGCATACTCTGCCTTATCCTAAACTGAGCCTCACCTGTTCTAACTTGGCCTACCTTGCCCTGACCTGACCGCAACAGACCTAACCTGGTCTATCCTGAGCTACCCTGGCTTAAGTTGGTCTGTGCTGGCCGGTGAACCTGGTCTATGCTTGTCTATCCTGGCCTTGCATTTAGTGTGTCTGGGTGTTGCCATTCAACATGGCAGTGGTATGTTCAGTGTGCCGGGGTCAGATGTAGACAGAGGTCATGGCTCAGAGAACTTAAGGAGCTTGTAGTCACCTTTTTAATGCAGCCATTACAAACAGTATGCTACATCAAAGTCTGTTAAAAAAGTGACTGTTGTGGAACAGCAGATTTTTTCAAATGGCACTCCAGAGCACCCTCCGACAGGCTAATACATCAGCCTAATCCACAATGATATCCAATGATAGCTATGTATTGAATTTATTAAAAGCTAACGATGGAGCTCTCAAACTTGCAAACGTTAGATGGTCAAATCAAATCAAATGACAGAGATGTTCTCTACGCTAATCTCTCTGGTAGTGTGAAAAAAACTAACGCTGGGAGGGTGAAGAGAAATGGACATTCGAGACGAAAAGATTATCGACTCGAGATAGAGATTGGAAAAGACAAGATAACACTGTATTAATCCCGGGGGGGAAGATTCTGTTAAAAGTAGGTTGTGTTCTACCTTGGGTCAACCTTTCGGACTGTTCTTGCCAACTTCTGGATTATCTTGGAGACCTAACTTTGACACACACATTTTATAAAGAGCTGTTAATACCTGATGTTTGGATGATGAAAAATATGAAGAATTTCTTATTTGCACAACCTTATGCCACTCTAACCTTCCTGCCTAGTTTGGCCTTGGTCAGATGGTTCCTTGCTCTTTGGTATGGTGGCATGTCATCAGATAAGTCTAGTTTATTTAGATGGCACCCATCAAATGTGAGCAATAAAGTAGGTTCAAAGAAAAAGCCCGCACAGACACACATATCAATACAAATATTTGGCAAAAGTTGTGGTCCATGTAACGTACCAGGCAGTACACTGTGAAAAGCCGTTAATGTTTGAGTTTGCAAGTTATTCGCTGTTTTTATCTGTGGTCCCACTCATCCAATATAAAGGGTGTGTATTTGTGTTAACCAATTAATGGTTAAGAACCGGTCCCATCTACTCTTTTTAAATCAGTTAGAAAAATCATTCGACCTCTTCTTATAGAGGCAAATACTAAATACTTTAACAACATGTAAAATAAAGTCATGGTCGTCAAAAAGTCAATGACCACAGACAAAAAAAACGACCATATTATTGTTTTGTATGTATTTATTCCACAATTAGCTTTTCATGATCCCAATAAACAATCTCTCATAAATATTTCACGGGGGCTACCACTTGCCTGTCTCCAATGAAATTGAAACCTGCCCTGTTTTCCATAAGTTTCAAGTTCTCACACTTATTTTTTGGTTGTTTTTATTTTTGTTCTGCATTTCCCTGGTCTGGACTCAAGTCGTTTAAGATTGTGCATGATTGTGTTGGAGGAGGAGTTATTGAGGTGGGGCTTAGTGTATGAGGGTGCATCTGTCTTGGGGCTTTCGGAGAAGCCGCGGTACTAAAAAGGTCTGCAACATTGTCATATTTCAGCTGGTGAAATGGTCTACGTGAAGACATTCATATTCTTTGCAAGTGCGGCCCAACTTTGAACATATCAAAAATGTTTTCATTTGCAATGGAGGCCTATCCCTTCATATGTCGTGTTGTTTTGGTCTACCTCGGCGTACTTTTTGTATTATGGTTATGGCTTCCTCATTAACATGCATGGCGTGTTCAATTAAGGTCTAATAATACGATTCTCTATTCTCTTCCTCCTGATTCTCCATGGAGGTCTAGAACAAAGACCTGGAGTATTTGTTAGAAGACCTGTATGAGGACATCGCCGTTGTATTGTTCTGCCAATGCAATCTTCCCTTTCACAAGAAAATGTGTCCTTAACGGTTGACCAGTAGGGTTAAGGTGTTTAGTGTGACTCCCAGAAAAACATTCAAACGCCCATGTCTGCAGTCTACCTGTAGGTGTCCTTCAGCAAGATGCCTAACCCTATCTCCTTAGTGGCTGGTGTCTCAAACAATTCCCTGTACGTTGCTTTGAAGGAAATAGTAAATAATCATCAGTTTGAGCTCAACAACTCTCTTGAATCCCATAATACGGCGCTAAGTGTTTGGTGTTTTTGGTGGGGACAGTCACGTGGTTGTCGCTGTGATTTATTTTAAAAACAACCAGAACTTTCTGAATGTCCACCGAAGTGGCGACCCAACCTGTTCCTATCATTAATAGTCACGGGTCAGGGGACCCCGTGTGTTTGTGGTCCTTCCCTCCCTCCCTGGCGCTAATATAAAGATGTAGTGGTGTGACGGGGCCCTGGCGGGAGCTCTTGGTTAGCAGCGCTAAGTGGAGTGGCGCTACGCACAATGTCTGGCTTAGCAGCTGGCGGAGGCGCCGGGCATCTTGATGCGGTCACTGTTGCTTAATTAAAGCCACACCACACACACATACACACACATACACACACCATATGGAGTTATGCTGGTATTTTATAATAAAAAAAAATTGTTTCTCGATTTTTGGTCACGGAACGTGCAGAGTTCCAGATTTGTCGGCTTTGAGAACAGTTCCAGTTGGCCTGAATACACCCTTGCTGGTTACTATAATGTATTTCTTAAAGATACCATATTGGTGCTTCGTGGTAAATCACAAGTAATACAGCAAACAAAATCGACATCTTCACTATTGCTACATCTTTTTACACACCCTTGCTTGTTATCTCATCAGCTTAGTTGGCGTCATTTATTTTGTAAAAAAACAGCCGTAGTAACATTTGAGGCTTAATCACAATTTCCCATCACATGGGAGATTGTTTGCGATATTACGATTTGGCTGTGGAGCCACTGAACGGGTTCGCGTGTTTACTGAACGAGGGCATGTCGCGGCACAGTAAATCATGAAAAGTTACTTATTTCACGTTCAATGTAGTTTTGGTCGGGTCATAAACCCCAAGCGAAAGATGAAGTACCTTGGACCTTCTTCCTGTGTTTTCCAAGAGCATGAATGAGATTAGTAGGAGTGTGTGCTTCTTAACGCCCCCCTGCTGAATGTGGGGATGGGGAGCCGGTGGGGGGGAGATATCCACAAGGTGGAATGAAACCTGAAGGTTACGTTCACCCTTCACCCGCCATCACACACTGAATAACCGCAAACGTAAATGGTAGAGTTGCTGCTACCCCCTTGCCTCCCTGTTCATCTCATGCACCTCGACTTCCAGCCAACACCAGATCACGCGAGGTGTGTGTGTGTGTGTGTGTGTGTGTGTGTGTGTGTGTGTGTGTGTGTGTGTGTGTGTGTGTGTGTGTGTGTGTGTGTGTGTGTGTGTGTGTGTGTGTGTGTGTGTGTGTGTGTGTGTGTGTGTGTGTGTGTGTGCGTGCGTGCGTGCGTGCGTGCGCACACAGAGTGAGTGAGCATGGTCACGGGCGCTGTGCTGAAATATACATTTACCCACAGCGTGTCACTGGAGAAGACGTGTGCCATACGATGGGGTTTTAATGAACCGCGTGGCGGACTTGTACAGATCAGAGGTTCAAGGAGTGCGACAACCACAAAAAAGCCACTCCTGATAATAATCGCTGTCTTTCTCATTTTGCGGTTGCCTGTGTACCGGGATGTGCTCATTGCAGATTTATTAGTAATAATTTGACACGGTGAGGAATGAGGAAAAAAAAAACAACAGTGCTTTTCGTCATAAAACTACTGCCACTGACATTGCTGTAAGCGGAGGTCCACCCGCTGATGTGTTGTTTTGTTAAAGACCACAGGCTGTGTTTATTTCTTATTCCTCGGCTAATGTGTAATTCACTGAGCCACGGCTGAGTGCGTGGAGTAATTGCTGTTTTCAGGAAGCCCTTAAGGTAATGTGATGGAGTTTGGCACGCATCCTCCCATCTATCCGAGAGCTGCTAGGGCGCTAAACGGCAGACCGGCCCGACCGCTGGCTGGCCACCGCGTAGCTGAACCCGTGCAGCAGGGGGAGTGCAGCAGGGCCCGCTGACTCGTTCAGAGGGCCGGTTCTCATTAGGGAACAGCGTGGCTCGCTGGTTCTCAGCGGTGCAGTCGTTATCACCCGCCTGTGCCGTTGCCTGGCCTCGCACGGCAGCCAGCTGGGGTCCCCTCCGGATAGCTTTGAACGGATGGGATAACCCGACACTGCTCGAACAGCGGCACATACCTTGCACCCTCCACTGCACACTGGGTGAAGAGGCAAAGCCGGTCATTACTGTAGAGGAATTCCACAGCACCTCTTAATTAATGATGGGACGATTAGTCTGGCAGGAGGGGAGGCGTCGTTTAATTTGGCAAATGGCTCGGTACAACAGGAGGGCCTTAAAGGTCAGGACTTTGCTTTACTGAGTCATGCAAATACAACCCCCCCCCCTTACCAAGGACAAAGGTCTTTGACCTGCCCGTCTCAGTGGAAATGTCTTGGGCGTCAACCTCTTTCATATACGCCCTGAGGAGTGTCACAACGGCACATTGTGGATTTATTACCCTGGGCCCCCTCAGCCATTTCGTGTCACTTAATTGACTGGAGGAAGCCCATCTCTTAAAAGCAGGAACCACCGACGAGGAGTCCCATTTTCACAGCCCCTCTGCATTTCCCTGGGGCTCTGAGAGCACGGGCCGCTATCCTTGACTTAACAGAAACAGCTTTGCTTGGTCCCAGCGGGGGACGCAGCTAGAGCGAGCCCCCCCCACCGGGAGAACTGTTAATCTGCAGCATCCCTTACAAGGTCGGTGCCGACCCCCTCCAGAGTGCGATAAATCACTCACCGTGAGATGAAGTGGCACTTAAAATATGCGCGTGATACCTATCCCCTGCAGCCCCCCCCCCCCCCCCCCCACAGCCCAGCTCATCCCCGCTCCAGCCCCCAGAGAAGCTTGTGTAAGGGGGCAGCCTAGTAGTCCAGGTTATCTCCATGTGTCATCACCAATTCCTTCAGGTTGTCATCGGCGATACGGTCGTGTTATAGTCGGGTGTCATCGGCGATACGTTCGGGTCATAGTCACGTCACCGCCACCGACGCTCCCAGGTTATCGTCGGTCATCACTGACATCTTCAGGTTCATGACAGACACCGGTCCTATCTCCGTCTGTCCTTCGCCAGCACCTTCAGGGTATCCCCATCTGTTGTCATCGATACCTTTCTAACGTCATGCGTTTGAATGAGTTTCACAGGGCAGTGCGTCGCCTGCCGCTGCAGGGTCCCTGTTAACGGGGCAGAGGGGTTTCTGAATGGGCAGCTTCATCAGAGGGGGGGACGATGTCACGGTGACCTTCAGAACATAGTCCCCGCCATGATAAACCACCACCACCGGGTTAATGAGAGACGTGAGTAGTCAAGGAACAAAGGGATGATAAAACCCCAAGGGTTAATATCAGACATTAATAGTCGAGGAAAGAACCGGTGATTAAAAAAAAAAATACTTCTGCTAATCGCCTTTGGCATAGGGATGTATAAAACAGGCAAGTCACGACAAATCAGGCATCACAATGTTAGGTTATCCATATATTGTATATATTTTGTATATATATAGTTTTATTTTTCCGCCACCTCGTATTGTTCATTCAGCTTGATCAGACGTACAACGTTAGTTTTTTTGTTGCATATTGCGTCGCTGCAGAGAGCTTTTCACATTGAAATTCATGGCCAGGGTTGTGCGGGGTGTCAGGAAGCCCTTGTCACAGGCGTGGTTTGCCGACGTCCTTTGGTACACCCACCCTCGCTCGGGGAGGCATTGATGAATGAGCCCATTATGAAATATCTTATTCTATTGCGTTTGTTCCGCCAGGTGTTTCGCCATCTGATTGCCTTTTAATTTGTATAAGCGCTCGGTTCCTGTATTTTTTTTTTTTAATGATTTATTATTTATTATGTGAGAACGACTAGGGCAGAGACTGGAGGACTGGGACGACCGGGAAGATGAGCGCACGTCAAGGACTGCGTCATTCTGGTACTTTCAAGAGGACTGTATGTCATCATGTATGTTATATGACAACGAGTCATGGTGGCGTTCTTTTGTGTTGTCGGGAACCCCTGTTAAAATGTCACATGTTCTTGAGTTGTAGTGTTTGAAAGACGTTTAATAACGGTAACTATGGACTGTGGCTCATACTCCTAAAGACTCTCCTTAGTCTTGATACAAGCAGCTGTAAAACCGTTTTTACACCTATGGCCATCTGTCAAAACGAGTTACTCTGAATGATAGCCGACACATTGGAATGAAGAAGAAACCCATTTCCAAATTGAGCTTATTAAAGTTAAAAATGTAATTCGTTTTTTTTATGATGTGATTTTGTCATTATGATATCTAGCAGTAGTGGCAAAGATTAGCGTTTTATTGCCACTTCAGTAATTTAACAGTGTCCAGGCACCCAGGGGACTGTCTTAATTCAAATCTCCCCACGTGTCGTGCCTCCTGCCTGGGCTGCAAGCTCCGCTGACGGGGCTGAGAACGGCTCCTTTACCCACTCTGTGGTTCCCGGCCAGACTGACGCTGTGATTGTGCTCGGTGGCAGATGTGCTTTCACAGAGAGGGAGCGAGAAAGACAGGGTTAGGCTGCAGGGAGAGTTGGAAGGATAAGCAGACGGTTCAGCTTCAGGTAGTGCCCTGCTGCACTCTAGTCTTCCTCCTCCACAGTGAGGAAACAAACACAACTTGGGCCTCTCTCACTGAAGGCTCTCCCAGGAAAGGGCTCTTAAGGTGGCATTGTTCGTCAGGCGGTCGTTCTGGCGTTCTGTTCTGGCAGAACGCCAAACATTGTTGTCTGGCGAGAGAACGAGGATGAGGTTACAAGTTATAGCCCTGATTCACATTCCGTGGCTTTTCTTTTCATGGTGTAACACTGGTGGAGGTGCTCTATTTATTGTCCCGAAACACTGGCTGATGAAAAAAACACCTCAATGTTAATGTTATCTACTGAACGTTTGTCACTGGGATTCATTAATAATTGGTTTGTTAATGATGCTTCCTGTTGTCGCTTCCATGCATGAATGGGTGTTGTAGCAACGCTCCGTGGACGCTCTGTGTTGTTTGAAATCTCCTCGTCGTCTGTGGCCCGGAACATGGTATCTGATCCGCCGGAGCAGGGAGCAGCTGCAGGGGAAGCGGATGGTTGTCGTGATTTGTTGTGTTTCACTTCCCAAGGACACCGTATACCTCCTGCTGTGCCAAGCGCACATGGACCAGGACGGAACAAAACACCACGATGCACCTCGTCGCGCTTCAGTCTAGGGTCAAACTTCAATGGTGTGCAGTCCATCCGTAACGACAACACGGGGGCGACTCTATTCTCTTGTGAGCACTATGGAGTGGCCCCGTCCTGTCCTGTGTGATGGCGAGGAAATCACGCTTTTAACCGCGCAGGATGGCGTAGTGACTAAAGTGTTCCACTCCCAGCCTGAGGGTACTGGGTTGGGAGTCTACCAGCATACCCGAAGACGTCCTTTAGCCGGGTGCCGAAGCCCTAGTCCAACTCTTTACTGACATGGATCGCTGCGTCCTTTTGTATATGTTAATTACCCATATATGGTGTAACGTCACAAATACACCATATAGTAACATGTTTAGTCACACATTTTGTCACGTATTTTGCACAGGTTCGGCTATCGGCGCAAGACCTCCACTCCACCGAAAGTACGTTTGCCCCCTGGCACACTTTCCTCTCCCCATGAGCCAGAGATTACTTTGGGAAGGAGCCAGGTATCTAAATATTGACTGCACAAGGCCTAAACCCTTGAATAGGTTAAGTAATAATGTACTTACCATGGCCGTGCCGTTAGGAATAACACTATGTCTTTCATATTATAGAATGAACTGCTCTTAATGCATAATTAAGACCAGCTCATTGTGCTATACACACCATCAGTCGTCTTTTTGTTGATGGACTGTTTTTATACTGTTCGGTTCAGAACTCTCCCCCCCCCCCCCGGTTGGTCTTGTTCTCTGTGAAACATGCCCCTCTGGGGCAGATTAATAGAGCTCCTTAGAGA
Source organism: Muraenolepis orangiensis (assembly GCA_027704905.1). Classification (NCBI taxonomy): domain Eukaryota; kingdom Metazoa; phylum Chordata; class Actinopteri; order Gadiformes; family Muraenolepididae; genus Muraenolepis; species Muraenolepis orangiensis. The sequence continues at coordinate 20,021,318 of CM051012.1, read as the reverse complement.
CCGGATAGACCACGCCTTTTGGTGTGTGCTCTCTCTCAATTTCCTCTAGCTAGTACAGTACACTGCTCTCTTGGCGTCTCGTGGCTCAACCCCCCCCCCCCACCCCCCCCCATTGACGCAAAACGAGGTTGGGCCCCACGACCCGTAGTCCTGGTAGACGTAGAGCAACACACACACACTGACCCCACACACCACAAACACAAACTCATCAACGCAGTCAAAAGCGATGCAAAAAATGCATCAAGATAGTTTTGTTTTTAAACTTACAGTCTTTGTTTTTGTCCATAACACTACCACCCAACCAACATTCAGTCAATCCTGTCGTGGTCGAGGTTTCTTCAATGTTGATTATTAATGGCACAATGAAGATCAGTAACCTTAGATTCAATCATGCTCTAAAGTGTTTCCAAAAACAGAGGTCAGAGGTTTTTCTCTCTGCGAGCACAGATGGGCGCCAAGGGCTCAGCCTGCTCAAGGTCTGGGTCACTGCGCTTAACCCTGACACCGCTGCAACTGCGACCTCGCAGTCTGGGTCACGGCCTCGCCGAAGCCAGCCAGTAAAGAAAAAAGGTTGCCAACTCAAAACCGATCTGAACACGAGGCGACGACGAGGTCAAAGCGGAGTTCAAGCTGTACATCATCCTCCTCTTGACCGGCAAACCTCTTTGCACTTGAGGTCTATATCTCTGATTTTTGATGACACTGTTTTGATGGAGCGCTGGAGGGCAACGCCATAGGGGTGAAGTGTGTGGTCTCACAGCCTCATTGATGGAGTGTTGGGTGACTGAACAGAGCACGTTCCAAACAGACCTAACGTTTGGAAAGTGTGGGGTTGGTTTGAAGGAGTGCTGGATCTCCCCTCTGTTGAGATTCCACATTCTTTGTGTAACAAGTACAATGGAATGCTTACTCCTTATTTACTCCCGCACACTGTACTATACTATACTTTAAACAACACTATATACTATCTAATATATACTATACTATTAACTATACATAACACTATACACAATAAAAAAGAACAATAAAGTGTCTAATGGATGATATGGCGGGATGTCAAGATCCAAGAGCTTTTACTTGTCACATACACATACAGGATACGCAGTGAAATGAGAATGAAATCGCAGTGTCACGCAGAAATTGTGCAAAATACAATAAAAAATTGAAAAACTGCGATAAACGTATATACAAATTTCTAAAATATATATATATATATATATATATTTAAAAAGGTCAATGCAACAATATTTACAATGAGTTGGGATAAATATGTGCGTAAGCATATGGTCCAGAAACTAGAAAAAGTTAAAGTAAATCTATAAATTAAAATGAACTCAACCTTTCTTGATTAACACTATGGCCGGCACTGCGGTGCACTCTGAACAAGCCCATGCTCCGGTTGGAGGTGAGGTGAGGTGGTCGAATGGGCCCACCATGGGCACCTTTCCTCAAGAGAAGCTTGTCTCATTGGCTAGTCCGCACACATCACGATCGATTGGAGCCGGGACCACAAACAGCAGGCAGGCGGCGCTTGTCTTTAACCCGCACATGTGGTCCCTGTTTGGGGGGGGGGGGGGGGGGGGGGATCTGTGGAGCGTGACCATGGTGGCGCCGCCGTGTCTCTGCGATGACTGCGTAGCGGATGCGTATCAGTCAGGGTGTTTTCTGGGTCAGCGTCTTATCAACGTTGGCAGTATCCACAAAGGGAGTCGGATTTATTCAAGATTCAAGATTCAAGAACTTCATACGTCACATTCACATGATACAGGATATGGAGTGAAATGAAAGTGGCAGTGCCATGCAGAAATTGTGTGAAATTGTGTATTTACAATGAGTTTGGATAAATAGAAGTATACTGTCTGGAAAATAGTAGAAAAATGTGTGTATGCCATATGTTCTATACTAGATATGTATATGTGTGTGTGTGTGTGTGTGTGTGTGTGTGTGTGTGTGTGTGTGTGTGTGTGTGTGTGTGTGTGTGTATGAGATGGCAGTGTGTGGGACTTGTTAACATTCCCCCCCCCCCCAGTTTGTGTGTGGGGCTGTGGTCGCCACACATCTCTTCATGTCTTCATCATCTCGTCATGACATCTTCAATATTGCACGTTTTAGAACGACCACCAAACAAACGGTGTACATGTTTGGAGCTGGAGACATTGGACAGTGTACAATGTCTCCAGCTCCAAACATGTACACAAAATGACCAAATTGACATATACAAAAATAATACACAAATGTACATATTTACATTATTGCACAATATATGAATCTGACACTATAAACGGTACAGTATAAATATAAAGTGAATGTAGGATTTTTTTTTGTTGCCAAACCCTGTGAAAAACATCAATAGAACAATCTCCTGCAAAATCCAAATCAATGGAATTGACTAATAGAACGATGTCTCTCCACTTTATCTGCTCATCATGGTGTTGCAGGATTGAACTGGCCAGTGGAATATGTCTTTGAAGATAGATCTAGAGGGAAAAGAGCACGTAAACATGAATGATTTATAGCTCGGAATGATTTCAGCCAAGTCTTTGCTAAAGAAAAAATCATCCTGGGCTTTAAATCATTCATACCAAATGACGCCATAACCTTGTTCATTCATAACGATGTTGAGTTCATCATTATGAACCACTTGATGAAACCGAAGGTGGCAGAACTCCACCTCGTAATGGACTCTAAAGCTCTAGGCTTTTCTATTGGTTTGCCGACGGTGACGGGTTCTTTTTTTTTTTTTGTACTGACCAACGTGTGCTCTGTGCTTCTCGTGTCTTGCAGCCTTCGTCATGATGATCATCCTGGCGCTGATCCGCATCGCCAAGGGCCGGGGCGAGGGCCGGCCGCCGGTCGCCTCCCTCTCCGGCGTGCCCAACCTGTTCGGCGTGTGCGTGTACTCCTTCATGTGCCAGCACTCGCTGCCGTCGCTGGTCACACCCGTCTCGAACAAGAGCCGCGTGGGCACCCTGGTGGTGGTGGACTACGTGCTCATCCTGTGCTTCTACCTGCTGCTCTCTTTCACCGCCGTCTTCTGCTTCGACAACGAGCTGCTGCACGACATGTACACGCTCAACTTCAGCGACAACTGCGACGTGCTGGACACGCCGGTGCTCCGCTACTTCCTGGGCCTGTTCCCCGTCTTCACCATCAGCACCAACTTCCCCATCATCGCCGTCACGCTGCGCAACAACTGGAAGACGCTGTTCCACCGCGACGGTGGCACCTACCCGTGGGTGGTGGACCGCCTGGTCTTTCCGCTCATCACCGTGGTGCCGCCCGTGCTGGTGGCCTTCGCCACCCACAACCTGGAGTCGCTGGTGGGCATCACGGGGGCCTACGCCGGCACGGGCATCCAGTACATCGTCCCGGCGTTCCTGGTGTACCTGAGCCGGCGGCACCTGGAGCCGACCGTGGGCCGGGCGGAGGACACTCCCAACAAGCACCGCTCGCCCTTCCGCCACGTCTTCTGGGTGTGGTTCGTGGTGGCGTGGGCGGCGTTCTGTCTGGTGTTCGTCACTGCCAACATCATCCTGACCGACACCAAGAAATGAGGACAGGAAGGTAACGAGGAACCAGAACGCCGGGGGGGGGCCTTATCGGACTGACAAGGTCGTACAGAGCCTGCCTCTTTTTAAAAACTTTTGTAGCATTTGCAAGTATTCGAATCAAAGATTAATCTATCACAGATGTGTTGAGAGGGACCAAGAGAAATCTGATCCCATCGCGGGGTTCGGATGCTGGAACAAACACTAAAAGGGAAAAAAGAGACAATTAATCAAGAAGGGAGATGGATCCTCGTGATCCAGTGTTACCAACGTAAGCTAGACATGTTTACCAACCACCCCCTGCTCCATTTGACCCAAACGTTAAGTCCTTGATCACAACTCCCATAAGTTCTCTGGAGGACAGGGAGGCAACATCACCTCTACTGACCGCTGCTTTGGGAAGGACTTGACGCATCTGAGTAGGAAATGAACCGAAATAAAGAAAATCCTAAATTAACCAATCAGGGATAATCTCGCTTTTATGGCTCGCTGACATTTTGCACTCCGTCGTCTTCACCAGGGTTGTGGCTCTGAGAGGCCGCCTTGGCAGTCACACGTGTGTATCCACACACACACACACACACACACACACACACACACACACACAACCACAAAAAAGCAGACACACAACCAAAAAAACATAACTCCACACACCATGTTCACAATCGCCTTTAAATGAACACACACACAAAACCACACACACACACATCCATCCATCCATAACCCCTCAAGCTTGCCTCCTTTTCTCAGGCACACGCGACACCTCCATCAGCCTTCCGTCTCCCCTACGCACCTATCCGCGTGGTCCGCTTTGACCCTTGAGGTGGGGTGAGGTAAGCGGCGTTGTCAAAGGCCGGTCTGTCCTCCGCGGTCCGTCTCCCAGTGTTTTCATTCTGTATCGACCCGGGTGCCGGGGCTGACGTCCGTCGGGAGACTCGAGTTCTGATGGCGTTTTGCGTCATTCGGTGTTCCCCGGTACCTCGGTATGAGTGTTATTTACGTCTGGTGCCTGCTGTACTCTAGGCCAGTGATTTGGTGTCGTTGCTGCTGCCGGGTTCAGGCAGGCTTTCGGTGTTTTATCTTGCCATCTCCTGCACGGGTCTTAATTCTCCTGCGGTGTTCATCCTCCAATACGCTTTGCTGTGTACAAGAATTTTGAGGAGAGGACCGTCTGAGCTTTTAAACCCACTGTATGGTGTAGCCTACAGTCAATCTGTTGAGCTTACTATGTTGACTTCGAGCTTTAGCTTATGATGTAACCAATGTTGTAGCTAACTGTATAGTGTAGCTTAATATGCAAAACCAACTTACTGTTTTTTTTTTTCTATTAAAAAATAATAATTCGTAAGACAAGCTGCCTCCGAGCTGCTTTGTTGGGAGTCGACAAATTGTGAAGAACCAAGGGAACCTGTCACTAACATTGAGCATCTTTTTGCGATGGTTTGCACACAATTTTCTTCAATTTTCTAAAATACTACATTGTATAACTGCTCACCAAGAATCATTTAAATCTTGTGAAATGTTCCTTCTTGACCTTCTCGGTTGTGTGTGGCGCCACACCAGTTATGCATATTGAACGCGCCAGTCGTCCAGAAGGTTAGGCTTATTCGGCACTTTCCGCGGTGGATGCTGAGAGGGTTGCCGCGGAAACAAGTTGAATCCTGAGCAGGTTTAAATTTTTATTTGATGTACTTTTGTGTGTTTATTCCCCCCCGAATGGTAATATTCATAGCTTGGATATTCTGTCATATTTGTTTACTTTGTTTAATGCTAACGCCCGTGATTTTGGGTGAGGGTGTTACAGTATTACATTATTGACAATGTCTGCGTGTAAAACTGTTTGTCCGGTTGGTTCCGGTTGAATCCAAGGCTGTGTTTTTTTTACGTCTATTCGATGCGGTCAATACCTTCCGTCTCGGGTTCCCCGTCCCTGAAGCGGTGTGTTCTGTGTGATTATAAGAGTGTCGCCGGTAATCCTAGCGCAGGTGGAAGGTGGAATGTGCAGATCGCTTCATCGATGACCGATCTTTCTGAAGAAAGCGTATGGCGACCGAATGAGAAGGTGTCGAACAAATGTTGGTCTTGCTGCTCTTTAGATTAGATTAGATTAGATTAGATTCAAATGTATTGTCATTGCACAGCACAAGTACAGTACAGTGACAATAATTTAGCGTCTAACCAGAGTGCAAATGTTGCAGTAAAGTGCATGGTAATATAATTCAGTGAGAGATGAAAAATGTGCCTTTTGTTCGGCGTTTCCCCTTTTAATCGAATTTATTTTTTGTTTTTTTACGAAATCGCTTCCCACATACAGCACATGTCCTGAAGCCATTTTTGTTCACGTGACAATCAGCTTCACTTTTTGAAGGCCAGAAGTCCTATTGATTTGTTTGTTTGTTTTTTTGGGGGGTTTTTGGTTTCTGTTTTGTTATGTTTTTTTTGGTTATTGTTAATTTATTTTTTGGGATTTCGTTCCTGTACAATTAATGTCCAACCACATGTATTCATATTTTTTAGTGCTTCATGAAAAATGTCAATAAATGCATTAGTGTTGAATCGGACCCATGTTTTTATTTTTTTAATCCAAATAAACAGTCAGTAACTTGCAATTTATTTTTGATATTATATTGTCACGCATCAGAGGATACCCCTGTGTAAAAACAGCAATGTCATTGTTCAGAAGGTGACTTACACCCTATCTACATTTTCTGACTGTCCTACATTTCCTTGGTTTGGTAAATGTCTTTATTAGCGTGAAAGTAGGACACTTGTTGGGGCTGTGAACCCCACGCTCTCGGAGTGGCTTGGTTTTGCTTAGTGGGACGTGTTTAACTCATGAAAGGAATCTGTCAGCGCGGCGCCACTCGGGTTACAGCAAGGTTGTTCTGAAACACTGTCTTGATGTCGTGTTATTTCATTATTTCCCACTTCCCTTCCTGACGAGTTGCCCCCCCCCCCCCTTTTCCCCTGGCATCTTCCTTGTAAAGTGTAAAATAATGATTTTATGTATTAAGGTATGACTACGTTGTTGGTTATTTATTCATACTTTTTTTTTTTCTTTTTTCTGAATTTCAATTTAACATGGCATGGCTGTGTTTGTGTGTCTGAGAGAAAGTATAATTTGAAATGTAAAAAATAATAATAATACATCTACAACCTACTTTATTTCTGCGGGGTTTCAGAGAGCTGGGAGTCGGGGAGAAAAAGTGTATTTGGTGTACCGGGATGAACCCGGTAGGCGGAGGTGTTTAGTTTTTTTGGGGGTCATGTTAAAACTAAGTAATCCAAAGTTTAATTATGTTGAGCAGTCCCATGTGTCTTGTTGATCTGGGCAGGTAGGAGCAGTGTGGCACCAGGAGAAGGATCAGATCATGTCATTGAATGGTAACTGGTTGGTGGTTGCTGGTTCCATCCCTGGTGAAGTGCCCCTGAGCAATGCCGCTGTCAGTGTATGAATGTGTGTGAAATAATGTGTTGTGAGGGACCAGACGCAAGATTAGAGGAACACAGAACAAAAACGGTAAACTAATAACAAAATACTATGATAATAAAGCTGGATGAATGTGGCTCCACATGAAAACATACAAAAACTAACTAACGAACTAAAATTCAAACAAGACCTGAGGGAGACTATATACTTAATGGGCTAAACTATCGGACACAGTATGGGAGTAACACATACATCATTATACAAACACATTTACAGTTTAGATTCAAGATTCAACTTTTTTATTTGACATGTGCAACAATACTTACTCCCATTTCAAGTCAAGTCAAGTTTATTGTCACTTCACAGTTTACACGAGTATAAAGCAGTGATGTGAAAATCTTATGTGCAATACCCGACGACAGACAGCAGTTATAAAATAAAAATAAGATAAAAATAGAATAAAGTTAAAAAATAAAAATGTAATTTATAAAATGCAAAATATCGGCACAGAAAAGAGCAATATGTATATATAAATCAATGTAATAAAATATACATTGTTATATGCTATACGCCCTTGTTCAGCAGCCTGATGGCCTGACTGTGCATGGAAGCTATCTCTAAGCCTATTTGTACGGCACTTGATACTGCGGTATCGCCTGCCTGACGGTAACAGTGAGTACAGTTGTGGTTGTATTTATCCAGGAGGGAGGGTAGCTCACCCCCAACGATATACTGGGCTGTCCGCACCACCCTTTGAAGCGCTCTGCGCTCAAGTGCGGTGCAGTTCCCGTACCAGGCGGTGATACACCCTGTAAGATCACTCTCGGTGGTGCCGTTATAGAATGTTCTCAGGATGTGGGGGCCCATGCTGAATTTCTTCAGACGCCTGCGCGTTTCCTCCCGCAGTATGAATTTCCTACAATTTAACACTGTATACTATACAACACTATACTATGGCAATACTGTTCACAATAAAAAACAACAATAAAGTGACTGATGGATGATATATACATGAGTTCAATTGTGCAAAAAGCAAAATGCCAGTAGTACAGCAGCATAATGAATACAGTACAGTAATTGTAATGAGTCCAGAAAGTCCAGCAAATGTATGATAGTGTCATGTAATATTGATGACAATGGTAGTCCTTGCACAGATGCTGCAGAACCAGCAACCGGACCGTAGGGGGGAGAAGAGATGGTGCCAAGGGTGGTTGCGGTCCTTTGTGATGGACATGGCCTTATTCCGACATCTGGTCCTAAAGATCTCCTCAATGCATGGAAGTGCACACCCGATGATCTTTTCTGCCATCCTCACAACCTTCTGGATGGCCGTTTGCCTATGCCACTTCTCCCTGGGCACCGCAGGGCATAGAGGTGCTGCGGTGCCACGACGCCACGTCGTCAGAAATCTGTAGCCCTAGTAAACGGAAGCAGCTGAATATTTCCACCAGTGTCCCATCCAGGCTGATGGTGGAGCCCCAGTGGCACCCACTCCACGATGAGCTCCTTAGTCTTGCTGACGTTCAATGCAAGGCTGTTGTCCTCGCACCATCGCGTCAGCCGATTTACCTCATCTTTGTACTCCGTTTAGTCATCCTCGCTTATCAGGCCGATGACTGTGGTGTCGTCTGCAAACTTGTTAATCCAAATATTGCTGTGCGTGGCAGTACAGTCATGTGTGTACAGCGAGTACAGCTGGGGACTGAGGCAGCAGCCTTGGGGTACTCCGGTGTTGAGGACCAGAGTGGATGAGATGTTGTTCCCAATCTTCACCACTTGACGCCTGCCCATCAGGAACTCCATAATCCAGTTACAGATGGGGGCGCCCAGACCTAGGTCCCTTAGTTTCAGGACCAGACCTGGAGCACCCTATGTGCTCCAGTGTAGTGCCAGGGAGATGGCGTCCTCTACAGACCTATTTGTCATGTGTGTACAGCGTGCCGAAGAGTACAGGTGTGGTCTGATTTCCCAAAAGGCTGTGCAACAGCGCGATAAGCGTTCTGAATGGTGGTGTAACAGTGATCAAGAGTCTTCCCGCACTACGATGGGGACTGCCTCGGGATTCTGAAATGTCCAATGCGATGTTAGCATTGGATTAAGGATACAGGCAGTGCGTCTTCTGAACTGTTAGTGCTGCCACCATCATAACATTGTCATTAACATTAAACTTTTATACTTGCTGGACTTTCTGGACTCATTACAGCTACTGCACTGTATTCATGATGCTGCTGCACTACTGGCACTTTAAATGCTTTTAAATCTTTTTGCACAATTCAACAGATGTTCACCATCTATCAGTCACTTTGCTGTCTTTTTTTTGGTTCATTTTTATTTTTACTGTGTATATTATTTTGATGGTATTGTTTTTGGAGATGAATACTGCGGGAGGGAATGGGGAGTAAGCATTCCAATGTACTTGTTAGATTTCCCTCGGTAAGTAAAAAAGGGCGACCCTTTCACTGTTGTGAATGCACCTGTGTACGTCCGTACACCAAGCAGCAACCTTTTGTTCTTCCCCGTAGACTCCGCTGTTCTGTCGGTCCGGAACAAAGAGGATCCCGTTGATTGCACTGCTTCGCCAGGTATCATTGACTTCAGCCACGTCTCTTGTTAGAATCATGGCGCAACACTCCCTGGTGTCCCCGGCATGAGGCGATACGGCAGTTTAGTTCGTCTATAGGCCGCCACGGGACCCTCTTTCTCCCCCCCCCCCTGTGGCTCCGGCCGGGGATTGGTTCCCCTCCCCCCGCTCTCTATTGTCCCTCCATATCCCCCGCAGGTAGGTCCTTTGTTGCGTTGTCTGTAGTTGTACTGTTCCGTAATTCCACGATCATAATAAGTGATCATATGACATGTCATACATTTGTGGTTCTAAGAAACCACGGCAATGTGTTGTCATTGTATGAACCGGATTCCGTATGTGCGTTATGTAGGCCCCCCTATGTTAAACATTAGAACAAAACGTGTGTATAGCCGGACACCCTGTCCCCTACAAATGTGTGTTTGCATGGGTGAGTGTGAGCCACTGAATGTAAACGTGCTTTGAGTGGCTTTTTTCCGTTTGTTTGCTTGTACTGACCCAACTGTTCAAACGGGCGCGAAAGCGGGGCTGAACTCATCCTCACACGTGGTCCCGATGGGACTGGTTTGTCTCCAGTCAGGTTTTGGCTAAAGGAGAGAAGCGCTGTGACAGATCGGGGACGTGTGTCCATGAAGAATGAATGTTTTATTTTTTCTCCTATACTGCGGAGGATGGGAACCGGCAACGCTTTCCTCCGGCGCACAGCGTTTTATGGGTGGAACTGTGTTTAATGTGTTGAGGTGGGGAGTCGGTGAGTCCTGACCGTCGGCTTGGCTGCCTTGTAAAAAAATTAAAAAAAAATAAAAATATATATATATAGATATATATATAAAAAAAAAAAAAGGCATCTGTTCGATTAGTAACACTGTCTGCACTGTCCCCGACTAGCCTCAGGGCTCAAAGAGCCGTACTAAAAAAAGGAAATGAAATATATATTTAGTGATGGAGAGAGAGTACAGACATTGTCTAATGAGGAAAAGAAAAATAACTAAAGTGAAACCAAAAATAAATTGTTTTATGCCCGCTTTACGGCTTTAAATGCTCCTTTGGGGGCGACCGGCCGGGGAAAGCATTAGGGTGGATTCATTTCCGAGCTACATGCCAACTATCGGCCCGTGTTTACTCTGTCCCGCTGTACACCTATCGGGACGCCAGGGCTGTGGTAACACGCTTTTTGTTTTTTGATGGTGGCATATGGGCAATGCCGAGGGGACGCGTTCATCTCCGGCGGCTGCGTTTTTCTACCGGACCCCGGCACTTACCACTAGAGGAGAATATATGAATCCCAAGTTGTAAAGGTAACAAACTGCCTCTCCCCCTGGTCTCCTCTTCAACAGCGTTTTTGTTTTGTTTTGAATAATGACTTCTCTCTCTCTCTCTCTCTCTCTCTCTCTCTCTCTCTCTCTCTCTCTCTCTCTCTCTCTCTCGCTCGGTTCATTAGCACAAAGCAGGGCTCATTGTGAAAGTGTGTCGGAGAGAGAGATATTAAGGTCACTAGTTTTTCAGAGGAGGGGGTGGAGGAGGTAAAAAAGGAGAAGGAGGAGGAGGTGGCCTCCTCCCGACATCATTGACATTCAGGGCGCAGACGAGCAGCCGCTCGGTGTCCGCAGACACCCTCCTCGGCCAGATCGGGTGTTCCACAGCCGTCTCCAATTCACCAGGCGAAACAAAAGAAACATCCACAGGAAAGAAGAAGAAAAGCGATTAATGGGTTTGCCCTTTTCCGATTGTTTCGGAGTTCAGTCCGAACTCCTGACACTCCTCCATTGTGAGAATAGTTAAGCTTGTCGAAAGAAATTCACACTGAATAGGAGAGAGAGCCTAAGCCTCGTCCCTTCCTTATTTCGGGGGGGGGGGGAAATATGTATGGTAGTCAACAGCGAGAGACAAATAATAAAAACAAATAGTTCCCCTAAGTGAACCCCGTATCCCTGGAGAAATAAAAAGCTGATTTTCTTATCCCGCCTGACTATCCTGCCGTGACAGCTCGGTTTTCATCGGTCACGCGGTATCGATTCCCGGCGTTTCGGTAGAGAAAACCAGGCGTGAACACAAGGCCCCAACATGTGGCGGGGGGGGAAAACAACTTTCCAAGCAGAAATGCCACCGGTTCCAGATTGGCCCCTGGAAACCTATTTAGAATGATACGGCTTAATTAATATTCTGCCGGCGTCTCGTCTGGATAGTTTCTCGGTGAATGATTTACGATCATTACACATGACCGAGCGATAAAGACGACCATGCCGCGCAGGAACTGTTGACACTGGCGACATTTGGCGTTAAAGAGCCTCTTTGACCGGATCGACCTCGCCATCGCTCACTCGGCTTCCTGCGATCTGTCTCCAGAGGATTTCACCTGGAGTCCAAATGTGATGCATTGAAAACCCTTCCTGTCACACGGCCACACCGCTGTTTGTTTTGATGACACGACAACCTTAACTTTTTTGGCCACCCGGCAGAAAACAAAACCAACATTTGGAAAACCAACATTGATTCTTACCACAAAAAAGTTATTTTTCGTCTGATATACCACTTGGGCATAATTTAGTGTTATGCCTAACATATGCTGCTAATAGTTTGTCTACATAGAAAATGACCAAATCGATTTCATGGTTAAATATTTTCCTGTTAAAATGTATTTTAATTTCAAAATGAGAATATCCTATACCTAATACTCCGCATCTTTGTACGTAGAACGAGAAACTGCCAAAATATATATAAAAAAAAAAAAGTGGGATGTTTGTGTTTGGAACACAAACACACACACACAGATCTTTCCGTTTGAACAGGCAGCTAGGTTAGGCTAGGACAGATGGTGTACCGCTAGCAAGGACACAGTTTCGCAGATATTTAACAGTCATTTTTTTAAAACCTTAAAGCTTGAGACACGCTTTCAAACATATCCCCCCCCCCTAGCTGTGTACGTCTCTCATAAGTGTACGCCTGTTTAGGCTCGAGTGGGTTTCTTCGTACAGTTTAAACTTTCCGCGCTTTCCGACATTTTAGAAACAAAAGTGTCATCCGCGGTTGCGCTACGACATCACCTTTGGGAACCCCTGCTAATGGACGCCAGTCCTGTTAACAGATTGGGCTTTCTCTCTCGCTGACACACATCTCTCCACTCCAGGGGCATGTCGTCGCTACCACCACCTCCATGACCCCTCCCCCCCTGGTTCCACCCCCCGGTGTGTTGTCCACCGACAACACTCACTTATGCCGTGTTAGTAGCCCTGTGTGCGTGTGCACGTGCGTGCGCGTGTCAGACAGAGATGGCGCCGTACGTGATGGCTGCCGTATTGCGAGCTCCCGCACAACGACGCAGTTTCTTGTTATTTATTATTTTTATCGCGACTATCTTTGTACAGAAAGTTAGCAGCACGTTCACTTATGACTTTTGCACACTTCTGGAGATTAGATCGACAGTCGCTCGCCGCCTACCAGAGTTTTTTTCATTCTTTCGACTCGGACGTCCCTTCTTTCGACTCGGACGTCCGGTGCGAGGGTAGCGAGCCGGCGTGCTAGTCAGGCTGAGATATCGATCCGATCGCCCCCCACTATCCACCATTCTACTGGCTAATGTACAGTCTCTGGACAATAAGTTAAGCAAGCTACAGGCTCGTATTCAATTTCACCGGGAAACTAAGGACAATCATTACTTACGGAGACATGGATGTCGGAGGGGGTTACCAATGCAGCTATCGAGCCGAAGGGATTTTCCGTCCACCGGGCGGACAGAACAAAGGCTCTCTCCGGTAAAGATCGCGGAGGGGGGGGTATGTCTCATGATAAACAGATCATGGTGCAACCAAAGTCATGTACATCCCCTCAAATCTTTCTGTTCCCCGGACCTGGAGTACCTGATGCTTATGTGCCGTCCATTCTGGCTACTTCAGGACTTTACAGCGGTAACCGTGACCGCTGTTTACATTCCCCCACAAGCCAACATGGACACTGCGCTGAAGGAACTGTATGGGGCTATCAGCGAACAGGAGTCGGCACACCCTGAGGCTGCTTTCATCGTGGCGGGGAACTTCAACAAGGCGAACCTGAAGAAGGTTCTCCCGAAGTTCTACCAACACATAACGAGCAACACATGGGGTGAGCGGATCCTCGACCACTGCTTCACACCCTTCCGTGATGGCTACAAGGCCCTCCTCCGCCCACCGTTCGGCAAATCAGACCACCGCTCTATCCAGCTACTTCCCGCCTATAGGCAGAGATTGAAGCAGCAACCAATCGCTGTGAGGGAGGTTCAATGCTGGTCGGACCAATCGGACTCTATGCTACAGGATTGTTTTGATTGCGCTGACTGTGACATGTTCCGGGTTGCCTCGGACAATAACATCAACAAGTACCCGTCCTCGGTCACCGGGTTCATCAAGAAGTGCATAGATGACGTTTTCCGACCAAGTCGGTTCGTATATATATCCCAACCAGAAACCGTGGATTAACGGCGATGTTCACGCTGACCTCCACGCGCGTAACGCCGCGTTTGGCTCCGGGAATATGGAGGTATGTACGAGAGCCCGCTACGATCATTGTCACTGCCAAGCGGGAGTACAAGGTCAGAGTGGAGGAGAAATTCAAGAGCCACGACGCGAGGGGTATGTGGCAGGGTTTACAGAAGATAACGAACTTCAGAGGGAGAACCAGTTGTGTAGAGAACTCCTCTACCTCCCTCCCAGGAGAGCTAAATACTTTTTTTGCTCGGTTCGACGTGAACGGCAGCCAGCCGAAGCCAGCACCGCCTGAAGAGACCAGCCTGCTGAACATCTCGGAGGCGGATGTGTGCCGCACCTTCAAACGGTTGAACATCCGTAAGGCGGCAGGCCCCGATGACATCCCGGGCCGCGTCCTCAGAGCATGCGCAGACCAGTTGGCAGGAGTCTTTGCAGACATCTTCAACCTCTCCCTGTCCCAGGTCGTTGTTCCCGCAGTTTTCAAGATGTCCATGTTTATTTCCTCCGTGTTACCTGCCACGCTGGACCCATGGCAATTTGCATATCGTCAAAACAGATCCACAGACGACGCAATTGCCATGGCCTTCCACACTGCCCTTTCCCACCTGGAGGGAAAGAACTGTTATGTGCGGATGGTGTTTGTGGACTACAGCTCAGCGTTCAACATGATAGTTCCTGCCAAGCTCGACACCAAGCTTAGAGGTCTAGGCGTGCCCCCATCCACGTGCAGCTGGATACTGGACCTCCTGTCGGACCGCCGCCAGGTAGTGAGGATGGGCAGCACCACCTCAGAGCCACTGACCCTCAACACGGGAGCCCCCCAGGGATGTGTGCTGAGCCCTCTCCTCTACTCCATCTACACCCACGACTGCATGGCTATGCACAGCTCTAACGTCATCATCAAGTTTGCTGATGACACGACAGTGATGGGCCTGATCGCCGGCGACGACGAGACAGCCTACAGGGAGGAGGTTGGATCACAGGAGAACAGCCTTGCCCTCAACGTCAAGAAGACCAAGGAGCTGATCGTGGACTACAGGAAACAGAGAGGAGCGCACGCCCCTATCTCCATCGACGGTGTTGCAGTAGAGAGGGTCAGCAGTTTCAAGTTCCTCGGCGTGCACATCTCCGAGGACCTCACATGGTCCACGCACACCACACACGTGGTGAAAAGGGCCCAACAACGTCTGTATTTCCTCAGGCATCTGAGGATATTCAGCATGGAACTCAGCATGCATCCTGAGAACATTCTACACCGGCACCATCGAGAGTGTTCTTACAGGGTGTATCACCGCCTGGTACGTGAACTGCACTGCACTAGAGTGCAGAGCACTTCAAAGGGTGGTGCGGACGGTCCAGTATATCGTTGGAGGTGAGCTACCCTCCCTCCTGGATATAAACAGGCGGTGCGTGGCCAAGGCCAAACGCATCATAAAAGACAATGCCCACCCCAGCCACGAACTGTATTCACTTTTAGGCGATACCGCAGTATCAAGTGCCACTCAAATAGACTTAGAGATAGCTTCCACAGTCAGGCCATCAGGCTGCTGAACAAGGGTGTATAGCATATAACAATGTACATTTTATTACATTGATTTATATATATATATTGCTCTTTTTCTGACATATTGCATTTAATATATTGCATTTTTATATATTTAACTTTTTTATTATTTTTTATTATATATATTTAACAGTTTTGTACTTTTTTACTTATTTTTATCCTATTCTGTTTTTTATAACTACTGTCTGTCGTCGGGTATTGCACATAAGTTTTTCACTCATTGCTTATACTTGTGTAAACTGTGAAGTGACAATAAACTTGACTTGACTTGTGTGCGTGTGTGTTTGAGTACTCGGTGGTTCAGTTGAAACACGGCAGCCATTCGATGGAAGAAATGCAGATGGTTTGTGATGTGAAACACTAATTCATAATGACCAAGCTGTGTTAATGACTCAATTAAATGACCTAAGCTATAACACAGTGTTGAACTCAGGGCGATAGCTACGGTGGATGAACGAGAGCCTTTCTTAAAGTCAGCTCAAAGTGAATCAGTTCCCATGCTGTAGTCATACCTAGTGTGACCACTGTGGACCAACGTATTATTATATTATTATGTTATAGCATTCACATTAGCATTCTAACTCCCCTGAAGTCGACACCAAACACTGTTGAAAATCGCTGTTGCTTATCCGTTACTTCGGGGCATCCATTCCTTTAGAAACGACTTGTTTTTAGTTTTTTACTCTGGTTGTTTGCCTGCTGATACCGAATGCCATGTTTATTACTGATGGCCCGCAGGCTTGATTAAATTTCAACCAGGCACATGTTGAGAACAGAACAGCACAGTATTGATGCCCTGGCAAAGTGACAAGCGACTTCACACGGGAGGCGGAGAGAAAGAGGTCCGCTGTAGAGGTCCCACAGCAGCGGAAACCATGACTGGCGGACGGTGGGAGTGGGACTCACTTTCAGCCCGGTGAGGGACGTGAAGCAGACAGGACCACCCCAATTTTGGGGGAGGGTGGGGGGCGCTTTCTGTATGTACGTCTTAGTTGATACAATAAGAAGGCCTACATGCATCAGCTAATTGGTCCCCCACATGGGCAAGACCCTGGTTCGATTCAAGCCTTTGGTCCCTTGTCTCCACCCACTTTCCTGTCAATCTCCATTTTCCTGTGCATGAAGGCAAAAATGCCCCAAAGAAAATCTCCTTATACAGTATATCAAAATACACATTCATTCACATTCATTATATAGTGCAGTGGGCACACCTGTAGCTCTTGTTTCCTCCGCTTCCATCCACAAAATAACTCAAGGAAGAGTAAAAAAAAAAAAGTAGCTTATTAAAGTACACAAGTAAAAAGTACATTTGCGTTACTTTAATAAAGATATATAAATTTTATATTATTTAAATTGGCTAGCTGTTAACCACACGCAAAGCAAAATAGCCCGCTAGCAAGCAGAGGCTGCCAAAGAAGTACTCTCAGTGCTTTACTGTGGGGACAACCACAGCACAACACAAGCTCATAGTGGCTAGACACTCTGGGGAGTGACCAACCCTACAGGCCCTGTGTTTTGGGTAGGCCCAGTTGATCTCCAGTTTGAAACTGGCATCGGTTTTGCAAAGTAGCAGGGATCACGTCTGCGATGTAGCGGTGAAGTATAGCCTGGTTCTCCTGTCCCTTTCTTCCCCTCCTTCTCTCCTCTCTTCTCTCTCCTCTCTTCTCTCTCCGTCGCTTACAGTTATCGTGCTACTTAGTCTCGGGTGTTTGCTCGGCTCCACTCCTGTCTGAGCCCGGACTTAATGTCCCATCAGGCCCGCGCTGTGTACCCAGAAACCACTGCGGCCGCCCGGGCCGCACTGGAATATCACGCTTGGCAAATAGGCCGTCACTGTGGAAATAGCTGGTACTTTCGTCAGGAAGATGTCCCCGGTGCTCGGGATAAGCAGGATAAACAGGGGACTGAAACAAGACCGTCCTCTGGAGCAGTGAGTTAGGGGACGGTGGGGTTAGACGTACCATAGGGGGGTACATGAGCTGGTTCCAGGGGGCTATTTGTAAAGATTTCGATTTGGCTACAAAACAATAATGACCTCAAATATTATACGATTTTGAGATCTAAACGGCAACTACATGTCGGGGCAGCCAGACGGCCCGTTTTAAATCCTTTCCCGCTTCATTTTCCCGCTTCATTTGACGGCAGACTAGCCGAGGAGGTTCTCACAAATGGATCATTTGTACTCAACGCATCATTTTCCACATTAGAAACATTGCTGAATTTAGCAGACTTTAAGCTCTCGGATTCACAGATGCATGAGCCCGCATAATTCAGCTTTTATTCTGCTGTGTGTGTCTGTGTGTCTGTGTGTAGTTGGTGAATGGATGCCACAGAGGGCAAAGAGAGAGAGAGAGAGAGAGAGATGTGCAGGGTTATCTTCCCAACATATCAGTCCAACCAGATGAAAGCTGTGATTAACTCCTTGCTCTCTCTCTCTCTTTCCCCAACTGAAGGTCTGTCTATCACACTCTATCACACGCCCCTTTTTTACCGCCAGCAGCTGATTGGCCAACAGTGTGCCACAGACGGATCGTTTGGGTAATCTAATCGGTCACCTTAACAACAAAGTCCATCAGAACTCTCCATCTCCTCTACAGTCCTCATACTGTGTGTGGAAACATTCGTGTGACCTCTCGGAAGTGGGCGACGGCGCGACGATGGATGTGTATTGGCAAGCCGCTAGGGGGGAGAGGTGAGGGAGGGGAGATGAGAGGGTGGGTGTGGGTGCAGCGTGTGAATTTGATGTTGGTGATAAGGTTCCCTCCTACCAGCACCCCGAGCTGTCTGGGCGCCCTCAGCCATCCATCATTGGAAGCGTGGAGCCCGCGATGTGAGCCGCATCGCAGATAGGGCGGGACGCCGGGAGCTGCAGCGTGTACATGTGTGTGTGTTTGTGTGTGTACTCAACAGACTTGTGTGTGTGTGTGTGTAACCCGCATTGCAATAACGACGTCACCGATTTCTATGAAGTGAGAAGAATAAATGGTTGTTTTGACCTTGGACTGTTTAGCTAATGAACCCTGGCAAATCACACAGGGTGAAATGGGAGTAGTTTCCTATTCCCCCGCAAAGGGGCGGGCCTTCTATCACAGGCATGATCACCATCGATCGCATTCCAACACATCATCTGTCAAATGACTGTAGATGTGTAAGTGATCAACGATCGAATCATCGCTTCATCCATTCAGGTTACGTCAAGCTGCGGCAGACTGTGCAGTGTGGGTCATGCATTGATCAATTAAATGACCAAGTATGTCTAGTGGCCAAAAACTTCCCAGTGGCCAAAAACGATCCCAGACGGATTAAAGGGGAAGAAGGGGAAGAATTGTTCGGGACATTGGAGAACGCCGTCTGGGAACACAGCGATTTATCAGAATTAATCTCAAATTGGCTCTAACTGCCAAAGGCTACGCCTGGGACCATTGTTGTTGGACAAGAACCAGGGGGAAGAGAACCAGGAATTAGGGCTCTAGGGGAGGGTGGGGGGCGGGGGCGTCTAATCGGAGAGAAACTGGCTGGTCTGAAAACTCGAAAGTCCCTTTTTACGCTACATTGATCCAAGGATCAGACCGTCTCAGCTCAGCTTGTAAAGCATGGCAGCAACGCTGCCAGGGGTTAGTGGTTCCATTCCCACTGGGACTGTGCCCCCATGCTGAGAACGCATGCGCTCACAGTTTGACAGTCGAAAGTGACGACGCGATAAATGTAGCAGACGACGACGCCACCGCAAGCCACTAAAATGGCTACTTTGAGCTCCTCCCGAGGACACAGGGTGATGAGGAAAGCGGTTTATTGCAGAGTTTGTAGATGATAGATGAGCAGAGCAGATGGTACATGCTAGCACTTCTCCTCGAGTGTGAGTGTGAGTGTGAGTGTGTGTGGTGGTGGAGGCTGGTTTAAGCTGTGGGCCTTGATTACCGAGGACCCACAGGTGTTCAGCCTCACCCGGCCCAAGATTATAATCAGTCTGACTGGGGCCAGGTGAGGCAACACCAACCACACACACACGTAAAAATGGGACAAGGCTATGTGGTGGCACTGTGAAGGTCATGCAGAGTTTCCACTGCTTGTCCAGCGTGAGGTGGAACAGGCCATTTGCAGCGAGTCTGTGCCGCACAATCATTTTCCCAGGGTGCAACATTCCTCCACGGTATACCCTGGTGTCCAGATGGATTCATGCTGCTTTGACTTCCAAAAGGTAAACCGGCAACTGTGTGTATGCATATTGATATACATATTATATTCTCCAGGACAAATCACGATCAATGAGGTGTCTGTGAGTGTGTGTGTCTGTCTATGCATGCGTGCTTACATGTATACATGTGTTTACTTGCGCCTGCGTGTGTGTGTGTGTGTGAGTGTATGTATGTGTGTGTGCCTGCCTGCAGAAATATATATGTGTGCAAGCAAATCTGTGAGCGCACGTGCATCCATAATTGTGCACATGCCTGGATGCATGCATAATTGTGTGTGTGTGTGTCTGTGTGACTCTGATACCCTGTGGTGTCCGCCTGCGAGCCTGTGTCTGTAACATCTCCTCACACAGAACAGCTCACCGGTCAGTGTTTGTCTTGAGAACCACTGAGGATCACTCACGAGCTGGGGATCGATGTGGTGAAGAGACTGGAGGGGAGGTGGAGATGGAGGGTGGGGGGGAAAGGGGGGTCGTCTCCTCAGGCTGACTGCAGATGTAAGCCCCTCAGATTCCCCGGGAACCACAAATCCCTGTAGAGTCGCGAGGCCCTTGAGGCACGGCAGTTCTCACACTGCAAGCACGCAGGCGGTGGAGTTTAACACTCAGACTTCTTAGTTTTGATTCATCCAAACCAAATATGTCCTGTTAAGACTTAAAAGCACCTTTTGTATGGAAGTTATTTTGTAATTCGCTCTACCTTGTATGGATATAGGCAGGGCTGGACTGGCCATCTGGCCATCTGGGCCGCGGTAGTTTTGGGCCGAGCCGGCCGGCAAAATAAATAAAAAATAAAAAAGATTTTTTATTTATTTTTTTACCAGCCGGCCCGGCCGAAAGCTACCATCGAACGGCCCATAAATCGGGGACAGCGGCCCATTGATCAATTTTCTATACAGACACTGGGCTCGCCCAATCAACAGTGGGCCTGTCTGGGCCAAAAATGCCAGGGCCTAATTTTTGTCCCAGTCCAGCACTGGATATAGGGCCAACGCAATATTATATGCGTGTATATCAGTGGCGGCTGGTGGTTCTAAAAGTAGGGGAGGAAAGAAGGTGTGCTTGGTGAAGTGGGTGGTAGGTGGGGTGGTGGATGGGTATGTTAGTGAGGGCATGCAAAACTCAGACATTTGAAGCAGCATAAGGAGTTTTGTGTAACTAGTGAGCTATACCCAGAGGACAATTGTGCTGCGAGATTACTGAAGTCTGACCTGGAATCCTTAACATGTGGAGAAGTGAGAAGCAAAATAATAGATCAGTTTGAGAGCTGATTATTCCAGACAAAATACTGTTCAGTGTAGTGAGACAAATCATTGGTCTTGAATTGGGATTGGGGAAAAGCAAGAAGAAGTATATTTCTTACATGCTGAATTTAACTCAATGCTCAAAATATCATACTCAACTTAAATTGAGCTTAGTTTTGTCTAGGAGAAAAAGGTTAGAAAAAGATAGCTAGCTAGAATTATAATTTGTGTCTTTTTGAGATATAGTTAGTTATAGTAGTCAATTTGTGCGGTGAAAGTTGTTCTTCTTACATTCAAGAGGTGATCTGACCACAGATCTACATCATATATAGCCTTGGCGGCTACTGGGAATGACAAGGAATGAAAGTTGTATTCTGTTCTTCACATGACAATATAGGCCTACTATAAAGATAGCCTCAATTACGGAGTAGCTCCTTCGGCATCACTTTCAATTTTGACAGTGTATTATTGGGTAATTTGACCAGACAAGCCAAACTGAATTTGAATTGATCTCTGAGGGGAAAGCTATTTAGCGATTTGACTTACTCTGTTAAGAAAATAAAATCTGTTAAGTTATTTGCACAGTAGCTAGTTCTACCAAACAAACGTAAAGGAATTTAAATTGAGTGAGTTTTGAGGGAGAAGTGTTTTTATTGTAAAGTATATTTACCTGTATTAAAAATGTATTAAAATAAGACTATCGTATAGAAAAACAATTATGCACGTAAATCACGTTAATTGTCTTATCGCGAGCCAAAGAAACACCACCTTGTCACGGTCAGCCATGCTTTCTGTTTACATTTAGCGTCATGCACCTTTGGAACGCTTTGAGGTCAGAACTTGAAAGCTTCAAGTCGGAAATATTGGACTCACTTGTCCAATTGTCTGGAATTCAGAATTAATAAATGACACAAGATAGATCCTTGCATGATGATAACACTCTCCCCAAAACGATAAATGGGTTCACCAGCTCACCAGCACAGTGAGCTCTGCTGATAGGTTCACAGAGCCTCTGGCTAGACCCGTTATCGTCCTCCCTTACCGCAATACAAACTTATGTTAAAAACCAGGACTCACCGGCCACTGGGGTACATTTTATAATGGACTTCAATGAGGAGCTTGGGGAGGATGGTCCTCCGTAAAGTAATTTTCAATAGGTAGGGGGTGCTGTTGGTATTTTGATACGGGACATGTTTTTTGTGCCTTCGAAGTGGAAAAAATGTAATATTATCAGTATTTTCACAGATGAATCTGTTCAATTAATCCGTACATATTTTTCTCTTGCTCTCAAGTTTATGTTTCTCAGAAATTTGGGGGATGGTCCACCTTTCCTCAATGGACGAGCCTCCTCTGGTGTTTACATAGGTTTTTTTTAGTTTTAGCTTTGTTGTTTGTATGAGTGTCACAAGGATTTGCTAGACAATGTTGTTGTGCTTGTACAATGACAATAAAGGCATTCTGATTCTGATTCCGACTACTTAGATCAAATATAAGGAATTGACTGTATAATACATATAATACTGGAATAAAAGTTGAATAGTATTCATCCTGGATCCATTGTTAAAAGAGGATTCTTGCACCTGACACGTGTTCCGTGTCAAACGATGTAATCGAGGTATACAGGGGTGAGTACAAGGCATCCCCCACGATGCACCTGGTTCAACTGGCAACCCCCCTGTCGGCGGCGCCTTTGATGTCGCCACACACGTGTTTGTTTTTTCCCGCTCTGGAGGGTTCACACGCGGCCCAGCGCTCAATCTGTTCTTGCCTCTTTGAAATGTGCGCCGATGGTTTCACCTGGGACCCCGGCTGCAGCGCGAGCGGATGGATGGCAGAATGTGCCACACACCTCACTCCCTCACTCACCTCACTTTTTCAGGCCATCTGTCCTGTCAGTTAGTAAACCCAGCCCCCCCCCCACACACACACACACACACACACACACACACACACACACACACCTCCCCCACCTGCTCCTCTTCTTTGCCTCATCCGTATTCCACTGATTCCCACATTACTAGCAAAAGGTATCAACGCTGATGGTGATAGCTGGTTGTGACATTATGACCTGTATTTAGTTCAAGCATACAGTAGATAGCCTACACGCCAAATAGTGTCAAGCAATCAAATATCAAATGAAAATGAACAGTAGGTTTTTGCTTTGTTTGACCTCATACCTGATCTAAGCCTCAAAGTTACTCATAAGTGACTGACTCATGTTGATGTTGTTTCATCTTAGGAATACTGCGCTTGAGACGACACAGTGGGAAAAAACAAGCTTCCAGCTTGTGAATCAATTGTAACGAGTTGTCCCACTCGGAATTACAGGCAGGAAATTCAGGTACGATTTAAAACCTCTGTTGTTTGTCCGACTTTGACGTCAGTAACAACGTCAAACATGACGGCCTGCGTTGTAAATAAAAAAATAAATGATTAGAAAAAGGTTTGTTGAACACGTCATTTGACGTGTAACACATGTGTAACACATAATGCAATATGTGTTTGTATCGTTTAGACTTTGCCCTACTGACTTTCGGAACTGAACAGCTGTTTTACTGATCAGGTAGCCACTGTTTTGGTACATTGCTACTGTGTATATTTATTGTATTCAGCAACGAGCCACAAAAAGCCAAACTTCCTTCCGGCATCCATGTTTCCCCCCGAGTTAACTTACGGTGTGAACGCAATGATGTAGCAAATCCCGAGTTTTAAAATTGAGTTTGAACGCAGTAAACGCCCCGGGGTAGAGAGGGTAAAGAGTTCCCCAGCGGATATTTCAATTCAATCAATATATCTGTACTGCAGGACAAACAGGAATGTATCTATTTATTATAGAAGTTTTTTTAAACATGCCAGACAGGGCAGACAGAGGGCACTTTCTCCGTAGAGGGCCAAACGGTAGGTGCTCAAGCAACCTTTGAGGTCAATCTACTGTACGTCTATGTGCGGCAGCCACCTTGCACCCGCTGTCAGGTTTGACTGCAGCGGCTGTCAATCAGCAACAGGGTGTGGGGAAGAACTACCCGCTCAGAGAGAGGAGGCTGCGCCAACCCCCGCCCCCCTTATCCCCCACAATGCACCAGCTGATTTAGCTCATTAGCTGCACCTCTAGATTGCCGCTAATTAGCCAATCCAGATGGTTGGCTGGGGAAGGGGTGGTTGGTGGGGGGGAGAGATGGGGGGGAGGTGAGCAGGTTACCTTCTGCAACTGGAAGCTCCTCAGCCTCCATTTATATTTTGTGGAACGAAATGGTCCCAGCGTCTCTCGGTGTGTCGAAGGTCTCTGTTGATCGCCGAAGTCAAACCGCGCCCTTTGAATAAAAACGGTACCTTTGTAGCGGTCATCACCGGCCCTGTTTTGGACCAAAAGGGCAAAAAAAGCGAAAGAAGAAGTACACACAGGAGGCTATAAAAGTGGTGACTGGCAGATGTTTTATACAAACCAACCACCACCATCGCCTCGTCTCATATTGAGATGTGCGCGCTCACTCCTGTCAGCCGTGAACCCGCCGGCTCTTAATGCGATCCGTCGCTTTGTTCCCATGAAGACAAAGGGGGACGAGGGAACTCTGGGAACACTCAAACCGTCTCAACTTGATGAATATGAAATGTAACACTGACAAATCAATGTGGCAGTTGGTTTCGACTTTAGGATTCAGTTTTAAAAGAAGCGGTAATTCCTTTAAGATTATCGTCGTTGCGCTGAGCTGGCCATTAGCCCTGCCCATAAAACAGCCATCAGTCATTCATCTTTGTTTTTCTCGGTGTGATAAAAATAGCTGTTTGTCTTCCTATTTCCCTTTCCTGTTATGTTTTTGTTTTTTTCTCAATTGTCTTCGTGCCCTTGGAACAGGGTCCGTTGTGGCCCCGCCCACCAGTCTGATATAAATTGATAGCAGGTTCCCAACGTCACATCTAATTAGTCTCCAGGTCCTCCCAACGCCTCCCTCTCTCTCTCTCTCTCTCTCTCTCTCTCTCTCTCTCGCCCCCTCTCTCTCTCGCCCCCTCTCTCTCTCTCTGTAACTTTGGTTTATTATGATGTCAACCTCTGGGACCAGCCTGTCCTCCAGGTCATCCAAGCGTCTTGTCCATAGTGCTCCATCGCTTTGTCTCTGTCCGTTCGGTCCGACAGGTGTCAGGCATTCGCTCGTTTGTTCCTGTGCTCCAAGGCCTTGGGTCAATTCCTGACATTTCCACCAGGGGAGGACGAGTTCATCTGCATGTCATGTCTTAATTACTTCATTACCATTTTAGTTTAGGCCAGGTGTGACATAGTGACAGTGCATTCATATCCAGGGATTGTGGTGCAGTTAGGTTAACGGTTTAGATATGTTGCCTTACTAAGGACGACTATGGGTATGCTGTGGACATCGAAACCAGAACCAGAATCTCAGTGATCGTCAGAAACTGAATAACAAGAAAAGTATATACTGAGCAAAGTTAACATACAAATCAATCGACTTGCCTAATTTGGTTTTACAGTAACTATCGATACTCTACTATACTATACGACTTGAAGTATATTTTATCTTGACTTTATTTGATCGTGTGATAGATAAGGTCCGCCGGGGACAAATGTGAGCGTCACAGCTTTTTTGGTTTCCCCGTTGATTTGGTTTGGACAAAACTTGTGGAATCTCGGGGTTCTTCCTGTCCACCTTTAGCCGTTCGTTCATCAGGGCCTCGTAGCGTGAAGCCCAGCGGGCCATCCTCCATCATCCTTACCCTCCCCCCCTCTTCCGTCTTCTCGGGCCATTTGGCTCAGTCTTTACCCGTCAAACCTCCTGACAGGGGGATGTGAAGGACTCCAGCCCCGCCCTCATACACACACACACACACACACACACACACACACACACACACACGAGAGTTATGAGCTCAAGAGAGAGACAAGCCACCTCCACCTCCTACTTCCGACCAGCCCTAACGCTGACAGAGAGCGAGACCCCGGGAAAGACACATTTTGTGGGGCCATCGTTCAGCCAGTGGGCCGTGGCGTATATTGTCCGCTTTTTTTAATCACCTTTCCATTTGGTTTTGTTGTTAATGTCTGTTCATGTGTGTTTATAGTTTTCCACCTTAAAAAGAGCCAGATTTACAGTGCATTCCCATTAAATCATTTTAAAGAAATGTTTCAATGATGTGCCGCTGTTGTAATTAGCTCATTTAGATTTACAGAACATTCACTTTTTACTTAACGTTTGAGGGTTGATGCCGTTTGTAATTAACCAACATTTAATTATTCACAAACTGCTACGGGCAGATTTGTGTGTCCCACCGAATCAGTGTATTTACAGCTCATTAACTAGTCTAATCAACGTGAGGCTTACACATAAAGCTGCCTACTGACTACTTTATTAAAGGTAGCTTCAGTACTTTATCAATGGTTGTAAAGGCGGCGGTGCCTTGTTTGCCAGTAATCACAGGCCTCTCAAGGAACCCTCCTGCTCAGAAAGCAGAAAGCTAAAAAATACCACCCCGACTGAAATAGCACTGTAATATCTCCTAAATGGCGTACGAACACGACAGCCGCCACCAGGCTCGTTGGCTTGATAGACCGCGTTGTCCTTGCCGCATCGCTGAACCAGACAGATATCTTCCACCGCCCCCCCTCGCAGGAACGCAGGACCGCGTCTGTTCTTCTTTACGACCGCTGCCCCCCGCAGATCCAAACACTGGGTTTGTCTCTTCCTAAGGAAAATATAAAAAAAACAATATAAAATTCGGCTCAGATTTACACTTGTTCTTTTGTCGTTCTCCCCCTCCACACACGCACACAAACATTGGGTGTCTCTCCCTCCATCACTCTCCACCCTCCCTCCCTTTCTCTCCCTCTCCCCCCCATCCCTCTCTCCTCTCTCTCTCTCCTCCCCCCCCTCTCTCTCTTTCCCCCCTCTCCCTCTCTCTCTCTCTCACTCCCCCCCCCCCTCTCTCTCTCTCTCTCTCCCCCCCCTCCCTCCCCCCCCCTCTCTCTCTCTCTCCCCCCCCTCTCTCTCTCTCTCTATCTATAGGGGAGATGGTTAATGCTACGCCTGTGAGGGACGCTGGTCCTCCCTATGGTGTCCAGGCAACAGAGTAGTGTCCTCTTGCAGCTACTTCCCTAGCAGCCGGCCCTGTGTGACCCCCCCCCCAGATTCACCTTGCGGGCCCTTTCGTTGGTTCCGTTTCGGTTCCGTCCCTCCATCCGACGACTGCAATGCAAAACCCAAGAGGTAACGCATTGGGTCTATCCCTCCTTCAGAAGTCTATCCAACTATCCACACACATTCCACAGCACCCCCATTCCAGGTGTTCTCTCGTGAGATGAGGTCGGCTGGCTGGGAACGAGGTTGAATCACAAGACGTGTCTGTTGATTAAAAGAGGCTAGCCCAGCTGCCAACAGCCTGTTATATTATATATATATATATATATGTATATATATATATGTATATATATATATGTATATATATATATATATATATATATATATATATATATATATATATATGTATATATATATATATATATACGTATATATATATGTATATATATATATATATACATATATATATATATATATATATATATGTATATATATATATATATATATATATATATATATATATATATATGTATATATATATGTATATATATATATATGTATATATATATGAAAATCCTGAGCCAGCCAAGAAGTTATGTGTCAAGCCGTGTATACGAGTACTGTATATGATATAGGCTACAATACAGAAGCCCTGAAGATCACACTCCTCCTCTATAGCCTGACCTGAAAACCTCTTAAGGAACCATGTAACACCTTAACCTGCTCTCTGACCATTTGAAGGGGGGGGGGGGGGGGGGGGACGACATGTTCTCTTGCTTTTCTCTTTTTTTGTTTTGTTTTGCACTAAAAAGAAATGTCTGAAAGTTGGTCAAAACCTTAAAAACCTTGCTAGTTAGCGTCTACAAATGCGAGCGTTGAGGGTAAGACTGCGGTACAGGGGACGGCGGCAGGTCTAAGGCGTAGCGGTCTGAAACACTCACCTCGTATTTTATGCAGCGCCATTCGTATCGAGATATCTCAAGGCGCTTCGCGTAGCGCGATGACAGATGTAGCGCCCTAATTGACTGTGGAAGTAATCGCCTGGGCAACAAGCCTGCTGAGCTAAGTGGGACTCATTAAGCAAATCATAGCTGTGATCAGGTGGCCCGAGGAAAAACCGCGAGCGCTAATGCCTTTTCTGGCCGACTTTTCGGCATGCTTTTAGCAAATTAGGAGCTATTTGCCTGGTGGCGTGTATGTGTGTATGTGTTATGTATGGCCCACGGCACAGCGGCGCACACAGCGGTGAAATGCGGTGAGGACATCAAATCTGCCACACACATCAAATCTCTCTCTCTCTCTCTCTCTCTCTCTCTCTCTCTCTCTCTCTCTCACTCTCTCTCCTCTCTCTCTCTCCTCTCTCTCTCTCTCTCTCTCTCTCTCTCTCTCTCTCTCTCCTCTCTCTCTCTCTCTCTCTCCTCTCTCTCTCTCCTGGGGAAATGAGCCTCCTGACACAGAGCTTGGGAATGCGTTCTGATTGGCTGATCGTTAGGAGCCCGGGGATGTTGTTCAACTACCGGACGGGGCTCTCCCTGTTGGCCAGGGGATAGGGGGTGGGGCTATTTTAAAAAGGGGGTGTAGCTGCTATCTCGGATTGACTGCTCCACGGCAACAAGCGACAGGTTCTTATCCAGCAGCAAGCTCCAAGACTTCTTCTGCTTCTGACCTTTGATACTAAAGGCTTTTTTATTTTTTTGGTTTTCATAATATATTTAACCTGGAACGGTGAAGTCAGTGCGAGGGGAGAAGGGGGGGGGGGGGGGGGGTTCGGATGGGGTGTTGGGGAACCACGGGAGAACAAAGTGAGGGACAAAGAGAGAGATACCATTCTGGATGGTCTCTCACAGAGAACACGGTAGCAGAACAGATGGACAAACAAAACAGTGACCACCTTGGGAAGAGGGACAAGGGGAGGTGGGGTGGAGGGAGGGAGATGTTGTTGGCTCTTCTGGGATCTCTGGTGCTAATTGTCAGGAAGCAGGGGATGATTTTTTTGGCGGCTACACGCGCGTCTGTTCATTAACCCTTGCGACCGCGCTTGGCGCTGGGGGCATTCACAGGGTTTTTCAGGGTGTGCCAGATGAGGATGGGAGGACGGGGGTGGAGGGGGGGGGACAGTGGGCAGGACAACAGTAAGGTTTCCTGACTGCTCTGTGGCTGTGTGGTTAATCGATGTCTCCGATGTGAAGGCATTCAGGCCCTCCAGCTAAACCTGAAGTGGTATCGTGGCCAGTGTCTCCTGTCATGGTTTGTTTACGTTGTTAACTTTTGGCAGAGCCCTCGAAGCTACAAACCCCTGACGTCTCTGATGAGATATGACCTCAGAATGATGGAATAAATCTCTGGCTAAACTCAATAAAGCATAACTTGATGAATAAACCAAAGGTCCTAACGCTGCAATCAGCTGTTTTTTTGCCCCCCCGACTTCTTTTTTGATTAAATTGTGTTTTGATCGCTTGACTTCTGGCCGTCGCTATCGAGCCGACTGCATGAGAACCGTGAGACTCAATCAAAACACAATTTAATACAATTGCTGATTGCCGCCTTGAACTCTTCTTGTGTAAGGATCAAGAAAAATGCTGTTTATGATTCTGTTCCACCTGTATTTCTTTCTAAGGCTGTATTTCTTTCGTTGTTTCTTTCTTTCGTTATTTCTTTCTTTTGTTATTTCTTTCTTTCTTTCTATCTTTTTATCCATTCAGGTACAACATTGTTTTTTTTGTGCATTTTCCGTCTCCAATGGCCTTCACCAATCTTGTCACCATCCGTCTTGGCGTAATGAAGATTTTCACGTATGGCTGGAGAGGGAACCTTCTACGACCAGTCCAGGCCCCTGGAGGGGGGGGCGACATGGTCCGGTTGAGTTGTTGCCAAGGCCGGGCGCTAACCCCTCACGGACATGCCAGGCTCACGTGCCACTTGCTAGCCGCAACATGTAATAGGCGCGTTCCTTCCGTGAAAGCGGCCCTGTGTGGGCGAGGCGGTGGTTTGATTTCTATTTATCTTCAAACTGTAGAACGTCGACCGGCCCGGGGAGGCCGTGGGGTGAGGAGTTACTGCCAGCCAGGATTTAAAAAAAAACAACACAGATCTAAATATTTGAAGTGGCCAGAGACTTGATTTCTAGGGGATCAAATAGTCCGCCTTTGTTTATGCCCAGCATAAAGCGTCTGGGTACAGGGTTTTTCTGACACGGTGCCCAGGAGGGGAGGTTTTATTTTTCCACTTCCACTCCGACGGAGAGGAAATACTTCTCCTCTTTTGCTCACTCCATCCTGCTGCCTCGTAACTCTCACATTTAGAAATGCATTTATTGGCCACTATTGTGTATGTGGCGGTAGTTTGAATATATAATAATGAGTGTGTGTGTGTGTGTGTGTGTGTGTGTGTGTGTGTGTGTGTGTGTGTGTGTGTGTGTGTGTGTGTGTGTGTGTGTGTGTGTGTGTGTGTGTGTGTGTGTGTGTGTGTGTGTGACTGTGCACACACCCTTCTTTGCCCTCTCTCTATTTCCCTTGGACTCTCGATGGGAAATAGAGAGAGGGCAAAGAGAGGGTAGAGAATCAATGAGTTCCAAAGGAGTGAATCAAAGGCGACATCTCCTTAAATAATCATAATATTATTAATATCAATCATGGACACTCATCAATCAATCGAAATAAGCTCTTCCCTTAACCTGTTTAGCCTCCTGCCACTGCAATTCAAAATGCATTTGTCTTTCTTTACAATTACTTTGATATCCAATTTTTGGAGGAAATGATGACCAACCCATTATAAGGTGTACGTGACTTTTACTTTGAAATGAACAGTCACATCCCGTGAATTAGCATTGTGCACCTCCTCCATTGTGAATTGTGAATGTCTTTATTTAAACACAGGATTTACATATCCCGCAAACATTCTGTGTTCCCTCACCATAATACAAAATGTGGACATATCTAATGGGGAAAGGAAATCATTAATGACCCTTTTTTCAAACTAATAGTCCCTTTTGCACCACATTATGTCTGCTCACGTGCAGTCAATTGTAAATCGTTCTCTAATGCACGCACACAGTTTCCATTGGCCTATTGTTTAGGGTTCACTTTGCATCCTTTGTTGGTTGAACAGTTGAACTTATGCAATTATGTGTATCCCGGGCACGCTCCTAAATCACCGGAGCTTTCGTATAAACAACAACTCAAGCTGTATGAAAACCTCTGCACTGTGATTCATCTCCAGGACGGTGCACTGACATGTGTGGATCAAGGTTGAACGCATCAATACTTATTCATCAAAATAATTACACTCTGAGAGGGCTGCAGGGTAGGGGCAACACAGCTATTTGATTCATGTTTAGCTCTCGCACGTCGTTTGTTTATTTGCTTATTTATGTCTTATTTTATATCTCTGTCGAAAAGGTACTCGCTTTACAGGCTCTCGTCTGGTGTCTCACCAGACTGTAAAGGAGCAAGGACAGGGTTCAGCGCGCCATCGACCGGAGAGACCGCCCACAACCTCACCTCAAACTTAGTTTCCTAAGACCTCTACGGAACCGCTGTGATTAGTATCGGTCCTGGCCGAGGTAACCGCCGCGCTGTATGGCGGTAATCAACCGACTACTTACGGCGAGCCAGCTTCGATCACCCGCCAGGCAGATGGGCCCCTGACGTCCGAGGCAGGGGGCCCCGCTTTCAATTGCCGTTCCAGGCGTGTGAGGTGCCGGGTCGTGACCGGGTTTTATAATTTTAGGAACTGATGGACAACGGATCCGTGGGAGCAATTTCCTGCAAGGGAAATGTAAGCGCAGGGTTCGACTTTGAGTTTGGCAAACCGTTCCTCCTGACATCGATCAGTGATTACACGTACAGAGGAGAACTGACGCGTGAAGCTGTGAGAGTGAGAGACAGGGGGTCAGGCTTTGTTCCGCTAGACCCAAGTGCGTTGAGTAGGATATTTACCAGAAATCTCGGCATCTGACAGCCACCCTCACCAAAACGGCAACATTGATGAGGCCTCAGAAATCAGGCCGCCATTGAATTGGCTGTGAGTTTAAATGTCTACTATGTCTACAGATGGAGATATTTCATCTCATGGCATGGTGGCAAACTAATTGCCACTTGCGCTCATCCCATCCAACTTTTCGCCTTGAATTTCCAGGAGCTGTTCTTCATCTTCCCATTGGGAATCTGTTGCACGTCGGTGCTATCAGTCTTCCCCTCCGATGCCCCGAAAGTCTGTACGTGTGTACTACGTCCACATATATAAACACCATCCATTACTCTTCATGCTTCGCCGTGTCCACTGTTGGGCCCCCAGTACTGTTCCAGCTGGACCTCCCAGGCCCCGGGGGGCTTGGAGCTGAACCCCTTTTTTCGCCGTCCACCATCTCGGGCCCGCAAGCTCCTTTTAATGAAAAGCAGCAGCTGTGATTAGTTTGGTGGGCCAGGAGGGCCGGGCATACCCCTTGGGTAATCAATTTGAGATGGCAGATGCTCGCAGGGGCAGGGGCCTCCATGGGCTTAGTACAGCTGTTCTCAAACAAACACCACCAAGGTGTGGTGGGTTTCCTTCCCATCTCTCACTTAATTCTTCTTCTCTCTCTCTCTCTCTCTCTCTCTCTCTCTCTCTCTCTCTCTCTCTCTCTCTCTCTCTCTCTCTGTCTCTCTCCATTTTGTGTCTTTCTTTCTTCCTTTGGTTGCAGAACACATCGTCCATCAACGCGTTTTCTAACCTTCCCTCTGTTGATCTCGGCTCGGCCCGTGGCTCCTCCCTCCCTCCCTCCCTCCCTCCCTCCCTCCCGAGGGTTCGTCCTGGTCAAACCCAACAATGCGATGACTTCAGACGTCAACACCTGCCAGAGAGCCACCAGGTGAGGCAAGGTGAGAACAGATGGCGGGACGTTGGCCGCTACCCAGAAAACTTTCACCAAAAAAAAAAGCCAGACAATTAAATCACTTTCCAGCGTCGGGCCGCTGCCTGTGGTTTCATCGGCTGGCGGAGAGGAGACGAATGACAAACGTCCACGAGTCGGTCCAATAGAACAACCGACTCTCGTCTCCAGCTGTACTTGAATCCCTCTACTCCCTCTAGCAGCGTCGACGTTGTAGGTCTTCTGTAATGTGACCTCTAATGAGACACCACAGCGGTGGTGCTTGGCGCCTGTCCGCTCCGCTAAACTCCTATTTTGTACGTCCCCTGTGTGGCTCCTGGTCGCCCTGTTGAGCATTCATCAAACTGCGGATGAACCCCCCCCCTGCCTGGCGCAGTACATCTAGCGGATCAAAGCATTCACAGTTTCCCCATCTGGTCCCTTTCGCCACGCTCCACTCCGTCTACACGACGATCTCTTTCCCGACCAGGCCAATCCCATATATAACCTAAAACGACTCCTCCCAAAGGGAGATGGAAAGAGAGCGGCGTTAGCTCCGCCGTGTCTGTTTGCACGACCGGGGGAAACATTTGACAGATGACCACATCAGGGTGCCTCTAGGAGTCGTGTCCATCCATTGTCATCAGTGTGCGGTGGTAGCGAAGGGGCCCCCAAACGCGAACAACGCTCTGGGATCCGGCTGATGGAGAGTGTATAGGTGGGGGGGGGGGGGAATAGAGCTACTGCTGGAACACATACATTGTCCACATTGTCCAGCGTTTTATTCCTGCCTCCAGAAATGTCTAGCTTGCAATTGGTTGATTCCCCCGGTCACAACTGCATGGAATTTTGAAAGTGTGTGTTGCAGTGTCTGGGTGCTACACCGGGTGTGTAATGTGCTCTGGTCCTGTTTGTATTTACTTTATATGTAGTTCTGGGTTTGGCCTTGTGGTGTGGGTGTGGCTGAAAACCCATCTCTTCAAAACACACTTCCCGGATCCTTCCTCGTAGCGCTAAGTCGATTATCTAAGTAGATTAGATATTATAGATAGGTAGATATTGTTCTAGATATTGTTCTATATTGGTGCCAACTGATTCTACTTTTCCCTTACTGTACTTTTACCTGAACTTATTGTACTTCTACCTGAGCACTGGCTCAGTTCTTGGAGACTTGTTAGAAATTAAATGCACTTTTGACTTCTGGTGACGAGTGGTTCTCTTACCTTCCTTTGTTGAAACACACTATTGTAAGTCGCTTTGGAAAAAAGCGTCTGCTAAATGACTGTAATGTAATGTAATAATGTAATGTGTGGTTTGTGGCTGGTTTATGCAGCCTCTGCCTCTAGGGCTGAGTGAGGCTGCACACCTGTGGGTCCTTAAGGTAATTAAGGCTGACAGGTTAAACCAGCCACCACCGCAAACTCTAGCATATACCATCTTCTCTGTTCAACATTAAAAGCAAAACTGCACAATAAAACAGTGTCCTCATTCACCCTTTGTCAGTGTCTTCGGGAGGAGCCCTTGAGCAGCCATTTTAATGGCTTGTGGCAGTGTCGACTGCTACAGGCCTCCTCGCTCACATGAAGCTGGAAGCAACACAAGTGACCTGTAGCTTCTCCGCACGTGTGGAATGAACCCTGTTGTTTATGGACGTGCTTGGGTTGGTTGCATGCTTCAATTCCTCTGGTGTCTTGTCTCCAATGAATGATGTCATCACGCTAGAGGGAAGATATTGGATTCAGACTAGCCTGAAGGTTTTCGAAACACAGATAAACAACATGCGTGACCAACAACCACCTCCCTTGCTGTGTTCAGCACAGACAGTTTTTGGTTTCTATAAATACACATTACGTTTATACTCGTATTTGAAAGAATATCCGTAGAAACCGAGAATCATTTTTTTCTGATTTATACTCCTATTCGGCACTCTTCTCAGTAGTTGTTTTCACTATATTTTTGTATTACAAGCTTTTACTGTTCTCAGCCTCACTTGTAAGTCGCTGTCTATACAAGCTATCAAAGCATACAATCTAAATTTGAGTAGCTAAAAGAAAACGATAAAAGTGGTAGCGACCAAGTTTCAAATATAAATTTGAAACAATAAATAAACTATGTATGAAACATTTAGTACACATAAAGGATGCGATGGGAGGCAATGTGAGGGTCCAGCAGAGGAGAAATCTGAGGCTTCGAGTCCAAAAAAAAGCGAAACAGAAGGAGAAGCAAAGATGGAAGCCAGGGGTCACGGTGTCATGGGGAGGGCCGAGAGCGCGGAAAATGGGAGATCAATTAGTTTGATGCTCGAAGACCCATGGAGGTCCCAGGAGCTGAACAGAGGGCAGGACCCAGGGGGGGTCGTGTCCGTACAGGGGCAAACTTACATCTTGTGTTACCCTCTCTGGAGGACCTCTCTCTTCACCTCTTTCTGTCTCTGTCTACCATGCTGCTGCATAGAGACACACTGGTGAAACTTTCTCTTTTGATGTATTAGTCTGTGTGTCTCAGGAGAAAAGTAGATCTCCCTCTCTCCCTGTCTCTCTCTCTCTCTCTGTCTGTCTAGCTCTCTGTCTGTCTCTCTCTCTCTCTATCCTTCCATCCCCATTTCTCAGACAATCTCTCTTTCTCACAATCTGTGTGTATGTATGCGTGTGCATTGCTCATCTGTGCGTGCGTGTGTGAGTTTGTGTGTAGATGTGCGTGCGTGTGTGAGAGTTTGTGTGTCAATGTGTGTGTGTGTGAGACAGTGTAAGTTTGTGTGTGTAAGTCTCGGCAGGGCTCCTAAATTAAACATCCATTCATTCATATCCTTCCTGCGTAGCGTTGCTGTTTCCTGGCTGGGGCACTAGGACCCTGGGGGGATGGTAGTGGGCGGGTGGGGTGGTACCAGTGGGCTTCTTCACCACCACTATCATCACGGGCAGCAGACAAGAGGGGCTTAGCAGGCTTTGACTGCCCCCGTCAGCACTCTTGCGTCTGTCTCCAGCCTCCGCTGCAGCAGCAGGAGTCTTTGACAGAGGTTACACCACCCGACCACTTTGGCTCCCATCCACGTCCTTCAATAACCCCCCCACCCATTTCCTCTGATACCGCAGGCACAATTACATTACGGGTTGGGGGAGGAGCCTAACGTACCTGCTTGGTCATGGTAACGGAGGAGGTGTGTGTGTGTGTTTAGTCAGCTATAACCCCCCCACACACACACACACACACACACACACACACACACACACCAAGTGTGTGTATAAAATGTGTGCGTGACTTGCCAGTGTTTGGCGTGTGTGTGTATTAGTGTGTATTAGTGTGTGAGTGTTTGGCCCACATAACGGTGGCCTCAGAGGATTTACGGGATTATTTGTCCCCCGGAGCGTGGCTTTTGGCCTTGTGAGGGAGTGAAGAAGAAAAACAAAAATCAATGAGAAAAATGATGAGACGTCTGTAGGCATCTGTAACGGGCGCGACGACGGAGATAATCCATCGCGGTGAGCGAAGAGAAGTCAATTCCTTGTTTCTTAACGGGATCATGAAAACGAGTCATGGAATCGGGCGTGGCTGATGGATGGCGTTGAGGGTGGACGGACAGGGCCGACGTACAGTACGTTATCGGACGTACCGCGGGTTTTCCGACGCTTTTTCCCCCGAGGGCACGAATGTAACTCATGCGAACCGGTGGATTATGATTCTCACCGATTTGGAGTAAGCACACAATTGTATCTGGTCCCGTCACATGAGTCGAGATTCAAGAGTTTCATTCGGCCATATGCATCAAGTACAATCAGATGCTTACTCCCCATTCCCTTTCTTGCGCAGTATGACTTTTAACAATTTAACACTATATGCTATACTATGAACTATACTTTACACTATACAATACAATACAACACTATACTATGCTACAATACTGTACACAATGAAAATATCAATAAAAAGAACAATAGTCACAGGTGTATATATATATATATATATATATGTGTATATGTTTGTATATATATATATCTATATATATATATATATATACATATATATATATATATACATATATATGTGTATATGTTTGTATATATATATATATACATGTGTATATATATACACATATATATATATATATATATATGTGTCTTTTTTTGGGAGGGGTGGAATTAGTTGTTTTATCCACTTAGGGTACATGACTCCCTGGGCTGTAGCGGCGGTGAGGTGAGGTGAGCTCACTCACAAACCCGACAGGAGTGCCGATCCTTTTGAGAGGATAACAGCGAGCTCATCGATGTGACTTTGATCGCCCCGCTCAGTTACCCCGCGTGCATACCAACACATGTCCTTAGTGACTCTCTCTCTCTCTCTCTCTCTCTCTCTCTCTCTCTCTCTCTCTCTCTCTCTCTCTCTCTCTCTCTCTCTCTCTCTCTCTCTCTCTCTCTCTCTGCCAACGCTCCGGGGGGAGAAAAATGAAATGGGTGACTGAGTGATGAGCAGACAGATTTCCCTTGTTTTTACTTAACCTTGGGCTCTGGATTGTCTCATTACCGGAGGAGGGGGGGGGGGGGGTAATGAGGTGGTGTCCGCTCTCCTCCCCTTCATGCCTCACTCATAGCCCTGCTAAATGAAAAAGAGGAGGAGACGAGGGGGGGGGGGGCATCAGTGTGTTCCTCTTGCCCTTGTAATGGCCACCCCATCCCACCCACCAAATGTAATACAGGCCATGTATACGAGGGGGGGTGGGGGTGGGGGTGGTGGTGGTGGTGGTGGTGGTGGAGGAGGAGGAGGCGGAGGAGGATTGGGGAGGTAGAGAGAGAGAGAGAGAGAGAGAGAGTGAGCCCACAGGGTCGAACACAGGTGGATGTGTTTTTTGGTTTGCCCATTCAGTTTGCTTAGATGCGGGAGAAATATCCAGTCAAACCAGATGTGGTTAGGGGTAGGATAGTGCAGTGGAGTAAGGTTTTAGAGAGGAACTGGGTGTAAACCTCCTTCCGCCTCCCCACATGTCGGCTTACTTGGGCATGATGGCTAACCCTTAGCTGCTGAAGTCTAGACGTTCGATTTTGATGAAAGCGTCCGTTCGATAACTACATCACTAAATCGCATAAGCCACCCAAACTGGTCAAGACCAGAACCAGAAGGGATCTGAGGACCGAGAAGAGATCCGCTGTGACATGAGACATCCGTCACCATGGCGATCTGTTCAGATTACGATGCAGAAAACCTAAATCAATAGTAAGTCGACTTATACGATGACATTTTAAAGTCCTTTGCTTTTTAAAGGTAAGGGGCTTTAGAACGGTAGGAGCTCAAGTGTGGAGGAAGCAGGACACAGATATGGGATTGATTCGTCAAGGCGCCGCTGTCGCATTAAGACAAAATGTATCTGACTGACTGAAAAAAGATACACTTCATTGGCCTTCGTGAATGGACACGGCCAGTCTGTTGCTGTGACACACATACTTGCATACAAGTCAGTAAGCTACAGTATTATGCTGATCAAGAACCATTTAATAGAAGAAAAAGGCATATTGTGTGTGTGTGTGTGTGTGTGTGTGTGTGTGTGCGTGTGTGTGTGTGGTGTGTGTGCTGTACATCATATGCATAGTAATGTTACATGTAATAAGAAGACCAAGGATCAGCTCCTTGGTCTACAGGAAGCAAAGAGGAGAGCACGGCCCTATCTCCATCGACGGTGTTGCAGTAGAGAGGGTCAGCAGCTTCAAGTTCCTCGGTGTGCACATCTCCGAGGACCTCACATGGTCCACGCACACCACACACATGGTGAAAAGGGCCCAACAACGCCTGTATTTCCTCAGGCGTCTGAGGAAATTCAGCATGGGCCCCCGCATCCTGAGAACTTTCTATAACGGCACCATCGAGAGTGTTCTTACAGGGTGTATCACCGCCTGGTACGGGAACTGCACCGCACTCGAGCGCAGAGCGCTTCAAAGGGTGGTGCGGACGGCCCAGTATATCGTTGGAGGTGAGCTCCCCTCCCTCCTGGATACATACAACCAGAGCGGTGTGTGGCCAAGGCCAACCGCATCATAAAAGACAATGCCCACCCCAGCCACGAACTTCAAGATTCAAGATAACTTTATTTATCCCGAGGGAAATTAAGGTGCAACAGTTGAAACAGGGGGAATAAATGCACACAAATATACTAAACTAAAACTAAAACAACAGACTAAACTAAGCTAACAGTATAAACTAAATCTAACTTAATTAACTCTAAATGAAATCAAAATGTATTGATAGATGAATTGCACAATTTACAGTATTATTACAGTAATACGTAGGTATATACAATACACAACAATACGTATAGTGCAAATTGGCAGTAATAAAATACTAATAAATAACTCAGATGAATACTGAAAAAGTGACATGTGAAAGTGACAAGTGAAATTGAATTTACAGTGAAAAAATTACAGTGAAAAGATTTACAGTGCGTTGACCAAAAAAATAATAACAGTGCGTTGACCTCAGGTCACTGAGTCTCCACTGTCCCTCTCACGACCCGAGGTAGATGAATTATAGAGTCTGATGGCCACAGGAAGAAAGGACTTCCTGTGGCGTTCTGTGGTGCACCTGGGTGGAATGAGTCTGTTGCTGAAGGTGCTTCTGTATGAGGTCAGCACCTGATGGAGAGGGTGAGAGTTGTTGTCAAGGATACTACGCAGCTTGTGCAGCATCCTCCTCTCAGACACCACCAACAAGGAGTCCAGCTGGACCCCCAGGACAGCGCCAGCCTTCCTGACGATCCTGCTGATCTTGTTGGCGTCTGCTGACCTCAACCTGCTTCCCCAGCACACGACACCGGAGAAGATGGCACTGGCTACCACCGACTGGTAGAACATCTTCAGCATCGTGTTACAAACGTTGAAGGACTGGAGCCTCCGCAGGAAGTAGAGACGGCTCTGGCCCTTCTTGTACACAGCCTCAGAGTTCTTGGCCCAGACCAGTTTGTTGTCCAGGTGAACTCCCAGGTATTTATATTCCTGAACAACTTCTGCGGACACACCCTTGATGAAAATGGGTGTGGGGGTAGATTTCCTCCTGCGGATGTCCACCACCATCTCCTTCGTCTTGTCTGTGTTGAGCTGCATGTGGTTCAGCTCACACCACTCAACGAAGGAGTCCACGACGCCCCTGTACTCCTCATCGTTTCCCTCGCTGACACAACCAACAACTGCAGAGTCGTCCGAGAACTTCTGCAGATGGCAGGACTCTGAGTTGAACTGGAAGTCTGAGGTGTATAGGGTGAACAGGAATGGGGAAAGAACCGTTCCCTGTGGAGCACCAGTGCTGCTGACCACAGTGTCAGACACACAGTCCTGCAGTCTGACAAACTGTGGACGACCCGTCAAATAGTCTGTAATCCAGGAAACCAGGGAAGAGTCCACCTTCATCGCCGTCAGCTTACTCCCCAGCAGGGCAGGCCGGATGGTGTTGAACGCACTGGAGAAGTCAAAAAACATGATTCTCACAGTGCTCCCGGGTCTGTCCAAGTGGGCGTAGGCACGATGAAGCAGGAAGATGATGGCGTCCTCCACTCCCAGTTTCGGCTGGTAGGCAAACTGAAGAGGGTCCAGCGATGATCTGACCAGGGGCCGAAGAAGCGACAGGACCAGCCTCTCAAAGGACTTCGACACGTGGGACGTCAGCGCCACCGGTCTGTAGTCGTTAGAGGTGCTGGGACGTGCCTTCTTCGGAACCGGCACCAGGCAGGATGTCTTCCACAGCACAGGGACCCTCTCCAGTCTCATGCTCAGGTTGAAGATGTACTGCAGGACTCCACTCAGCTGGGCAGCACATGTTTTGAGGACCCTCGGGCTGACGCCGTCAGGACCTGCAGCCTTGCCTGGGTGGAGCCTGCACAGCACTTTCCTCACCTGCTCAGCTGTGAAGGTCTGTGTGCCGTGTGTGGGGGCAGGAAGAGTCTCTGTTATGTTGATGGGGAGGGGTGAGGTAGTGGTGGGGAGAGAGAACAGGTATGTTGTCGCTGGAGGGGAATGGTTGTAGAGGAGCTGGGGGAGGGGGGGTAGACCGGAGCCCACTCATTGAATCTATTGAAAAACAAATTCAACTCGTTGGCCCGGTCAGGACCCCCCCCTATTGTCGGGCTACCAGGTTGTTTGTAGCCAGTGATGCTCCTCATGCCACTCCACACATCCTTCAGGTTGTTCTGCTGAAGTTTGTGCTCCAGCTTCCTCCTGTAGTTGTCTTTGCCCTGCTGGATCCTCTCCTTCAGCTCCCTCTGAACCCGCCTCATCTGCTCCCTGTCCCTGTCTCTGAAGGCCCTCTTCTTCTCATTGAGCAGGACCTTGATGTCTCGGGTGACCCACGGCTTGTTGTTGGGGAAACAGCATACAGTCTCTGTGGGAACAACACTGTCCACACAGAAGTTGATGTACCCTGTTATACATTCCGTGAGATCATCAAGGTCCTCTCCATGCAAATCACAGAGGAAATCCCAGTCTGTTGACTCAAAGCAGCCCCGCAAGTCCTCATCGGCCTCCTGTGACCATCTCCTCACAGTCCTTATGGTCACAGGCAGCCGCTGGACTAGAGGCCTATACAGGGGCTGAAGGTGGATGAGGTTGTGGTCTGACCTTCCAAGAGGAGGAAGGGCGGTGGCGCTGTATGCCTCCTTAACATTGGCATACAGCAGGTCCAGTGTCTTGTTTTCCCTGGTGGGACAGTCCACAAACTGCTTGAAGGTGGGCAGTGTTGCAGCCAGAGTCACGTGGTTGAAGTCCCCAGATATCGCGATGAATGCTTCTGGGTGCTGTGTCTGAAGTCTCGCGACAACGGAGTGGGTGACGTCAGACGCGAGCGCCGCGTTTGCCGACGGTGGAATGTAAACAACAAGGAGAAGCACGTGGGAGAACTCTCGCGGCAGATAGTATGGCCGCAGACTCACGGCCAGCAGTTCAATGTCCAGGGTTACACCACTTGTTGTTAACGAGAATAAGTCCCCCACCTTTCCTCTTGCCACTCTCCCGGTGCGTCCTGTCCGCCGGACGTCAAAGCCGTCCGGTAACACTGGAGTCCGGGGTGTCCTCGTGGAGCCACGTCTCCGTGGAACTGTATTCACTTTTACCATCAGGCAGGCGAGTATCAAGTGCCGCACAAATAGACTTAGAGACAGCTTCCACAGTCAGGCTATCAGGCTGCTGAACAAGGTCGTATAGCATATAAAAATGTATATTTTATTACATTGATATATATACATATTGGTCTTTTTCTGTGCCGATATATTGCATTTTAGAAATTGCATTTTTACTTTTATATATTTAACTTTATACAGTTTTGTATTTTTTTTTTAAACTTCTTTTATTCTATTCTGTTTTTATTATTCTTATCTTATCTTATTTTTATAACTGCTGTCTGTCGTCGGGTATTGCACATAAGATTTTCACTCACTGCTATACTTGTGTAAACTGTGAAGTGACAATAAACTTGACTTGACTTGACTTGTATACTTTGATCAAGAAACTAATGATAATAATGTTTTCTATGTGTCTTTGTTTTTATCCACCGAGAAGACTTACCCAGTGTAGGAGCGCCGGAGAAGCCATGTTGTTCTTCCTCCCCGAGAGGACCATAGATCAGCCCAGGCCTCACCTCTGGTTCACTGGGGAAGTTCCCCCAGTGACGGGAGCCGGGTCAACGCACCAGAAGAGTTCCTTGACTCCCTGGACCTTTGAAAGGTTGTCACTACAAAATACAATTTTATCCAAAGGGTCATTGCAATATTTCATGGGCGGCCGTAGCTCTGGAAGTAGAGCAGGTCGCCCGGCAAATGATTATCATTGCCATAAAGATTAATGTCATATACAAAGGATTCAGTATTTCACGTCACTGTGTGCAGTAATTACCGTGAATTGTGTGTTGGTTTACGACTTTACAAATGGGCCATCATTATCCATCTAGTATATACTCGGATAGATACCTTGTCTATCCCCCTATCCACTTGTTTCAGCTTGCTTATCATTCTCAGTGCGTAGTCAGAACAGCATGTAGGATAAAGACAGGCACGTACCTGTCTCCTTATACACCTTCTGAAAGGTTAGCAAGGCTCCTGAGAATCTAATCAAGTTCGGTGTAAGTTGCCACTTGATTATGGTGGGGGGGGGCAGGATAGTGTCGGGATAGGGTGTCCAGCTCCCAGCCCAAAGGGCATGGATTCCATCCCTAATGACCACAGCCTGACCTGTAGGAATCCTCCAGCCAGATGTGAATGCTAAGGACAATGTATCGGAACAACACGTCTTAAGTCAGTAAAAACATGTTCTCATGCTACAGGGGCAGATAGTCTCACTTTGGAGATCCGACATTTTGTTCGAAATGGATGACTGCGTGTTAATGGATGACCGCAATTGGTATCCATAACATAACCAGACAACGACAACAATGTTGATTGAATACCAAAAGGGGTGTTGGAGCACCAATGAAATGGACCTGATATATGATATGGAAGTGTGTGTAGCAGCAGCAGCCAGGTCACATGGTACAGCAGAGTTTCTCTCAGACTACTATGATGTGTAGCCGAGAGGTTCTGTGGTCTGGCGTAGGTTTGGCAGTCTTCCTGTAGGCTTCCTTGAGCAAGATGCCCCCTAACACCCCTACCTGCTCCTCCAAATATCTACAAAAAAACCCCACTGGAAGTCACTTTGTAAAAAAGAAGAAAGAAGAAGCAGTAAAAGTTTTGCATTTCTTTTTTTAAATCCCGGGGTTGGGAGAATTAAAGGAGATGGATATGACTGATTGCTGCTAAAGGATATGGGGTTATTTAGTGTCGCTAAGGACACTTCTCTCCTAGCCGGAGACTTAAAGTGAACCTCTTATGCATTCATGGAGTAATTTTTAATGAATTAATTTCTCATATCCGGATATTAATCAAGTTGACTGTCAAATTCATCTCTCTTTCTGTCTCTCTGTCTGGTTTCCTTTATTTTTTACTCTCTCTCTCTCTCTCTCTCTCTCTCTCTCCTCTCTCTCTCTCTCTCTCTCTCTCTCTCTCTCTCTCTCTCTCTCTCTCTCTCTCTCTCTCTCTCTCTCTCTCTCTCTCTCTCTCTCTCTCTTCATCTTTCATTCCAACTCCATGTGGATAGGGTGTTCTGAATCTCACCGGCGTATATGGAAATGATGCGGATGCAGTTCATATTTGTCTGTTCATTGGGGTCGCTGCGGTGCGCTGCAGGGTTAAGTGACGGAGATGGAAGAGGGACAGGGGGGAGAGAAAGGTTGTAAAATCAATGGTGTCTCCGAGCGGACGCCTCTCACCGTCCCCCGGTTTAATTGATCCAGCCGCGAGCTTAATTGATATCACGTGCGGCTTGAGCGCCGACTTATTACCTCACCGGCAGTTGCGCAAGGTCAACATGCATCTCTCTCTCTCTCTCTCTCTCTCTCTCTCTCTCTCTCTCTCTCTCTCTCTCTCTCTCTCTCTCTCTCTCTCTCTCTCTGCTCGCGCAAAGATACAAATATTGTGAATACATAAATCTTGTTCCTTTTTTTTGTTCGCAAGGTCGCCAAGCACAGATAAAGTCAAGGTATATCTTCACAGTTTATGGTCCCTGGGTTTACTTTTCAGTTTTTCGTTTATTAGCTTTTTTTTCATTTATGAATTAATTGATGCGCTCATTTGTTAACCCTTTCCAGTTAAATGCACTTAAGTGTGATACATTGACGGAGAATGTGCGTTACTTATTGTCATTGTCTATAATATTTAATGACATTAAGGTTCATTCATCATTTTAACTTTGGCGTTGAGGACGTGAAATATCAAAAAGGAAATATTAATTGCTACAGTTGTTTAGAGTTAACTTACTTTAAGTTTTAAAGAAGTTTGTTACATTTAAGGTTTGGGAAAGATTTTATGCGGCGACTCTATTTCAAACTGCTCTTCTTAGCTCTGATCTGCACTTTTTCACAGTTTTCCACAGAAATGACACCCATCACCATCTTCTCATAAGCCGTAAACCAGAAAGTGCAAGGGGCAGAGTGA
Source organism: Muraenolepis orangiensis (assembly GCA_027704905.1). Lineage (NCBI taxonomy): Eukaryota > Metazoa > Chordata > Actinopteri > Gadiformes > Muraenolepididae > Muraenolepis > Muraenolepis orangiensis. The sequence goes on along the minus strand of CM051012.1, from coordinate 19,976,379 downwards.
CGGTGTTGTCACGAGAAAGGGAGTGGGTTGGACCCCGAACGCAGACGCCGCCAAGTGGAGTGATACGAACGGCTTTATTTACTGGAAACACACACAAAGTCACAAGGGTGCACTGGGGAGACGATCCGGCAGGTAGTACCGCAGGTAGTTGACCGGTGAGTAATCCGGGACGGGGGAAGGAGTCTGTGTACCGGGATCTCGGGTGCGAAGTACCGGATCTCGGGTGCGAAGTACCGGCAGGTAGTTGGCAGGTGATGGGTATCAGACGGGATAACTACGTGCATTGTAGAGTAACGACCTCACACTGGGGTAAAGGAAAGACAACGTATATATACCCCAGGTGAGGTGATAAACAATTAGACGAGGAGATTGTGTCCAGGTGTGTGTGTGTGTGTGTGCCACCATCGCACGTGGCTTGGCCACGCCCCCTGCCAACCAACGTGATTGTTTGTTGACAGGAGCGTGTGTGCGCCATCAGCGCAGGTGGCTAGGCAACGCCCCCTGCCAACCACCGTAACCGTGACAGTACCCCCCCCTCAACGGGCGCCTCCTGGCGTCCAACCCGGCTTGAAGGGGTGTTCCCGGTGGCAGTTGAGGGAAAAGAACGGATCCCGACAGTAGCGGTGCGGGGGCCAACCCCGCCCCTCGATGATCCGGGGGGGTGGAGGAGATTTGGAAGAGAGCCACCCCTTCTGCCCAGGTCGGTGGGAGTCCTCTCTGGAGGTCTCCTCTGGACCCTCCTCCAGGGGTCTCCTCTAGGGGGTCTCCTCCGGGACGTCCTCTGGAGTCTCCTCAGGGGTCTGCTCTGAACCCCCTCTGTAGTCGACAGCCGGGGACCGCGCGATGTCGTCAGGCGGGTACGGCGCGGCGTCAGCAGACGGGGGCTGCGTGACGTCGTCGGTTGGATACGGTGTGGCGTCAGCAGACGGGGGCTGCGTGACGTCATCGGGCGGAGGCTACGTGACGTCAGCAGACGGAGGCTGCGTGACGTCGTCGGGCGGGTACGGCGCGGCGTCAGCAGACGGGGGCTGCGTGACGTCGTCGGTTGGATACGGCGTGGCGTCAGCAGACGGGGGCTGCGTGACGTCATTGGGCGGATCCGGCGCGGCGTCAGCAGACGGGGGTTGCGTGACATCGTCGGGCAGGTACGGCGCGGTGTCCTCAGGCGGGTGCGGAGCGACGTCCTCAGGCGGGTGCGGAGCGACGTCCTCAGGCGGGTGCGGCGCGGCGTCCTCAGGCGGGTGCGGAGCGACGTCCTCAGGCGAGTGCGGAGCGACGTCCTCAGGCGAATGCGGAGCGACGTCCTCAGGCGAGTGCGGAGCGACGTCCTCAGGCGGGTGCGGAGCGACGTCCTCAGGCGGGTGCGGAGCGACGTCCTCAGGCGGGTGCGGAGCGACGTCCTCCGCCGGGTGCGGAGCGACGTCCTCCGCCGGGTGCGGAGCGACGTCCTCCGCCGGGTGCGGAGCGACGTCCTCCGCCGGGTGCGGAGCGACGTCCTCCGCCGGGTGCGGAGCGACGTCCTCCGCCGGGTGCGGAGCGACGTCCTCCGCCGGGTGAGGAGCGACGTCCTCCGCCGGGTGAGGAGCGACGTCCTCAGCCGAATGCGGAGCGACGTCCTCAGGCGGGTGCGGAGCGACGTCCTCAGGCGGGTGCGGAGCGACGTCGTCAGCCGGGTGCGGAGCGACGTCCTCAGGCGGGTGCGGAGCGGCGCCGTCAGCCGGGTGCGGAGCGACGTCGTCAGCCGGGTGCGGAGCGACGTCCTCAGGCGGGTGCGGAGCGACGTCCTCAGGCGAATGCGGAGCGACGTCCTCAGGCGGGTGCGGAGCGACGTCCTCAGGCGGGTGCGGAGCGACGTCCTCAGGCGGGTGCGGAGCGACGTCCTCCGCCGGGTGCGGAGCGACGTCCTCCGCCGGGTGCGGAGCGACGTCCTCCGCCGGGTGCGGAGCGACGTCCTCCGCCGGGTGAGGAGCGACGTCCTCAGCCGAATGCGGAGCGACGACCTCAGGCTGGTGCGGAGCGACGTCCTCAGGCGGGTGCGGAGCCACGTCCTCAGGCGGGTGCGGAGCCACGTCCTCAGGCGGGTGCGGAGCGACGTCCTCAGGCGAATGCGGAGCGACGTCCTCAGGCGGGTGCGGAGCGGCGTCGTCAGCCGGGTGCGGGCCGTCGCCTATATACCTCACCCCAGGTGAGGTATATAGGCGACGGCCACGCCCCCTGCCAACCAACGTGATTGTTTGTTGACAGGAGCGTGTGTGCGCCACCAGCGCACGTGGCTAGGCCACGCCCCCTGCCAACCACCGTAACCGTGACAGGTGTTTCCTGTTTTGTTGCAGATATATTTTTCGTTAATAAGATACATTGATTTGCTGCGAATGGCAAGATGGAGGTTTCAGAAGACAATTATTTTTTTAATGTTTTTTTACATTGGCCTAAACTATTACAGAGGTTTGATTTTATACCTGTACAGGATGTTTTAGCTTGTCTTCCCACAAGCTACGAAAAAAGTTGTGTTTACCAGAGTTTGTGTTCACTGTTTGGCCAGGGAGGGTTACAATGCTATTGTTTTAGTTATCGGTCCTCTTCTGGGTCCTACCTTTATGGTCAGGCATAATCACATTTGTTGTGGTTCTGGCAGTCAGGTTGTTTTCCAGTAGAGACCCATTCATCTAAACATCTACAGATCCCCACCCCCATCAACATGATTGGTGAAAATACATTTGAAGCAAAAGAAAAAGTTAAACGACCCGTAGATTTACCCAGATTTGAGCTTGTCTGAGGATGCTCTCACATCCTGCTCTGACCCAGACCCACACCCACACCCCCTTCCGAATTGAGAGAGATTTAAAAGCCATGGCTTCAAAACGGACACCGGTCTGTTCTGGCGTGGGGTCCTGGTCCGCCCTGAGCTCCAGGCTTCAGGCCCTGGCAGCACACAGCCATCGCTCACACTGCCAGGGCCCAGATGTCAGGGCATCTGCCCACTCATTCTGTTGGGCCCCTGGTGGTGGAGGAGGTGATGGGGATGATGATGGTGATGATGGTGATAATGGTGATGGTGGTGATGGTGGTGATAATGACGACAGTGGTGATACTTGTGGTCCCATGGGTAAGGGGAGCTGCTGGATTTGTCGTGTCTCCAGATTAAAAGAAAATGCAGAGCGCCACCGTCTGGTCTCCTCTGACTCCTCTTGTCGGCCTGAGACTTCTGCTCACTGATCGATGTTTTCCTTTATCCAGTAGGAGGTCACATGAAGCACATATGGGTGTATGGATGGATAGGTGAATGGATGGATAGATATGTGGATGGATATACACTGATGATAGGTAGATGAATAGGGGGAAGGAAGAAGATGGATAAATACAAGGTTAAGGTTTGAAAGGCTGAGAAACAGACACAGACAAACACTAAAGTTATTTATAAATCTCTTCAGTTCTCCTGCTGGTGGCCAGTGGGTTTAATGTCTGCACGGTGCTAATATGTCTGCAGGTGTGTGTGTGTGTGTGTGTGTCTGTTTGTCTACAGGTGTGTGTGTGTGTGTGTGTGTGTGTCTGCAGGTGTGTGTGTGTGTCCGTGTGTGTCTGTGTGTGTGTGTGTGTGTGTGTCTACAGGTGTGTATGTGTCTGTGTGTGTGTGCATTAGGGGGCTGTTTGTGTGGTCTGGGCCAGAATCAGCTGGCTGAGCTTCAGGTCTCACAGTCCAGACCCTTAATGACCTCCAAAAGCCCCATCATGGCCAATAATCACCCGGTAATGGTCCCCTGGCCCGCCTCCCTCCCACACTCAGGAAACCCCTGAGCTTTGGCCAGGAGGCCATCACCTGATCTCCTCCTATTTAGATTAGGTTTGCTGCTATTTTACGAAACATCGATCGTAAAGTCGTTTGAAAGTAATGCTGTGATTTGTCATAAGAATTTATGAAAAACGATAGTGCACAATATGATGTAGATACTATAGGTATACAGATGTACTGTTTCTATATTGTTGTGTATATATGTGTGGGTTGTTCAGCGTGAGAACAGAGGGGGTGTGGCTAGACAGGTGAGTCATAACATGCCTCAATGATTATCGTCCAGTGGCTTTAACACCCATAGCCATAAAGTGCCTGGAGAAACTTGTAATGTTGCATATAAACTTGTCCATCCCTGAGTCCCTAGACCCACTCTACAGACCAAACAGGTCTGTAGAGGACGCCATTTCCCTGGCACTACACACGGCCCTGCAGCACCTAGACAGGAGGGACACCTACGTCAGACTGCTGTTCATTGACTACAGCTCGGTGTTCAACACCATCGTTCCGTCCAAGTTGGTCCTGAAACTGAGGGACCTAGGTCTGGGCGCCCCCATCTGTAACTGGATTATGTACTTCCTGATGAGCAGGCCTCAAGTGGTGAAGATTGGGAACAACATCTCATTCAATCTGGTCCTCAACACCGGAGCACCCCAAGGCGGCTGCCTCAGTCCCCGGCTGTACTCGCTGTACACACATGACTGTACTGCCACGCACAGCAATAATCGGATTATCAAGTTTGCAGACGACACCACACCGTTACCGGCTTGATAAGCGAGGGCGATGAAATGGAGTACAGAGATGAGGTGGTCCAGCTGACGCAATAGTGTGAGGACAACAGCCTTGCACTGAATGTCAGCAAGACCAAGGAGCTCATCGTGGACTTCAGGAGCCACCGGGGCACCCACTCCACCATCAGCCTGGACGGGACACTGGTGGAAGTCGTCAGCTGCTTCCGTTTCCTTGGACAACAGATTTCCGATGACCTGGCGTGGACACGCAACACGGAGGTCATGCTGAAGGCACACCAGCCCCTCTATGCTCTGCGGTGCCTCAGAAAAAGCGGTATAGGCCAGAGGTGGCTTGTGAACTTCTACCGTGGCACCGTAGAGAGCGTCCTGACGAGTGGCGTCACTGTGTGGTACGGCAACACCACTGCACGGGACAAGAAAGCCATCCTAAGGGTCGTGAGGATGGCAGAGAAGATCATCGGGTGTGCACTTCCATGCATTGAGGAGATCTTTAGGACCAGATGTCGGAAGAAGGCCATGTCCATCATAAAGGACTGCAACCACCCTGGGCACCATCTCTTCTCCCCCCTACCGTCTGGTCGACGGTTGCGCAGCAATGTAGTACTTACATACTGTAAGTACTACCAGGTTTAAGGATACTTTTTACCCACAGGCAGTGCACCTACTGAACTGCTAGGAGTGCTTCCATTTAAATTTTCATTTAAATTTTCACTTTCATAACAAGTCATTAACATTACAATTACATATTTTGCTTGTCTTTCTGGACTCATCATAGTTACTGCACTGTACTGCACTGTATTCATGATGCTGCTGCACTACTGGCACTTTAAATGCTTTTGAAAGATTTTTGTAAAAAATAAAAAATAATTAATTAAAAACATACATATCACTTAAGTCACTTTGCTGCTCTTTCTTTTTTTTATTTTACTGTACATATTATTTACATTTTTATGGTGTTTTTGAGATTTATACTGCGGGAGGGAATGGGGAGTAAGCGTTCCTATGTACTTGTTACAAATGGCCAATAAAAATCTTGTATCTTGTATATTGTATCATATTGTATCTCGTGGCAGGTGTATAGTCATTAGCCGATCATCCGTGATCTAATTGGGTCCCATGAGCCCTCTGTTCTCGTTCTCTCGGACTAAAATGCCTGCGCCCACACAGAAACCGATACAAGTTAGTTTGACATTTAATGACCTCTGTGATAGCTGACTTAGTAGCTAACAGCAGTCAATACACAGGTGACCGAATAGGGTAAACTATAAGGGCTGTATACCCCTGTGCTTCATTGCATGCGCGCGCGCACACACACACACACACACACAAATATATATGTTTGTTACATCTATAGAAAACTATCGATTTGCTCTGAGACTTTCACCCTTAAAAATATTTCCGCCCACGTTATTTATAATACCGTGTAGGACTAAATTCCGCCACAGACGAGACAGTTGGGGAGAAATAGTTAGCATTGAATGTGTATTGATTTATTTCTCACGCAGCATCATAGCATTATAGCCTTTAGCTGCCAACAAGAGCGCACCCATTTATCATCCAAAATGTGTAAACTCACCTCTGCCTGAATCACTATTCAGTCACCGTAGCGCCGTGTTCTCATGGCGCACAAACCGGCAGAAGGTGTTTATAGTCATTGTGTTAATATTTAATTATAAGGGTAACATAAAAACCAACAAACAACATATGTTATCAAGTAGCTTTTTTCGATATGGTGTTCCCGATATGTGAATGTGAGGCTAGATATTGTCTGCGAATGGTTATGTTATGTTAATACAGAAATACAGCAGCACACAGTATGCTGTGTCAGTGTTGAAGGCTGCCTTGACAGTCATATCAAGCGTTTATTGCTTCTTCTAAATGAGTGAAAGATGGATCGGACCATATATTAAGTAGGCTGTTTTAGTGGTTGAACATACATACAGGGGACATACAGGGAATTCAGATCGATGTCATTGAGGGGCAGGTCGGGGTTAGAGGTTAGGTCTTCCTCCAGAATGCCTACAGGTTTGCGTGTGGACATTGGGGATCGAACTCAGAACCTTTGGGTTCCAATTACCGCTGTAAAAATCAAATGTCCCTTTTAGAAAACTACTGGCAGCTACATTCACCAGCATGTTGTTTCTAAACTGTTTATAAAACTGTTCTACAGTGTTCTTACTCTAATCTACAACAACACTTTATTACTGTGAAACATATTTGAGTACTGCGCTGTATGTAATATACACCTTACAGTAGAAAACGGTGTGTTCCTACTGCCTCATCTCCATAAACTGTATTACTGTTAAATGTACTCTGTTGTAATGAATACAACAAAACATTTGAGCATAGAAGTGGCTCGGACAAGAGATAGCCTCACAACATCAGGCATTTATTAAAGCAAATACAGTATCAAACACATTAAGTAACTGACACAATTAAAGTAATTCATTGTAAATATAACAATCCATAAAAACACAGTTGCTGCCTTTTCCTGGACCAGCTTTGCTGTCTTCTTGGACCACCTTCCAACCTGGCTGGCCTCTGTTCCCCTCTCAAGGGGATGAGACCAATGAAGCCCCTACAATTAATTACAACAGACAAATCATAAAACACAATGAGAAACACATAATGAGAAACACATAATGTATCACCTTTTGCTCCAATGACCGATGGGCAGAGAGTCAAGCAACTTAACATACATTACAGTATTCAACTGTGTTTATGAAGAACGGTACGGAATGTCCTGTATTCCGATGATCGGACTCACCCAAAAGCAAATAATAGCATATTGTTTTAACGGAGCAAAGCAAGATAACAACACACAGACAGCACACATTTAGCTGTATCTGTGTCTGCCTGCTCCGAATAGCACTCAATTCTATTATTCAGCGTTTGTCCAGACACGGCTGTGCGCTTTGGACTTCAGAGATCGCTGGACCCCCCCCACCTCATGGGGCTAACTGACATCTGACAACAAACGTTGTGAGATGACTCTGCGGCCCGGGAGGGGGGGGGAAAGTCTTCCAGTACAGCGTTAATCTCACGGTCCCCCTCGTTGTTTTTCTAGTGGGACTGTCGCTATGCTGTCAGTCCTCTGCAGCGTGTCTCGGCGAAGAGAGACACGTGTTCCTGAAGTCGGCCGTCGTCTGAACGTCCTCTAGAGTGGTTCTCCTGGGGTTCACGCTCCTGCACGCTGGATCCTGTCTGTCTGTCTGACTGCCTGTCTAGAGCTTTGAAGTACTTTTTGTGATTAGAGAGAGAGAGAGAGAGAGAGAGAGAGAGAGAGAGAGAGAGAGAGAGAGAGAGAGAGGAGAGAGAGAGAGAGAGAGAGAGAGAGAGAGAGAGAGAGAGAGATGAGTAAAATATTCATCAGCGCCCTAAGGAAATGCAGAGTAAAATGATATTCATATGAATATTCCCAGGGATAGGAACTGTCTGGCAAGGTCCGGCTTTGTTGGGGCGCCTATCGCTCTCTCTCGTGAATTTCAAACATATCAAAGAGGAGAGCAGATGTCAGAGAGAGAGAGGGAGAGAGAGGGAGAGAGAGAGAGAGAGAGAGATAGAGAACGAGAACATTTGTTACGCGTCAAATTTACGTATCCGACCGACAGCCATTAACCAACGTGCAAAACTTAAAAATAAAAATCATTTTTTGTTCTTTCTCGGGGCGATTTGGCTACACAGCAGAGCAGATAGCAGTGGGAGTGGGAGGGGGTTCTCACGCCTATTAGCCTCTCGTGGCGCTAATCTTGCCACGTTTTTAATGATCTTGAGACCCGGAGGCGGTCGGTGATGTCAGAGACGAGGCGCCCGACAGGGGGTGGGGGGGGGGGGGGGGGGGGTGAGAGCATTTGACCCTGAAGAAGACCTTGAAGAACATGCCCCCAGAGCTGTCCTCCTACGGCATGTGGCGAACAAATGAACACAGAACAAACTTAAGGCCTTTTAGGAAAGCGTGCGTGATGAAGAGAGAGAGGTGTGGATGCTGTGGTATTGTGCTACTAAGATGTATTGCCGTTTGTGGCAAGCGCACGGAACAAAATAATAAGCTTAAGAGCTTTTAATACAATGCATCACACCTGATTTTGTTGGGGCCGATGCTGGTCGGACAAAACTGGAAAGGTGGAAACTTATTTTTCCCCGGACATAAAAGTGTCAGGGCCGGGATTTTCTAAATCGCTGAATATGTCCGGGATTCGCCTTTTTGCTTCCTACAGTCACATTGCTTGACATTCATTTGACATTTCCTTCCTTATGTACCGCCTTCTCGCATGCCAGGCTACAACTCAAGCCCTGCATGCAAATGATTGGCCAAACTGCATCTCAATCATTACCCTTAGCCATCAACCACAGCCCCCCCCCCCCCCGCCCTGCCCCTTCGCCGTCGGACACACTCCGCTATCCTGCCCCCCGGTGTCCATTTTTTGGGAAAACCAAAATATGGTCACCCGAGTTTAAATGTATTCCTTTCTGTAAAAAACTGTTTTTTTAACGGTTCCTATCCCTGAGATCAGCCGCCAGTATCGGAACGGACATGATTCATAAAGCATTCTCATTTCTCCAGCAGCAGGGGGTCAGGGCCCTGGGTGTTCACAGGAGTCCTATGAGGAACGTGTGTGTGTGAGTTTGTCGGTTCTTCATGGATTCCTTTCCTCTTCTTTCTTTGTCCTTTCCTCAGTGTTAATCCTTTTTACGATTTTCACAGTACAACGTGGGTGATGGTTTTATAGAGGCTGGCGCCTATAGTGTTCTCAGTCACTCTCAGTCGCTTTGGATTAAAGCAAAATGTAATAAAAAGTAATAATAGTAATAAATCGTAATTGTTAAACACATCACAAAAGCGTGTGTCAGTCTAATGAGAGACGTCCATCGGACGGAAGAGGCAGTGACACTGAGTTGAATCGTGCTTTGTCTTTTTGAAAATGCGAGCAGCATGGTAATCAATATCCCATATACACACGAGAGTGTGTTTAGGTGTTCATCACGTACGCTCATTACTGTATCCTGTATAGTCATTACCACACCGACACAGGTTTTCATCTTTCATCTCATCCTAAATGACGTGATTAGCTGACTGTGGCAGACGCCGCCGCCGCCACACGCCACTCAAATGGCCTCTTTAGTGCTCCTCCCGATCACAATGACACAGGGGTGATGAAGAATCTGGGTTATAGCATTTGAGTTGGTAGATGAATGACAGCAGAGCAGATGGTCCATGCTAGCTAGCGCTCTGAGTGTATGTGTGGTGATGGCTGGTTTAACCGGTGGCCCTTGATTACCAAGGACCCACCGGTGAGTGAGAAGCCTTCAATAAGCCCACCAACCACACACCCTGGCCTTGTGGACAGTGTGTTGGGACTGTTGGCTATGGTCGTGCACCGTGTAAAAAGAACAGGAAGCCAGCGGGAAGAATCGACTCGTTACGTGATGCCAAAGACATTCTGTGTTTGGTGAAGTGTTTTCTTTAGTTATCTATTAGGACGCTTGTATCGATAGTCAATTTCAGTGAATTCAGGGACAGCCTTCTTTGCTCTTGATTGCGGTGCCTACTGGTAAGACGGCCCACAGTGGAGATCAAACCCAAAACCTTTTTAGCTGGGAAAGGTTTTGGGATCAAACCCAAAACCTTTTTAGCTGGGTTTTGGCATTTGATCCAAGAGTAGGACGGCTGCTTCTAGGGCTAAGTTTCAAACAAATCTTATAATTCACAGGAACATGTTCAGCACCTTATTAGGCATTTGACTCATGGTCACATATAAACTCAAACATGACTTTATTCCCATGTGCGAGCAAAGGTGATTCCCCCCCCCCCCCCGTAAAAACACTCCTACCTCAACAGATAAACTGATGACTCGGCGTTGTTTGAACAGCGCTATCTAGCATGAAACGGTTAGCGTTAGCGCCGGTGGGGCCCCAAGGAGCCCTAAGCAGATTGGCGGGAGCATTTATCTTTTGAGTACAATAAAGTGAGCGGAGATAAGCATGGAGGATTGATGGGTCTCTCATCGACTGCCTTCGTTTACATTTCTCACGGCCGTAGGAAGGGAATTCTTTTGTCACCAAATCGAATTCCACTTAACGTCGAGCATCCAAGCGAGACAGTGACAAGACGCTGGCATCCGTTCCACGGTTGAATTCCGGCTTTAAATATAATATATCACGTATACACTGTTTTGCCCACATGTTTTATAGAGATTCATTCATTTACAGCTGTATTGACATACTTGCCCGCTTTTTCTGTTTATAACAATATCACTTAAGCGTATTCTATGAACACATATATCAGCATGACATCTTTTAATTTTTTACTCATATTGTTCTTCGCAGCCCGTTTCCTCACAGGGATTCACAAGCTATTATCGAACCTAAAACGTATCTCTTAACCATATCTCCTTAACATATCTCTCAACCGTATCTCCTTAACCATATCTCCTAACCGTATCTGGTCACCTTATCTCTCTCCACAGATTATCAACACAATGGACAGAGAAGCCAAATCCAAAAGGCTTGTGAGAGACAGCCTCAGTCCTTTATTAAAGAGAAAGTGTAACAATGGAAATACAGACGCAGTTATTCATATATATATATATATATATATATATATATACTGTATATATATACAGTATATATATATACATATATACAGTATATATATATACATATATACAGTATATATATAAATATATATATATATATATATATATATGCAGTATATATAAACAGTGTATATATATATGTAACTTTTCCCTTTTAAAACTGGGGTCCAAAACGAGACCAGAGACTGTGTAGAGACTCTAGACGGTGAATAAAAAGCTGGATCAGAGAGACCACATCCTGGGACGCTGGGCTTGAAGAGCCCCTGGAAGACGACGGATCCCGCGGTCGAGTCGCTTATTCATTTAAATGTTTCTAAATTTAAATGACAAAAATAAAGGTACTGAAAAAAAAAATTGAAATTAAATATCAATATATATATATTTATATATTTTTGTTATATATCAGAACTAAAATTTCCAGTGAGAAGCAATCATATATAGGCTTCCCCAGATGGCTCACACACACGCACAGCAAGACAGCGTTTAAAAATAAATAAAATTCCTTCCAAATAATAAGCCATTAGATTAAATTGTATTAAATACTATTCCACAATACCTTTTTTTTTTTCTTAATAGTTGTTATTTGTAACCATCCTCGCTACCTGTTTTTTTTCTCCTCCTTCACTAAGCTTTGACTAAGACAGTGGCTACGTATTCTGTCCACCCTCCTTTTACACGTTCTATACCACCACCCTGGCTGGCTACACCTCTCCCTCCAGCTCTCTGTTGCGTATGTCTCCTTCCCCCTCTAGTTCTCTCTCATTGCAGCCAGGGGTATTATTGCACTGTTGTTGAGAGACGCAGACTCTCTGCCCCGCTGTTGGGAACTGTTTTTTTGCTTCGACCTGAGGTTGAAGAGGAGCCTGGGGAGGTCTGACATCCTCCTCCTCCTCCTCCTCCTCACACCACTGACTCCAGACTGGAGACCCTTGGTTGAGTTTGGGGGAGACACGAGGACCCTTCCACCTCACACCTCTGACTCCAGACTGGAGACCCTCCCCCAGGGTTTTGGCACTAAGGGGCTGTTGACCCTGCGAGCCATCAGAATCTGCCGCCTGTCCCTGCCACCAGAACCGCATGCTCCCCCCAGCTCCTCCCGCTTCCCCGAGCCGTCGTAGCTCCGAGACAGCACACTGTTCTGGCACGCCACCCCCCCTGCCCTGTCCCCCCCGCCGCCACGAGCCTGTGCCGACGCTACGGTCTCGTGGCAGTGGGCGTGGCCTCCACCGCTGCCGCAGGGAAACAGGTGGCATGCGTCCTTGGGGGAGTCGTAGAAGTGGCCGTGGCCCTGAGCCAGTGGCCCCACGTACACGGGCAGGTCGGTGTAGGCGTTCAGGTAGGTGGAGTAGTGTCTGTGCACCACGGTGGCGGAGGTGGAGGAGCGGCGCAAGGAGGTGCCGGTCGGGGGGAGGTTGTGGAGCAGGGCCTCGTGGTACGACGGCAGCCTACCAGTGGGCTCATAGTACCGCAGCTTCTGCTTGTAAGGGTAGGAGCCCATGTGGGCCGGGTCCAGGTAGGCGGGCTCGGCCGCCAGCGGGTAGCAGGACAGGTTGTTGCCCAGGCTGCCGTACATCTTGCGATGGCCATGGGACTTGGGCGGCTTGGCCTTTGCCGCCACCACCCCACGGGGGAAAAGGTCGGGCATGTCCACCAGCACCTGAGAGGAGGCGGCGGCGGCAGAGGAGGAGGACAAGGCGCATGCCCCCCCCGCCAAGGCCTTGGTCTCATCCACCTGCCTGATCCGGTCGCCGCCCCAGGTGGCCTTGAGGAAGGAGGAGCGGCGGTTCATCTTGTCCTTCCCCAGCAGCGGCACGTCGTCCAGGTCCGGCTCCAGGTAGGGCTTCATGCAGGAGTTGCAGCTGGCGGCGTGGCCGGGGTAGTGGGCTGTGGCCACCACAGGGGAGCGGTGGCCCAGCAGGTGATTGGCTCTGAGCTCGGCCAGGCAGGCGGTGGGCTCATCGTAGTCGTTCCGTGGCCCGCCGTCGAACACGAAGCTGTGCGGCCGCTTCTTGCGGCTCACGCAGTCGGGAGGGTAGCTGAACTTGCGCCGCAGCGGGCCCCGGTGCTCCACGTAGATGTCCGGGACCTGGAAGTCCCGGGAGGGGAGGTAGGAGGAGGAGGTGGCGGCGACAGCAGCGGCGGGGGGGTGGTGGTGGTGGACGAGGTGGTGCTGCCGGTGCTGGCCGTCCAGATACAGGCGGCCTCCACTCCCGTGGTGGTGAAGGTGGTGGTGGTGGGAGTAGGGGTTTGGAGTGGCGGTGCCTGCCGGGTCCCGCATGGCGAGGTGGGGACTGCTGAGGCTGGATATGGGCAGGGTCCTCTCCAACATCATCTGTCCAGCAGCTCCGCCTCCACGGGCGGGGAGGGTGTAGCGCAGTGGCGTGGGGCGACTCATTGCCCCCCGGGGCTTGTCCAGCAGGGCCTGGGTCCCGCCGTCCCCGTAGTGGCCCCCAGCTCCCCCGGGGAGGGTGGGGGTGAACATGGGGGGGTGATGTTCCGAGATGCTGGAGACGTAGGGCAGGTGGCTGTGACACATGTCCGTGGCGGAGGTGGCGATCCGCCCGCCCCACATGCCGTCAGCACCGCCCCGCCGGCTCCAGCTCTCCAGCGTCTTGGTGGCGTTGTCCAGGGAGTTCTCCACCCGCGCCGATGACACGATGTCCTTGGCTGTCCTCAGCATCTTCAGCATGTTAGCCTGGGTGTAGTTGGCTGTCACGTCGGGGTTCTGCAGGCTGCCGTTGTGCTCGGCCTCCTCCACACCGTTGAAGCAGCTGTATATGCCCTGCAGGGGGGGGGGGGGGGGGGAACAGCACGTGTTAGGGATCCACCGTAAACTATATATAACGCCATGAGCCTTTTTGTTCATATTTTTTAATTGTGGTTCAGGTTGTTAATTACGCTGATCAAATCAAATCAAACTTAATTCGTAGCGCTCTTTTCATGCAAAGCGGCAAAGCGGCAAAGCGGCAAAGCGGCAATGCGACGTGTTTCACTACTTAAAATGAAAGCATAATCATGGAGAAGAAATTGCAGCAGGCAACAACACAAGTTGTTAACAATGTAAACAACGTATTTCTGCGGGTAAATAGCCTTTAGTACCATTTACTGTTTAACTTCTATTTAGTCAGATGGTAGATGCTATGATCCAAAGTGACTAATAGTGAATTCAGAAAACACACAGGAGCAGGTAGGGGCTTAGGGATTGCTCAGGGAGGCAGAACAAATAAGCTTAGCGTCACACTATAAAGAGTTGTGAAAAATGTGAAAAAATGAAATGTGTGGTATATCCCCTGGGGTTTTCAGCCTTCCTGGTGTGTTATTTCAAATCCATCTCTGCTTTTTTTCAGGAGAGATGAAGTGAGTACAATTATACAGAATACTTGTCATTAAAAAAAGTTAGATTGCAGTGTCACGGCAGTAACTTGGCCAGCTCCATCACCGGTGTTGTGAAACATCTCAGGCATGCGGCTCGTTCAAAAGCCCTGGCGCGTGTAAAACAATGACTTGCAGATCGCACGCTTGCTATATTAGTTTTCCCGGCTTTGCGTTCCATCTCCCCCCCTCTCTCGGTTTTTATTTTAGTTTCAAATATGGCGCTGATGCAGAATGCTTAATCTTCGGCTCTTGCCACTGTAAACATTCCTCAGATGAAGGTTTTGTTAATAGGGCAATTTAAATTCACTTTCGAGGGGGATCACACTCTCCTCAGAGGGAGGCTGTTCCATAAAGTCACTTTTGTATTGCATTTTTACACATTTGATGTGGGTACGGAGGTTTTGTGATTGCATTTGACCAGCTGCACTGGAGCCAAGAGTCCCGGAGTTCAAACTGAGACTGTATTTCAGGGGACGATTTTGTCTTCATGAAAGTCCAGTAATCCGTCACACTTGAGCAGACGCCAACACGTGGCTTACTCTTAAAATACAATGTCCTAAGAGATGGATCGCCACGTTCTTCCAAACCTATAGTAGTACATACAGTACACACAGTACACACAAACACACACAAATACATATACACTCCCTCATATAAGTACGGCAGGTGGTTATTTTATAACAGACGATGTCTGATGTATTTCTGACACCTTCAGCAGTTAACCGCCCCTGACCTCAGCCACCTGCAATATATCCTATATCACCCTCTCTCAAGGATTCGTGAAGACTCCATCGTTCATTTACTCGGGACTTTATTATGCTAAACGAGATGCTGTAAATGAGCGGTTTACAGCCCAAGGCCACCAAGTCGGGACATATTGACGACCGCACTCTTGGGGGGGGGGGGGGGGAGGGGGGGGAGGGGGGGGAGGGTTGAGATTGGGTGCGATGATGTGCCAAATTCTTTAGACTTTTTATGTCGGAATATGACAGTGGGGAATGAAAGGCCGTAGTTTGTTTCCAACTTCTCAAATGTTCTGTCTGTGAAAATATGTGTTAATATTTATCACTCGGCATGCCGAGTGATAATGGTATCTGTTTTAGAAGTCCTTTGGTGACCCGTGTTTACGATGAGCTGCATTTATTACTGTTGATGGAATGATGAGTCTGTTTGTAGTAAATGTGTGGTTAAAAAAAATGTCAATGTCACTGGGGTATATCGTTCTGATGGGTTGGATGATCAACATCCTACCTGGGGCTGGTGGTGTAGGTGGTAGTGGTACATTGAAATAGGTGCCATTGTAAACATCTCCTCCACAAAACCCAAATTGCCCAACCACAACCAAACTTGTTTTCTGTGCGACTGTGAACAGTTAACGTCCCACACTGGGTTCCAATCACAACCCCCGGCATTGGGGCGGCAGTATCTCAGTCTGTTTGGACTTGGCCTTGGAGACCGGGTCACCAGTTCAAGTCCCCGAAATGGACCAAGTACAGAGTAAGAATTGGTACTAAAGTGCCAGTTCGCCTCCTGGGCACTGCCCTTGAGCAAAGCACCAGACCCATACACTGCTCCCCGGGGGGCAGCTGTATATACAATAGCTGCCCACTGCTCCTAATTCTAGGATCGGTTAAATGCAGAGAAACTAATTTCACTGTGTGTGTACATGTATGTGACCCAATAAAGAGGATTCAAAATCCTCCATATTTAGATGAAGATGAGAGGCGCAGACACTCTAACAAGGGAAGTTAAAACCTCACACTGGATCTAGCTTCATCGCTAGAGCGTCTTTAAGGTGTCAGGGAGGGAGTGAGTGAGGTTAACTCTCTGCACAGGAGCACCAGCCGTCTGGCTTCGCGTCACGCGACCCACTCACCCTGCTGATGGCCAACATGAAGTCGAGGCGGTCCGAGTGGCGCACCGAGTGCCGCAGCTTCCAGTAGAGCAGGTGCTCCCAGGCGAACACCAGCAGACTGAGGCCCATGGCCACCAGCAGCATGTAGAAGACGCCCGCCATGTTGTCGATGTCCAGCTTGCTGCTCATCACCTCCTTCTTCTCGTTGCGGCAGATGCCCGTCAGCCACACCGTCTGCAGCTTCTGCGTGTCGCCTGGAAGTACGTCGGGGGGGGCGGGGCAAATGGGTGAGTAAACGTGTTAACCTACTTCGCGAATGTGCTGAAACACGCTAAGCTACCCTCGGCATTCTAGGTACCCTAATGTGAGACTGGCTTGACTGACGTTCACTTTATTGTGTTTAAGTCATCTTAAATTTGGCATGTATTTATTTTGCCTTTATTTACATTTTTTTATTTCCGCCTCTTTTAGTACGTTGACATTCTAAGTACACTGAAATGAATGAAACCCCAAAATGCTAAGTACCCTAACCCTACCCAATAGGAATCAAACCACTGAGCTCTCGCTGTGTGTCTTCCCATTTCCAGTCTCACAATAACAGAAAATGCTGTTGTTTTGGAGATTTATACTGCAGGAGGGAATGGGGAGTAAGCATTCCAATGTACTTTTTTCAAATGGCAAATAAAAATATTCTATCTTGTATCTTGAAAACAACGGCTGCTGTAGCGACACGCGCACCGCCGCAGTCGTGGCCGCCGAAGAGCCACGCTCCAGTAGGGGGCGACGTTCAACCCAATAGCTGTAACTCACCATCTGCTAGGAACTGAAGCAGCGCCAAGTCGATGGGACGCTTCCACCGGGACTCCTTCTGCAGAGCGATGCCGTAGCCCGTGGTGGCAAAGACCTTCCCGCTGCCGATGGTCACCAGCTTGCAGCCCTCGTCCTTCCCCGCCATGTAGTTCAGCACGGCCGCATCGTAGATGAACGCGTCCAGCTTCCTAGATAGAGAGAGAGAGAGAGAGAGAGAGAGAGAGAGAGAGAGAGAGAGAGAGAGAGAGAGAGAGAGAGAGAGAGAGAGAGAGAGAGAGAGAGAGCGAGAGAGAGAGAGAGAGAGAGAGAGAGAGAACACATGGGGGTATGGAGGTATGTTAGATACTTGCTTGTTGTTGATGGTGGTGGGGGTGGTATGAGCACTACCCATGTTATCAATCAATATGTCCATGTCAATCGAGAAACAGTTGTTGTTTTTTTAAAGCTTTAAACCTGGTAATGCTAATGCTCTGCCTACTAGTCAAGCCAGAAAGGTGGTTTATTTCAATCGTGTCTTTTGTTGAAGTTGAATAATTAAGAGTCATGTTTTAGGTTATTTGTAGAATTTAAGGAACATTTTACCTCGGGTTTGCTTCCACGTAATACACTGAAAAAAACACTGATATCCACTAAGTACTCAACACATCGGCCTTGCATAAATCCATACTGTAGTTTTCCCCCCTCTCCTTCTCTCTGGGTTCCTGTTTGGTACCCTCCCTGGTGTGTTTCCCAATGTAATAATAGCCCTTTCCATCGCGCCCTGTGCAGGTTCTGTTGGCAGCCCCCGTACCCTGTTTTCAGACTGTTGAGGGCGTCCTCCACCCCTTTCTGGTTGTACTTGACCATGTGTGAGTGCATCTCCGGGTAGTTGCTCCGTATGTTCCTCTCCGTGCTGCCATTTGGGACCGTCCCAAAGCGGAACGGTGGGTACTGCTCCTGAGGCTTTTGAAACTGTACAACAAAAATGGTGGGGAAGAAGGGGGGGCGGTGGGGGGGGGGGGGGGGGGAGGCAATCCGAAGCATTCCTGGTTAATGTCAATAGTGTTGGTGTTACACACTACATCAGGTGATGGAAGAACGAGGTGAAAATGGAGGTCGGATCACGGTGGTGTTGATTTGAAATTGTAAAATAAGAAAATGGGGAAAGAAGAAAAAAATGTCTATTTGGGACACTGCGTGTTAATGAATGTTTTGATGTATTTATTAATATAGCTACGTCACATGGATGATACCAACATGCAGCTTGTGTAGGATAGGTAGTGTGATAGGTAGAGTACCACTAGGTCTTAATTATGTTTCCTTATGTTGAGTATGGGGGCATAGATCGGATCAGGAGTATGACCATATGGCTGGAGACTTTCAGTGTAGTGTAGTCGCTCTCTCTCTCTCTCTCTCTCTCTCTCTCTCTCTCTCGCTCTCTCTCTCTCTCGGTTCATTTGCACACTTGGATCAATGACTGGAGGACACAGTGGTCAGGGATGGAGTTGTGCCAAGGCAACAGATAGCTTCAGGCTTTTGGAGCAAAAAGCCATTCCCCTCGTCCCTATAGAGCCCTTCCCGCCATCCCTCAACCTCGCCTCGACATACGATGCCTCGGGGTGCTCCTTTTAACACGCCTGTGTGAAAGGGAGGGCGGGGCAGGCGTGCCCGTCCTGACAGATGACGATACCGCCTTCTCGTTCATTAGTTCCAGACGAAGAGTAGTCGTGGTAAAAAAAGAATCACAGACATATCGTTAGAGCTGGCATTCGGTCCTCTAGAGTATATTGTATTCTATTTATATTCTATTCTTATATTATGCAGGCCCCCCCGAGCGCACTGGTTGCTAAGGCTAGTGCTCAGAACGTGACATAACTAGACACATCTCCGAATGGCGGACCCTGTTTTTTTTTTTTTGCCCTTTTTTTTTTTTTTTTTACCCGGGAGGAGCGAATGCCGGGGGCTTGATGTGTGAGATGTGTACCACCCTCAGGGTAGGTCACTACTTTTTCTACCTGGAGCGTCTCAGCCCCCCCCCAACACCTGACCCTGCAGTGTTCAAGTGTCAAAGGCCAAAGGAAATCAAGGTCGAGAAGAGGGGTGATTGGGAAATTGGACGGCATCTCCCCCCCCCCGCGAGTCACCGCGCTAACCCCTCGGTGAGAAGCTGAGGGATGGGGCAGGGATTTGGAGATGGGGCGGTGTTGTTATACTTGGTGATGGTGAGTGTCGAAGAAGAAGAAGAAGAAGAAGAAGAAGAAGAAGAAGAAGAAGAAGAAGAAGAAGAAGAAGAAGAAGAAGAAGAAGAAGGTAAAGAAGAAGAAAAAAAAGGAAAGGAAGAAGCAGAAGGAAAAATAAAAATAAAAAAAGTAGCGAAAGAAGAAGAAGAAAAAGAAGGAAAAGAAGAAGAAGGAAGAAGAAGAAGAAGAAGAAGAAGAAGAAGAAGAAGAAGAAGAAGAAGAAGAAGAAGAAGGAAAAGAAGAAAAAGGAAAAAAAAGAAGAAGAATGAAAAGAAGAACGAGGAGAAGAATCGTCGTCAGCCACGTGGTGATTTCTTAAATCCCTCCAACGCGAGGACTCGGGCCATGCCGTCGATGTGGGGCAGCGCCAGGCTGTATGAGCTCTTCCCTGAGGCTTTCAATGACTCCTGCAGGGAACCGGGAAAGAGATCTGCGCGGCCAAACGGCTTGACGCTATAGGATGACGTGTGACCCCGGGTGCCATCTCCGTGACGACGCGTCCCTCGAAAGTGCGTCCTCGGTACCAAAGGCCAGTTCCTATTGGCCCGTTTTGCAGAGCGGAGACGAGACTCGTGAGAGAGACTTGAGAAGAGTATAAATAGAAACCGTGTAGAAATTGAGTGTCTGTCATACGCTGATAGACAAACTTGCATCCTTCTCTTCATTTATTTGTTCTGTATTTCTTCTCTTTCTCCTTCTGTTCCTGACTAACTATTGTTTTTCTCTCACCCTCTCTCCCGCTTACTCTCTTCCTCGCGCACTCTCCCACACTCTCTAGGAGTGTGTTGGCTTTTAATGGGCACTTAATGGGACTGCCTGGTCTCCTGTTTTCTCTCTCTCTCCCCCTCTCTCTCTCTCTCTCTCCCCCTCTCTCTCTCTCTCTCTCTCTCTCCCCCTCTCTCTCTCTCTCTCTCTCTCCCCCCCTCTCTCTCTCTCTCTCTCTCTCTCTCTCTCGCTCTCTCGCTCTCTCACTCTCTCACTCTAATCCCCCCCGGACTCTCCTAGCAAACATCCTACTAATCATGTCTTGTGTTTAACAGGAACTTATATCCTTAGGCCAGACAAATATGCAAAGATAAAAGTGTAAATGATAAGTATGAATTGTCAGGGAGGGCTGGGTGCCAGAGCAGAAGGGATTCCGGTTAGTTTGATGTTATGTTATGTATTCTTCTAGCTATTTGTGGTTTGTTGTCTACATGAAATACACACATTGCATGCTTTGCCAGAGTCTTACACGAAATATTCAACTCAGATTCACACACGCACAAACTATAAACTACACCCTGCAGATTAAGAATCTTAAGATTGCAGTACATACACATACACAATCGTGGACGGAGAATCGATAATAGACACTATAGTTCTCTCTCTGTCGCTCTCTTTCGCCGTCTCTCCCTCTCTCCCTGTATCTGTCTGTGTGGGTGTCTCCCCCTCTCTCTCTCTCTCTCTCTCTCTCTCTCTCTCTCTCTCCTCTCTCTCTCTCTCTCTCTCTCTCTCTCTCTCTCTCTCTCTCTCTCTCTCTCTCTCTCTCTGTCTCTCTCATGCTGTATCTCTCTTTCTCTCGCTCTCATCCTTCCTACCTTCCCCTCCATCCCTTCTGGCATCTTTATTCCGTGTATACCTCCTCCCGCTCCCTCCCCCCCCCCCCCCCCCCCCCCACCCCCCTCACCATCACAAGCACAACAGAATACACTCCACAACTCACAAACCAATCAGACAGACAGTCGCCATCTTCCGACAACCAACCAATAAGGACTCCCTTCACCTTCTTGTCGCTGAGTCCCGACACGGTGTCGATGTACTGCTCCTGGATCATGAAGGCGGCCAGGTTGGCGGTGTAGGAGGCCAGGAAGATGACGGCGAAGAAGGCCCAGACCAGCACCATGATCTTACTGGTGGTCCCTTTGGGGTTCTCGATGGGCACCGAGTTGTTGAACACGATGCCCCACAGCAACCACACCGACTTGCCGATGGTGAATGTGGGGCCGCCCGGATCTGGAATGGGGATGTGGGGGGTAAGGGGCAGGGGTATGCAGGGGTTTATTTATTTTTATTTATTTATTTTTTGGATATTAGACAATGACATTTAGTCCTTGAGCCAACCTCACTTGTATCCAAAGTGACTGAAAGTGAGACAGAGAACAATCTGAGCA
Source organism: Muraenolepis orangiensis (assembly GCA_027704905.1). NCBI lineage: Eukaryota > Metazoa > Chordata > Actinopteri > Gadiformes > Muraenolepididae > Muraenolepis > Muraenolepis orangiensis. Next base: position 19,954,832 of record CM051012.1, on the reverse strand, counting down.
TAGAGTCAAAATGACAGCAGCTCGGAATTAAAATTCACACTCTCTCTTTCTCTCTCTCTCTCTCTCTCACTCTCTCTCTCTCTCTCTCTCTCTCTCTCTCTCTCTCTCTCTCTCTCTCTCTCTCTCTCTCTCTCTCTCTCTCTCTCTCTCTCTCTCTCTCTCTCTCTCTCGCTCTCTCTCTCTCTCTCTCTCTCTCTCTCAATAAATAAATGAAGTTAAAGTGCTGCATAACCTAGTTATAATATATGTATCAGCAGTACAGGGTTAGGTTTTCAAAGTACTTTCTAAGTTCCACAATAATTGAACAATTATGCCACAACACCGCTGTAGCGAAACAGAGTGTGTTCTCGACGTCTACTCCTTGACACCTTTATGAGAAGACACGACATGTGAGAGCGGTGCTAAATCGAAGCATTTTCACGTTAGCATAATAACATTTTAGCATACTAGTGCGTGTGAGAACTGAGAGCTGTTAGCGTGATGGCAGTTGGGGTGGCTCACAGCCTTATATATTTAACATGCAGGATGTGTTGCAAAATCACATTCAAAATCATCATTTGTTGACAGGATTGTTGACAATTGACAGGATTGGCTATACGCATTCACTAAATAACTAAAGTAGTATTAGCATATAGACTACACGCATACAGGTTTCCCAGGTGACAGTGAGGGGGAAAGTAAGTAATTATAGGAGTTATAATTAAACAATGGAGCTAGCAGATCATTTTTCATGTCAATGACTTGAGCTGGATTACTCAATCTCTCTCTCTCTCTCTCTCTCTCTCTCTCTCTCTCTCTCTCTCTCTCTCTCTCTCTCTCTCTCTCTCTCTCTCTCTCTCTCTCTCTCTCTCTCTCTCTCTCTTATCTTTACTCTTACTCTGCATCTCTGCATCTCTGCATCTCCTTCATCGCCTTCTGGTCCTTATACAGTCTCTATTCGTCTCTACTTGTGTGGCACCGTGTGAATGGCGAGTTAAGTTATACAGAAATACAGTGTCAGTGTCAGCACTGGCGGAGACTGACCTTTGGCGGAGATCAGGCTGCGGTTGTAGCCGACAGGACTGCAGTACTCAAAGATGAACACGGTGATGGCCACGACAGTGAGGCACATGACAAACATCATCACCCAGACGGCCGGGCTGTAGGGCTCTGCAGGACCAGGAGGGACCGGGAGGAGGGAAAGTTATGGAGTCACAAAGAATCACAAAGTTCAGAGTAACAAAGTTACAAATCGCAAAGTTACGAGTCACAAAGATATGAGACACAAAGTTCCGAGTCACAAAGTTACGAGTCACAAAGTTCCGAGTCACAAAGTTACGAATCACAAAGTTCGAGACATAAAGTTACAAAGCACAAAGTTACAAATTCCGAAGTTAAATCAGAAAGTTAGGAAACACAAAGTTAAGAGACACAAAGTTAAATTACAAAGTGATGAATCACAAAGTTATGAATTGCAAAGTTAGAAATTGCAAAGTTACGAATGACAAAGTTACGAGACACAAAGTTACGAGACACAAAGTTACGAGACACAGTTACAGAACAAAAAAGTTAAGGAACACCAAGTCACTGGACACAAAGTTCCAGGAACACTACAGACAGCTGTGTTTTATTGACTCCTGATTGGAAAGCATTCTCACATTCTCAGGAAAACACGTTTCATTAATCTTGAGGCGTTTTTTATTTCAGTATGATCGTAAACACCATGTGTGTATTTATGTGTGTGCCCGTGTGTAGCCCTCGGTGTAGGGTGAAGATGCGGGCCTACCCAGGAAGGCGGAGGGGGAGACTGTGCCGTTGCTACGGGCGACCATAACGCTGATGCCCGTCTCAACAAATGGCACAGAGAAGTCAATGATTTCGGACCGCTCCTCATTGATGGTCAGCGAGCCGATGGCCATGTCCGCCCGCTTGTAGAACACCTGTGACCAGGCAACACAAACAACACATCCGTCATGTGATATTCAAGGTAGAGAGAGAGAGACACAGAGAGAGAGAGAGAGAGAGAGAGAGGAGAGAGAGAGAGAGAGAGGAGAGAGAGAGAGAGAGAGAGAGAGAGAGAGAGAGAGAGAGAGACTGAGAGACTGAGAGAGATACAGCTATTGGAGGGGATTGAGAGAAAGAGAGGAGGAGTGGGGGAAAGAGAAAACATAAAAGCTGAACAGAAGTTCCATCATAAATCATCCACAATTTAACAGCCGGCAGCTCTGTGAGAGGAGAGCCACCGCTGGTAAATCCATCCACCGGCTAACAAGCCCCGCCCTCTGAGGTTGTTGACACACAGCCCGGGGGGGCGCCTCTGCTCTGATCTTGTCCTGTCTTTTCATGACTGACTTGTACAACATGATCCCCAGTAATCCCTGACTACCGCATCGCCAGGAATCGCATCACACAGCCGCACCGCCCGCTACGTAGGCCATATATGGGCTACGTAACGGCTTTACGTCTTGACAGCAGGAAGTGTGAGCGATGCTTTGATTGCCTAACTGCTTAAAAAAGCTTTAATGTTGTCCTTTCATGCTGCAGGTTGTGCAGGCATTGTGGCCGTTAAAGGGATTTTTGCGGGAAGTGGGAAATAGATTGGAACGGACATTGTAGTGCTGAGGAAAGAATGTGTTTTAGACCTCTAAAGGAGGCTTTAGATGTCCGCTTAGATCTATATCTTACATCTCTGTCTTGCTTCCCAAACAACAACCCAACTAGCTCCTGACCCATTCCCAAAAAGGACGGCCGATCTCTCTGTTTATACTAATAATACATTCTACTAACCAAATGTAATAGTACATTCTAGTAACCTTGAGTTTTGGTTCTCATAGAGACTGTCCATTTTTAGTTTTTTTAGAAACTAGGTCGAGCAGCACTTGTTCTCCCTATTACATTGGGAGTGTTGTCGGCTTCGCTTGAAAGTCACTTTGGATAAAAGTGTCTGCCCTAAATTGGGAGATTTGAATGTGAATTGGAAACAACAGCAAGAACAGTACGTGACGTTTAAAACAACAACAACAACAACAACAAAGTAGCTCTAGGAATCCAAATGGGAGGTGAGTAAGTTAGGAAGTTTTGTAAGCCAAAAGCAAAAGCACTATTATACTGGAGCGTGGTTTCCAGCTTAACATAGCTTAGCACAATGTGCGGTTTACGTTTACACATCAATCATTTTTTCACTAAAACACATTTGTATTTTAGCTCAGATGCCAGAGTAATTGTACTCTGGCATCTGTTTGGTTTTTAGCTAGCACAACTTGTGTGCCATGTTTCAGTGCTCGGTGCAGTGAGTGAATTGCCCGTAAGGATAAGAAAGATCTTCTGACTTAGAATCTGAAGCAAAAAAATATATACGTGTACATATACGTATATACATACGTCATACGTGTGTCATCCACACACATACTAAAAGTTCTCCTCAAAACACCAAGGACCACTTTCTCACCTCGCCGATCATCCCGTTCCAGATGCCGCGGACCAGCTTGCCGTGCTTGCCGTTGGTTACCAGGTAGAGGTCGTAGGAGAACTTGATGTTCCGAGACAGCTTCTTCAGGATGTCGATGCAGAATCCCTTACAGCACAGCTTGGTGTAGGGCTCCGTGTGGCCCACAATGCTGAGGAGGAGGAGGAGGAGGAGGAGGAGGAGGAGGAGGAGGAGGAGGAGGAGGAGGAGGAGGAGGAGGAGGAGGAGGAGGAAGACATGAGACGAGTGAGGGGGGGGGGGGGGGGGGGGGGGCAGTGGGATAGTGTGGGGGTGTGGCAGTAGTGAGTCTCAGCTAAAGGCTATTTGGGTGTTCGTTCCACCCGATATCCACAGCCTGTAGCCTCTAGTAGGCGTTCGTTGAAGCAAGATGCTTCACTCCTATATCCTTCACTCCTGTATCTCCTGTTTTCAATGTAAGTCGCTTTGGGTAACAGCACTCTGCACTATGGAATGGTTGAACGGTGCTTAGTAAAAGATTCAAGGGTTTGGATCCCCCTACCTGCTCCTTCCTAACCTTGATCTGAATTCAAGTCTTAGTCGCTTTGAGAGAAAAAAAGCCTTCTTAATTACTAAATGATAAAATGGTAATTAGACATTGCTACAATACAATAAGCACGGTGGCC